>CM057813.1:114267573-114942573 GCA_030067965.1 Latrodectus elegans | reverse complement strand
GCTTCTGGGAAAATATCTTTAAATTTCTTCTGAGTTCCATTCAACGTTCCTGCCATGATTGCCGCCCCATCGTAAGTACGTTTGAACAATCAGTTTGTTCTCACACCCCCAACTCAAAATTATTTCTTGCACAACACTACACAAAGCTTCCGCTGAACGATCATCATTAACATCTTTAAAATACCAAAATCTTTCCACTGGTGCACTACAATTATTAGCATATTGTAGCACAACCGATAGTTGCGATTTGTGAGATATGTCAGATATTTCATCCAGCATAATAGCAAGGAATGGCGCTTCTTTTACCTCATTTATAATTACTGAAATTACAATATTTTTTATCGATGCAATAATATCATTCTGTATTCTATTAGGGGTTCCAGAAAATACAGTTTCAGTTCTTAGATGGGTTGCTAAAAGATCATATTTACTCTAACTAAAGTTATTAATTCTATATATTTTCCTCGATTAAGAGAATTAATATCTTTATTGTGTCCACGAAATGAATCTTGTTTTGCTAAGTAATGAACTACATCTATTAATTTCTTGAGAATATTTCTATTTCTTGTAACTTTTTCATCGTGTTGAACAATCAATGAAGCCTTTTGTTGATCTAACATTAAATCTATCAAGACGGTATCAAATGTTTTTAATAGTATTACGCCATTTATGTGAGATTGTGGTTTTTCAAGTTTCTCTTTGCAGATTCGTGGAGATGATTTAAATCACCTTAGCCTTGTTTTGTCCAAATATTCCTATCCTTTCCAATTACAACAAAATGTAAACAGGGCCAACAGTATAACTTATTCAATTCACTACAATCGGTTACCCATTTAAATTTTTCATACATAGATTTTTGAAAATGTCGTACACACTGTTGTCTTTTAATCTTAACGTTTTGCGATAGAATAATATCCGGAATCGGTCTACTTAATTTAACTATTTTGTTTTCGTAGTCTCGTCACGAAAATAGATTTTCCTATAAATCTGCTATTATTGAGACATTTGAGTTCTCCATTCTGAAGTGGGTTATTTATTATGAATATAAATTTAAAGAGTACAATAAATAAAATGTTTACGTTCGAATAGTCTCTGTATAACAATAAACCTTATGAAAACTTTTTCAGCATTGAAGCAAAAAATATCTCGTGTTGTTATTGACTGAGAAAAAGCAACGCTTCGGACTTCCACGAAAAACTTATATTTTCAGCAAACGTAGACCAAACAAAAATAAAACATGCCGCCCGCCGCTACTGAGGCTCATCAGGATACTCATTGGTGCCGATAAACGGATCGCCTATTCCACGTGCAGAGGATTTCTCTGCACGCTGGCACAATAAAAAGAACTATTTCTTGTTCGTTTAGTGGATTAAATTATATTTATTAAATTTATAAATATAATTTAATCCACATAAACAATTATTGTTTTTAACATTTGGAAGAAATCATATATTCTGCGAAAAACATCTTGACAATTTTTAAAAACAAAACCAGGGATGTGGTGTTACGTATGTAACTTATATAATGTCTGTAAAATACAATGAATGGTAAAATTTGGACTGTTCTGTTTAAATTCGTTTCTTTTTTGTCCAACAAAACAAAATTGTTTTTCAGCGAATTATTTCTATAAATATAATACATCACCGAAATTACTTAACCACACTAAAACATTCTACTTTATATTGATGAAATACTTCTTTTGTATTTCCATTGAAACAAATTCTTACAATATTAAATGTAAACATTAATCGTCTGCCAAATCGTTTGGCCAGTAAATTAGTTAACAAAACAATAGAGCTTCAGCAGTCTTCGCTCTAATAGAACGCTTAATAAACCCCACCTTCGGATGATTCTGAATGCCAAGACACATTGATACAAAAGTCATATCTTATAGTTCATGTAAGTTCGATTTAATTTTGTGAATAGTAAATTATAATAGTTTACTCGCATAGAAGTTAAGCTGTATAAAACAATATATATAGATGTGCCTTGCTGATGTTGTGCCATTATTAACCATATAAAAGAATACTTACACGAGCTGCAGCCTGTACAGTTTGGTAGCAGGTTCGGGAAACATGCTTCGTGTAATGGATCCGAATCTGTTGCTGTTCATATAAACAAATTCCAACGTGGAAATTTGAGCGAAGATTCTGTCTCCAATGGCATCGATTTTGTTGTCTGAAAACGTGATAGTACGTAACGATGGCGGAGGGTTTTTAAACCAATCGTTACCAACTTTTCCAAAGGAATTGGATTCAAAATCAATTTCTCTTAAGTTACGCAAGTGGCTGAGACCAGAATTTCTGAAATCATTTCCCTGCAATAAGCTGCCTTTGACCATAAGCACCTATAAAAAGATGAGTTAGTTCTCTATGAAAATAAGATGAAACATAATGCCATCAATCAAAATGAATGTTTTATGATTCCAAAACAATTTATTTACAATTTACAAGCCAATGGTAGAATCACTAAAAATACTTAACACATTACACAAGTAACATACAAAATCATCAAAATTAATTTATTATTAATGAAACAAAAATGCTTAGAGAATTTAGATAATGATTTCTTTAAACGCAACATTTTCAATATATTTTTACTGATGAAGAGCATTTTTGATAATAAATCATTAAATCCATTTTCGTCTGGGTCTTAAGCGAGAAGGGCTGCATGGAATAAAAGTTAAAACAGAATGTTGGACACTGGATAACTTAGAGCATAATGGTTAAATTCGAAATTGTGATCACATATCTTAGGTAATTAATAAAAACTATAATAAATCCATTTGAATATATTGTAAAATTACTTATGCCGTAATATAATTAATTTAAATGATGTAACGTTTTTGTGTGTGTGTTCTGGAACAAAAATAAAATCGTTTGCTTGTTTTAAAGCAATTCTTTTTAAATTACCATCGATGCATAAACTAAAAGGGCAATGAAGAAATATGCATAACACCGTGTCCGCCTTTTTTACACTCTCACATCTTTTTTATTTAAAAAAGAAACACTTTTTCAAAAAGTAATTTTTATTTACTTCAGCGAATGTATTTAGATTTTTATCAATTGGCTGCCGATAAGAAATGTATTGAAATGCATATGAACGAATTCTCGATGTAAATATTTAATAACTTCGAAATTGAAAAGAAATTTCAAACGTTCTCCTTCTCATTAGATTTATTTTTATTTATTTATTTATTTTTGATTAGGTGAGGGATTTCACTTATTAAGACAAAACATCATTTTGAATAAAGGTAGGTCAATATTAAATGTTATTAAAAACATCACATATAATTGTACAAACAATTTTCCGTGGAAATCTAAATACATAGAACTTTAGAAATACTTCAGAAGCAAAGACATATTTTCCAATTCCAACAAAAGCTGGCGAGCTTAGCCCGCTAGCTTTTGCTTGCTCTTAATAAAATTTTAAACTTTTGTATCATCACAAAACGGGGATTTAAAAGTGGTTATGTTAAATTTCTTATTCATATCTTTAAGGTATATCTATATAAATAAATTAAATGAATTTAAATAAACTATACGAAAATTAATCTTATTAAAATAAATTTACATTCTCCTCCCAGTATAATGTAAATTTGTTTTCACTAAATGTTTTATTAATAAGCTAGGATCGATAAACCACTATTAAATAGTTATCAACTCATGTTAAATCGATGTATTATAGTTTAATAAATTTTAGAGATAATA
Source organism: Latrodectus elegans (assembly GCA_030067965.1). NCBI lineage: Eukaryota > Metazoa > Arthropoda > Arachnida > Araneae > Theridiidae > Latrodectus > Latrodectus elegans. The sequence goes on along the minus strand of CM057813.1, from coordinate 114,938,863 downwards.
ATTAGCTTTTGAATTTTAATAAAACGTTGATAAATGATCACAAAAACCAAATAGTTTATTTCAATAGAAAAAAATTTTTTTTAATTGATTAAAGTAAGCAATGAATGTATTAAATCTAAATATTTTAAGCTTCAATATTAAAAGATACAGAAAGGGTTATAAATTTAAATAGGAGGTAACTGGACGTTCTTAAACTAATTTGTTTATAGCATTGATCACAAAACAATTTTTTAGCTAATATTAATGGATGCATTATTTTTTTTGTTAATGAATTGGCTTAAAGTTCATGCTTTCTTTACATTAACACTTATGAATATCATTTCAAATGATTTTTTGATTACTTTTTATGTAACTTCAATCAATGTATTGTAAATAATCAATAGCATATTTTACTGTTAATTATGCAAATAAATATCAATGTAGCACGCTAAAAATTAAGTAAAAGTAATTGTGATTCATCTAATTAATAAAATTTATTAAGGACTGCATTTCTTCTGAAAAGATGCATTCTTTAAAAAGTATCCGCATCATAAATAACTGAATATTACACAACGAGAAAATCATTTTTGTATTGAAAGACAAAATAAGTGCAATAATCAGAATTTTTGATTAAAAAAAAAATAATAATTCGAAATTCTGATAATTTATACTCTTATTGCATAAATTATAATTAATTTTTTACCTATATAAATATATTGCTACAAAATAATTCTCATAATAAGGAAATAATAAATGCTCACAATAAATGACAATTAGTCTTTCGCTGGTTTACCCATAAAATCAGTACAAAGTTGTTTAATGGATATACAAAACTTAAACAACAAAATAACTATCAAGCAAATTAGAATTAAATTGTAGAAAATTGATTATTAAAATAACAAATAAAAGAAAAGAATAATTTATGATTGAATGTGAAAATACATTAAATGCTACATGTTTAAAGCAACAATAACAAAAAAAGGAAGAAAAGGCATAAAAAAAGAAAAAGAAATTTTACTCACTCAATGAGTTATTTTATTTGATGTATTTGGAAAGAATGATTCATATTATAAGTGGTAGTACGATCAGATACTTTACAGTGAAGTGTAAACTGACTAGTGTAGCCTAGAAAAAAACAAAATTCAAACAAAAAACCACAGGTACAATTGCATCAATAATGTCGTATAACAGGTATAACTAACGTCGAAGATAGTTGTACCAAAATGCATAACCAAAAACTAATTGATACATCGTTTTAGGGATTAAATGACATGAGACAAATCAAAATACACCATTGAAACTCTTCTAGTATGGAAATGTCCTTAATATAATCGAAATTAGAAAACTACTAAGTGTACCAGCGCTTACACCACCCACTTATCTTTGTCACCATGACGACTGTTCATCAATGACCTAGTAATCGGGTAGGACTAATGTAATCTGGATATAATTTTAAATGAAGTCATTGCCTCTTAATAAATGATAGTCGTCTTTAAGTCACAAAAATTTTCAATGAAGTTTTATATGGAAGATATGATTTCATTCCATTAATGTCATATAGAAGACAGTTGTGCTAGTCCTGGACGCGCATCTTTCGAAAAATTGTAAGAATGGAAAGGTTAAGATCTGCAAATTTTACAGAAAAAGTTATTCTTACAGAAAATCGTAATTTGTGGATTGTAATTCCATAAAATATTTCAATCTAGGTGCCATTGATGAAGATATTTTTGTGATGAGCGATAACGCAAGATAACATTAGGTAAAATGGAAATTCTGAATATTATAACCAGATGCAAGAAATATATAAATCAAGGCATTTATGTAGAGAAGTGAAATATTTATATGCTTAACATAATTATTTTATTTTTTCAAACTTAGTATTTCAATCTTTTATGATTAAACAGTATTTAACTTCTGGATGACTTCCAAATTTGATAAAAATTACTATATGTAACATAATAACATCATACAACTTATACTGCAATTATGATGCATATAATTGTGCTTGTCAGGCGTCCAGGTTTGACAGAAATCCAGAACCTGACTAAGGCAGGGACATACGAGGCAGTTGCTTTTTGCCTCCACATTAGAGGGGGCCTCAAATCGAATGGAGAATTGATTTTACATTGTGAATCAAACATAATTTTTTGCCAAATCGAATGGAAAGGTTATTGTTGTAAAGCAGCCTTCTTTGGGGAGCCCCAAAGAAGATTTTTCCCAAAGCTCCAATTAGGTTAAGTCGAGTTTTCAGGCAAAATCTCGTAACACTGTTTCAGACAAATCTCAGTGTCCCGGCCGCTTAATTCCCATCCCAGTAAAAATTAAATTTGATTTCCCAGAAGTATAAAAATAATTAATTGTGAAGGATTATTTAGAATAATTACTTTGACATTTATTTCGATACTATGAGAAAAGTGTAAACTATGAAAAAGCGATGGTCTGCTAATAATATTGTCACCATATCTCACCAATAGCATAAATCACAAAGGCAAGGACTGATAATGTGAGAAATATGCAATAAAGGTTTAATATAATAAACTAATTTCGGATTAGCTTGCGACGATTTTTACAAGATTAAAAAAAAATACCATCTAAAAAAGTAAGAACTATCGAAAAATACGTATGAGTATTGTTCTAATTTTTATTTCTCATACTTACTTAAGTAATATATACGAAATAAAAGATGAAATGTAAAAAAATTATATGTATTAACATTTAAGACCTAAGGAACTCATAAGAGATAAAATATTTTAATATTTATGCTTGTATCATTTATTACCCCTATTTTAGGTTCTGAATTAATAATTATTTATTAGCATCGAGAGAAAAAATATCCTCTAAAACACCCTTAACCCCTGCTAAGGGTTGTGTACCCTTGAATAGTCGCAAGGCTGGGAAACATTCCAATATCCTGGTGGAATAATTCAGGAATTTGGCTAGTCTATATGTATATTTTACATAATATAGACTACAACATAAGCTATATTGAAAATACCTCCAGTGAGTCCTCCAATCCCTGCAATGGTTTTCCTCCACCACCAGTAAGACTATCCAACTCACACCAAGCAATTGTCAAAACTTTAATATTATGTCCTTCGAAAAAGTTTGATGGTATTGTACCTAAATTAACTTCATATAATTCAAGTTCTATGGTACCCTCGTCTTTAAGACTATTCAAGGCCTTTTTTATTTGATCCAGTGTTGTGTCTCTCTTATCACAGAACAGAGTAACATCGCAATCATCTTCTCCGATAAATATGTCGCATGGACTCTCCTCTTCCTTTAGAGCAATGGCGGATGAATACTGAATGCATATCACTGCAGTTAGCAGCACGAAAAAGGCACAGGGATTCATATTCATTTTCTAGATAAAATATACATTTTGTACATTAGTAATATAAAGGTATACATTTAGTACGTTATATGTAGATAAAATTATAGCAAAATATTCATCATATTCAAAAATAAGTATAGTTTTTTATTTCGTTTCTGAATAAACATATAAAGTATTATGTTTATATATTATATTAATATATATATATATAATCTAAAAACGGATAAAAATACTGTATATACTGATTTTAATACTCCTTAATTAATAAAAATAAACTAAACTAAACTCTGTAGCACGACAGTCCATGTCAGCCAAGGCCTAACAGTACCTATCTTTGTTTTCGTGACGGAGAGGCCCTGGGGTGCGAAGCATATGTCCCGATTAGGTGGTCAGCCTAGAGCGAAATCCCCAGTGTTAAATTCCCAAGCATGCTCGGTACTCAGTTTATCGACCCACTGAAGGGATGAAAGGCTGAGTCGATTTTGCCTAACCCGAGGATGAAAACTGGGACTTGTATTTGGGTGCATGAAGCGCTACCACTAAGAGCCCGGGCTTCTTTAATAAAAATAAACTCTAACAAAAATTGTAATAATATACCGCAACTAAAATATATGGTTTTTTTACTCCCAGGACTTTATAAAATAATTTTGTAAACAATAAATAATTATTAACAAATGGTAGCGTCATTAAGTTTCTTTTCGCAAATAAAATTTATGTTAGAGTATCATTTCGGAAGGAATAGTTAATATATAAAATACACGATTTTGAAGAAAATCGAAAATAAAATTCTCATATTTATTGAAAAGATTAAAAAATAATTTTTAATTAAACTCTCACTCCACTTTTCAATGTAGGCAAATGCATTAAGGTACCATGTTGAAAAGTCGATTTTCGACAACTTGTATCAATTTTTTTTATTTGAGAATGTACTCAAAACTCTCCACTTTTCGAAATATTTTTTTCATTTTGCTGTATATCAAATAGAAATTGAGATACAGGAATTTTAAAATACATTGTATTTTTTTTAAAAAAAAAAGCAGGAAATAACATTTTCCAAAAACCAGAAGTGGCAAAGAAATGTGATGTTTTTTATTTCTTCAATTTTTTTATTTGTTTTCTGTCATGTACTAAGTGACTGCCACAAGTATGTGTCCGATATTTGGCTTATGCTTTCAAAAAGGAGTGGCAACATCTTCCTAACACAAGCTAAACTATCACTTTAAAATGCTATTTTCTCAAAAGAAAAAAAAATGTTTAATTTCAAGCCCCAACCCCGATTTACACGTTATCTGAGGTAATAATAAGAATACTTGTATAAAATTTAGCGTACATTTTTCGAGTACTATTATGTATGATATGACGCTAAATAATATATATATATATATATATATATATATATATATATATATATATATATATATATATATATATATATATATATATATATATATATATATAAAGCTTTTACATTTACATACAACTATTTTTTTAAAGAAAATATTCAGTAAAATTCCGTAAAATATCCATAATGCGGTATATTTTTAACCATATTTACTTTATTACTCAATATTTTCCTTAGATTTTGCTTCATTTCAAATAACATTATTTTTGAATATTTTTGATTATTTTTTTAAGAAAGAGTTGACTTAACTCTTTCTTAAAAAAAATGTAGGCGGGTAATTTAATCAGACAAAATTTAATTCAACCACTAGTGCGAAATTTAGGCTGAAAAAATTACTGTGGTATTGGTAAACTTAAGACAGACACAAAATCTAAGGTCTATTTCGCAATAAAAAAATTTTTGATGAAAAATAAATAAAAATTATGATTTATAATTTCACCTTTATTTATTATTGATGTAAATTATTTATAATTGTTTTATTTACATTGGATTTTCAGTTTTTTGACTTATTTAAATACTAATATCTTTCAAAGATAAACAGTTTCGTAACCATATAAACAAAGGAAAAGATGAAATAAGTATTTTTATAGTAAAAAAGAGATAAAAATATTTGTATTTCTTTATAATTACTTTATATAAAGACATCCATCACACATTAACATTTTTGCATAATTTAATTAATCATGATATGTTTCAAGCTACATTTTATATAATATTTAAAACCACAGTGTATATTTAACAAAAAAAAATTAACAATAACTTTCATGAAAAAATTTCCATGAATTCATCTAAATAAACAATTAAAAATTTCATGAAAAATAGGATAAGAGTTTGCGTATTAGTTTCATAGTTTCTTAATTGCTTAGCACAATAAATTAATTTTCTCACTAAGAAGTACAAAAACTACAAAATTTCTGATCGACAAAACTCATTTTTAAGTTTTTATACAATGAGAAATAATAAATACAAATTTTTAGAAAGATAAACTTCTGTAAATTTAAAGCATTAATGGCAATTTGAATAAAATGGAACTATCATCATTTTTTAAGTTATTTTGGCTTATAATGAAAAATCTTACTGGATTATGAAACGAATTTAAAATTTAATTTCATGGATTCAAATATTTCAGATATCAAGAATTCAGAAATTTTTGTCGAACTTAGATAAGGCAAATTGCAAAAATACCGCTATGCGCTCACATTAATTAACACAATAATTAAAACTATCTTTGGTATTTTCAAACAGGTGCTATATGTCTTGCTTAAGAGGTAGATTTACATATTTCTATTCAGTTTGTGAATCCGAAAAGAGATTTAGTAATGGCTCGAAACAAGAACGTTATTAGAGCATGTTTGTTGTACGAGCACAAACTGCTGAGCAATGCCGAAAAATATACATGGCATTAGGAAATGAAGAACTTAAGCGTATACTGCACCATAGTGTTACTGCAAGTTCCGTTAAGCTGATGAATTGCTCTAAAGCCCGCCACACGATAGGATTTGTTGGAGGGGGTAGAAAGTAATTAAGCACACACTTCCCTCAAACTCTGTTGATGACAGTAAGGGAGGTACATCTGGAATGGGAAGTTATTTTCAAGGGTGCCATTTTTCAACATTTATTGTTTTTGGCTTAAAATGTGTACCTTGTAAATGGAAATTGAAAATCGCCAAAAATTTCAATCATTTAAAAGAGTTTTTCAGTCACTTTTATGGCTTGACGTATTTATGTAACTTTTTAGTTTTTATTGTTGTATTCATTTGTCTGCTTGTAACGTCTGCCATTAAATGTTACCATAGTAAGTTAAGTAACATGAGTAAATTAGGCACAGAAGTATTATTGGCTGTTCCTTTGGTCTGTGATGATGGTGAAAAGAAAACAAACAATAAAAAAAAATAGGGTAAAAAATTGGTTGCTCTAGCGTGAAGCTCTTTCACATCTAAATTTGATTACAGAAATAGGTCGGAAGATAAAGATTTCTTTAATTTCATGAAGATAAATGAAAAATTGTATGCAACGTTGTTGGATAAGGTAACACCTTTCATTATAAGAAAAGATACATCCATGCTCTCATCTTTAAGTTCTCATGAACCATTAAGTGCAACTTAGTGCTTTCTGACAAGTGGTGTTAATTAAAGAGTCACATTATTACATCAAAAGGTTTATCTACCGAGTATTAATTATTATTATTTATTAGTAGATATAGAATCAATTATTAATTTGTTATCTATTATCCAAGTATTCTTAGATTTTATAATATTTTCTTAAATGATTTTTAAATAAAAGGTGAACAAATTAACATTTGCCAAATGATAAATCATAACTGAAAGTGCATTTAATTTCAATTTCGCTTAAAGGTAAATAATTTTCTTTTGTTATTATTAATCAATTTATTATTTTTACTTATTTAATTTCATTATTGTTTAATTGTATAAAAAAATTTTAAACAAGAGAATTATCTCAACTAATACCTTTATATTATTGTTTAAACTTAATTCATATTTAAAAATATAAAAAATTAAAATTTTAAAATGTTCATTTTGAAGATTTGTAAGCATTCTGAAATAAAAAATATATTGTTTTCTAATAAAGCTTATTCTAAAATTTCGTAGTTAAATTTTACGTTAAATGTGTAATTATATATATTCATTCAGATAGAGAATAATTTTACAAAATAAATTATTTAACTTATTTCATCACCATTCTCAACAAAACTTGAGTCCGAATTCATGGAAAGCAAGTGGAATTTCGTCTAGAAATGATAGATATTCAAAGTACCATAAAGTCGGCACACATATCCATCCTCCGTGCTTACACCACTTTTTTTTCGATTCATTGATTTTTCTCTTTTATAGGTTCTAGGAAAGGCATTAATTTTTTCCTTTACTTCGTTAATTGAAGTCTCTTCATCTATCTTTTTATATATTTCTAATAATTTTTCGTAAGCTAAATTTCTTTTTATTTTATTTGTAATCGACACTCATTATTTGCCACAAACAAGGCTCATCTTTATAGACTTCAATAAATTCTTGCAATATTTGCTCCATGGACATTTTTAAAAAAGGGATCTAATGTTCGTGACGTGTTGTAAAACGTGAATCTAAGTTTCAGTAAATGAGCAATTTCGAATATTAATTTTCCCAAGTTTCGCCAAGAAATAATTTGCAACCCTGTGAGACAGACACGCGTCAACGGGAAGCAATTGCTTACTTCCTGTAACTGGAAGAAAAATCAGAGCTTGTTTGAATTTTCTTGAATCTGTCCAACTTCCCCACACACGATACAACTTGTTCACCGTAAAACAAATCCATCCAACAAATCGTATCGTGTGTGGCGGGCTTAAAATAACAGTAATGTGCCAACAGTCATAAACGGCGATGATTTGAAAAGTGCTACTACAGGGGATACTTATCAAACATGTCAGGAATTAGCAATTAAACTCCACGTATCTGTTGAAACCATTCGTGCTCACTTACACGAGCTTCAGTAAATGTGAAAGTAAATGGTTTCCTCATGAACTTACTGAATGCAATAAACTTAAAGGTTATCCATTTGTTTACTACTCCTTTTCTGCCAAAGAAAAACGAAACGTTTCTGCATCCTCTGCGGAGGTGTGATGAAAAATAAATCCAGTACACCAGCCACAAACGTTCACATCTCAGGTTTTTAGACAGATTCGATTCCAGAGACTTCAAATTCTTCATACCATTCCCAGAATCTGTTGTTGTGTGTATAATAAATATCGCCGAATATTGTTCACCACAAATTCCTTCAATATGTTTAGACTATTAAAGCTTCAGTCCACATGCAACAACGAGATCATGTGAAAGAGTCCTAGCATCTGAAACCGAAAATCGAAGTAGCTCGAAAAAAAGAAAAGAAAACCGAAGTAGAAGTGGCATAGAATCGTCAGATGAGTCACGCTTCTGTTTTTTCAGTAACAGTCACCGTGTACAAGTGTGGCATCGATGTGGAGACAGGTTCAATACTGCAGCAATTGTAGAACGGGCATCATTGTTTGGGGCACCAATGCCTACGATACCAGATTACGGCTATTTTGTATTCACGGTACTATGACAGCCTAAAATTATGTGGATGATGTTCTGAGGCCAGTGACATTCCCCTATCTTCAGAGAATGCCGTATGCCCTTTATCGGCAGGATAAAGTCCGACTGAATATTTCTCACATCAGCAAACATGTCCAGCAAGGTGTATAACTGCTTCCCTGATCGCCAGATCTCACACCAACCGAACATGTTTGGGATGTGATTGGACGCCATTTACAGACCCTACTTCCTTCAGAAGATGCACTTTGGCAAATGATTGACAGGGAATGGAGAGACTCGGGACGCCATTCGTAACTTCATTGACTCTGAGCTTAGACGTGTTGCTTTGTGTATCGCCGTCCTCGGTGGTCCTACAACCTACTGACCAAGTCCTGTTCTCGCTCTGTATTATGTATAATATTTCGAATACAGATAACTTATTGTTCCTTGCCGCCGTTTGGAGAATTTCGTCACTTTCTGGAAACTCCCTTTTGTTGCAACTTCAATGTCGGGCAGTATATTTTTAAAATATGTTAGAATTTTCTTGCATTTAAAATTATTTTGTTAATTACATTTCCATCATTTAATTCTTTCATTCATGTCAATCTTTAAATTAATAAACAAAATGTTACCTGAAGCTTTTTCAGTTTTCACTTTATCTAAAAGTATTATTTTTTTTTAATTGCCTAAACATTTTCTAATTATTTGTAAGATAGAAAGATGAACTGTTCGAAAATATATTTTTCAGCTTTAAAAACGAAAAACTACTGTAGATTAGTTTTAATTATTACAAAATTTTTCAGCAGAAAAGTTTAAATTGAATCATGCAGTAAGTAGTTCGCTGATCACTTTAACATCGTAGGAAGATAAATTTATTAAAAGATAATACAAGAATTCATCGCGCGCATTGTTATAGATATGATAAAGGCATCTATTCTTGATATCGCACGAAATATAATTGTATAATTACATTTTTTGAAGTAGGTTTTCAATTTGCAAAAATCCTTTGTCTCAAGATCTTTTTTCATAAAATAAATGATATATATATTAGTTTTCTAGGGCAAAAAAAAAAGAGGTTGCAAGATTATCTAGTTTTGGAGAAGGATTAAGAAATAAACTTTTAAATAACTAGTATTAAATCTTATAGTTTAATCTTAAATTTTCTTGTCAGTTTAATATGGCAGAATATGAAAGTGTTGATTTGAATCCTAAATTAACTCAAGGATTTCGTAAATTTAAAATGTATCACACACGTTCTTCAAATAAAGCAAAAAGTTTAAATTTATTAATCTACTTACAACAAGTTAAGTTACATCATGATTTTTGATTTACCAAACAACTTTATCTAATGAGCTAATCTAGATTAAGAGTTTCAAGGACTCCTAAATAAATATAAAATCATTATTTTCAACATTGGTTAGTGTTTTCATGATATTCTACAAACCATGTTTACGAATTAACAAAATAATAAATATTCCACTATTCTTCAACAGAATTTTTAAACTTAATTTTCTTCATAGAATCCTGTGATAATTTTCTTTTAAATTCAAATTTATATTCTAATATTTAATAATTCTAATGTTTAATGATCTAAATATATTTATATTTATATCATTTTCAAGCATTTAATGCCTAAATTAAAAACAGATTTCAGAACAAATATTTTGGAATATCGAATATCATAAAATCAGTAAACGGAATATAAAATTCCACAACGTGCGGTAAACGTCTTATAAGTTTTCACTATTCTAATTAAATGTATTTATTAATAAAATCAAAAAAAAACTTATATTTTTATGAATATAAGAAATTTAAAATATTCACTATTAACATACTTTTAAAGAAATCGTTGACAGTAAATGAATTTAGAAGTACACAAGAGATTAATTTATTCTTCGACTCATAATTGCCAAAATGGCGAAAGAGCCAAAAATGTGTTGTTACTCATTCCCTTGGTGAAGAAAAACCCACACCAAATTCCACTGAAAAATTTAATCAAAATTTCTTTATATTATAGAAAAAGTGCACATATTCTTTTAAAATTTTTTAACCTGAAATTATTTGGTTTAATATATTATATAAATTTAAAATATCAATTTTAAAAAAGGGGAATGCAAACAAGTGGAATGCACGTTTTTTTACCTAAAAATCTTCATGAGTTTTCTTTGAAAAAATAACTGATGTATAAGAAATATCAAAAATTAGTTTTCTCAAAAAGAGATCAAAACTCAAATAATTACAAATTTGAACTACTTTCAAAATAAATTGTATATAAATGGATTTAAAAATTATTAAGAATTGCAAATTACAAAATAAAAATTTCATAATTTTAGAGAATCTTTTCAAGGAAAATTATCTAGTGATTAAACTTTAATTTAAAAAGCATTAAAATAAACTTATTAAAAATTATATTTCATGAAAATCTTTAATTTTCGGTAAGAAGAATTCGAAATAAAATGTAAAATTAAAATTCTTATATTTCTCATAAAAAAATTTTTTTTTATTCTTAGAAACGATATACGCGCAACAAAAAATATTGTATTTGATTGGTAATTCTACCATACAATAAAGGAATAGCGTCACCGGTTGGTTCCATCCTTTTATTTAATAAAACTAATTTTAAATTGTTCTTATGCTCAAGAATTTATTTTCTATGAATTTAATGTATGCTTAATTCCTTAAACTCTCAAAATTAAGAATTGGATTAATTTATATGAAAGTTTAAAACGTACTATATACAGTCAATAATCAATACTATTTCAGATGCAAAAACCTCCCTAAGAAATTACAGATAATTATTAACAAAGTATAATCTTTATTTTCTTGATTATAGAACTCGTATGAAGTTGATACATATTATAATGTTAGTAGACTTATTCCAATTATTTGCACTTACATTGTCATTGATGAAAAAATATATTAATTAACGGTTCGCTAGTCACAAACATATAATACATGTGAATATTATTACATTTTAGCTCATATAAACCTTTTAAGAATAAAATTTGGAAAAGAAAAAAGTGTAATTCTATAATATCCAGAACAATGATTCAAAAATTAAAAATTTGAAATCATATCAAAGAAACTTATTTATAGGAGGAAAAAAATTTTTAACTGAAAAATTATGTTTTAAAATTAAAAAAAAAATAAGATTTTTATAAATATTTAAAGATTTTTTAATTATTCACACACATACACATACATATATTAGGTGACTCAATCAAATAATGAATAAGTAAAATAACCACAATGAGCTATACCAATACGTAATTTATTTGTAATTAAAGCATATACCGTTTATAAATACATAATACAGGAATTTTAAAAAGAATTTGCCAATAATTTCAGAGAAATTTTTCAGTATTTGTCTCGCGATAAAACAATGGGGAAGTAAAGCATTGACAAAAAGAAGAAAATGTGAAAAAGTTTAGAACTTCAGAATGAATAAATGAAATGAATCATTTATGCTATGGATATTTTACGATGTAAATTTTAAATTAATTGTACGATAATTATAGTCAATCAGAAAAAAATATTTTTTCATTATTTTGAACAATTAATGATTGATTTTACCAGAACTATCTAAAAATATCAAGCTGAATTACTTTTTACCAAAGCTTAAGAATCAGATGTAAAAGTTAGTAAATTAAAACCAACAGTCAAAAAGATTATTTTACCCTTCACAATACAAGCTAACATATCTCTTTCGAAAACAAAAGAGAGAGAGAGAGAGATTAAGAAACTGTTCTTAATATGTCACACTGCAGTCTTTAGTTCAAAGTCTAAGTAATATACGACTGCACAGAAATTTCGCTTAAATATTTTTCAATTACCAAACAAATGTAGCAGAATAAATGATTCTTAATTTTTTTTAAAGTTATTTTTCTCATTATTAAACAGATGCATAGAATAACTTAGCACCTAACTGTATATTTAAATCTAAGATGTAATATTCATAAGCAAAAATGTTTAGAGAGAGGGTTGGTGGTCCACTGTTATCACACACAAACATTTTAAGCATTTTTCTATTAAGTATTCCAAAAACAATAAATCAGTAATATTATGGTATTTAGATTTATTTATAGTATTATTGTGATACATAGATATAGATTTATTTTTTATACATTTAAATCAAAGTTATATACAAAAATGCTTTATTACATTTTATAAAATAATTATAAATTTAAGACTTATTAAAATCATTTATTTTTTTAATAAGTAGAAGATTACTTCTTACATCATAAAATATAGAATATTATAAATTTGTTTTTGAATGGATATTGGAAATGAAATTAATTATTATTACTAAGTAATTGAAAAAATAATTTCTGGTGATAAATTGAGAGATTAAGAAAAATCATCACATTAATTTTAACAGGATATTAATATTTTTAAAGCATTTTATTTTCATATAAATTTTAACGGGATAAATATTCTTGATAATATGATGCCTTTATCAAATTTTAAAGAAAATAATATATTAAAACTTACCAGGGATTTGAATAAATACGAATTCAATGAGAAGAAAATTTATTTTCACTAGCAAAATTTCATAAGGTAAAAAAATAATAATTTTTAAGTCAAAGCACAAAAGATATGAAAAAAGGAGAATGAAATAAGATGAAAATTACTTCAACAATAAAGAAAAAAAGTGTAAAATAGTTAGATATATTTTCGCCACATGAGCAGTTTATTATTTTGATGTTTTTTGCTTCATAAGTGGTTCCACATTCTTTATGTTTCTAAGCAAAGAGCTGATCAAAGTTCATTTGAAGCATAAGAGGAAGTTTGAAGTATAATATATAAAAAAATTTATCGTGTAACGTTATACTTATTACAATAGGAATGATTTTACAACAAATTAGTTGTAAAGAAATTCTTCAGAAAAATAATAATTTACAACCAAGTGTTTTTAAGTCAACTCACTTTCTCTTGCATTGAATAGACTGACCTAACAATATTTTTATAATAAATTTCCAAATCAACGAAATTCTTTCCAGGTGTATTATAATTATTTTTAAAGAGTATTTAGAAAAGTGCTATTGATTTTGAACAACAAAAAATTGTACATTACTTAAGACATTTGAAATTTCATAAACGTAACCGAAATCTCTTTCACTAATAATTTATAAGTTCATATCAAATATTTGGAAACTAATTAGTGATGTTTATTTTAAATGTTAATGATATTAATTAATACAAAATTCAGTGCAAAAAATGCTGCTATTGTCTCTTGCAAATATTTACTAATATTTCGGCAAGAAATACACAAGCAAGTAACATAAAAACTCAGATTCCCTCAATAATAAACAATAATTGTAAAATTAATCGAGCATTTTCATGACTAAATTAAATAATAAGTTGTACATTCTGCGGTTAAAAGTTGATTATAAATATATTTTTTATTAAATACTTAATGTAAAAAAATTTTTATTACTGATTTTGCAATTTAATTATTGTCAAAAAAAAAACATTATTTTGTGCTGTAATTTACTCACTTATAACTGAATTAAACTATCAAATTATGATCAACCATAATCACGAGCTCCTTAAGATAATTTTCATAACAGTGACTAAAGTAGAAATAGTATTTCCTAATAGACGTTGGTTTTCTTATATTTGCCTTAAGAAATGTTAAATTCGTAAAATAGAATAAAAGATAGAAAATAATGCTTTAAACGAAAAATACATATGAAAGTTGTTGATGTCACCATATTCATTTTTCCCTTGAGTCAAGACTTTTAATTACACTTTTTGGGATGCGCGTATATAACGCTTATATATATATAGATAGATATATACGTAATATTAAAAAATACAATTTTTTGTGGTATTTTCACAATTAACATTCTATCTATAGATATGATTCAATAATATCTCAATATCAATCATACAAAACGAAAAATGCTAAAACTATGAGCATTTCTTATGAGTACTTAATAATTCTCGTTCAAAACTTTCTATCTGTAATTATTTTAAACAATAATCTGATAAGCATATGACCAGACAATCAATCCTTATTGCTTATTATCTATTACAAAAAAAATTTGCATATTGAATCCTACTTAGCGATTTGCAATCATTAGAGGAAAATAATACTTCGAACAATTAAGACTATTCATTTTTTATTCCTTTTCTACTAGAATGGGAAGATATAAAAAGTATAGAGGATGTATGTGAAAAAATATTGTTTGCTGAGGGACAAAAGAAAATTTCTCAAGTTATTTTAGATAAATTATTTTTAGAAATATTTTGTTATTTTAAGGATGTGTAAAATGTCTTTGTAAAATTAAATATATTTTCAATAAATTTTTATCTCTTGAAAAAGTTAACACTTGAAAAAGTTAACACTATTTATGTATTTAAAATAGCTTAAAAAACACACTATTTGCATTTTTTTTCTATAACTATTATGAGTCTAAGAGTTCCTAAGAAATAAAAAATATATATATATTTCAGATAAAAATTGCGAATCCTATAGCTGTATAACATAAACTGTTTTTATTTTTATTTTTTTTAAATCAAATTTTTCTAGTTTTTCAGAAGTATACTGAAATTTACAAATCTTTTTATCTACAATCTTTTAAAACCATATTTTATTCAACAATAAAGAGTGAAAATCATAGGCTCTTGTTATTTATCTCAAAATTTTAACTTAGAAATACATTTTAATATATTCATTTTTTAAGTCTGATAAATTATGTGATAAGATTTTGCAGTGATGTATAAGTAAATACTAATCAAGGTAAGGCACTCTTTTAATGCATCATAAACATGGGAAATATTATGTTCCAATAATTTTCACCATAGAGAGAGATTTGTAAGCAAAATAAATTTTTTCCTTTTATTCCTGGCAACTTCTTCGTTATATTCCTAGTAACTAAAAATAATCACTTATTACTTCGATACTTCCTGCTCATTATCAAGCAATTTTTATGCTTTTTTTTATTTAATGTATGTACTATTTAATTATTAACAATTTCATTTTAAATTACATGTAATTATACATTTTTAATACCATTACATTTTAGTAAAATTTAGTAACTGACAATCTGAAAATCACAAAAAAATATTTTAAATACCTAGAACATTAAATAAAGAATAAAAACTACCAATATTGGCTGAATAATTTGATTTATCATTTTAACTTAGTATTATTTCTCAGACTAACCTCATTTTTTAATATATGAGGAAAAATATCATAACTGTAATAAAAGTAATGGAAATCGAATAGATAATTTACTGTTTATTTTAATATTTTGTATCAAATTCTTATCTTAGTTTTCAATAACATTCTATTATTCATTCGCTTGATAATATATCTTTGCGAATAATTATTCAACAAAATTCAAAACGCTAAGATACCATACATTTTTATTACAAATTTTGATTTAACTTTAAACTTTATTACATAATTCTTGATTCACTGGTTTTGCCTTCGTAAGTCATTAACTATTCTTATATGTTACGTTACTAATAAAATAGCAATTTAAAATTTTATACCTCAATTTTAAGGTCAAAACTAGCTAGGCGAATTAATGCTGCACAAGTTAAGTGAAACGAATACTGTTTTATAGTAGGTACTCAAATAATTTTTAAATTGTCTTTGATTAAAAAGAATAAAATTTCCAGAAACTTACTTTAAAAATGTTTTTGAGATTGAAGAATTCGATGTTATTGTTCTAAAGGAAAATTTAAAAGATTAAAAAGTTAACCATTAAAAGGTAAGCTCAAAAATAAAAACC
Organism: Latrodectus elegans; assembly: GCA_030067965.1. Lineage (NCBI taxonomy): Eukaryota > Metazoa > Arthropoda > Arachnida > Araneae > Theridiidae > Latrodectus > Latrodectus elegans. Next base: position 114,922,360 of record CM057813.1, on the reverse strand, counting down.
AATCACCGGGACGGAAAGAGACTTCCATTATTATCGGCTTATATAAACAACACAAACTTGTTTCTAAATTAAGCACAAAATTTCCTTAAATACATTATTAGTATTTTACTCTAATATATCATTAATTCTCTTTTATTTTTAATTAAGCTAACAAGTGAACCAGGATATGTAAATTAAAAAATTTGTGATTGGTAACCAAGTAAACAAAATATCTTGTATAAAATTTCGATAAAAATATGAAAATAAAAACTAAATTATATTGAAGTATAATGATGAAAATTTAAGGTATAATAATAAAAACTATGTAATATAAAATTTGTTCCTTATCATATAAAGCAATTTATAAAGCAATATATATATATATATATATATATATATATATATATATATATTTCACTGTGACTTATATATTATTTATTATAAAATATTTTAAATAAAAGATAATACAGTTTTTTTTTTCCTTAAATTTTTTTAAGTTTCCACAATTATATATGCAATATAAATTAAAAAAGGGAAAGAAAATATTTTAAAAGTTGTTGAAATGCAATTTATTTTTAATTTTGGAGAACCAAAAATTCATTTATGAAAAATTCTTACTAATGTTTATCTTTGAAACACTTTAATCTATACATTGTAACTTTTCAATCTTTCTTTATTTAAAAATAGTATTGAAAAATTACTTACTTGAGGACAAGAGTGATAGCGTTACAAGAAAGAATATCAGTGAGTTACTTCTATTTTCTATGAATTCGCTGGGAAGGATCACACCTGATGCAAACATTAACAGGTGGCTATAAGATAGGGACACTTTTCGAGTTATTTTTCCTGATACACACTGCTTTTGGTAATAATTTTTTTTATAGAAAAACAAAATTTGTATATGAATATTATACTTTTCTTACGTAGTAATTTCATAATCATAATTGATTACATAAGAAAAATAATTAATATAATAATCATCCTAATTTCCTTACATCATCAATTTTCTTTCATAATGACGTAAAAAAATAGTGATAGTGTTTTAAAAGACTTTTAACTTCATAAAATTACAAATAGCGGAGTTTCTGTGTGTGCATGGTAAACATTTTCCTTAACAATATACACTAATGGCCATTAAAATTGCTACACCAAGTAGGCGACATGCTACAGACATGAAATTTATACGAAAGGAAAAAGGTGCTATGATATCCAAATGATTAGCATTTTAGCGCATTCAGACAAAGCAGTCGCCAGTAGCGACACATACATTGTGCTTAAATGAGGAAATTGTTCAGCCGGTTCCTCATACACAAATTGCATTTGAACGTTGTTGCCAGGTGAAAAGTTGTTGTGATGCCTCGTGTAAGAAGGAGAAATGCGTACCAGCACGTTTCTGACTTTGATAAAGGTCGAATTGAAGCGTACCCGGATTGCGGTTTATCTTATCGCAGTATTGCTGCTCGCGTCGGTCGAGATCCAATGACTGTTAGCAGAATATGGAATCGATATTAGCAGAATATGGGTTCAGGACGGTAATACGGAACGCCATGCAATATCTCAACAGCCACCTATCACTAGCAGCCGAGAAGACAGGCATATTATCCGCATGCCCATAATGGATCGTGCAACCACGTAACCAGCCGTGAGTCAAGAAACGGAGTCGTTTGGAAGACAACAAGTGTCTGCACGAACAGTTCAACGACGTTTGCTGCAGCATGGATTCTCAGCTCGGAGACCATGGCTGCGGCTTCCCTTGACACTGCGTCATAGACAAGAGCGCCTTCAATGGTGTGATCAACGACGAACCTGGGCGCACGAATGGCGAGACGTCATCTTTTCAGATGAATCCAGGTTCTGTGTACAGCATCATGATGGTCGCATCCGTGTTTGGCGGCATCGTGGTGAACGCACACTGGCAGCGTGCATTCGTCATTGTCATACTGCTATGCTGGCCGTCATCATCATACTGGCGTGATGGTATGGGGTGCCATTGGATACACGTTTCGGTCACCTCTTGTTCGCATTGACGGTGCTTTGAACAGTGCACGTTACATTTCTGGTGTGTTACGACTCGTGGCTCTACCCGTTATTCGAGCCCTGCGAAACCCTACGTTTCAGCAGGATAATGCCCGACCGCATGTTGCCGGTATTGTACGGACCTTCCTTGATACGGAACATGTTCGACTGTTGCTCTGGCCAGCACGTTCTCCAGATCTTTCACCAATAGAAAACGTCTGGTCAATCGTTGCTGAGCGACTGGCTCGTCACCAAACGCCAGTCACTACGGTTGATGAACTGTGGCATCGTGTTGAAGCTGAATGGGCATCTGTACCTGTACATGCAATCCAATCTCTGTTTGACTCAATGCCCAGGCGTATAACTGCTGTTATTACTACCAGAGGTGGTTGTTCTGGGTACTGATTTCTCAGGATCTATATATCCAGCCAAATTTTTTGAAAATTTAATCACTTGTTATTTCTAGTATAATATATTTGTCCAATAAATATCATTTTGTTATCCGCATTTCTTCCTGTTGTAGCAATTTTAATGGTCTGTAGTGTATTTATAATATTTGCTTCCCATTTCAAATTACGTTAATTTTCAAATATTTTTAAAGTGAATAAATGACGAAAACTATTTAGAATAACACTGTATTTCAGGATTTGATTATTATTTCCACTTTAAATCATTTATATATTATTGAAAATTTAAAAACTATTGTTCGAATTATAAGTCATATACTTATAACATATTAATTATAATCTGCATAATTATTTTGTTAATAATATCACATTATATGGTTAAATAATTCATTATTTAAAATTACATAAATTATTAAAACACTTGACAATCCAATGATACATTCTCAAAATACTACATTCTCAATAAATCTCAGTACATCAGTTGCAAATCACTTTTTTCTCATAATTAACTGACAAATTTCATTGTATAACGTGAATATAAATACAAAAAAATTTTAGGATAATTTTTGAAAATCTCTGTTTACTTCACGATTTATTAATGTAATAGTAAGAATGTTTGTTAAAACTATTGATTAAGATGTGCATGAAATATGATTTTAATTTTCTTCTACTTAATGGCAACAGTACTTGCAGTAAATTTGTATATTTAACAATAATTTTCAATTTTGTTAGAATTTTTTAGTTTGCAGGAATTACATTTGACTTGAATCTAAAATATTTGATAAAATAAAATATTGAATTCTGGTGTATAAAACACACCAGAATTCAATATTTTATTTTATATTATTCAATATTTTATTTTATATTATTCAATATTTTATTTTATAATTCATTATTATTCAATATTTTATTTTATAATTCATGAACTATAGTATTCTTTAATACTATTGAAGTTTTTGTAAACGATCAATATGCACACAATATTGACAGTAATTTTCAGAAAAGAAAAATTTAATTTCTGCTTATGAGTATGTAAAATAAAGTTAAATGCATCAACATTCTGTCCCTTATTTATTATTTTTTTTTCAGAATAACATCGGTTTTATATTATTCCTTTATGCTTTACTTTAAAATAAAATTGCTATAATATTACAATTAGATTTTATGAGAAAATATATCGCAATAAAAGGAGAATTGACAAGAGTTTTTTCTTTTTCAGGTTATATTGAAAATTCATAAGTAATTGCAAACCAAACGGTTTTTAGAATTTTAATAAAGTGAGGATTAGCAAAGATAGAATAGCAAAGTCAGAAGATGTAAGTGTATTTTTTTAAATGTATCACATAAGAATGCAACTTTGTTAAAGACTACAATCAATTAAATCCTCATATTCATGTTTAAAGAATATGAATTACAGGAAAGAAAAGTATTTCAATAATTTGAATCAATAATTGATAAAATATTTCTACCAATGCAGAGTAGAATCAACAAATGATTACTCATTTGATATATTTTCCATGCGGCTTAAAAATAGTATACAATAGACCGATTACAAACATTATCTAATTAACCCTGTTGACAGCAAAATGTATAGTACAAAGTATAAACACAACACATTCGCATTAAAAGTATAAATACCTTTCGGATACTATCCGATGATATTTTACATTATTTAGCATCGTTTCAAGTGCTTAAACATGGAATAAGATTCAAGCTGAATAAGTAAATAGTTTATACATTCAGTGAATTGTTATTCATACCCTTGTTTTTATATAAAAAGGTATTTAAAATAGATTTAAAGATAATAGGTATTATAACAAAAGATTTCATTTTAAAGTGAATACTAAAACAATTCTTCAGCTATTAAAAACTAAAGAATAATTTTAAAAAAAATTTCAATAACTAAGCTCTTAATTTTATAATTTTCCTGAAGAATTTACTCTTGAAGAAAAAATTAACTTATTTCTTCAAGAAAATATTCTATGAAATTAATAACTAAACAAATTGAGTAATAAGAATAATTGTACTAATTAAACAATTAAACAAAAAAAATACAAATTCCAATTTCTTTAAATATATTTTTTTTTTCAATTTTAAAAAACATCACAATTAGTTTCTATTTTGAAATTTGTCATCTAGCAACTCGTTTTTTTTTTCCATTATACATAAATAAAATCACTTTTTATGCTATTTGTTTCGAATACTTTAAACTGAAAGGAACTTATTTTAGCATTTATAATTGTAATTTTAAAGGATCTGAATCTTTAGTCAATAGCAGAAAGTAAACTATTAATAAACAATTATCACCAATTAAATGCTTTCATTTTCAAAAGCTGCGCATGGAATAGCAAAATGTGAAAAAATATTAACCACTTTTTTAATTGAAAAGAAATGAGGCAAAATAATACCAGATATGTTTATTTATTCAACAAAACAAAGAATTACAAAAATGAAAACAATATAGAAATTTCATTAAAGAACATTATGATGTATCAATTAATAAAATGAGAAGTACAAAATCAAACATAAAATGACATTATTAAAATATATAAGCACTATGCTTATATTCTCTTCTTACAGAGTTTGAAGATATTTTCTATGATCTGATCAGTCACAAATTAATCGACGTGAAAACACCTGGGGGGGGGGTAGGAAACATAAAAAGCATCCCAAAAAGTTTTCAATAAAATTCGGTACGTCAGTCGCTCCATTCGTGAACATCTCTCGATGCCCAAGTATCGTTATCCATGAATATGCGCACTTTGTACAATCAAGACCAAGTGCTGTTCTGCAGAATTTTATATTAGATTCGAAGAATTCCTTGAGATACACACAAAACCCTGTTTTCAACAAATTCAGATGAATGTGCTCCCAAAGAAATCGCTAACCAGATCATAAGGTTTTTTTTTTTTTTTTTTTTTTTTTTTAATTACGAATCATTATACTAAGTAATAATTTGGTGAAGATTTCGAGTGATCTTTGCTTTCTAGACATGAACATGCTTCATTCTCGTCGGTTTACATGACAAATATCGAGTGATGGAAAAATAACAATCAGATACAGTCCGAATGACATATTGATAACAAAAATTCAGTGACATTCTTGGCTGTGAATAGATAAAGGAATATATACTTTTTACCGGGACATACATTCCATCACAGTGTAACCTTCTAACCATGGCAGAGTGGCACTTGTCAACTTATCAAAGTTCGTTTCGACTGTAAATATTACACATATAAGTTAAGTTTGTTTGATGTTCTAGGATCACATTTTGCACATGATGCTTAATTGGACTGGTACCTACAGTATGAAGTGAACTCGGAACTACTACAAATATCCACAACCTGCGTGAGAATTGAATTCATGAACTTGTCCAAGCAGTAACCACATAAAAAACGATTGTCCTATGTATGGAGTTCACTCTTCGATTTCTATAGACTACGATTAAAAAATGTCGTTTAGAGAACTGCAACCCTTGCGACCAATCAAAAATCTTCGAGCAGTTGTTTGAATCATTCGGATTTGCGTCTATTCTCGTGGAATGATTAACTCCGAAGAATGGAACAAAATTTATAACTGATTGTGCAACAACTATGCGTTTGACAATATACTACAACTTAGACTTTCAATCAATTTTTGAACGCCATGCAAATTTATCAACCTACACATACTGTTGGTTCGCACCATATTAAATAAGAGTCACCAAATTTAGAAAAACCAGTAAATAAAAAAAAACTACTAATTTATAAAAAGAAAAAACTATTTATTAGGAAAGAAAAAACTAATTAGAAAAGAAAAAGAAAAACATACTAATTTTACGACATAAAATTCTCTTTAAAAAATCAAAGAATTCATTTAAATATCTTTATTAAATAGATATAATAATGATTTATGAAACTATGATAAAATATTAAAAATATCAAGTATAATGAAATGGAAAAAGTATAAATATGTAATATTCCATTATATTCAAATATACAATATGAAAGTTGTTATGATCTTTAAAATATAAACAGTATAATAAGAAATCCATAACATGAACAAAATAATACAATATATTTGATAAATACAACATGATGTATAATATAACATGTATCACAACAAAATTCTTGACAATTGGTAGTTTCATTGTTTAATATATAGTAATTATATTAATCTTTATGCAAACGCAAACAATGGTACCATATGTTGAAAAAAAGTGTATATAAATATGTAAGATTTGGAGGGAAGAAACAATATTTACAATTTATTTAGTTTTGCTCAAAACTCTATTATAACATGACACATTTCATTCGAATTCCATTGCATTCCTTATCGAATGATGTACTGGAAAAGCGTAAGCACAAACGCATTCGTTTGGCCAATAGATTATTTTTCAAACTTCGAAAAAAGTAACAATTCTTTTCATCCAAAATTTAGGCATTAATAAAAATTTTAGAATAGAAAAAAAAAAAAAAAAAAAAAAAAAAAGAAAAGAAACACGTACTTCTTTCTTTAAGAGAATGTTCCGGATCTGAATGAAACATCGCCTAAATTAATTGCATCCCAGCATAAGCATCTGTACAGGAAGTTCAAATCATGCTTCATATTAGTGACAAAAGCTGTAATCAAATCTTCGATCTGTAATCTTCGAAATATCGATTTCATTTTAAATTAGCCAGCAATCGATATTCTGACATAAATTACCTTTCATTTTTATAAACCAATTCACAGATCTAGCCAAAAAGAAAAAGTATTTTATTTACAATACATCCCTATTAAATATTTAAAGTACACACACACACATTTTTATATAAATCCTTGAAATAATTTATCCTACATAGAGTTGTTGATTAGTTTAAAAAAATTAGTCTTTTTTTACATGGAAAAAATTATTTATTTAAATTTAAAATTAATAAACTCACTCTGCGGTTCATAATGAATTTATTTTGAAACCTCAACGTGTTTCTATTTAAGTATATCGAATTAATTAATATTTGTAAATTAATTTATGATAACATACCTAAATGAAATGTTCTAAAATTTAATTTTTTTCTGAGAATTAAAATACACAAAAACAGGAAATCACACACACACACACAAGAATTTTGATATTAACTGGTTAGAAGATGTGTGAATATATTTTTCTTATAAATGCGCAAGTTTATAAAATTAGCTATATATAAAAAATACTTTATTATATACATATTATATTAATATTTTATCTGCATGGCTGTATTGAAAATAATATATAAAATCTAAATGTGGTTTGATTTTATTATTTTTGCAGTTCTCACTAATTTAATTTTTAAAATGCTTAGAAATAATAATTCAATGTATAGTCTTAAATAATATTTTTTGACAACAGGATTAAAAATACTCCTACTAAATAGAAAATGCTGGGTAAACCAATCCAGAATTTTTCTTCTTTTTTTTAAATATCAATATTTTAATTTTTTTTTTTTTTTTAAGTAATAAAACTTTAATTCACCAATAAAGAGATTCATCTCGCATTCTTTTTTTATCTTGTTCATCGACCGTGTTTGAATTGTCCTCTGCGCTTCTATTTACAAGGACAACAACTTTGCAGTATGCAGGAGTATCAAAATAAAATGAATTTGATGTTTCAGTATGATGTCGTTGATTTATTTGTGCTTTCTTTGTGACATATGTATCTTCAATATTCTTCTTATCCACTAATTTAGAACTTTTCTCCGTAGGTACAATTCCTTTGGATTCATTTGATACACTTTGATGTTGATGATTTATTTGAGCTTCTCTGGTAACAAGTTCCTCCTCATATTGTTTTTTAATATACTTGTTATCTTCTAATATTGATATTTTCTCTGCGAATACAGTTTCTTTGGAATCATTTGACACACTTAGATGTCGTTGATTTATTTGTGTTACGCTTGTAACAAGTTCGTCCTCATATTGTTGTTTAATACTCTTGTTAGCCTCTAATTTAGAATTTTCCTCTGCAGGTACACTTTCCTTGGATTCATTTGATGCACTTTCATATCGTTGATTTATTTTTGTTATGCTAGTAACAAGTTTTTCTTCATACTGTTGTTTAATACTCTTGTTAGCCTCGGATTTCGAATTTTCCTCCGTAGGTACAAGATCTTTGACTTCATTTGATGCATTTCCATGCCGTTGATTTATTTGCACAACGCTTGTAAAAAGTTCTTCCTCATGTTTTTCTTTAATATTCCTGTTATCCTCTAATTTAAAAATTTTCTTTGCAGGTACAGTTTCTTTCAATTCATCTGATACACTTTGATGACGTAGATTTATTTGTGTTACGCTTGTAACAAGTTCTTCCTCATATTGCCGTTTAATACTCTTGTTTGCCTGTAATTTAGAATTTTTCTCTGTAGGTACAATTTCTTTGGATTCATTTGATGCACTTTCATGTCGTTGATTTATTTGTACTACACTTGTAACAATTTCTTCCTCATATTTTTCTTTAACATTCTTATTATCCTCTAATTTAGAATTTTTCTCTGCAGGTATGTCTTTGGATTCATTTGATGCACTTCCATGTCGTTGATTTATTTGTACTACACTTGTAACAATTTCTTCCTCATATTTTTCTTTAACATTCTTCTTATCCTCTAATTTCAAATTTTTCTCTGCAGGTATTTCTTTGGATTCATTTGATGCACTTTCATGTCGTTGATTTATTTGTGTTATGCTAGTAAAAAGTTCTTCCTCATTTTGTTGTTTAATACTCTTGTTAGTCTCTAATTTCGAATTTATCTCTGTAGGTACAATTTCTTTGGATTCATTTGATACACTTTGATGTTGATGATTTATTTGAGCTTCTCTGGTAACAAGTTCCTCCTCATATTGTTTTTTAATATACTTGTTATCTTCTAATATTGATATTTTCTCTGCGAATACAGTTTCTTTGGAATCATTTGACACACTTAGATGTCGTTGATTTATTTGTGTTACGCTTGTAACAAGTTCGTCCTCATATTGTTGTTTAATACTCTTGTTAGCCTCTAATTTAGAATTTTCCTCTGCAGGTACACTTTCCTTGGATTCATTTGATGCACTTTCATATCGTTGATTTATTTTTGTTATGCTAGTAACAAGTTTTTCTTCATACTGTTGTTTAATACTCTTGTTAGCCTCGGATTTCGAATTTTCCTCCGTAGGTACAAGATCTTTGAATTCATTTGATGCATTTCCATGCCGTTGATTTATTTGTACAACGCTTGTAAAAAGTTCTTCCACGTGTTTTTTTTTAATATTCCTGTTATCCTCTAATTTAAAAATTTTCTTTGCAGGTACAGTTTCTTTCGATTCATCTGATACACTTTGATGACGTTGATTTATTTTTGTTACGCTTGTAACAAGTTCTTCCTCATATTGCCGTTTAATACTCTTGTTTGCCTGTAATTTAGAATTTTTCTCTGTAGGTACAATTTCTTTGGATTCATTTGATGCACTTTCATGTCGTTGATTTATTTGTACCACACTTGTAACAATTTCTTCCTCATATTTTTCTTTAACATTCTTATTATCCTCTAATTTAGAATTTTTCTCTGCAGGTATGTCTTTGGATTCATTTGATGCACTCCCATGTCGTTGATTTATTTGTACTACACTTGTAACAATTTCTTCCTCATATTTTTCTTTAACATTCTTCTTATCCTCTAATTTCAAATTTTTCTCTGCAGGTATTTCTTTGGATTCATTTGATGCACTTTCATGTCGTTGATTTATTTGTGTTATGCTAGTAAAAAGTTCTTCCTCATTTTGTTGTTTAATACTCTTGTTAGTCTCTAATTTCGAATTTATCTCTGTAGGTACAATTTCTTTGGATTCATTTGATGCACTTTCATATCGTTGATTTATTTGTACTACACTTGTCACAATTTCTTCCTCATATTTTTCTTTAACATTCTTATTATCCTCTAATTTAGAATTTTTATCTATAGGTACAATTTTTTTGGATTCATTTGATGCACTTTCATGTCGTTGATTTATTTGTACTACGCATGTAACATGTTCTTCCTCATTATGTTGTTTAGTACTCTTTTTAGCCTCTAATTTAGAATTTTTCTCTGTAGGTACAATTTCCTTGGATTCATTTGATACACTTTGATGTTGTTGATTTATTTGAGTTTCGCTTGTAACAAGTTCTTCTTCACAGTGTTCTTTAAAAGAATTGTTATCTTCTAATATAGATATTTTCTCTGCAGGTACAGTTTCTTTGGATTCATTTGATAAACTTTGATGTTGCTGTTTTATTTGTGCTTCGTCTGTAACAAGTTTTCCTTCATATTGCTCAAATAATTGGAATGATATTCTCCGCTTCTTACGCTCTGGTTCACTTTCTTCAGACTTTGAAGGTGACCCTGATGAATTTCTCCTTTTTTTACTCTCCGTCCTATTTTGTAACGGAGCTGCATAAGATTTATCTAATTCACTTATATTTACAATGTCTATATTAGTTTCACAATCTGTTTGTAAAGTCTCTTTATTCACAGAAGCAGTGGCTTTGCTAAGCTTTTGTTCATCATTGTATTTATTTTTCAAGAGATCCTCACTATGATTTTGGCTCCTCAATTTGCTTATACAAGAGATACCATCTTCTACTGAATGTTTATCTGTTTTTGATTTTTCAATCTTTCTTCTGACGTTTCGTTTGTTTGTTTTTATTGTGTCTACCTCTTTCAGTTTATTAATATTATATTTATTTTGTTTAGTAAAAATTATCTTTGGTATGATAATTTTAAATGCCAAAGATTTAATAGCTAATTCATATATACTCTCTTGCACATAAACAGTTTCATTTCCCAACAACTTTTTGTCAATTTTAATTAATGATTCACGTTTTCTTTCCGTAAAAATTGCTCTTTTTGAAATTTTCTTCAATTTGACTCTAGGACAGGAGTTAAGAGCTTTTTTAGCCTGAGAGAAAATATCTCTATCAACAAGAATATACATTTCAACTGGCTCTTCTTCTAAAGGTCCCTTCATTCCACTAGCAAAATTTGAAGAAAATATAACGTTTAAGTCTCTTTCTTTAGCATTGTTTATTATTCGTTGTGTAATGTAACGCAACGCAAAGTAATGAAGTCGATAAGTATGGAAAACCTTTGGAAAGCTGGCTTTTATAGTTTTTGCATATAGCTTTCTTATCTCCCAGCTATCAAAATCGCGTTTCATACTTTCGATAAAAACAGATTCTTTTATCACTATTTTGCATCCTCTTTTTTCCCTAGATGGACGATTAGAAAGCCATGTTTTAAAAAAGCTTTCTTGCTGTTTATCTTTATATCGGATGCAGCTTACTTTTAAATTAGGAAAATGAAGAATCACACTACATTCTTTTATATTATATTGTTTCTTCAGCTCTTCGTCTAATGAGCATCTCTGATTCTGAAAATCTGTAATACGAAAAATAATTTCAGCTTGAAAATAATATAAATATCTAATTTAATAAAAAACAAAATAAAGCAGTTCACGCATGTTTAAATTTTCAAAATCTTAAATAAGATATATTCATTTTTCTTAAAATAGTTTCACATGTGAAAATAAAGCAGTATCAAAATAATTTAATTAGAAAAACTTAAAATAATATTTATGAGAGTAAAGAAACATATATATATTATCAAAAAATATTCATAAAAAGGTTTCTTAATCTTTAAATACTAAATTTAGAAAGCAAAAAAGGAAATATCATTATTAATATATATATATAAGTAAAATTAAAAATTCTGATTCTTCCTTTAAACAGAGATGACGAATTGAAAAAAAAAATCAATACTTTTTGCATCAACATAGAGTTTTAACCACATAAACGATGAAATGCTAAGAAAACTATTTACACAATAAGACTTTTAAAATTAATTAATAAAATATTTCTAGACTATTTTTCTGAATTTAAGAAATATATCTTACTTTTAAATAATTAAAGAATAATGTTATATAGGTCAATGAGACCAGTTGAAATCCAATACACTGAAATGTTATGAGTAATACAATTCAAAAATTTTTAAGAAATTCAATTAAAAATTGAAAGTTTACTTAACATGAGTGAATAATAATGCGGAATAAAAAACTCAGGTTTATACCTTAGACGTGTAGCTTTTACGAAACATTTTAGCTTACAACAATACTGTGATTAAAAAACAGAGTGCTTACAACTTACTGCAAGAAAATCGATGTTTTTCAAATAAATCATGAGCAATAATTACAAATATTTGCACAATCTATGATATTTCAATAGCAGTACAATTATAATTTTTTTTCATTGTAGGCTTAAGTACATTTGTGAAATAGAATTCAAATATTTGCACAAGAGTATATATTTTATTTTTAAGCGTAAAAAATATAACATAAAACAATTAAAACTATATAATATTTAGAAATAAATTTTATTTTAAAAAAACTGCTGTGTTTAAAAAGCGCAACTACAATATAAACTACTACACAAGTAACATATAATCTCTTCAGATATCCTTATTTAAAATAAAATTACACAGTTAGCCTTTTTTATTTAGTTATTATATAGAATATATTCTATAATTTGGACACGTATCATTTACGTTCGAATTTTGTCTGCATTTTTATTTCGTTTAGTATTTATTATGTTAGTTTTCGAAAAGATTACTCGTAAATTCAAATGGAAAACACGTTGAAAAAATATTTAATTTTGTAATTGCTTGTTCATTTATTTTGTTTTGATTACAGATCTCATTGCTTTGAGGCCAGTTAATTTTTTATGAGAGGGGGCACGATTTCTGGATTTGCAACAATGTTTTTATGATTATATTATTTCCAACTATAACATATATATAAGGGCTAATTTTGATTTCAGAATACATATTAATATAGATCCAACGTATAGAAACATGATATATAGATTTATATAGACACGATGATAATGACATATAGATCGAAAGGTGCAAATAACGAACTGTCTAAAGGTGGAAATTCTGAACTTATTATTGTTTTTCACTAATGCCAAATATTAAACACGTCAAAATATTTTTTGATATCTGTGCCTTCAAACATTTAAATACATCTCCATGTAAATTTGGGATAAATTAATACACATTTGTAAAAGTTATTATACTATTTCAATTATATAATTACTCCAGTTTTATTTATTTATTTATTTTTGAATATATAAAAGTAAAGATAATTTGGATTATTTTTAGATTTTTTTAAAGTTTTGGATGACGCAATTTGATTCATGTGAAAAATTATAAAAAGTATTTTTTTTCACACTTCTTTAACATTTTGGTAATTATTAATAGACTTTAATTCATTTGACATATCTTTTTCAATCCAAACTGTAGGTAGTATAAATATAATGATTGTACAAATAAATGATTTCAATATCCATGAAGTGTCATGCATGAAAGTGCTAAAAATATAGGAGATTAGGAAAACTCACGAACATTTACATCATCAACAGTTATTGTAACATCAGCACGCAGACCTGATTTGGGCTCAACTAATTAGATAAAAGCAGCCGGGTGGAGTCTACGTGATTTTGAAATAGGGACCTAGCAGAAAACCCAATACTTGGCCTTCCACTCCCAGAGGTATCATTTCACTTGCAGGACATGGCGACTTCAACATATTTCCTATCCACCTTTAGCGAATACGACGTATCTTCCATTAAGCAAGGATGCGAACTTGCTACCTCACATTATCAACTGTAATTACACAAAGCTCAGGCATGCCATCTTTTATTATTTGTTAATCAATGACCGAGATTAAACTCAATTAAAGTTATTTACACTTTTCAACATTAATTCATTTTTTGATAAATATTAGAAAATTGAATAATCACAATCACTTTCGATATCCGGAATAACTGAATACGCTCAGTTTAATACTGTTTTTGTGCCTGTTTTAAGCTTTTAAGTTAAAAATGATTGTTTATATTCTTTTGTGAAACACATATTCAACACTATTCTCAGAACAATGCCCACTGTTGTGAAAATGCTTTATAATTCAGTAGAACTCAACTTATGCGATTTCGTCTGTCCAAATCGCTTTAAGAATTTCAGAAAAATAAATCAAACTGAAAATAAGATGAGAAATGAGAAAAAAGAAAGGTACGATAAGGTAGAAGATGAGTATAAGTGAGAGGTGTCACTTGAAAAATTCAGAAACATTCTTTTGAAAATTCCTGAATTTTCAGAAGTTAGTGCTGAAGATATAGGGCATGGATTACGAGTTTCACACTGGATTTCCTATTGCAAATGATGGCAAACTAAATAAAAGTGTCGAAGAAGATGACCTTAATGTCCAAGTTGAAACAGATGTAGAATCATCAGCTGGTGACGCATTTGCCGTCTTTGAAATGCTTTGAAGCGGATGGAGCGTCAACGTGAGTGGAACCACATGAAAATTCTCACTGTCAAGCGGATGCGAGACTTGATTGCCCGAAAACGAATGAAAACCATGAAACTGAACGAGGTGTTCAGCAAGCAATGACTTTCATTAACAACACTGTGCATACATACTGCATTAATTTACAGCACTTGTAAGTACCTTAACATGTAAAAATATTGCTTTTCATTAAATTCTTTTTTTTAAGTATATTTTTCTTCTTCCTTTTTCAAGATAGAATAAAAAATTTAAATGGACCTTTTTTCGAACAAATCTAATTAACCTAATTTTTCACTGTCCGATTGTGGTCCGGTTTCACTGATTCATATAATTGGAGTTCTACTGTACTTTAAAATGTGCAAAGCGTGGAAAATATCTTTATTTTTTCTCTTTATTTTCGGCATGATTTAAGCGAAACAATTCAACCTAAGAAGTATGAAAATACAAGATATTATTTTACTCATTTCGAAAGTTAATAATCATTTCAATAATCTAAAGTAATCAGTACATGCCAATGATATCCAAAGTAATAGAAGCTAGAATCATTAATATGATACAAATGTCCAACGATTATCTTTTTGACAACTATGTTGTTAATGTCTACTATGTCTTTTTTTTGGGGGGAGGGGGGGTAACTACGTTGTATATGTGAGTTAATTTGCCAACAAATGTAAAAGATATTCACGTTTTGCAAATGCACTTTAGCATTCAAACGAAATCAAATGCTTTACTCCATTAAAACAAGTTTTATATTTTTATTTTTGATTTTACATAATAAAAGGTTTTATAATTTTAGGGGTTAAACAAAGAATATTTACATAACAATGGACTCAAACCAGGGGGAAATATTTATTATTTTGTAACTCTGTGGTGCTTAGACATAATAATTAACAATACTTATTTAAAATATCATATTTATAATAACCAAATAAAGTTAGTTTTAAGAATCAGATAATTTTAAAATTAACGATCCCAGAACAAAATGTTATATTCTTTTCTAGATAGAAAGTAATCAGCTTATAAGAGAAGATAAAATCAATCATTGCAGATACCATGTATTGTATTGAAAGCAATCAGAATTAAAATAACCAATCGACAAATAAAGCACTACTTTCAGTACAATGGAATAGGTAACTTAAAAGATAATTTACCGTACCATGTAATATATATATATATATATATATATATATATATATATATATATATATATATATATATATATATATAGAATTAAAAAGGTAGGTGGGATTCAGAAGTTCACGGACTGAATCTATAACATAAAAAATATCATGAATTAAATTACAGGAACATATTTTCCTTCGAAATAACTCTTGTGCAACAACACACTTTTTCCAGAACCTACAAAACTCATCAAAGCAAGTCTAGAGTCCATTTTTGGTCATGACTTTTAATTCAGCTTGCGATGCATATTCAACTTCATCTGAAGACTAAAATTGACAACACTACAAGCGTCTTGTCAGTTCAGGAAATAAAAAGAAATCGCAAGGTGAGTTATCACATGAATAACGAGAATGAGGAAAAACATTATTTCATTTTGGCAAGGAAGTCATTGATGAGTAGGGATCAATGAGCATGAGTGTGATCTTATAACAGCACCCCTAACTGCACAACCCCTTTTAGAAAAGGAGAGAAACATGGTCACACAAAAACGTTTTCGTAGTCGCACTACTGCAAAGAACTTCTAAGTTATAGACTCAGTCCAGAAACTTTTGAATACTACCTAGTATGAACCATGATCTAGTGGTACTTGCAACACAGGGATTATAATGCATATCAACCATTTTTAATTACAGTAGAACTCCAACTATCCGAATCACTTGGGATCGGAACTCACATTCGGTTATTCAAATATTCGGTTAATTGGATTTTTTTGAAAAGAATTCACAATTTAAATAAGGATTGTATGTTGAAAAATATGAGAAAAATTTTATTATTTTTAAAAGAAAAATACTTTTAATAAATTAAATGAATAAGATATTGAAGCAACACTTTTCTATGTTAAAGTACTTACAAGCGCTGTTCATTAATGCAGAATGTATGCACAGTGCTGTAAGTGAAAGTCATTGCGAGTTGAACATCTCGGTCAGTTTCATTGCTTTCATCCGTTTTCAGGCAGCCAAGTCGCGATTCCGCTTGACAATGAGAATTTGCATACGGTCCCACTTGTGTGTTGGTTGACGTTTATCCAATTCAAAGACGGCAAATGAGTCACTAACTGACGATCATATATATGTTTCAACTTAAGACATTAAAACCATCTTCCTCGACACTTTAAATTAGTTTAACATAAATTGAATTTGAAATTCATGGTCTGACTCATATAATCCATATTCTCTTATATCTTCACCACTAACTTCTGAATATCCAAGAATTTTCAAAAGAATCTTTCTGAATTCATTAAGTTTGACACATCATTCTTCTCTTTTGTTTTCTTACCTTTCCTTGGACGTTTTCTCTTAACTCTAATTTATTTTTACTAAATTCTGAAAACGTTTTAGATTGAAAGATTTTGAATAATCTTCCATACATATATAATCACGAAATAACTACGTCGGCTATCTTCATCGCAATATTAGTGCAGAAGGGTGAGTTGAGAATTAGAAACAAAGTGACAACTGTTAATATACCCTAAAAGATTTTAGGAGAAAAAACTAGATTCATTCCTTTTCTATAACAAAATAAAATGTAAAAGGCTATTCTCAAATTTTCTCATTTAAATAATATCTGTTTAAATATAATCTGTTTAATATAATAAAATAACTAAGGAAGAAATTAAAATTTTTGAGCACAAAATCATTTTAATCTTGCAAGATACATTTTTATTCATATTAAAACGTATAAAATAATTATATATAATCGATGTAGAAAATACTATTTTAATCTAAATTGCTTGGTTTGTGTGTTCAATGGTCATTTTTTACATTAGGCCAGAACTAACAATTTACAATTACGAGCCACTGCTTTGAAGTGTCGAGATAGGATTCGAGTCCACGAACTGTTGAATCATTAATTTAATTTTCTCATTCATGACAAATATTCATTATTTATGATGTTTTAAAGTGTAACAAAAATATTCGTACAATAAACACTCATATTTGCCTACATCAATCTCAAACATGTAAAAAAACACTAATTCAAATAATGAAATATAACAATAAAGATGTTCTTTACGAAACATAATCACCACACATACAAAATTTCTGATTTTCATTAGTTAACTAAGTGAAGGCATATTTATAAATGGCAACAATAATAACAGAGTATTATTATAAATATGATAAATTAAACAAATATCGCTTACTAGGTAGTTTAAAAAGTAATTTCGGTTTTTCCCAACAAAGAACTTAGCTGAATTTTTTAACTTTTTGCTTAAGCCGCATGATTATATATTATGACAGCTGATAAAATAAGGCTTTCTTTGAAAAAGTTCAAGGGATTATACGCACGATTATGGTAGGTGCCTTATCAAATATGAATTAACAAGTAAAACCCCCAAATTTCGGCACATACTTACTAATACTAAACTTTTATTACTAAAAATAAAAACTCCATTCAAGCAAGAAAAAAGAATATCCGATGTGTATGGAAATGTATAACAGAACACTAGAACGAAAACCTCGATGCAAAACTCATAAGCGGTGATTTAGATGTGTAAGATGCACCGAATTCTAGAAGACCAGTTGACACTGATGAATACACAATAATGACATTATTTAATGCTAACCAGAAAACTCGTGAGATCGATATAAAAAATTAAATTTATTGAATTCGACCTTTTATGATAGATTGAAAAATTTGTTCTTCATGTTCAAAAGAAATGATGACGTTAAAAGTTTTTCGTTTGGGTGGGGTACATTGCCACACTCACATAATATAAAGATGTGGCACCATCTGATTATCGACCGATTGACGATACATCATTGATTTACCTGTTTTTCGATGGTAAAAACCTTTACTTTAAATGAGGTCAAATATCTCCTAGATCATTTTTTTTTTTTTTTTTTTTGCCAGGAACGAACATTTTTATGAGTGTAAAATCATGTTCTTACTAGGAAAGATGGGAAAAAGTGCTGGAGAAGAATGCGCAATATATGTGTAATTCAAAATACAAGATGTCACAAAAAATCACTTGTCCAAACGCCATGTATGGTTGTGTTAGGTCATGAGGAATCAGAGTTACATAGAAACAGAGGGTCGAAAATGCGATCGTAATACACTAGAGGGTGATAAGCACTGGTCGAAGAAAACACAGGTGGATGGATCAATCTGCAACGATTTCGATGACCGCGAGATAGTGCTGCGGAGGTAGCGAAACAAGTTTTAAAAATAGAAGAGAGAAAAGCGAGCTGTATGCTTCTGGATTCTACAAAAAGGAGGAATAACAAGACTGCTGAGAACGTTAGCGTGTTTTCGTTTATAAAATGTTTCAGCAAATTTATTTTTGTACTCTGTAATATCATAGAAAATAATAAATGATTGCTAAAACGATGCGAGATAAATTCGTGACAGAAATTTAATTTAGGGTCATAACTAGTCGAAGCGAGACGTTTTAGGGAAAGAATGTGCCAGTACAATAATCCAGATTTGGCAGGCATGTAATGCTTACGTGTATAGAGCTATGGTTGGCAATGAACGCTCAGTGGTTTCAGAGCTGACTTGTTGTTTGAACAATTACATCGCCGATTGCAGGAGGCCAGATCGTCAGAATCAATAGCCACATTGGCGGAGAACGTACGACACGGACAGCAGACACCGACAGCCTGTATTAGATGTATTTAGACGGAATCAGAATAAAAGTATCTGCGTTATGGAACGCGACTTATTGTTAATCTGTTCCCCACTAGGCAATCCGCAAATTCGTAGATGATCGCAAGAGACTTGTCTCGCGAGAATCGCATCAGACCAAATGAAGTCATTGATGTCTTAGTTACGTCAGAAAACGGGTGGAGCCAACACACCCTAGAATACAAGGCCTGAGCGCAGGAGTTATGAGTGATCAAGAGTAGACCTGTTGAAATCTTCGCTGTCGCTGTTACATCGGCGAAAGTTAAACAAAATTTGCATATGTAAAACCATCAAATGTCTAGTTTTTTTTTCTTTTATTGTTTTAAATAAAATATCACATTGAACTTAACAAACCAAAAGTTTTTTTTTTTTTTTTACCTTTAGAAAATATGATTACATCTGTTAAAGTAATAAGCTTAAAGAACCAATTCATTATTCAAAGGTAGAAGAATTTTAATAGGAATATAAAAAAAGGTAGAACAATTTTATTATATATATATATATTTAAAAAAATTGTAAAACTTAAAAAAAAAAAAAAAAAAAAAAAAAAAGGTGAAAACTTTAAAATCTTTTTTTTTTATGTCTCTCTCTCCCTCATTAAAGTAGTTATTTGAAATTTAATATTAGAATTTTAATATCATAACTATATCAAACAGCAATTTCCTCGATTATAAAACAAGTACATTACATTAAAATTGAAACATAAATTTAAGTTTAAAATATTTATAAATTCAAAAAATATACACATTTTTATTTTTGATTATCCATCGTAATATAGTTAGACACAATTGAAAACCATTCACGAGGAATATAAATTTAGTTTTATAAATAGAATTGCATATATATAGGAAATATAATTTTTATATTAATAACATTGCGTTGGAATATGAATTTAATAAATTATTTCCTCTCATTAATGTGTAGGATTTTTAAAACCAAAACATATTATGATAGCTGCAAACAATTACAGAAAAATATTAGAATTAAGATCATTTTATTATATCACTTTAAAATTAACAAACTTAAATTATTTTTATTTGCAGAAAATAATTTTAGATTTGTTAAAGTAGCATTTAATTAACTTAATGAATTATATCGCAAGTAGAGATAGAAGAATTTTACTGCCCTTGGAAGAATTTATAAAAAAAATTGTAGACATAAAAAAGAGGTTTATCATAAATAAAGAAAATATTTCTATGAAATTTAACATTAGAATTTTAATGGCATAACTAAATCAAATTGCATATTCTTGATTTTAAAACAGCAAGTAAATAAAACACACATTTAAGTAAAAAGCATTTATTTATAAAATTTGAAAAAAATACACAGGCATATATATACAGATAATTCATTATTATACAACTGGATACATTTCAAGAATGAGGATAATATTATTAGAGTTTCTGAGAAATCTATAAGCAATGTGGAGAGATAGAAAAAACTAGAGCAGAGAAAATTATATTTTGGGGGGAATAAAGGCGTATTTCTTTCTTTAAATTAAGTAATTGCATTTGTTCTTTTAAAAAAACAGCTGTGTCACTTTTAATTTCATCATGAATTTTATCTAAATAAGTTTCTATTAAACTAATTAATAAATCCATGTCAAAAACTTCATTATTTTCTATCGAAATATCTGGTAACTTTCCGTGAGACAGCGCTCTCATTGGTTTAAAATTCCATGACGTCAAATACAACGTTTTAGCTACGTCACACTAAGACATCGAGGAGGTCGCATTTGTCTACTATAAGATAACATCTCAATCGGATTGTCTACCGAATTTGCGGCCTGCTTTATGTGAATACTGCAGGAAGATCAACATCTATACCACACACAACGGGTGCTGGCGCTAAGAGAAATATATTAACCCTAACATGTGGCATTCGCACATTTGCATACTTGTCAACCTTGGGGGAAAGAAAATTAGTGGATTCTATAATTACTATAATTTTGAGGGAAAAAAATCAGGAAACACACATTATTTATTAATTATATGTGTTTACGTTATTAGCGACACATTTTTGCTTGAAACAGAATAATTAAAACGGCAGCACCTCAAAAAAATTATTTTGCTCTTTAGATTATACACTACTGGCCATTAAAATTGCTACACCAGGAAGAAATGCAGATAACAAAATGATATTTATTGGACAAATATACTCGAAATAACAAGTGATTAAATTTTCAAAAAATTTGGCTGCATAGATCCTGAGAAATCAGTACCCAGAACAACCACCTCTGGCAGTAATAACAGCAGTTGTACGCCTGGGCATTGAGTCAAATATAGATTGGATTGCATGTACAGGTACAGATGCCCATGCAGCTTCAACCCGATGCCACAGTTCAACAACCGTAGTCACTGGTGTTTGGTGACGAGCAAGTCGCTCGGCAACCATTGACCAGACGTTTCCTATTGGTGAAAGATCTGGAGAACGTGCTGGCCAGGGCAAAAGCCGAACATGTTCCGTATCAAGGGAGGTCCGTACGTTACCGGTAACATGCGGTCGGGCATTATCCTGCTGAAACGTAGGTTTTAGCAGGGCTCGAATAAAGGGTAGAGCCACGGGTCGTAACACACCAGAAATGTAACGTGCACTGTTCAAAGCACCGGCAATGCGAACAAGTGGTGACCGATACGTGTATCCAATGGCACCCCATACCATCACGCCAGGTGATGGGCCAGTATGACAATGACGAATGCACGCTTCCAGTGTGCGTTCACCACGATGCCGCCAAACACGGATGCGATCATCATGATGCTGTACACAGAACCTGGATTCATCTGAAAAGATGACGTCTCGCCATTTGTGCGCCCAGGCTCGTCGTTGATCCCACCATTGAAGGCGCTCTTGTCTATGATGAAGCGTCAAGGAAAGCCGCAGCCATGGTCTCCGAGCTGAGAGTCCATGCTGCTGCAAACGTCGTCGAACTGTTCGTGCAGACACTTGTTGTCTTCCAAACGAACCCGTTTCTTGACTCACGGCTCGTGACGTGGTTTCACGATCCATTACGGCCATGCGGATAATATGCCTGTCTTCTCGGCTGCTAGTGATAGGTGGCCGTTGAGATCCCGCATGGCGTTCCGTATTACCGTGCTGAACCCATCGATTCCATATTCTGCTAACAGTCATTGGATCTCGGCCGACGCGAGCAGCAATACTGCGATAAGATGAACCGCAATCTCGGTACGCTACAATTCGACCTTTATCAAAGTCAGAAACGTGCTGATACGCATTTCTCCTTCTTACACGAGGCATCACAACTTTTCATCAGGTAACAACATTCAAATGCAATTTGTGTATGAGGAAGCAGCTGAACAATTTCCTCATTTAAACACAATGTAGATGTCGCTACTGGCGCCTTTGTCTGAATGCGCTGAAAAGCTATTCATTTGCATATCACATCACCTTCTTCCTTTCGTATAAATTTCACGTCTGTAGCATGTCGCCTTCTTGGTGTAGCAATTTTAATGGCCAGTAGTGTACATTCTGAGAATGATTTCTGTTTAACATATTTTGAGATATTTTTTAATAAAATATTCATCAACCTTATAAAGGAACTATGAAAGACTAGAGAATATACTATATGTAAAAAAATAAACTGGAACGTTTACATCGCGATATTTGTTTCATAGGGCAACTTTTACTACACTAATGCAATTTTTACAAGTATTAAACTTATAAAATTACATA
This sequence comes from Latrodectus elegans, assembly GCA_030067965.1. Taxonomy (NCBI): domain Eukaryota; kingdom Metazoa; phylum Arthropoda; class Arachnida; order Araneae; family Theridiidae; genus Latrodectus; species Latrodectus elegans. The sequence continues at coordinate 114,899,114 of CM057813.1, read as the reverse complement.
AAATATATTATTACATCAATTTAATTCAGAGACAAATACTTTGAAGAAAATATATTTTCCTAATTAAACTACTAACATAACTAGGAATATTCCTCCTAATTGTTTATGTAAATAGTCACACCCCTGGTGTCTGCTCTGAATGTTGATTATATGACTGCCAACTCGTCTTTGCAGCCTACTAGTTACATCGTCATCCTTACCAGGTGAACTCGAAACTCATAGGAATATATTAAAATAACATATATATATATATATATATATATATATATATATATATATATATATATATATATATATATATATATATAATCACAAAATGATCATGAGCAAATCTAAGAAGCAAATTTTATCACTTTTAAAACAATTTAAAACAAACAATTTAATTTTTTTAATTCATTTTGTAGTAACAGAATTTTATTAGATTTATTTCTCGGCCAAATATTTTAACTAATTAGATATAATTTTAACAATGTCTTTTCTTCTTCTTCTTGTTTTTTTTTTTTTTTTTTTTTTTTTGGTACGAGATAAAAGACTTTGATTTAACTAAAATTTTCCACTCAATTGAATATTCCAAATTATGACAAAAAAAAAAAATAATAAAATAAAATTCTGAAAATTACTGATTTTATTGTTTAAAAACTGAATTATTTTTCTATGTAAAATTTGTTTCAGAAAACATTCCAGCAAGAGTGTAAATATTAATTAAAGCAAGGAAAATATAACAAACTAATAGAATTTATTTTTAATGCACACAAGTTTTATTCTAATTATTTAAATTATACAGAAATATTAATTAACTGAAATGTTTGATTCTTTCATTGATAAATCTTGCTTTTGCATGACCTAATTAGTTCATTATCACAGTTTTCATTTCACCATCGGTTGTCTTTGAATACTGTGGAGTTCGCCACAAAGCATCTGAAAATAAAATGAAATACATTTAAAATAATTAACATTAAAGATTAACATTTTTTGATCAATAACCTCAGACGAAATAATAGAAAAAACCAGAAGACAATTTTTATGAATACTTAATTTTTATCAATCTGATTAATACCTAAAACTGATTGGATGTAAATCTCATTAGTAAAAAACAGTGTAAATTAATGAGAAAAATATCACATATTTCCTTCACTAATTTAAGACATTAAATAACTTTATAATTTGTTAGAAATATTTATATTTTTAATTCAGTAAATGTTTTAAGCATCTAATTCAATTTCTAAGAAATATCAACTTTGTAAATATGGTAACCTTTATGCTTGATTAAATAATTAAAATTACAAAATGTTTAAAATATGTTCTAAAATCCTTCAAATTATCAGATAGAATTGAACATTACTTTTATAGCCAAATAGCAAAATCTTGAATTATGGATTTAAAATTTGGTATTCAATAAAAAAAATAAAAAATAAATAAAAAATAAATAAAAAAATAAAAAAAACGATTTTTAATTCAACAGTAAAAAGTATTTTAATTAAATCTTAGAATTAAAACTATCCTAAAAATAAATTTTATAATTTGAATCAAATCCTAAAATTGATTAATATTTATCTTGTTGAAATCAAGAAATAAATACATAAGTCTTTGTCTGACAAAATAATAATAAATATAAGTAATTTTGGAGAGAAAAATATTCTGAATTGCAGAACATAGAAATGGTTTTTACTTAAGAAAATTATTTTATGGTATAATAAATTTTCTTCCAGCAATTTTCATCCTAATCACAATGTTTGCATTTTTTCAGTCTAAAAATAACTGGAAAATTTAAGGATATAAAAAATTATTCCATTTTATAAATAAAAGCAATACGTATCTTTTAATGCTAATTTAAAATAGTTACAAATGTAATTTTTTTTAAAGTAAAAATACTTTTAAACATAGTAGGTTTTTTTACTCTTAAATAATTCAGTTTTTAAACCTTATTTCTATTATGATTTCTTTGGAATAAAGACAAGTTATTTAAAAATACTAAAATATGAATCGATAAAAGGAAAGCAATTATTTTTTTTAACTTACTTCGTTAAGCACTTCTTAGTGTAGCAACATGACTGTAGACTGAGGCAATTAATTTATGGAAGCAATTAACGAAAATAATGACAATTGCAGTTAATTGCCTACTTTTAATATATGCCCAGATAACATCCATTATGAATGTCTTAAGTACATCCATCATGGATGTCCAAATTACATCAATCAAGGACATATAAATTACGTCAATTATAGATCCAAATGTTTATACTCCAAAACTCATCCATCGTGGATGTCAATCCGACGTTCATATGTAGTCGACAAAAGACCATCCAGCTCACATTTTACCCATGGACGTCTTTGACATCCAAAAGGTATCCAGGACGTCTTTTGGACTCTATGAATCTTTAAAAGACATCTATAGATGTGTGTGGTTGCATGGATAATTTAATACATAATAAATTAGAAAGTAAAGTGTTTATATTCAAATTTACTGAAAACGTTTTCATTTTACTCAACATTCATATTGCTTAACAGTATTAATACATTTTCCATTCCACTGAAAATGTATTAAAAATCTTGAATAGTAATTTTATAGTAAAATTTTTAATTCATATACCCAAGGAAATAATAAGTACTTGAAATTATTTAACTCCTAAAAGCAAACAAATGGCTTTTTGCTTCGAATTTATGAACTGCATGACCCAATAGATAAACAAAAAGATAAATTTATGTTTTTCACATATAAATCAAGGTATTTTTATTTGAAAAATCCGTAATACAATTTAATACATTTTCAATTCATTTAATATTAAATAAAAAATATTTCTTATCAGTGTTAATGATTTATTTTAAATTAGAGAGCAATTCAATGCTCTTTAATTTAAAATAAATTATATAAACTATACATATTTTATATATATATGCTACATAATAATAAAAACAGACAAAAATAATGAAACACTCAGGTAATTTTGTTAGGAAACTTAAGTTTATGAACTAAATAAGTTAACACCAAAATATTTTGTAGAATAATTTTTATTAAACAAAGTTAAAATATTTTTCATCTGAATGATCTTGGATTCTCTCATTTTAAATAATTAACTGGGCTGCTCAGCACTTGTCCATTTGAGTCACACAGCATCTAGTTAAAAAAAGAAAATATCAGAACCGAAAAGAGTAATGTATTATGTTTTTCAAAAATTAGATATAAACAAATTTTAGTTTTTCAAATGGATAACCAAGTTTTTATATCAGAATAATAAAAAGGTAAAATACTAATAAATCAAGAAAAAAGGAAAGTTTGCTTAAAATTCAGACTAGCATTGAATGAAGAACATAAAATATTTTTAAAAACAGTTTACTAGTATTTTGGAGTTTACAAGAATTAGAATTGTACTTTTTTTTTAAGTAAAGGCTTTTGGTTCGTTCCCAGTTTCAGTTAAGCAACAGGAGATCTATGTTGCATTTCTGCTTTTTACAGATACATTCTGTAAATGCTGATGCTCGTAAATTTTATGAGTTCACTCACCTCAATAGATGTTATATATACCAAGTGTCACTCACACATAAATATAGAGCATCTATGACAAAGTCTCAGTGCAAGATAACAATGTACATAGAATTTAAAATAATTTTATACTATTAAGCTGTTTAGTAGTGGTGTCAAAAAACTTATTTATTTTGAATGTTAAATTATAAATTATCATTGAAAAGTTTACATGAAAAATTGAATTACTCAAAATTCTAAAAGCACACTTCATCTGCAATGTATTAAGCATAATTTCATTCCTTTTTCATTTTTTTACTCTAGGTTTTTTTCTTTAAACAAGAATGGTCTTTCGATAGTTTTTCAAAGTTAGTTGCTGCATCTGTACTTGGCGGGCTTATCCTTTTAGCAAATAAGAGAGAAGGAGAATAAAAAATGATTTTTTTTAATGCTTTTATTAAAAAAGTAAATCTTAGATATGCATAGATGCCATTCTTTTGAGAGCTTATCAAATAAACTATTTTAGTTTTTTACTTTTTCATTATTATTTTAGAAAAGCATTATTAATGATAAAATAATAATAATTTACAAATTTGTCCTTTTTAATTAGCAAAAAATACAATATTCAATTCAAAATAATTAGGAGGGTATTTAAACAATTTGTCACCTTCTAACAAATTAAGTTAAATTAGGAATCAATATAATGGTACAAAATAAACCTTAAATTATACTTTAAATAAGATTTTCGTATTTTCCTTACTAAAATCCTAATGACTATACACTCTATGAAAAGAAATAGTTTTTATCTCTTTTTTTAAAAATAAAATTAAAATAATAATCACTATAAGTACTGCAAATAGCACCATTCTAATGATTATGTAATTGAAATTGTCTATAAAAATGAGTCTATAATTGATAATAGTGAAATGTAATCACTATAAAAGGCTTTTTACTCTTCAAAAATCTTTTTCTTCAAATGATTATAAAAGAACCTCTTTATAATAAATTTCTAAATAAATTTCAGATTTAGAATGATGAGAAGTAATCATTCAACAAGATATAAAAGAAAAAAAAAAAAAAAAGATATAAATTTCTTTTATTAGTACACAAGCAATGAATATTTTAGCCAGTTTTTATGCAATTCAAATTCTTACATCTAACAATTAAATTAATTCAAAATGCAAAAAAGACGATTCAATGCAATAAATTATGTAATTCTTCCTTTTTCTATATAAATAACTTAATATAAAAACATGTAGAATTTATGTTAGAAAAAAATTCTGGTTAATAGAGAGAAAAAAGTTATTACATAACATTTTTATTTAGATTAGTTTTAAATCTTAGTTAACTTAAAAAAAAGTATCAATTCAATTTTAAAATAAAGAGCTTATAGCTAAATGAACTAGTAGAACAGTATATTGTACCAGTTACCAGTGCACTAGTCATTAGTGCATACCAGTATATTATGTGGACATGACAATATATTGAACAGTATACTGTGTGTGGAGAGCCAATTAATAGGTGAATTACATATGAGAAATTATTTTCTTGTTATAAGGCTATTATTACTACGAACGAATTTATAACTGTTAGGAATTGCATATTTTACTTAGACTTTTTTGCATAAGTTAATAATCAGATAAGAGTAGTTTTACATATAACTTTATACATATTATTTGGATGATTCTTTCTTTTTTATTCCTACAGTGTTATTGGCTTACAAATCATCCTTTCTTCATTATTCATGAAAGAACCTTATACAGAAATAAATCTCTTTTATTCCAATTACTGAAATTTTAAACTATGGTATGAAATCATTACAAAAGAAGTTTGTCTATTTGATACAAACTATAAGAAAAAAATATCTTATTTTCATTTCGTATGACTAATTAATAAACATACCTTAAATCTGATAATATTAAAAAGTCTTCAGATGAATAGATAACTGAATACAGCACTTCACAAAAAGTAGATTATAAGTATACATGTATAGTTAATTGATTTTTGTGAGGGTTATCGATGCAAGATCCAATATTAGACACAAATCTGTATGGCACAATGCTTAAAACTAGAAGTAGAAACTCTTGCATAAAAAGATAGTCAAATGTATAAGATATTCAGAATCCAATAAAAGTTTATGTAAGGACTAAAATGGATAAAAGTTTAAACAGAATTTCAAAAAACAACTCTACATAAAAATGCAAATAAATTTTTAAGTGTTTTAAGCATTAAATCAATTATAATTAAATTTGTATTGAAAAAAAAGCATAAATTATTAAAATTAGGAGAGCCAATTAAAATATAATATACTATATATGGTACATTACACATCATAAATTGGAGCATTATGAGGCAAGATTAAATACTTGTGTAAATCAAATATGTCCACTGCTAAAGCATGAGAGTTCTGTATCAACTCTTTGCATGGAAATAACTGGAAATGGAAGAATGTGCAAGGATATATTTTTAAAATTTGTTATTTGACTGCAAATTCCAAGCCATTAATCAGTAGAAAAAAATAAAATCTTCGAAAAATTTATTCAAAGTCAAAAAATGATATTTTATTTTTAATAATAAAAAAATGGCATTATCTGAAAACTTATGGCAGTGATGCCAATGTGACTTGGAACCCCCCCAAAAAAAACACAATTCCAAATCATTTGTTCTTTGATATCTAATTATTTCCACAATAACTGGAAAACATTTTTCATTAAAATGGTCTAATTGCCTGACCACATTTAGGTTATTTGAATAGATATAGTATTTTCAATTAGAATTGGATTGTATTAGTTCTAGAACATGTACAATAGCAACAGCTTCAGCTGAGTAAGCAGAATTGCGTTTGAAGTCTATGTAGGTTGTATTTCCAACAATACCACAACCAAAATGACCACTTAATTTAGAACCATCAGTAAATACAGGAATGTAGGAAGAATACAGAAAATGAATGTATAATGACATTTGTTGCAAAATAAGGAGGATGTGACTGATTTATTGTATCTCGCAAAAGGACTGATTATACTCACAGTAAGGATATTCCAAGAGGAAAATTACAAAGCATCAGTAATTTGGATTCATAAATCAGGGAATTCAGATGAAGACAGGAGTTTGTATGCTCATAAAATAGTAATTTGTTATGTATAGTAAATTATATATATCCTATACTTATACAAGAGCAGACAATCAATGATATCAAAGAGTGTTGTGGTGCAGATAGCATTTTAAAATAACATCTTAGAGAAAATTGCTTCCACCCATCACTGTTCAAGAGGTAATTAGTTGCAAATCATAAGGACTCTGAACAAAAATCTAGAATGTTCTAGAACAGATTTCCGAAGCTGAGTGATATACAATATCTAATTTGTGTATTACAAATGATGTAGTGATTTATTGAGCTACCATAATCAATTAGAGATAGAGTAACAGACTGATATACATGAAGTAAGGTTTTACGATCTGCACTCTCTGTAGTATTAGAGACCATATTTATAGCTACCTTTCACAAATCTAAAATATCTGATATAAAACATAATTTTTTGTCAAGCTCTACCCTCAAAAAAGCTATTTGATTAACTAAAGGAATAGCTGTGCCTGTTATCTTAATTTCTGGATCAGAATGAAGACCAGTTTTTATGAAAACATGCATACAATTTCTTTTGCAAGACGATAAAGTGTGTCCATTTTCATTACGAGGGTTGCTATTTATATTTCTGGCCTTGGCAACAGTAAGTTTTGCTAGGCGACCGAAGACGATTTTAATCGAAAGTTTGATATTTTTAAACATAAATTCAGCAGACGATTTACCATTATAGCTTTATTTGTGTTGTTGACAGTAAATTGAAAAGTTCTTCTCTGTCAAAAAATGGAATTGAATCGTGAACATTTTCGTGCCATTATTTTTCATAACTTTCGACGTGGATTGTCAAGACAAGAGTGCTTCGATGAACTTAATTCTTTATACAGCGATAAAGCGCCATCCTACAGCACTGTAAAAAATTGGTATAACGAATTTAATCGTGGTCGATGTTCGATCCAGGACGAATCCCGTGCAGGTCGTCCAAAATCCGTTGTTGTGCCAGAAAAGATCAATGCTGTGCGTGAACTGATAAAGCAAGATCGTCATGTGACATACCGTGAGATAGAGGCGTCTTTGGACATTAGTATGACTAGCATCAATAAAATATTGCATGAACATTTGAGCGTAAAAAAATTTGTTCGCGTTGGATCCCGCATAATCTGACAAACGCTCAAAAAAGGCTCGTGTCGATTGGTGCAAGGAAATGTTGGAAAAATACATTCAAAGTACATCAAAGGCTGTGTATAACATCTACACAGGTGACGAATCATGGATCTATGCATATGAGCCGGAAACAAAACAGCAATCAACTGTATGGGTCTTCCAAGACGAGGCAAAACCAACAAAAGTTGTTCGAGGAAGAAGCACATCGAAACAAATGATTGCCTGTTTCTTCGGCATTAACGGTCATGTGGCAACAGTGGCGTTAGAGCAACGCAGGACGGTAAATTCTGAATGGTACACGACCATTTGTTTGCCAGAAGTCATCGGAGAAATTCAAAAAAAGCAGAAGGACAGGCGAATCATTCTTCATCATGACAATGCGAGCTCTCACACATCGACTCAAACAAAGGCATTTCTGACGGAGCGAAAGATCGAACTGATGGGTCATCCGCCGTACATGCCTGATTTGGCACCCAATGACTTCTTCTTATTCCCACACATCAAAAATAAATTACGTGGACAACGATTTTCGACCCCCGAAGAAGCGGTTGATGCATTCAAAACGCATGTTTTGGAGTTACCTCAATCGGACTGGAAAAAGTGCTTTGAAAATTGGTTCAAACGCATGCAAAAGTGTATCGATCATCATGGAGAATATTTTGAAAAACAATAAAACCAATTTCGATCCTACATATTTGTTTTTTCATTATTAGGCCAGAAATATAAATAGCAACCCTCGTACATCATACAACAAGACTATTGACAGCAGTTTGTAATTGCTATTTGATTAGTCCCAACCTTGACTCAAATTTCTTTAAGAGGAGCCAGGACAGAGATTTGGAGATCAACATATAATGTTCTATAGATAATTGGCTGAAATACAAGAATGCTGCTGATGCAAATATTAAAAACAACTAAAATGCTTCTCTGGGAAACACCCTGAGATTAAATTAAGCAGATTCTACACGGACATTAAAAGCACAATAGTTAAAAAATAATAAAATTTGAGAAAAAATAACTGTGAAAATATTCCATGTTAAAAAGATATAACTAGAAAGTTACTAGCATGTTAGTCATTGAAAAAGGGTTTTTTAGAATAGAATAGTTAGATAATTAAATATCCCTCACTATCCAAGAGAACAAGTTCAGATCCGTTCAACAAATAATTTCTTAAATTCTAATTTTATATCCATCAATCAAGGCTAGGTGATTAACTTAAGGCATTGCAATAAAATCTTTTGTCCTTTCTAGGAGACTCAAAAGCAGATAGTTAACTTACAGAATTCTTCTCAAGGTTAACCTGGGATAACTAATTAAGGAGTGAATTCTTTAAAAATGTGAATTATTTTCACTTTTCTTTGTTCTTATTTTGAGCTTTTATAAATAACTTGCTTTTAAATAAGTTACTTACAAAGGGTCAAAATATTAAAAGAATCAAGAAATATATGAGTCATTATTTGAAAATTTAGAAAGAAAGCCCCTGAATAAAATCCTTCAGTCTTCAGATGGGGCCAAGGAACAATATTAAATACTGTTTAGGAATTTAGCCTACTCTAACCCTTTTTATTCATGTTACTATTTTTTGTATAATGTTTCAGCAAATTAAGTTTAGAAAAATGCTTTTCATTTACATAATTACAAAACATCAATAAGAAACTGTAAAATTTGATAGTAAAATATAAATTACATCTTAAAAAATACATTTAACCACCATGTCTTGATCATGTTTTCCAATACATAAAAACAAAATTATAAGAAAATAGAATCAGGAGCATGATGAGGAAAAAAATAAATATTAGAAAAGTGACAAACTTGATTATAAAAAAAATATAGCATTTTTATTCTTTTTATTTTATGTACAAATGAACATTTATAATAAAATATACATATAAGTCATAACGTTTTAGTAGAAAAAAAAGTATATAATCTAATATTTATCATGAAGGATCTGATTTTTTCAAGCATATTGATAGATTTATTGCACTAATGGTGTTTTACATATTATTTTAATTCATAAAAATATTATAATAAATATATCAAACAATATTATTTCTACATAAAAGTACAAGAATAAAAATCGATTTAAAACATCACTATTAATGCTTTGATAAACTTACCTTTCACTATGAAATAAAACCATATACTAGTAAAATAAAGAATTAAATTCTAAAACAGGTTTATAATTCCTGAAGAGTGATAAAAAATTTGTTTAACTTACTTTTTCCAATGTGATTCTTTTTACTGTCCAATTTTTATATACATTAACAAAGCTTATAAATGTGAATAATAAGATCATAATATTAATTATGATTTATAATTAAATAGTATATATGAAAGGAAAATATTTAGAATTGCATTTAAATGTTATAAATTGCATACATATCCATATATACTATATCTACTAATAAATACTTGGACACCCAAGCAAATGATATCTGCAGTCCAGATCTACATCATACCTTCTGTTCTTAAATATTGTAAAGGACACATTGATATTAATCATACGTAAGGTGACACAAAATTTAGAGATATCTGATTTTGAGAATGGCATACATACCTAATATCATATAGATGGCAATCATTTAAAGACTAAGCTAGTAAGTTTAACATTCCAAAATCAACAGTCTTTTTGTGATTAAGAAGTAGAAGGTGAGTTGTGATTATCAGAATGGGCTTCAATCCAGCACACCCAACGAACTAAGAAATAGATACCAATGATTGCTATATAAAGAATTTAGGAAAACTGCACCAAACTGATGACCCATTCTCAAAGAGATCCAGAACAATTGTTTTGATACATCAGCAAGGAAATACATTTGCTTTGCAATGTTGGTTTGAGGTGGTTTATGGTATGCTGAAATTGGACTGTAGATGAGTGGAAACAGGTTCTCTGGAGTGATAAATCCAGGTTCAAGCTCAATTAGTCAGATTTGATTCAGAGCATAGCTTCAGTATGTGTCTAGAGAACATTTTAAACCAGAATTCCAGTGTATCTGAAGTTTGATGGAAATGGAATCATGGTATAGGGATGTTTTTTGTATGATATGGACAAGGACCATTGATCGCAATGCATGGTAGGCTCATTGAGACTCTTACTCTACTATTCTAAACAATGGGCTTTTTATAATATGGCAATGTTAAGGGTTGTACATTGATATTTTTATGATGATAAAGCTAGTTGTTATGTTGCGGCACCTACCATGGATTGGTATGCTGATAATGGGGTGAGTTTTAAACTGACCACTTCAAATTCTAAGTATCCTAATGGCGGATTACAGGACTACATCACTTGTCCCCACAGTGACATTAGGGGGACCCAACTATACCAGACTGCCAAAAGTCCAGACTTGATTCTCATAAAACACCTCTGGGATGAATTACATTGCTGAATTAAGTAGTGCAGCAACCATCCAAAATAGGGGAAAGAATTTATGAGTATTTTACAAGCCGAGTAGAAGAAACTACCATTATCCAAACACTTTGGTAGAGTTTATATGAGGCAATTACAGCCTTTGCCCCAGAAGGTTAAAGCTGTAATTGCCTCATATAAACTCTACCAACAACTGAATATGAATAAATTGTGTGTGTCTCTTTTATTACAGGTGTCCAAACTGTTATTGGTGGACAGAGTATATTATACATAAAGAAATTTATATAAATCAGTTGTATATAATTAATAAATGCAATAATTAGAATGTGCAAGTAGCAAATTAATAACCTTAGTCTTTACACAATTTTTTTCTTTTAAAATAAATATCAACTTTGAAGTAATACAATTATTATTTCATTTATTATTTGTAAATTTTATGATGACTAATGATTAAGTCAATAAATAATTTCTCCAAATGACACTAACTATTTAAATTATATCAATATCATACTTTTGATTTTACTCTCATAGTATTATCATAAGTAAAATTTGTATATTATTTTGACAGTAATTTATCAAGAACATGAAATTACTTTTAATTTGTTAGTTTTTTATTTTATTTTTAGAAGTTACTTAATTATTAATATATAATTATTTAGAAAGTCTCACAAGGAAACAAAATCAATTAATGAAAATTTTACAAAGAGGGCACAAGAAAAGTCTTTTTCATATAAACTAATATAGAATTATTAATGGAAAAATTTAAAAAAAAATTGATGAATGCACAATTTTAAGACTGGTTTTAAAATATCATCACATTTCCCTCCCTGTTGCTGAAATGTACATTTCCTTCTGTTAATTTTCTTTATTTGTACATTTTTAAATTCAAATTTTGTATTCTTATGGTACTTCAACTTGATCAATATTATGGATTCTTAAATTCTGCCAGCACAAGCTATTGATAAACTTCATTGTCACTGCAAATTTAAAGCTGTTGTAAAACACAATGGAATCAATCCCCTTGAGATTTTTTTCAATATTCTTTTGACTATAAATCATATTCCCTGGTATATAATTTGTAGATTACGTGCTAAAAATATAGAATTTCAGTGTCCATATTTTATGTTACCATGAATAATTTGATAAAAAAAATATTATCCATCAGAAAAGCTTACAGTAAAAATTTGAAAAAAATGCTACTTATGTTTTATAAACTAAATAACAAATGGGACCACAACAAGGCTGGTTTATTTCAGTTATAATCAGGTAATTTTATTCGATTACACTAAGGAACAAATATAGTTCTTTGGAAAGATATTTCAGTTGCTATTGGCTATGACTATCAGCATTTTACATTGTATCGACCAGAACTATTTTGTTCCATTCCAAAAATATTGAAGTTCATATATAGTCATATGAAAGCGAAAGCATATGAGTTACACCACAAATTTTAAACTAAAAGTTAGAGAAAATGGAAACAAAATAGTGGTGATAAGTGTGTTCACGTAAGGTAAAAAACAAAGCGTATGCCGTAAAAAAGATAAAATGTATCCAATTCATTATTCAGAAACAACATATTTTTTTAGTTAATTACTAACAAAATAAATATATAGTGAGTAAAAAAAGTATTTGCACACCTGCATTTTTGTTTGCAATTCATAAAAAGAAGCATTAAGAAATAAAAAATTGGTATAGCCAAATCAGAATAAGTTTAATCATCCAAAGCTAACAGAAAAACTACAGTAATATAAATAACAATGCTTTTTTGTAACAAAATTGCAATATCTTGTATCAAAAAATATTTGCACACTTGCATGAATAATATATATATATATATATATAAGCAAATTTCTAATATATATATATATAAGCAATATAAATAACTAATATTTAGTATGTGTTCCTCCAGCATCATTGCTGCTTGTAATCTTGCTGGAATTGATTTAATTAAATTTTCTGTAACAAGTAGGGTCAGTATTTGACTACTCTTCAATAAAGGCTTGTTTAAGGGCATATTTGCTTGAAATCTTCCTTTTTCTTATTTTTAAATTCAAAAAATTCCACAAATTTTCCAAAGGATTTAAGTCTGGTGATTGTGGTGGAGTGGTGAGTTTTCTGGGTACACGATAAAGCAACCACATACGTGTTACATCAGTAGTGTGCTTGGGATCATTATCTCACTGAAAATAGTACGAATTACTGATACCCAATTTTATTGCACTTTGTGGCAAGTTATCTCACAACACACCAATATAGGTTCAAGCAGTCATATTCTCTCTCATCAATGAAACACAAATTACCAATTTCTTTGCAAGCCATGCACCCCCAAATCATAACAGAACCTCCTCCATGTTTAACTGTAGGTAACACATTTTTGGTATGAAAAGAGGTACAAGGTTTTCTCCAAACTAATTTCCTGCCTTTTGATTTAAAGATATTGAACTTACTCTTGTTGGAGAAAATGACATTTTTCCAGTAATCAAATGGTTTATTGATATATTTCTTAGTAAATTCAAGTCTCTTCAGTTTATTATGTTCAGTTATGTGAGGTTTTTTCCTTGGAGATCTCCCAAAAATTTGTGCATTGTACAGAACATTTCGAGCACTTTGGGCACAGATTTGAATTTCAGATGTTGAAGCGACATCTTTGGCTATTTTAATTGTACTAACAAATGGATTTTTCGATGCTTCTTTTATAATTTTTTGCTTCATTCGTAGTGAAACTTTCTTTGGGCATCCAGAGTGCAAGTTATTTGAAGTAGATCCTCTTTCTTTATGGTGTTTGTGGCAAGCATACTGAACAGTAGAGAAGCAAACATTTACTTTTTTACCTATTATGATAACTTAGGCATTTTCATTTTATTTATTTATTTATTTATTTATTTTTTTCCATTTTTTTCTTGCAATTTCTTGAAATTGGCAATTCAGATTTTTTAGGCACCATTATAATCTGAAATCAACAATCAACTGATAAAGATTCGACAACACCTCCTTTTATAGCCCTCTTATGTTATTTACTGCAGGATGACTGTCAAATAATTAGCATAAAAATGCAAATTTGCTAAAGTTGGGTTGAGTGTGCAAATACTTTTTGACATAAAATATTTTAATATTGTTGCAAAAATTTTTCTATTAATATTATTGTATTTTTTGTAATTAATTTAAATGAATAGGCTAATTTTTTTTTATTAAAATGCCAACTTTTGTATTTATTAATGCATTTTCTTATAAATCGTTAGCCAAAAATGTAGATGTGCAAATATTTTTTACCTACTGTATTTTATTTTTAAAACATGTCTAACCTCGTTTTAAAAAATATTAAAAAATCTGTAAATGTTACTAGAATTTTTTCGAAATTATCACTTTTGATGATCAATTTGTTGCTTCCATCTCATTCTATCACACTTTGTGATGAGATGAATCTAAATAGTATCCAATGAGATGTTTTTCATGAAAAAATTTTTTACCCACAATTTATTTTACTTTTAATTATATAGTGTATATTATATTTTATGTGACACCCACATTATCAGCAATATATATTTTTTACTATTCACCTAAAAAATTGCCATGGTATAAAAATGTTTTTTCCAAGTAAAAAAAAAAAAAAGTTTTGTATATAATATGCTGTTGCAGATTATATGGAAAAAATATGGCAAACTGATTGGCACAGAAAATTGTGGTATTTATTTCCAAAGATAACAAAACACTTCATGCGGGAATTTTTCAAGATAGCTATACCAGATAGAAAAATATAAAATTTAGGGTAGAGTTGTTCCTTAGAGATTACCTAGATATGATAATTATAGAATAAACACAAAAAAAAACTCTGATTTGATAGCATCTCATTGTGTAGGACTTTCACAGGTTAAATTAAGAATACTTCAAAAATCAATAATTTTATCAATTGTATCATGCAATTTGTGTTTCATTTTTAAAAATCCTCAATAAAGATTTTGAGTCTTGAAAATTTTGGATGCAAATTATCTAGCTCTAAGGTGTGGTCGATTAATTCATCAAATAGTTCCAGCTAAACATCTGAATTTTAATAACTGATAAGTTTCTACAACAATTTTATTTTGATTATATAATATTACATGAAGCTTATCTTTAAGAATTTTACTAATAGCAGAGAAATTGTGTATCATATCATAGTTGTTATCTTTAGTGACATTTTTTAGCTATAAGATAAGAGATATTAAGAAATTAAAATAATTTATTTTTCTTAATGTTTTGAACTTCTCTCACAAAAAATTTATATACCAAATGAAAAATAGTATTTTTTCTGAGAACTAATGCATTATTTATAAATATTGTTCACCATTTTCTGAATTTGTTTTGATCTGACTCAACATACAGTGTAATTACAATATAAAGTTACAGCTGTTAAGAGTCCATTTTTTTTTTGATATTTTAACTTTATATATTTTTTAAAAAGGCAATTATTTTTTTCATTTAATGACATAACATTTGAAGGTTAAAATAAATTAAAAGACAATGTTTAAAATTTTATAATGGTTCTTAAATTTTTGATTTCAAAAATATCTCAATAGATATAAATAAGAAACATTTAATTGAATGTTTTTATTTTTTTCAATTAAAGAAATTATATTTAGTTTCTTTAAAATTAGAATTCACCTTTAACATTCTACTGTACAATTTCATTCAAAATGTCTTTGCATTTATAATATAATTTGTGTACATGAGGAAAAATTAGTTTTATACAATTTATTGATATATTTCAATTATTTTCTAAATTAATTTTACTTTCATAACAAATTTAAAGTTTATTAACCTAATAAAAATATTAAGTCAACTGCTCTAAATTTTTTAATTTGATACATTGATAAAAGTTCTAAAAATACCTTTCAGTGAATAAAATCATAACAATGTGTTTTGAAAAAATCATAATAACAAAAGATAATAGAGAATAAAAAATAGGAATATCACTTACTTTTTTTAGCATGATCCAAGAGAAAAGCCTTTTTTAATAAAATGTTTACTGCATAATTTCCGGACTTGAACAATAGATAAGAAAATGCCAACGCCAATTTGTGAATTTATAACTAATGAAAAATGGTTAAGAACTCAAAATCAAGGTTCTTTTGATTAGATAAATACATTTTACCTACATTAACTAAAAGAATATGTGGTCATGACACACTGTTACAACAAATCTTCATAAATGAGACTGAAATTGGTATTATATTGGTATACCTATATCAAGCAAAAGTCTATATTTAAAAATAAATTTGGAAAAATCTTAACCTCAACTGGGTAAGCTCTGAGAATCTTTTTAATCTTATAAAATTTCCCAATCTTATAATCATAATAAAAAAAAAAAAAAAAAAAAAGCCAAGAATATTTTTATGATATATATGTTAATAAGAACTTAATTCTTGCTTTTACATGTTTTGATGTCTTCAAAAAATTTGTTGCAGTAATATAACATAAGTTCCAATGTAAACAAAACTGAATTTGAATATGCAGATTCTTTAAAAAATGTTTAGTCATTAAATTCTTAAATACTACAAAAGAAGTCTGAAAAACAATCAAATATAATGAAGAAATAATGACAGAACAATTATGAACTTTGTGCTAAGATTGAAGAATTGATCGTAACTATTAACTGTTTGAGAAAATTCCCTAGAAATTAATTTAATGTTGATCAAACATCAAAATGCTTTAAGATACAATTGAATGATCATAAGGTTAGTGACACAAACTAAAAATTTGATCATAACTACAAATTTCTTATTATACCTTTTTGCTATAAACCTCACATTTATGGAATTTTTTTCAATTCTCATAATACTCTACCCTACAAATTAATTTTAATATTTTCAGGCAATGTTTTCAAAATTCAGTTTTC
Source organism: Latrodectus elegans (assembly GCA_030067965.1). Taxonomy (NCBI): domain Eukaryota; kingdom Metazoa; phylum Arthropoda; class Arachnida; order Araneae; family Theridiidae; genus Latrodectus; species Latrodectus elegans. The sequence goes on along the minus strand of CM057813.1, from coordinate 114,882,172 downwards.
ACTATGCAATAATCTGCTTACAATTTACAACTTTATACAATTCAAAATTTTCAGTATCAGCAATAGAAGCTACAACGCCTATTATGAATTCTTTAGAGAATGTTGACATATTTTATTCTCTTCAACATAAAAGGGAGATGTATTAAAAAAAACTTTTTTGCATTATTCACTTGTATCTTTCTTGATGCATTTTTCATCCATTCAATTTATGGAAGTGCTCATTTAAAACATTTTATTTTATCATTTTTCACTTCATTAATTGTTTGCATTTTGAGAATTATATTGTTCATTATTTCAAATTGAAATAAAAAAAATATTTTTCCTCCCAGCCAATCAGCTTCTCGTGGAATAACATTTCCAAATAAAATTATAGAATTAGTTTCTTGAATTCAAAGAGAACAGTTATCTCCAATTAAATATAATTTTTAGCATCATTATACCTTTTCCTACTATCTTGTTGCATAAAATTTTCACTAACATAAATCTTATTTACTTTAAATAGAAGACTTTACACATGAGTACTTCAGTCTAAACACAAAGTATCTATCACTTTCCATTTACTTCAAAAGGGATGCTTTTAAATTTGATGCTAGTAAGAAATCACTCTTTTACATTCTTAGTAATTTGGAACATGTTGAAAAGGTAGTACAATATTATTAGCCCCTGCTCCAAAAAAACTATCAAACAAAAGCAAACATCAAAATCCTTTAGCATATTCCATGTTTAATCATTTTAAAAGTGGATTCAGCTCTTTTATCTGCTTGCAGCCTATATCAATGGATACGATAATCTTTTTTTCATTTTATTTTAACAAGTTATTTCATTAAATAAGCGTATTAGTTTCCCATATGATTTATTTTCATTATCTATAACATATACATACATAGTGGTGGTGGGGAGTCCCAGACTGTATCTTTAGGTTAACAAGTTCAGAATACTCACTCATCACCAGGTACCTCATAATTTTGAACCAGTCAGATGTCATACCTTAGAGAGCTCTATTCTCCAATCCATTTCACACTACATCAGCAGAAAAACTTAGGATATCACAGATTACATAGACACGTCCCAAAACCACAAAGCTCCAGAAACACAATGAAGAAGAATGTGGTCATCCTCCCAATCATTGCTCATGGCAGATGATGCTTCACTTTACTGATCTCAATGGGAAAAAGCATGAAGCTACTAAGCACCTAGAGCTCAGTATTTATAACAATAGGTAAATGCTGTTCTTTGTTGAGAGTTATTATTATTTTTTGAATCAATGTGCAGTTGATGAAACTGAAATAATACGCACTTCATTGATCTTGCAGAATTCCAACTGATAGTAATGACTAAATTTAATCCAAATTTTAAAATCTTAGCCAAAGATAGTAATTATTATTAATAAATTACACTTCTTATTTACAAATTTATTTTATAACTATTTATTTATTTTATAATAACAAAATGATTTTTTGTAATTATAATTTTATTTTTGCTTTTATATGTGATTTGAGAAAAGATGGAATTAAATTAAAAATTTTGGATTTGTGTACATCCATGTAGCTCTTTACTAAATATAAAATGGATTATGGCTCTCTTTGAGAGACTATGTAAATTTATAATTTCTAGACATATATGTATATAATGCTTATAATTTCCTCACATGAAAAAGCATCATAAAAATTGTAGCAAATTTAATATCAGAAATCATCATTTTAACTTTTTTCTAAGAGATTTAAATATCATTACTGACTCATGATTGCATGCACAAGAAGAGAATTATTCACAGTAAAACTGTATCCATCATAGTACAATTTAAACATTTAATAATATCCTAAATCAAAGTGCTTTTTGAATTTTCATATACAATTTACTTGGGTTTCACAAATAAGAAAAATAAGTTTTATATTATTGTTCAATTGAGTTTGTTTTTGAAATTTAGAATTAAGAAGCATTTGCATTAATTTCAAAACATTGCACTATTTCAATGCAAAAAATATTTCTTTAAAGAAAAGAATCATGAAAAACATGATTCATAAATCTGCCACCTCCCACATTTTTTGGAGTCCTGAGAAAACCGACAATATTTTCTAATGATATTTTTTATTTTTATAATTTTTTTTGCAATGTTTTTTTCCATTGAACATTCTAGGTTTGGTTTGTTTTTTTTGCTCAAAGGTCATTTTTTGAACATAAGGGCTAATTAGATCAGAAAATAAAGTTTAAAATGGATAAACACCCAAACCCAAGATGATATTTGAACCCACAAAATGCAGAACTGAAAGTCAGAACAACTTTTTGACTGCTATATCAGCTACTTATATTTAGCAATGTTTTTACTTAGATATTGCTATTGTTGATAGTTATGTTATTTTATACTTTGCAGTAATGATTAGGAAATATGTTACAAATTTAAATATTACACAACATAATGTGATTTAACACAGATTTAATGTAAGTAAATAAAAAATCATTTGAAAATTATATTATTGGATTCTAAAATTTTTGCAGAATTTATATTTTTTCAATGAAAAATCTCAATTATTTACAAAACAATCTTAAAATTTTATTTTCACAGTAAAAAATAAAATAATGCAAAGTAAAAAATGAAAAGTGGACTAGAAAAATAAATAACCAATACATAAGTTTTTAAACAGTGATTTCAAAGATAGAGAACATTAACATCTAATTTAAATAAATTTTCTGTGTTTAAACTTGTACTGAATCTAAATCAGTAAGAGTTTAAAAATGATACTAATAGAAACGAGTATGAAAAAGCAAGATTAAAATAGTCCTGATTAATTCCTAATTGAAAACATAAAAATATTAAACAAATACAATGCCAACAATCTTTAACATGCTATTTTTACAATTCATATTCTTGAACATAAACCAAACATTATCGATACAGAGAAATGAAATCAATACATAAAGAAAGAATGATCATTTTAGGACTTATCATGATCATTATCTGAACTTATTACAGCTTAATGATTTATTTGTAAAACTGATGATTAGTTACTGTTGTTTTATCAGACTACAAAACTTGCAAAAAGTGTATGTTGACCAAGAGAATTCTGTACTTAAAAAAAGTATATATATAAATTAATTCTCAGCTATTATAAAAAAATATTATTTCTGTAGAGAAAATTTCAAAAGGATTGTGTTGTAAATAAACTTGAGATAAACATCAAGATGTTTTGGATTACAATTCACAAAAAAACCATGATGAAAACAAAACTCAATTTCATTAGAGTAACAAATGAAAAACTAATACAGCGAGTTTTTGAAATTACATCTACATTAATATAACTATGGATAAATTAATGTTAATAATTGATCTCACAAATTCATAATGAATTTGTCAGCATTATTGAAAATTAGTTCAAAGCTGCTATAATTATCTGTATATTATTACAATTATTAATCTGTCTTGATATTTTACATGTTGACCAAATTATTTTTCTCATTAAGATAAATATTCTGAAACAGAATACTTTACAATATTCTCTTCTTACATATTTAGGAATACTTTACAATATTTACAATGAACTCTTCCTACCTGGAACCGTTTTGGGATCTTAATAAAACTAGGATTGAAAATTTAAAATTATTTTTTTCCGCTTATATCTGAAACATCAAACATCTCATATTTACAAACACACATTAAACAACTAAATCTAAGTGGAGGTTTTATTTTATCTGTTTATTAAACTTTGAATTTTATTAAAAATTTATCTACTGAAAATTGTAGCATTCCAGTTCAATATCTTATATTTGTGCAAAAGTTATTTATATTTTTTCCTGCACAAACTTGTTGATGGAAAATTTTAATGAGTAATTGGAAGTATATACAGATGAAAATCCACTTTATTAATGCACGATGGTCAGCAAGCCGATACTTCAATTCAACTACATAAAACTTAAATGTAAACGGAATTTGTAATTCAGAACATAAAATAAATTACAATAATTGAGTTGACTTCACTTATAAACAAATATGAAATCATGCACATGACATTGGTTTGAAATACTATTTTACAAAATATTAATGATATGAGTAAATAATGAGAATGAATAGAGTATTAATTATTCAAAGGATATCCTCTACTGAAGTTAAAAATTTATTGATAAATTTTTTTTCTTAAGTAATTTGTATAATAGAATGAATATTTAACTACTTTTCTCCTTGTCAAAAACATAATGAGAATTTCCTTACAACTTTAGACTTAAATTTGAGAACCAAGAATTTTTTTTAGCTTAGTAATGACACTAATTCCAGAATGCAAATTTATTCCAATATTTTGTGTACTTGAGTAAAAAAATAAATACTTTACTTTGAATCAATTTAATTAATGCAAATGTATTGTTTTCTCTTTCATCTTTCCATGCAACTAAGCAACTAACTTTATGTTTAAGGCAAATACTCTGTTAGTCATATCTAGAAACAGATTTGTCTAACAAAGTACCAAACAATAATAATACAAAGTTCAGTGATTCAAAGATCATCCTTGCCCTTGCATTAGAATAATTGAGTTCTAAGATTATTTCCTTATTAAAAAAGAGTAATTCTAATACAATTTTCATTGCTTGTATGATTTTCTTCACAAGGAAATGTTGTATAAATTCTAAATTGATTTTTGAATGTGGCATTGCATTTCATAACTGTCGAAAGCCTTTAAATTTACCTTTTACATTGCATAAATTAATATTTCATTAAATTGTTTATAAAATTCAATTAATATTTATTACCTTTTTAAAATTTATTTTGGGTCATGTGCGATTTCTCAATGATATTTGATGTTTGCAAATATGTAGCAAAATTTCATTATCTTTAAACATATAAATGAACATTAGAATAACTATCACTTAACTATATTGAAATTCAATAATGAATATTCACATATTTTTTGCTATGTATTACAAAATAAAAGAACTTACCTTTTAAGCAAAATAACATATACTAATCAGATAAATCTATTATTTATATGTATATTGACTCACCTTTACATTTACTGTGCTCTTTTTGTTTACATGAAAAAGCTTATAAAAAATTACTGACTTACTTTGTCAAATGAATCCAAATATGAACTTATATGAATAAAATACTGATAGTTAATATTTTGATAATAATGCAGCAATCTATTGTTTCTAACATTACCTTTGATAGAGCCTATAAATCAAGTATTGATAAATACAAATTCTATGCTGTAATAAATCAAACACAACAAAAGTTTTAAAAAATTTTATGTGCATTTATAAGTTATATAATATAATTATTAGCCCTTTCACAAATTTAAATAAGTATCTTTTGCAATTTGTTTATATTTTGATAAATCTAATATTTAAAATTCAAGAAAATATGCTTTAAGAAAATTCTTAAATAAGCTTCTGTGTGAGAGTGATACATATATAGTGACACATATAAATGATAAAACATTTCAAAGAATAATAAAAGTGAAAATTGCATTGCATAAGAGATTTCAGTAAAATGTTCATGACATTAAAATGAAACATGAGATCCCATAATTAATAACATGGGCTCATAATTAATAGCATTGAAATACAGGACTGGCATAGATAGCAAATTTCTTATGGGCATAAAAGCCAAAAATAATTTTGGGAATTAAATTTGATAATGATATTTCAACGACAGGAAATATTAAAAATATAGGTAAAATGCATATTTTCCCCCCTCTGTAAGTAACACCTATGATAGAAAATTCAGAAAAAGAAAAAAATAATTAATTAATACCATTTATTAAAAAGATTTCTAAAGTATTCTAAGATTTAAAAATAGAGAAAGCCATGTTTTTCTTTTTCCATAACTCTTTCTTTTTTAAAAAAGTCAGAAATGAAATTAATAATACAAAGTATTAAGAACTGAAATATATATATATATATATATCAATACATAATTGAATGCAACAGATGTAGTGTGTTTTTGCAAATCTTTATTTTCTGAATACTCACAATTTTATAAACTGAAGGTTGGTCCCTGACTTAGTACCATAGATGTCAAAATAATTTTAATTTACAAACTAAAATTTTAAAAAATCTTTTTATAAACTCATTTTTTCAACCTTTTCATTAAAAAAAAATTTTATGGCTGAGAAACTTGAATCTTTTAAATATCTATGTTGGACAAGACCAGGATTAAGAGGGATGCTTACCAATGAAGTTGACATATTCTGCTTGTAATTGGCTCCAAATGACGGACATCAAGCCAAAGTGTCAAGAATACACTAAGAGTAATTTTAACATGTCCAAAATGTTGGTATTCAAAGCAATGTATAGGGTTTGGAATGTAATGTCAAATGCAGTAATTTATATATTCAGCTCTGATATACAGAGTTTGTGCAGAAGTTGCAAACATGTTTATGAGGTATTTAGATTTCATAATTGTGCTCGGCTCTCCTGATTGTAACGCATTGTACATGATACATTTTTTGTTAGCAAGATTATCCAAAATTTCCTCTGAAACATTAAACAAATTATCATTAGAAATTATTTCCCACATAGAATTTAAACCGCAATGGGCAGATACTGTAACATCAATATTACTAAGACATTTTGGTTTTAACATGATTTCAGCTGTTTAGCTGATAATATTTTACTCAAAAGATAACCACATTTAATCTAGTGAACATCTTTTACATTTATAACTGCACCAAAAAGTCTCTGATTGATTAAGAAAGGAGAAACATAATTAATATTGTCCCCTGCTCTTCTAAAAACAAAATACTTCAGATCAAATACCATTTATTGCTCCATATGCAGGAAAGAATTAGAAATACGCTCCATAAAAAGAGTTCATTATTTCAGAGTTTGACTTCACCACCCACTATAGAGTCCTATAAAAAGAAGCAGGATAATTGAACAAGAATAGTCAGACCCTATACAATTTCGATACAATCATGAAGCAGACACCACTTTTACTGAGCCATTCAACAGATATAAGATTGCTTGATCCATGTAAGCCGATTGATGCACTGAGGACCACAATAAACCTCCAGTTCACCTGAAGCAAAGGACAAAGTAATATGTTGGTCTTTGGGAGCATCAATTATCAGAATCCTCTTTCCAGAGACACAGGTCTCTACACACAGCAAAAACATGGTAATTTAGTCGCCTGATGAAGCTAATAGCAACATGGCAGTGATAATTACTCAAGAGAGGTCCTTAACTTTTAACAAGGCAACAACAATGAGAGTGAAAAAGCAAAGAAAATGAGAAGAAAAGAATGATGAGGTCAGATCACTGGGATTGTGACATCTGTTTTTACTTAAAGAAAGTAAACAAACCCCCTGAGGGGACAATTTACAAGAAATAGCAATCAAAGTAACTTCAGAAATAATAAGAGAAAGTTTGCATAACTCATTGAAGTGTAGCTTATTAGTTACATAAATCATAAAATGACTTTTTAAATATGTATCATTATTCTATGACAATGGTAATGTAAGTGTATAGCATATGCTACAGATTATTTTATTAATCAAATATAATATATTAAATAAAAAAAACTTTAACATAAATAAACTGAAGAAACATTATATTGAATTCACTTCTAAATAAAATCCTACGTCAAATGAAATCATATGTTTAATTAGACAAAATAACTTTAAAATGTTACCCATTTTAGTTGAGTTTGATCTCAGAAATGCAATAAGAAATCTTGATGGATTCAAATGCTATGAAACAAGCTCAGCAGTTTTGATATCTGTGTGTTAAATCTAAATAATGCAAAAAATTTAAGATTTTAAAAAAAGATATATTTACAGACCAAGTCATATTATTTGTATTAAAAAATATGTAATTCTGATGTTAGAAAATTACTAGTGATCTTTTTTACATAATGTATATAAAATTTTTAGACTGAAAAATTAAACTTACCATATAATAATTAAAATCATAAGTTTAAATTCAAACTTTTAAACTATGTTTTAACCATAAATATAGTATTATATTAATTGTAAGAAAAATTCATTACTATATTTATGGTTAAATTATTAAAATAAGAATTATTAAATTTTTATAATGCTTCCAATTTGTTTTAGAGCAATTACATATCTACTTTCAAATATAAAATATTAGCAAGCTCATAGTTATAATGTATATTTTTATAAAAATGCAATCTTCTCAGAATAAAAATTATTAATATTGTAGGAAACAATAAATTGTTTCCATCGTAGTGTCTATGGCAATAACATACAAATATTATACAAAATTATATAATACATATGTTATTGTACATTATTTGTAAATTATTGCCATTGATGCTGGAATTACATTGAAAAATTGTCATTCTAGCATTGTATGTGCATAACATATTTGCCATGCTGACCAATGGCTGAGTGGTTAGCTTTCCTGACTCCAGAACTGTGGATCCTGGGTTCAGTAATGGATGTTACTTTTTCTGTTTCTCAATCCTTTCTGTGATGATGTATGAATGAATGGGGACCACCCTGTACACAGGTTTGTGGTGGTATGGCATGAGTAATGCTACTCAACTCTGTGACTTGGTTCACAGTTGCCCACTGGGTAACAACAAATGAGTATCAGTTTCCGGCCTTGTTGTAGCAAAGGGCTGACACCCAAATGGCTACCTTTTGTTAAAAAAAAAAAAAAAAACATATTTGCCATCTAACTAAAATACGTGCTTTTTTAATACATATTACAGAAACTATGTTATTTTTTATAATAAAAGAAGTAAATACTCTAAAATATGAGACACACAGACCTTACAAACATTATACCTAACAGTGCAGGCAAGCCCCCTGAGTCCCTTAAGATTAACAAGTTTGATACGCTTGTCTGTCAACAAGAGTATTATAATGTTGAACCATGGTTAGATGATGAGGTCACATCTGTGCTGGCACCCTCCTCTCTCCCAAACATTACACAACAAAAAGTCATTTTTCTGTTGGCAATATAACAAATTTTTCATGAATACGAAAATTTTTAGTTACTCATTTGAATAGATTTTTTCTCTTCTTCTTGCTACTCTCATATTAAATACACCTAAATAATCCTTGGAAAATTTTGAAACTAACACATATGTTATATTAAATTAAAACTAAATTAAAATAATAAGTTCATTGTTAAACATATTTTTATTAAAATACTAATTTTATAATTATTAATAATTGACTAGTAGTAAGTGGCTATGTCTAGCTTAAACTAATAGTAATGGCTCTGTATCTCCAGTGAAGCTATAAAAACTTTAATTATGAAAAGATACACTTTCAAATTGATGGATTGGGTAAAAAAAAAATTCTCCCCAACACAGTTGACATTTATTATCTAAAAAAAAGTCTAAAAATATTAAAACATTGAAATAAGCAGATTTGTTTGAATTCTATGCATAAATTGAAACTGAAAAAAATTACTAATGATTTTCATGAGAATTTATTTTTAAAAAGCTAGCTTTCACATTCAGTAAGTGGGAAAAAAAATACTCACACATTAAATATAGGCACATTAAATAAGTACTGAAAGTTTTGCTACATGTAAATATAGATATGGATAATTCAAAAACACCTACTTATTTAAATTGAGATACACGCAGACGAGAATTTACAAAATAAAAATAACAGTTTAATTTTAAAATACAAAGTATTTTAACACAGAAGACAATTTTTTACTGACCTACTTCAACTTGTTTAGCGTAGAATAAATTTTAAACAAAACAGAAAATGGAGTTGACGCAAGAACATTTTCGCGCTATGATTTTATACAATTTTAAAGCAGGATTAAATCAAGAATGCATTCAACAGTTGCAATTAGCATTTGGTGATGAATCTCCAGCTCGTGATACTGTATTCAGATGGTTTAGAGAATTTAGAAGAAGATGCAATTTTCTTCCGGCTGAAGAACACACAGGAAAGCCGATGTCGGCAGTAAACCCGAATAATGTATCTGCCATACGAAAAATGCTAATGGATGATAATCGCTGTACCTATCAAATGATACAGAAGGAGCTTAACATTGGATCCGCAGCCATACACAAAATCATTCATAAAGAATACATATGAAAAAGTAGTTTGCCGTTGGGTTACCCATAATCTAACTGAGCATCAAAAAGAGGAGTGTGTCAGAATCAGGAAAGAAACTCTTAAATTGCTATATAATGGTGGCTACCGCATCATTTCTAAAATTGTAACAGGTGATGAACCGTACATACCATTTTTTGACGTTCCAACACGTCAAGAAAGCAAAAGTATGGGTCTTTGAAGATGATCCCCCGCCAATAATGGTAAAAAAACAACGCGCACTGAAAAAAGTGATGTATGCTGTTTTCTTCATAAGTACAGGATTGGTTAAAGCCATCAAGTTGGAAAGACAGTCACAGCAAGCTGTTATACCACTAAATGTCTTCCAGAAATTCTACAAGAACTGAATGTTAAGGCAGCGAAAAAGTCAATGATTCTAAATTTGTTTCAATGGCTGGCTTGATTACTAGAAAAATGCTATGAAGAGCAGTTTTTCAGTATTTATGAAGGAAAACTATCAAGGCTATGGAAAATATGTCTCAGTTTAAGAAAAACTTTCAGAAATTTATTTTAGTTGAAGGTTTCACTCAAGAGCAATTGTGATGAATTAAGGCTAAACTACAATTTGCTAGGAGCGAAAAGTCTGGCTTTCAAGGAAGAACAGGCAGTGCAGATTTTAAAAGGAACAAGAAAATTGCAATCCTAGTAAACATTAATAAAATTGGTAAGAACAAATTAAAACAGTCTCATGTGAAAATCAAAGAAACTACATACATTCAAATATATTAAAATGGATAAACTAAGTTCTAAAATTAGTTACATGTCTAAAAGAGTTGAGCAATTTTCCAAAAACAGTTCAGAGTATTCATTTCACTGGTTAAGTAGTTTCTAAAAAACTAAAATTAAACCTGAGGCATAACAGAACATTATGTGCGCCAAAGCCTATAGTGCCCACATCTGTTTTCCTGACCAATAACACTGGGTAATAAAACATATAACCCAGTTAGGTGAGGTTAGGTTAGGTTTAACTCCCCTGACTACCCATTGTGTTTCACAGGAAAGGCAATTAATTTTAGTCATTTGACCGTTTACCCATCTCGGTCAACGTTAGTTCCCTTATGCTCGACAACAATCATAAGAAGGCTACTTTGTATTGGACTTCTAGAAGGAAAATGGCAGATGCAGCCAATTCCTGACATAGGAAAAAAAAAGTTAGGTGAGGTCAGCCTAACACAAGACTTCCAATGTTTAGTTCCAAAGCATGCTCAGTTTATCAATTCACTGAAGGGATGAAAGGCTGAGTAACATTGCCTAGCCTAAGGATTATAGCTCGGATTTATGCCATGTCAAGTGTAAGTAAGAAACCATCTATTTGAACATGAATGTGAAGAGAAATAGATATTATGGATGAATGAAACAATTCTTAAATTGGAAGCAAGAAGCACTAATACTACATCAACGGGTTCAAACAGTTTCTAAAATTATGAATTCTTGTTTTGTACAAGCTATCCTCACATCCAAATGTTGAACAGTTAAAAAATGAGAACGTAATATTTTTACCAGCCAATGGACCAAGGAGTTTTGATTAGTCTCAAGAGAATATGTAAGTGCAAGCTGTTATCTTCTCTTTTTTTGACAAACAATAATGGCCAGGATCTTAACCAGAACTTAAAGAAAAAAATTAACTTATTGGATGTGCTTGGATGGGTGGCAACACCTGGTACAAGTAAATCACTACGCAAGTTCATTCCTGGTAAAAAAAAAAAAAAAAAAAAAAAACTTGATAATGATGGAAATTAGTTTGTTGAGCACGATCATGCAGAAAAAATTTACTTGACCTTCTGAAAAGTTCATGTTGTGCAAAAGCAGATGAAAATGACATCAGAAACTGATTATAGAACGATTTTGAAAAAGACATTATAGTTTTTTCACCTGTACATGGCATTAAAGGTACCTGATATTAAATTACTATTTATTAGAACGATAAAATTTATTTTTGAATATGAACTTAAATAATGCAAATGATATTCCGTCCGAAAACGAAAGTGTTGAACTCAATCAAATTGCAATAAAACCGCCAATGTTTTGGAAACAAAAACCTAAATTATGGTTTTTCCAACTGAAAGCTCAATTTGCAAAACAGTGGTATAATTCAAAATTTAACTAAATATAACATTGTTGCTACATTAGATGAAAATATTTTTGAATTGGATGTCAATACTCTTTCAGATCCTCCAGAAGAGGAAAAATATAATGATTTAAAAAATGCATTACTCAATAGATTGACTAATACTGAGGAATCACGCCTAAAAAATAGTTAATAACAGATCTTGACAGTGACAATTAACGCCCATCTGATTTTTAACAGTAAATGAAAAGTTTTGCTGGTAATTCCTTTCGAAAAGGTAATTAAATCACTATGGCTCCAGAGGACACCTCTTTAAACACAAGCAATTTTGCCAATTAGTAAGGATCCGCTTAATATTATTGCAGAAATGGCAGAGAAAATTATTTCAATCTATATTACAACCGAACTATATATTATTAATAAAACAGTACCTTGCATTAGTAACTCAACAAAATCTGAAAGCAGAAGAATAGATACTTTAGAAAGTATAAGTATTTCTTCATTAACAAAGAAGTTTGATGAATTTTCATTTAAAAATAGATCACGAAACAAATCAAGATATTTTAAAAAACAAAGAACACCCAGATCCATATTTAGATCAAAATGTTACAAATTTTGTTGGTATTACTTTAAATTTGGTAAAAATGCAAGTAAAAGTGTAAACAGCAAAATTAGCAGGCCAATCGATTGCAGAGACCAACAATAATGGGTAGTTAAACTGTTACCTCTTCTTTTTTGATAAAACCAGTAATCGTCATTATTTTATTGATACTGGGGCAGAAATTTCTGTTATTCCTTCTCCAAAACCAAATAAACTTTTATCAATGGAATTTAAACTTTATGCAGAAAATTGAAATCCCATAAAAACTGATGGAACTAAGCTTCTTAAACTAGATAAAGGATTAAAAAGAAAATTCGAATCAAATTTTATCATCGCAAAAGTTTCAAAATCAATTATTAGAGCTGACTTTCTTAAAAATTTTGGTTTACTTGTTGACATTAAATATAAACGTTTGATTGACCCATTAACATCACTGACAGTCCCAACTCATTTAATAAAAGGTCCTTATATTTAATACCACTAGGCTGCAGTCAACTTGAGGATGATATCTGATCCCTACTAGAAAAATTCAAATCCCTTACATAAAAAAAAGTATATATAAGAAGTGGAACAGAACATTTCAAACATAATATTACTCATCATATAATTACAAAAAGCCCTCCAATTGCTTCAAAAGTCCACAGGTTGGTTCCTGACAAATTTAAAATAGCAAAAGCCGAATTCGAACATATGTTCAAGGAAATCATTTGCCACCCTTCAAGTAACAGTTGGACCATCCCTTTACATCTTGTAAAGAAAAGAATTGGAGACCATGTGGTGATTATCGTAAACTCAATGTGCACAATCCTTCCAGTGATTTGTGCATACTGTATTAAAAGGTCTCGACTATTGTTTCGGATGACATTTTGATTGCTTCAAAATCTAAAAAAGAGCATTTAGAACAGCTAAAAGAAGTTTTCATATGCCTTTCAAATGAGTAGTAATAAGAACTGCAAAATCTTAATTTGGTCAAGCTGAGCTAAATTTTTTAGGACACTCTGTTTCCACAAAAGGTATTAAACCAGCTTAAGCTAGTTAAAATCATCAATGAAATTGAAAAACAATCAAAGAATTAAAACATTTTCTGTTTATTGTAAATTTTTACAGAAGATTTTTGTCTCACGCTACAGAATATCAACTGCTGCTAAATAAGTACCTAATGGGCAAAAAAAAAGAAAAAAAAACTCAAATAAAACTATTGAGTGGACACAAGAACTGGAAATAAATTTCTAGAAATCGAAAATGCACCTTGGAGATATAGTTCACTTGGCACATCCATCAACATCAGCATCATTGGCATTATTTGTGGACGCTTTTAATTGTGGAATTGGCGCAGCAGCTCAGCAGAAAATTAGTGATTCCAGGCAACAATTAGCTTTCTATTCATTAAAACTGAATCATACACAGCAACAGAATAGTACCTATGACAGGATATTACTGGCTGCTTATTCTGCAGGAAAGCATTTTCTTTACCTTGCAGAAGGCCGACAATTCACAACCTTTACAGATCATACACCTTTAATATTCACATTAAATCAAAATCATGAAAAAGCTGCATCTCATCAGTTAAGACATTTAAATTTTATAGCCAAATTTACAAATAATATACAACATATTTCTGAATCAGAAAATGTAGTTGCCACACACAATGCATGATCAAGATTAAATAGTTTATCTGTCCTTCCAACCATCAACTATGAAGCAATAGCTGTAGTTCAAAAGTCAGATGAAGAATTACAACAACTTCTAAAAAAGCAAAGTTCATCTTTAACACTATTTTAATTTCCAATAGTAGGCTCAAATCATGTAATTTAGTGTGATTCTACCCAAAAAAGCATTTGCTTATATATACACAAACCATTTCGAAGAATAGTTTTTGAAGCAACTCAAAATATGTCTCATCTAGGAAACTGTTCTACAATGAAGTTACTGATAAAAAAATCTATCCGATTTGAAATGAAGAAAGACATTCAAAATTGGTGTCGGAGCTGCCTTAAGTGCCAACAAAGCAAACTTACCTGCTATGATAAAACTCCTATTCAGAATTTTACTTTGGTCAGTCAACACTTCAATGAAATCCATATCAATATCATCGGTTTTCTTTCAATATCAGAAAAGTATTGCTATTTTATCAACATTATCGACAGATACAGTAGTTGGCCACAAGCCCTTCCAATATGACATTGAAGCAAAAACCATAACTAAAGCCCTTTATGCTGGTTGGATTGCTTGTTTCAGTATCCTGTCATACATTGTCACTGACCAAAGTACGCAGTTCGAATCACGCTTTTTTCAAGTGCTATAAAATTTATACGATTTCAAAAAAAGCACACAACCTCATATCATTTTTAATCAAATGGTTTAATCAAGTGATGATACAGATCATTGAAAGCTGCTTTGATGTGCCACAACAATGTGTTAGACCTATTCACTACCAACTGTCTTTTTATATTTGAGAATGGCCATCAGCAAAACTTTTCGTACAATACCTGCAGAGATGCTGTATGGCAAACAACTTTCAACAAATCAATACAGAATTCAATACTCAACTTAAAAAATCTTTTCCCACTATTCACTCAGTAACAGTACCTAACCAAAAAAAAAAACATTTTTAAAGATCTTTCCACCTGCTCACATATATTCATATGTAATGATGCTGTGCGAAAAAACTTCAATAACTATACGAAGGACCATATAAGGTGATAAATCACAGTGACAAGTATTAGATCTACTGGAAAGTTCTGTCCGTTTTAGAATGAAGCAAAAAAATAGATTTTTTCAATACTTGGATAAACTTTATTGAATAATATAATTGCTATCATTATTCATGACTTTTTGCCACCGTGATGGCAATTTGTATATCCCATTTTTAAAAAATGTCTTATCTCTAGAGGCCAAAAATCGAACCAGTGCTTGTCTGATATCATTTTCGTTCTTGAATTGTTTGCCCTGCAAGAAATTTTGAAAGGACAGAAACAAGTGATAATCACATGGTGCTAGGGGAGTATGGTGGATGCGACAGAATTTGCCAGCCTAGCTCAGCGACTTTCTGACGAGTCTCCAAAGCAGCATGTGGCCTGGCATTGTCATGAAGCAGTATGATGTCCTTCCTATTGAACATTGCCGGCCTCTTTACTTGGAGTCCTGTTTTTAATTTATCCAATTACTGACAGTACCTCTCCTAATTTAGCCTTTCTTTTAGTTTCAACAGCTCAAAATGTATTGATCCTCAAATGTCCCACCATATACATAGCATTCTCTTGTTCAGGCTCAACTTTGGTTTAGAGGTAGAGGGGACAGGTTTTCCGGGTTCACAATATGCCCTTTTTCTTATGATATTTTCATAGGTAATCCATTTTTTATCTCCAGTTATGATCCGGTCCAAGAAGGGTTCGATTTTGTTGCATGTAAGCAGAGATGTGCTTATGATGATTCAATCATTCAAATTCTTCTCACTTAACTTGTGTGGCACCCATCTCAAATACTTCCACACAAACCCTAGTTTCCGAATATGGTCGGAAATGGTTTGTTGGGCTGAATCAAGCTCTTCCGCAATCTTCAATGTTGTCAAAAAGGGATCTTGCTCTAACATGATCTTGACAGTATCGTCGTCGATCAAAGATGCTCGCCCAGAGTGGCTTATCAGAAAGGTGGAAATCACCTACATGAAATTTTTTGAACCATCTTCTGCATGTTCTATCAGAAACTGTACCTTCACCAAACACTTTCAATAAATTTCTACATGCTTCTGTAGCATTTCTTCTTTGTTGGAATTCGTACAAAATACAGTGGCGTAAATGAACTTTGTCAGTAGCCATGGGTACACGATCGCGTCTCACTTAATACTAACAAGATAAAACTTCATTCTAGTTCATCTGCGACGAAAATGTGTATACATTGTTAGCAATCAAAAGAGAGAGCCAAATATGTGTCACAGGAATATGCGCATACTTGTTGAAACTGATTGTAACTGGAGCGGAAAGAACTTTCCGGTAGACCTAATATTTCAACCTTCTCATTAAGGAAAAAGAAATAAAAATTTACATTTATTGTCTTAAAGTTTGCTACCTATTAACTGAAGATAGAATTTTAAACCAAAATACCAACATTACACACACCACCAACACTTCCACTGACAATAAAACTAGCAAGACCAGTGAAACTAAATACATTTCGTTTTCACCAGTTAAGTAAATTTTACAAGTGGAAGAAAAGTTTAAGTACCTACTAAATTTGCAAAATATTTCTAAACTGCTTCACGTTCATTGGTGAAGTCCAGTGATATACGCAACTTTTCCCATTGAATGGAAAGATAAACAATGCAAGCTTGTGTTTTGTAAATATTACTGGCTTGTACATTGTGATTTTGTACCCTGTATTTGTACATTGTGATTTTGTAAAAAGATTTTGTATGATTTTGTATTATGTACTTTGTGAGTTTTCTTTACACCTTATTGTGCTTCATACTTAAATATGAAAATATAACATTTTATAAATCATGTACAAATGCAAATAAATGTTTTCTAATGAAGAATTAAACAGAAACATTCTCAACATGCACGCTAACCATAATTCTTCAAAAAAATTATTTGTCAACCACATAAACCTTTTGAAAATAGAGAATGCCAATTTATATCCTTATTATGTTTAGATAGTTTAATAATGTTTTTGACTCACAGATATCTAATTCCAATATGCACAACATTGCTAATTCCTAAATAGCATTAGAACATTTTAACCAAAGTTTTCATAAAGCCCATATAAGAAAATATTTGCATGCATTACATTTTTGAACACATAAGGAATAGCATTTTTAAATAAAAAGAAATGACGATAAAGAATATTATACGAAATAAAACTGAGCCCAGCAGAATTGAAAAAATAAAACTATTCTGATACTTAATGTTTATATTTAAAGGCACAATCATGTATATGCCTTGTTATATTACTATAAGTAACCATGTTTAATTTTCAGAAATCAGGTTACCCATGTAAACCAAATTATGATGACAGAATAACTAAATAAAACTTACCACAATTTCTTTTTATTACTATTCTCATAGGAGGTTTAGGGTAGTCAATTAGCAATAATGACAATTATACAATCCTAGATGTGAATTTTTCATTATCAATGAAATAAATTGTGTGTGTGAATCTTTGAATAATACTTCAAAGACCTATAACTTGTTCACTTAATTTTTAACCCAAGAATTTAATAGAACTAACTGATGTTTGAAAGGAACACAGTCTGAGCAATATCACTTTTAAATTTTTGTGAAACTCTGTGCCATTAGCACATAGGTATAACACAGAGAATCCATGTGGATACTTTACTTAATAGAATGATCGCCTACCTGAAATGCAATTGTACACATAGTAATTGTCAAGGAACTCAGAATTGCCCAAAGTACCACCCCAAGTCAGTGATAATGATTCCAAGATGATGGAAAAGTCAGTAGATGTTACAGTATAGGTCGTGCCCAAAGGACAATTTCAAATGATGACTGGTATTTGGTAATAACTGTCAAAAGTACACAATAGCAGACCTGTAGTTTTAGCTATGAGTACAAATGTTTCAAGCCAAATTGTGTACAAATATCTGGGGTAATATGGTCAATATGCTTAGCAGCCTATTAGACATATTCTGCTCACAGCAGCTCATTATAGACAGCAGTTAGTACAGAGTAGAGGACATGCAATATGGTTACAATGGGCTAGTGCTGTGTTTTCTGATGAATTGAGGTTTAGCTTGTAGTCCAACTCACATTGGATTTTCATGTGGAGAATGCTGTTACGGTAGTGCAGGAATGCTCATTGTGGGAGGCATTATACTGGGGTCTAGAATTGATATGTATGAACAAATCAGATCCAAAACAGGCCAAATTTATTAAGACATGGAACAACATGTCCATTAATTCAGGTTTGCTGTGTGTGCAGAATTTATGTTTATGGATGAAAACAACTATTCTCATCATTCGAACATTGTCAGCCACTGCCTTAAGTTGAAAGATGTCACTCGAATGAAACGACCAGCATTTTCACCAGACTTGAACCCAATAGTGTGATGACGCATGGTCAATGAATCACAGCCTGTCAACCACATCATACATCTGTACCAGACCTTCAGAGTAAATTGCTTGCAGAGTAAAGTTCCATACCCAACGTGTGCAGCTGAAATAACTCTCTTTTTTTTAAATATAATTACCTTCCTATATTTATGTTTATTTAATTTTCAAGTATATAAAGAATTTTTTAAATTGCACTAATATTGAGATAACTGAGAATATACACTACCAAAAATAAGTGACAACCATTTCACTGAAAAATGTCTTAAATTCTTACATAAAGAAGCTTTATAAATATTGGGATTGATCTGTTTCATTTTTATATAAGATTTCTATTCTAAATTAATGTTTATTTTTACTACTGATTACTCAAGGTGAAATCTTATCAGCTGGCACTGGTTTGGAACAATTTTTAATTTCTTCACAAACTATTATATAATGTTTGCAAATGCAATATTTTACAATGGAACATAATTTTGAATTTTTTAAAATTGTGATTCTAATTGTTTTCTGTTATTTAGTTACAAAAAGGAAATTATGAAAAGTTTAGAAAATAACTTTAGAAAACATAAAATGACAGAGAATTACAAAACTGCTAAGCTATTTAAAAATCTCAATCCATAAAATATATATAATCATATGTTGTGATAATTTTTAATTTAATAGCATGCTAAAACAGCCTCTGCATAGCAAGCACAAGAGTTAATAATTGAGCATTAGTGCTATATCAATATCATGAACACACACACAATTTTCAGATTATAAAATACTTGACTTAATTGAAAAATTTTGCGTGATTTAAAAACCATTAGAATGATATTTTTTTTATACTTATGCTACCACAAAAGCTATATTTCAAATACTTCTACATAACATTAAACAAGTAGAATAATTTAGTACAGAAACATTCGAATCAACTAAAGAATGAAAAATAAAAATAAGGGGTTAATTGCTGTATTCTGGATTGTGAGAAAAGTAAAAAAGTTGTTGAATTCTCTGAATTTAATTAATTTCTTAGTTTCCTCAAGCTTCAAATAAAATAGAAAAAAATTCTATTTCAAAGAAAATGCACACTGACAGATCATTAAATACAATTTTTCATGCAATCTATATCACTTTTATTTTACAAACAGCAAAAAAATATAAATAATTTTAAAGCAAATTTAGAAAAAAAATTTAATAAATTTTTGCAAGGAATTTTAAAACAATTTTCAGTTTCCTAAACTAGATTTTGAAATAAAATATTAAAATAAATACCAGAATTCGTCTCAGAATTGCAAATAAATGCCGCTCATATTGCGCGAATCACCTGAGAGAGAAAAAAATTCATCTATAAATTCGGCTCATTTGGCAACCTCATCGGGCACGAAGGAAATACTAATTATCTAATATGATTTTTCACTGACTATCATATCAATTAAAAGTTTTAAAAAATTTAATTATTATTTAAATTGACATCTTTCGTTTCTACGCAAACATTCGGAATTTAGTTTTCTATTTATTTTTTCAATTATACATCAATTTATATTTTAAAATATTTAATATATACTGATTTGAGCCTCTAGCTTAATTATTTACATCTTTAAGATCGATTCTTTTGTGGGGAAATATATTAAAATAAATATTATGTTCAGCGGCGAATTGTGATTGTAATATTCATTTTTATACTAACATCTAATACATCAGTTTTATTTTCGCTCGTTAATGAAATCACGCAAAGAAGGTTCTATAACACTTATATAAATTATCTATCTTCATTAAATAATTATGAAAGGCAACAGGTAAATAAATAATAAAAAAACCAATATTAAGTCAAAAAATACCAACCCACAGACATTGTGTGTGCACATTAATGATGTTCACATTTTTAAAATATATGTAAATGATCATTTTATCGAAAGTATCAGTTTAGAAATATCCCCGATCAAAAACTTAAACATCAAATTAAGAAAAATATTTTTTTGAGCTTCAAACTCGGGAAAACTGATAGATTGATAATTTAAAAAAGATGATTGATAATCAGAATGAGATATTCCGAAGAATCGAAAGTCAGCTAGAACCAAATTCTAATAGCTAAGCACTTATCTTTATTTTTTTTAATAAATCTATACCTAAATTCTACAGCTTTCAAATTTTAAGATTCAGGCATGCTTCATTTTGTTTATTTGTGAAATTATTTAACCGCTGATGACAGATTAGATGGTAAATTAATTCTAGTAATCGATAATTGAATACCTTTTCTAAGAGCTTGAATGATAGCGACATCTTGAAAGACTCACGTGATTTGTTTTTCACCAATCAAATCCTCCGAAGTTTTGCATTTATTAAATATTTTTGTGTATAATCATTGTCTACTTATATAACCGGACTAATAAAAAACTGTGAAAAAATTAACTAATTAAGCCAAACCTCTTGTATATATTTATGCCTAAAAAAAAGAATAAAATAAATAAATAAATGTGAAAAAAGGATAAGTTAGGATAACTAACAAGCTAATTCTTGAATAAAAAGAGACATTAATTACTAACTTCTGTAAATATATTTGTAAATGAAAATTTTATATTAATTTTGAAAATATTTTTATTAATCTTGCAACTTATAACTTGTGATTTACTAATCTCTGTTCTAAACTTGTAACTTATGTACACTACTGGCCATTAAAATTGCTACACCAGGAAGAAATGCAGATAACAAAATGATTTTAATTGGACAAATATATTATACTAGAAATAACAAGTGATTAAATTTTCAAAAAATTTGGCTGGATAGATCCTAAGAAATCAGTAAATCACGGATGCGACTATCATAATGCTGTACACAGAACCTGGATTCATCGGAAAAGATGAAGTCTCGTCATTCATGCGCCCAGGTTCGTCGTTGATCACACCATTGAAGGCGCTCTTGTCTATGACGCAGCGTCCAGGGAAGCCGCAGCCATGGTCTCCGAGCTGAGAGTCCATGCTGCTGCAAACGTCGTCGAACTGTTCGTGCAGACACTTGTTGTCTTCCAAACGACCCCGTTTCTTGACTCACGGCTCGAGACGTGGCTGCACGATCCATTACGGCCATGAGAATAATATACCTGTCTTCTTGGCTGCTAGTAATAGGTGGCCGTTGAGATCCCGCATGGCGTTCCGTATTACCGTCCTGAACCCATCGACTCCATATTCTGCTAACAGTCATTGGATCTCGACCGACGCGAGCAGCAATACTGCGTTAAGATAAACCGCAATCCCGGTACGCTACAATTCTACCTTTATCAAAGTCAGAAACGTGCTGGTACGCATTTCTCCTTCTTACATGAGGCATCACAACAACTTTGCACCAGGCAACTACGTTCAAATGAAATTTGTGTATGAGGAACCGGCAGAACAATTTCCTCATTTAAACACAATGTAGGTGTCGCTACTGGCGCCTGCTTTGTCTGAATACTCTGAAAAGCTTATCATTTGCATATCACAGCACCTTCTTCCTTTCGTATAAATTTCAGCTCTGTAGCATGTCGCCTTCTTGGTGTAGCAATTTTAATGGCCAGTAGTGTATATAGTATTTACCCAGCTCATGCATGTAATAATGTATTAATGCAATATCAAACTGATAATTTCATAGATAATATTTAATTTTTTAATTTCTTAATTAATATTTTATATATATTTTCAACTTTTAATGGTTAAATTTAAAGAAATTGTAAAAATCTTTAAGCCCCGCCCCTTAAATGCACAGCATTACTTTAAGCCAATCAATATCAGCCATAGTTCACTGCTCCCTCTAGCTAGAGAAGAGGATCGACAATCCAGGAATCTTAAAAACCAGCCAGCCAGCCGGCAACCACTCCAATTCTGATTAGGTTGTCGTAGTAATTATTTCTCTTCTGTGTACCTTTTTCGTAGATTTCTTGTTGAATTGGTATTTTCAGGTAATGTATCTTCGTTTTTTTTGCTTAGAAAATTCTTTCGATTTCATGTAGTTTCATTGACTAGAAATTGAAATTACAAATACTGGATTTCTTTCAGATTTAGCTGCCATTACAATTCTGACTCCATGACAGTTCTTTATCAGCTATATACTAAAATCATGTCTAATTTTGTTTGGACATGATTGAAATTTAAATCATTTATGTAGTATATTACAATTGACTCATATTTTCTTATTCTGTGTATTATTTGTGTAGTTAGAGTAAAGTGAAGTATATTTCCTTTAAATGTTGGTATCAAAAGCCAGCAAGTAGCATAATAAGTAATGAATGTATGTTTTAAGTATTAAAAATAAGTTGTTATGTTTTTAGATTATGAGAAACTTTTATATACTATTAATCTTTGATGTTTCGTACGAAATATTTGGCGGACTTGTAATTAGTTGATTTAAAAAAATTTTTTTTTTCTTTTTAGTTAGTATTTAAAATATTATATATGCATATAAATTATCAGACGTTTAGTTAATATGTCAAAGATCATGATACTTGTATGACATTAAAAGGAAATTCTTTTCAATATTGTTTATTATATATTTAGTTGAGTTCTGTTATAGCTGAAAACCATAAAATAGTTCTTGGCTTACTGCTTTCAATATTGAGATTAGTTTCTTTACTAGACTAATAAACTCTTAATATAAATTCAGATGTAAAAAATGTTTTATTACTAAATTTCATCAGTAATTCAGTCTGTTCATTAATTTCGCAATTTTAATGTATGATTGTGCATAATTAATGTTATAATTTAATTAACATTGTATATTTAAAAATAGATTGCTTTTTATCACGCTTTGTAAAAATGTGTACAGTTATTTTATTATAGTAATCAAAATAACTTTTTTTTTTTTTTTTTAAACCAGAGTCTTGTATGTGATGACACGTATATTTATGTTGTACCTTTCACATGTGTTGTCACGTTTTACTGGAATTCTATTGCTCGCATCTAATTGCATTTTTTACCTTTATGGATATGGCCAAAAAAAGTGGCATTTAAAAGTTCTAACGTTGGTTTATTCAGTAGAATCTTAAGCAGTTTAGCTTTTGTTTTAATTTGTTTTGGAGGCTATTTGATATCATTTCCTTGGCTCAATATCTACTAAGAAGACCAGTTTTAGCTTTAAATATCTTGAATGATTAAATATTTCTTATTCTCCCTAACAAGCTGACTTAATGTATTATAGTGAATATGATATTACTGTTGTTACTTATCCCATCTATGAGGCTTTAAACCTTCAAAAAATCGAAGAGGAGAAGAGGTCTCTAAATAAACTCTATAGTGATATTACTAATTGATGACAATCACTTTTAGTTTTAAAAATTTTAATTTTATTGCTTATATTTTCTTGCATGTCAACTGATGGCTGAATGGTTAGTGACCCTAACTTTGAATCAGTAGGTCCCAGGTTTAAATCCTGGTTTCAGCCTGGTTGTTCCGTTCTCTCTCTGTGTATATTTCTCTATCTTTTTACTTTCTATGCATAAAGAGCACACTAAGTATCCCACTGTTCAAGATGCCATTATTTGTGTCCTTGTAGTATTGAAGGATTAATCTTAAGATCAACAAGTCATTGCGGGGGAGGAAAATCTTTTTTTTTTTTCATTATCGCTTTGAAGAACGTTAATCATTTTGCTGGTGTGACATAAATGTGGAGAGGAGATGCCAGCTCATTTATGCTTTTATTAGAAGCAATTTAAGAGAAAGTATAATGAGCATGCATTAAGAAGACAATTAAGTGAGGTAGTGGAAGCTGCTTTCATTTGTAATTCATTCTAAGTCAAATTTTCATTATTGTAATCAAGTAAGGGGTTAAAACAAATGCAATAATGTTCTAGATTATTGGAAATCATGACATTAAAGTAGGAAAGGTTGTAAATTATAATGTTATTTAAATGTTGCTATTCAAACAAGGTAACATACACATTTTGACATCTATGAAAGCAAGAAAGGAAATATTTTATTTAACTTATTAAATAAATTTTTAATATTTTGTGGAAAATTGTCAAGAAATTTAATAAAATTGAATTTAAATATTTCAAAAATACTTATCTTTTTAAATTAGAAATCTTAAACTAAACTTTAAAATCTGTTTACCACTGACATATTTGTGTTCTTTAGAATATAATTTCTGTATTTTTTATAACCTTGTAATAAATTTGCAAAATATGGATTTCAATTTATTCAGTAACAATGAAATTTTAGCTGAATTTAATTGATTTGTTATTCTTCTTGATCATAGCTTAATTTTTATATCTGTAAATTGTTTATTACTTGATTAAAGGATTTGTATTAGTTTTTAAAATGTATATACATAATTGAATTGTATTACAACTCTTACTATTATGCTATGATGTTGTGATAGAATCCTGTGAGCCAGTACAAGTTAGCCTGATTTCCAATTTTCTCACCAATCACTGCAGAGTTATCCCATTAACTAAAATTTCATCACTTTGCACAACATCTAGTTTTCAAAATCTGTATCACTCAATTTCGAATTTTAAATATTGCAATCTCTTGCCATCTTTAATTTCATGTATCAAAAATTCAAATATGCCGTTGTATTTACTTACTGAAGAAATAATCTTTCAAAACAAATATAACTTCAAGTATCAACACTATTAGTATGTGATCATTAATATATGTAATAAATTTCTAAATTCTTTTATTTTGCTTTAATCTAAGTAACTATAATTCGGATGATTTGGCAGCATTAAGAATAAATTATGTTGTGTTGCCATTTTGGGATTTCCAGTTTTTTATTATAGAATACTCGTATCTGCTATAGTTATGAATAACTTGAATTTTGTATTTTTGATGACATTTTTAAAATTGTGCCAATTTTTTTATGTATTTTAGGATTTTCTTTTAATTAATCTACTAGAAGAAAAAATAAAGACACTTTAAAAAATATTCCTTGTAAATCAATGCCAAGTTATTAACTACTGTGCTATGAATCTGTATCAATAATGTATTATGAAATGTTCTTATTACAACTGATGTTTTTAAGCTATTCAGCTTACATTTTAAGAAATATTGGCTGTTATAACTTGCACAGGAGAGTAAGTAGGCAATAAAACTAAAATTAATAACATAAATAGTAAATATTTTTATGCAAACTTAGGTTTCTAAAAAACCAAGTAGTGGCTCCCATATTTAAGGACATCTGTTGAAACAGTGCTAGCATAAGAGAATGGCATCCAATAAAACTAAATAATATAAGTAACATTTTTATAGAAGTTTGGTTTCAAGTTAACAAGAATTATAATTCACAATAAATTTATATACATATGTATTCTGTATTATATTTAATAAATTACATTAATTACTTCATATACAGCAGCAATTTGATCAAATTACACAAAGTAATCATTAATCAATCCTTTAATCATTGCTTGTAGAATTTAAAAAGCTATGCAGATTCAATTTATAACCATTTGCTATACACAAATATAAAAATTTGAATTTTATTCATTTTGAGAATTTTTTTATTTTTATTTTTTCTTGTGATGACATCTGTGCAGAGGTTGCGTTGCTTAAAAGGCAAAATTACTGTAAATAAAGCATTGGAGCATATAACAATAACATAAACAAAAGAAAACTTAGTTAAATATGGCATGCATAACTGCCAGCTCTACTGATTTATTCATCTTTTCTCTCAATTTCCCAATAATATATGAAAAACTGCTGGAAAATAAGTCTATTGAGTAGTTTAATTTTATGTGACTGTGTAATTTACATGCTTATAAAGTTTCCCTTTCATGATATTCTTAAAACATACAGAAATATACTGTTTACAGACTATTGAACATGTCTTATTTTCAAGTATAAAATTCTTTGACAGATTTTCTATTTTGCTGCTTAATATAAAACTGATTAAAGGATTAGACATTCTGCAAACTACAAAATACTGTCCTCTCAAAAGAAACAGAGGAACCAAGAGCAGATGTACAATGGCATCTTGTTGGAAATCTAAAAAAACATGTTTGAATTAAAAATATTTTCCAATATTTCCCAGTTTATGCTTATAATTTTAATTATTCCATGTTATAATGTTGAATGTGAATGGGTGTTCAGTTATATATGAATTCAGGTCTTCTCTTTCCGCCGAAAATTTATTGCTAAATATTCTCAAAATGAGAAAAAAATGTTTTGAACAGCAGTTCAATTCATTTCTAAAAAATTCTATGTCTGCAATAGATGAAAAAAATAAATTGCCATGAGTTATTTGAATTTGAAATGTGTTATGTTTTTTATATATTAAGTATTTGATAAGTTCTATATTCTTCGAAGTAATTCTCACTGAATTGAATTTATTTAGTAAATGTATTTTATGTGTTTATGTAAGAAAATTTAATATTTCTTCTACTAAATTTAATATTCTGCTATAGTATAAGTAATGTGACCAGATGTCTCGTTTTGAACGGGACTGTCCCTTTTTAGAGTTGTGAGTCCAGGTGTCCCCGAAATGAACTCTGGTACGCAAAATTGTCCCGTTTTCTGAAACCCCCCGAAAACTTGAGTAGTCGAGCCAGATGCCTTTCGCGAAAAAAATGTCTCTGAAGTTTGCATTATTGAACGGTTTCACTCACTCCTACTCTCCACCCTCTGCTTCTTTTCTAAAACAAAACCTATGATGCGAAGAAAAAGTGCTAAATGATAAGATATTTTATTACTAAAAGTAACGCAAAAAGCTGCCAAGTATGGTACAAAGATAGGATCTTATAAGTCACCAAATTTTCTTCTGAGCATGCGCAGTTTTGTTCTTCAGACTTGGTTTTGTTCTACGGGGTGGTCTGCAGATGAACATATTTTTCGGTTCGCCCACTTCTCGATATTTGTTTTGTTGCTGTTTCATACTCGTGTATCTAGTAAATAATTTAAATTTCTTTTGTTTTGGAATCGTAAGTTCAATGTTATCTTACAAGCACAATATCTATTTATCAAGCTAATAAATACTCCCTCAGATGTAAGATGTGAAAAGTGTCATACAGGATTTAGAGTTTCCCATGGTGGTGTAAGTGATATTGAACAGCATTTAAAGACTGAAAAACATAAAAAAGCTGATCGTGTCTCTGCTTCAAGTTCTTTGATGTTAACATTTTTTCAAGAAATCAAACGAATCAACTTTAAAGGATTTGGATATCGCTGTGGCAGAAGGCATCTGGGCTTATCACACGATACAAGAAAACCAGCTTTCACTCTAATGATTGTGCGTCGAAATTAATTCAGTCTTGTTTTGATCCCAAATTTACATGCACGCGTACGAAAGCAGAAGCTATTGTAGTAAATGTTTTGACACCTACAGCAATGAAAGAATTAAGAGATGATCTTGATAAGTCCAATTGTATTAGAATACTAAACGATGCTTCAAACTACAGTAACAAGAAAATATACCCTATTCTGGTGCGCTTTTTTCAACCTTGCGTAGGTGGCAAGTAAAAATTTTACATCTCCAAGGCCAAACAGATTAGATTTCTGACATCATAGTCAATTATTTAAACAAAGTGTTGACAGATAACAATTTGACAGCAAAAGTCGTGGCATTTTGCAGAGACAATGCCAACGTCAATTTCGGAGGTGTCTAGGCAAGGAACTAACAATGTGTTAATGAAATTACAATCATCACTGAAAAAGCCATTGATAGTTATTGGATGTGGAGCCCATGTAATTCACAATGCAATAAAATCTTCTGCTGACAGGCTACCCTTAGATTACGAAAGCATTACTGTGAAGATATATTCATTTTTTTTTTTTTATATTTACACGATTCATGTTGAAGCTCTAAAAGAGTTTTGCACTGAAACTGAATATCAACAAATGCTTGGCTATAGCAAAACAAGATGGCTTGCTCTTATGTCTGCCTTGGAAATGGTTTTAAAAATGTATCAGCCATTAAAAATCTACATTTTTGAGTATTGAAAAATGCTCTCTGTTGCTAAAAAACTTCTTGAAGATCCCACATCCGAATTGTGGCTTTATTTTTTTACACGCTCAGTCAGCAACTTTTCATCCAGCTGTATTGATACTGGAAGGTCTGACTGTATCGGCAATTGAAGCTGCAAAAGAAACCAATCAACTAAAAGACAATTTGACTCAGAAACAGACCAATCAGTTTCTTCCATTTATGGTCCGTCAATTAATGGTGAAATCGAAAGATAATGTTACTGACATGGATGAAGAGTTATTTTATTGGGCAGATTTAAAAAAGGTCCCTGCATGGGAAGATGTTAAAAAATCCCTGGATGTATTAATTGAAAAGAAATGTATTGACTGTAATAAAGATGCAGAAGTTTTTTACGAATTTTCGTTAACTTGTAACTACATTACATCACAGAAAGTAACCGAAAGTAATCTAAATATTTCTACGGAAACTCGTTAGGTGGAAGTATTCAAGCACTTTCAAATCAACAATCTTCAGCATGAAAACTTTTCTATTTTAATTGAATATATTTTATGTTTGCCTGCTATAAATGCTTCAGTAGAAAAAGTATTTTCTATGATGGACAAATTGTGGACATCTGAGAAGACCCAGTTACAAATTTCAGTTCTAAAGGTTATGTTGATAATTTAGGTGAATATAAAAGACGTGCGAGTTTCATTCTTACTTAAAATCATCACCAGCTATATTAAAGCAAATTTGTTCCTCTGATAAAGATAAATGTAATGTTTTGGGTATATATTTTAATTAACTTTTAAGCTAATTGACTTTTTTGAGTAAATAACTTTAAAAAAAGTGGGGTTTTTTTTTTTTTTTTTTGATTAACCTGTTAATTAACCTCAATAAACCAATGTCTCGTTTTGAGTTGAAAAATAGATGGTCACGTTAAGTATAAGATGCCTTATAACTATTGAGACATAAATGTCGATGTTTTTCATAAGTTCTTTTGTGAGGTTGATAACTATTGTATTAAGATTGGCACAAAATATGTTTAATATAAATCATTTTCAGAATGTATAATTTAAAGAGTAAAATTGTCTTTTTGCAATACTACCATTTTAAACATTCTGTTACAAGCAAAGACTTCGCTAGCAATGTTTTCTAATTATTTTTCTCCAAGGTTGACGGGTATTGGCATGATTACAAAATGCCCCAAAGAAGGTATTCCAAAGCCAAAGGTATTGCCTATGTAACAACATTTAACGTATATTTTTTCTTTTTTTAAATATAAAATTAAAACCACAAAATTTCTATGCTAACTATGACTCCAAATAAATTTTATCATACCCTTAGTCACATAGAATCACAGATTATGTCTTAACCTTTTGAGTCCGGCGTCATCGTTTAAAAAAACTGCTCCTAGGACGGTGCGAGAAGATAACATTTCCTACCCCTTTGATCGAAAGGAGAGGGTCATTTTCCTCCCATTTGAGTGCCCCAGGTTTCACCGTGACGAATCTTTAACTTTTGAGGGAGATACGCTGCGCTAGGTCTGCCGTAATTCTAATAAAAATGTAAATGCGTTTACCATAAATACTGCACTTATCGACAAGCCCATGTTGTCCCATGTTTTCTTTTATTACTTTCCGGATGTAACTCTAATATTTGGGAAGCATATCTATTTGTTTCATCCGCAATAAAGTTTAAAATTTCTTCTGAAAAAAAAGAAATTTGTGCTCTTCAACTAAATCCTTTATTCCTTCAGAAATACTGTAATCCCCGTAAATT
The DNA here is from genome assembly GCA_030067965.1 of Latrodectus elegans. Classification (NCBI taxonomy): domain Eukaryota; kingdom Metazoa; phylum Arthropoda; class Arachnida; order Araneae; family Theridiidae; genus Latrodectus; species Latrodectus elegans. Next base: position 114,851,767 of record CM057813.1, on the reverse strand, counting down.
TAAAAATGATAGGCTTATCATCTGCTTTAGCCTTATGCCAATCAAAATCAAATGACAGAGGAATTTGCATCATTATTTCCATCAAAAAAGCTAATATCCCTCATTCAGATTCATCACAGCAATCAGAATCACTATCTGCAAAATTTTCTTCTTCTAATTCTTAATAAATTTTAAATTTCTTCATCAGTCAATCCCTTACAACGTGAAGCCATCAAAATATTTTTTCTAGCAACGAAAAAAGTAACTGATTGTAATGAAAACATTTGCTAAAGTGAGGATGAAAATGCTTCCCTTTTAAAAGGAACCAATAAAATCGTGTTTCGACAAAATTTCCACTCAAACAAGTCCCCAATTTTTACGACTTTTACACACAAAAGAGCAGCAATTAAATCGCACTCAACTGCCCAAAGAAACTTGAGCGGAAAAAAGTCAGGCACTTGAAAGGGGAGAAAAAATCCATGGTACAACTGTTGTACTACAGCCGTTCTCTGAGACACTCACTTTCGTGGTACAACAGTTGTACCGCCGGGACGAAAAGGTTAAAATCGCAAGAATCCATTTCAGTGCAGTAGTTAATTTGTTGGCCATTTAATACATGTACTGGTTCATAAGATTTATCCATTTTGTTTTTAATATATTGTATACATATGCTATGATATAATAAATTCTAAGAGTTAGGATCATTTTTTTACACTTGGTGACCTCTCAGATATGGTTTGAAGATGAATTTTAAGGATTTTCTATTTGAGTATATCAGTTTATTCCATATGGTTTTATTTTATTTTCTATTGTTACTTTTGACACTTGGATAAGCTAAGTTTGTCATGTTTTGGGTATGCAAATTTAAGTCAGAGTGCATCTTGTATTTAACCAGAGCACCGTGCAAGTGAAAGTATAACTTTGCTCTAAACTCTTCCAATAGATGGCACTACCAGAGGATCTACTTCCGTAATTTTGACATCGATTTGAAGAGTGGAAACGTTTTTCAGACTGGTAATTTTATTAAGTAGATAGATTCTCGTGTGCAAAATTTCCTTGCTCTCAATGTTTAAAACTTTTGCCATAGTTCCTATTCCAAAAATCTGTACTGATTAGTGCTCTGATTTTTGTTTTGATGTTTTATAGTTAAAACTATGGTCCTAGTTGATTCGGGTGTTCTAACTATTAAAAGATGAGTTCAAATCCTAACTTAACTATATAAATTTGTCACATTCACTAAAGGATGCCCCTGACTGACGTAAGGGGAAAAAAACACTCACTAAAGGCAACTGATTTATTAAATAGGTTATGGTCACAATGTCCTAGATACAGGGATCTATGCTGCTCCAACTACAATTTATACATTTATTTCTTATCTCAACCATGAATGCTTGTTGTGATTCGTAATTCATTTAAAATTATGCCTCGTTCATTCATAGTCAGCCATCATATGTTTAAAGTAACTATATGATAATGATCCATATTCACTTCTGAAACAAAAGCTATAGGAGCTACTGTTTTTGTGACAGTATGGAAATATACTTTTAGGTGTGGGAAAAAAAATTAGTTCATAGTGGAAAGACTGGCCAAAACTTTTTAATTGATTTTGACATTGAAATTTCAGTATCACTATTTAGTATTTGATAATAACATTATTACAGGGTTCGTATAACTTTAAAAAAACTTTCAAATTCCTGGATTTTTTTAAAAATGCAACTTTTTTTTTGTTTTAATATTTTAAAGTTTTCAATGAAATTGCTCAAAACCAAAATTGAGTATTAGCTCTTAATGTTATCACTAGATATGAATACAATATTTAATTGCTTTTGTATGCATAACTGTTGACTAAAAGATTTAGTTCTGATACAATAGCTTCATGATTCTGTTCAATCAGGACCAGGTGTAGTGCTTAGAATTATGTGTGCAAAGTGAAATAATCCCAAATAAGACTATCTTATGGTGCAATCAGGAGGGTGAATTTAAATAATCTTTCTATTTTCTTTATATTTTGTAAAATTCTCGGAATATTAACATCTAAATGTAAAATTTTGGAGTTAAATTATATGTCCTATATCTTTGGTGAAAACTGTGTATAATAGTGAAATTATTTAATATGCATGGTGGAAAGTGTCGTTTTGTATGTCCAGTAGACTCAGGGGGGAGCCATACATAGATTGGCTTTTGTAAGGTTCAGGAGAATCACATGCCCATTGTCTGTCTAGTTTACAAGAAAGACTTCTGTATTTCAAATGTGAGCAAATCGGCTTGTCAAATCCCATATAAAAATTAAAAAATTTATTAAAGGGTGTATTTGCTAAAAATCTACACATTAAAAAAATATTCACTACTTCTATTCCTATTAAGAAATATAAACCCAAGTCATACTCTGAAAACTTGCCTTTTTCCTTCAAAAAAAAATTTTTAAAAGCTGAAACCCTGTGGTGTCTGAAAGTTTTAAACAATGGATTCAGCTACTTGTAGCAATATAAAAAAATTTTTCCAAGCAAACTCTTCCATATAAGTGCTGTTGAAAACCAATACAATTGTGGTGGTGACGTGGGAACAGGCTTATTTAACTAAATTTGGAATTGCACTTTATTTTTCTAACTTATTGAAAAGAAAAGTTAAGAATGCATAATTATTAAATCAACATTTTCTTTTGATGAAACCTTAAATGATTATCTGCATATAAAACAAATAGACTGCCAGGTAAGATTTTAGGATAATGATACTGTTAAAACACAGAATTACTCTTCAGATATTTCTTAGGTTACTCAACTGGAGATATTTTGTTTAAGAAAGTGAATTAAAAATGCTTAGAATTTGGAACAAATGGATTGCTCCAGTTGTCATTAAATGGTCTGTTAACTTTCACTAAAATGGTAGATTTTCTTTTAAAAGGTGTATAACACTCAGATTTTGTAATTTTTAGAAACTTAAGAGATTGTTATACATATCTTGAAATATTCAATAATTTAATAAATAAGAATATAGTTGTAATTTCATTAAAGCTTTTGGAGTATCCCTTAAATATAACAGTTGTTTTGATTAATTATAAATATAGTTGAAATTATATATATATATATATATATATATATATATATATATATATATATATATTTGGTTAAGAACAATTGGTAAAATTAAAAAAAAATTAATATGAATGTCAATATTTTCTTGAAATTTTTTTAATTTGACTCCTAAGAAAAAAAAAAAAACTTTTTAAAACTACTGGAATTTGTTTCTCAAGAATCTGTGCAAACCCTAATAAGTATAAAAGAAATGAGTGTGCAAAATTTTTCCTCTGTTTGCAACATCAAAATTTCTACATAGATTTGAAATTTGACAGTAAGATTTTAATTTTTGAAAACCTTTTCCATTGACATCAATGTTTACTGATGCCATTTCTTTTATTATAGGTGCTGCTTTTTGTGTTGGGTGCTTAGCTGATTTAAAATATCCTCTCATTAATCCTGAGATTCCATAATTTTGGTAATATCCAAATAAATATTTTATGACTGTTTATACCAATTCAAAGATCATTTTTTGTTCCCTGAATCTTCCAAATAATAGTATCCTAACCAGACTGGCTATTTCACAATTTAAAACCATTTTAACCTGTGGTAATTAACTTATAAAAAATTTTTTACTAAAGTTTTTCTACATTTTAGTGATATTCTTGATCTGCATAAAAGTTGGTTATAGTTTTATGAGCTGGATTTTCTTATAATTGTCTTATAATTCAATTAGTATTTAGTTTCAAATAAAAGTTAATTTACCTAAAAATTTTAATTTATTAAGTTGGGAAATACTTTAAGATAAAAAAAAAAAAAATTTTTTTTAGATTTCAGCCAGTTTTAAAAGTTTTGAAGTTTAAAAATTCTTATTTTAGCTGATATTGAATATGTATTTATTAATTATGGAAGGAAATCAGAATATATAATTTTTCTCTTAAAATATTACATAGTCTTGAAATACTTAATTTTATATTTTGTGTATAATGTATATAAAGTTTAAATGTGTAAGGTATTTTATGTTGTAAGTTATTTTAATATGTAAATAAAATATAATTATGTGTTTCTTGTTTGACAAATCTAGGATAATCATCAAAATTGGTAACAACATGGGGCATGTAATTCATTTGTCACCATCTCCAAAAATGTCCCAAACATTAAAATTGTTGATGACAAAAAATATTGCATTGTAGAAATCGCACACATCGACAATTGTTGCCAAAGAAATTCTGTTTTATTTACACTAGAAATAACAAAATTTCAGTATCAAAATAACTAATGCTAAACATATGATGAAAAAGCATATAAATCACAAATGAATAAACAAAAGAAAACAATTTTAAATTGGAAAATTAAACAAATTGTTATTTAAAATAACAAATAAAATTTCCAAATCTATACCTATTTTCTTTTTTGTGACTATAAATTGTCCCTATTATATTGCATTCATGACCACATGTATTCTGCTAAATAAGAGTGAAATTCCTCCTTTCTTTGTATTATTCATTCCCTACTTTGCTGCTGACTGAGATTTTTTGATGAAATTGGTACGTGCATAAGTAACAAGATCGCTGAAGTTAACTATAGGATTAACTGTAAAGTACTTGAAACCCTCATTTTTCAGGCATTCATAAGCTTTCCAGCCATGGGATATGAAAAAACTGCCGTGCAAAACATACTTAATCAATGTGCCCAACAGTATTTTTTATTATTTATCCATTACAACCATGAAACACTTATTGGTGTTTTCGACTCCACCAGAAACCCACTGGCCTTCCATGCCCATGATACAATTTTTATTTTCGTTTTCTGAACATCAGTTTCCTCAGCAACAGATTCACCATCAAGAGAAACACAATCTACTATCACCCATGTGGCGCACACCTTCCTGTAGAAGATCGTCTAGTCTGTTTGGCAATGCAAAGATCTTCAGTGATATAATTATGACTTGTACCATAGATTCATTCTTACAGTTATCTGCATTGTTGTTAGCTCAAGATTTGAACTTCAAACCAAGTTCCTTTACACAGTGGGATCTTTTGATGACAGGTCCAACTATATATTAAATATCATTCTGTTCTTCTCTCCTCATACTTTCTCCATATGTTGGAATTTTGGGAAACAAGCACACTTTAAAATACCCATCAATTATTGCTTTTTTTTCCCCATTTGATTCTAATATCCAAAAATTTTTATATTTAGATATTCAGATATGATTGATTCAGTAGTTTCAAATCTTATTGTCGACTAGAAATAAAAATTGAAAGTTAGTAATTTTGTTTTAATAGAACAATTTTTTTATGCATAGCATGCACAAATAAATAATCCTTAATATATAATCATCAGAATATGTGAGGGATTCGTAATTGTTGGCCATTATAAGTATTTCTTATACTTAATATGGCTTTTGTAATACTTTTCATGTTTAATAAAAAATTTTTATTCTCAACCTACATTTATTCATCAATCTCCAAAAATAAAACTTGAGTTTTTTGTTTCCAGGCACAGAAGAGAAAACTTAGATATTCTTCTGCTTTTGGCAAAACTTACATTTTGTTGATCTTTCATAAAGCCTAAGATTTTCACTACTAAGTGTCTGTTCACTTTCAGAAATATTTACCTCCTTGGTTTTTGCATTGGTTAATAAACTAATTACTGGAAGTAGGCGTGCTTAAGCTGAATATTTAAGCTTATGACTGGAGATGGATATTTTTTAAACATAAGCTATAATAATTTATTCTTGCTAGGTACATGTCTCACTTAGTATTAAATGTTTTATGTTTGTAGATGCTCATTGTCACCATATTTCAGAAGTAAACTTTGATGTCTATAATATCAAAGACTGTCGTACAGCACTCTTGTTGCATCTCTGCTAATGTTGAATTGTAAAAACATGAATCATCATCATATTGCGCAAGTGTTTCATATTCATCAGTATGCGCAAATGTTTTGAAATAATAAAAAATCAGGAATCCCAGAATAACTATACATAACATACCAACCAAATCTCACCAAGCCCGCAAATGCCACCAGATAATGCTAATGTCACAAAATCCATCATGTTACAGAAACTAGGATTCCAACGTAAAACTTGTATTTAATTTAGTGCTGTTGATAAGTTAAATTCTGTCTTGTTATACTATGTAAGATGTTATTTCAGTTTTTGAAGGCTAGTGATATTGCTTTATTAAAATTATGTTTTCATTTAATGTTAAACTACATGATTATACAACTTATTTTAAATTTTATATAGATTCTGTAACTGTATAAAATTTTAGCATTATATTATGAAGTTATTGAGGAGGATTAAAAAAAATTGTTAATCTCTGCCAAATTATAGTCATAATGGACTTACTGGGTAGAATGTTCCCATTATTGTATGGTATTACATTTAGTTCTAGCTTATCCCAGGATCCATTATGTTAGGTGCCGAGACATGTTAAATACATTGTGATCACAATGTTCTCCATAAAATGATACTTCTAGGGTTGGAACTTCAAATATTGGGGCTTTTCTGTCTTCCTTGTACTTTTTAAACTGCGAAGACGCGCACCTGGCTGCTTCCATTTAACTGGTAGAACCCAATTATTGACAAGGTGCAGGGAATTATGCTGAGGCTACAACTAATGCATAAGATTTTTAGCATATTTGAACATTTAGTCCTTAAATTAAACATGTGTTAATTACAAGAAATTTCTAAAATTTGTTAGCGAAACTCACAGCTGAAAGACAAGTGCTTTAGCCTTTGGTTTCACAATTTGTGACTTCAAATCTTATCTTAAGCATAGATGTGGGAGTTCAGAACACACTTTAAACTGTAAATTTCATTCTGTTTAGTTTTTATGTGCAAAATATGTATTTCAATAACAAAAAAAAAAAAAAAACATTGTTTTTGCAACCTTTTTTAAGTTAAGGTAAATACAGTAAAACTCTGATTATCTGAATTCCATTTATCCAAATTGCTTTCAGAATTTTAGGAAAATAAAAAAGAAAAGGAAAATGGGAAAATTTTCAAGAGATAATGAAAAGGAAGAAGATAGAAATGTCACTGAATCAGGAATGAGGAAGAAATTCTTAAATGTTCAGAAGCTAGTTCTAAAGATGCAAGAGAATATATATATGAGTCAGACCTTAGATTTCAAATTGCAAATGTTAGTAAACTTACGGAAAGTATTGAGGAAGAATATGTCTTAAACATATATATATCCCAGTTGAAGCTGACATATGGCCATAACCTAATGAAATATTTGGTGTTCTTTGAAATGGATGGAACCCTGAGTGTTATCACATGCAAATTCTCATTGTCAAGCAGGTGCACAACTTGCTGCCCGAAAACGTATAAAGAAGATGAAACGTTCAGCAAGCAATGACTTTCATTTACCTCATTGTTCATGCATATTATATTGTTGAATGTACATCACTTACAGTACCTTAGCTGTAGTACAAATATTACCTTTTCATTTAATTTAAAACACTTCTTTTTCATACAATATTTAATAAAAAGAGGTTATGAAAAAGTCCAATTATATAAACTTTTGATTAATTTAATAGGGTTCGGTCTCAATTGATTTGGATAATTGAAGTTCTACTGTATTATATTTAAATTATTATGAGTCTTACTCTACTACTATCTTTCATGATTAAAGCTGATTCCTAAAGTTTTATGGTTTTTAATGTTTTATAAGTAATGCTAATAGTCCTTATTGAAAAATTGTTTTCAATTTCTAGTTTAAGAGCATATATTTGTTATGTTAGTTTTTTAATCGTTATGTTCTTAGTTTTTGTATTTCTTATTTTAAATTATTCTTAATTTAAAAAATGGAAGATTTTGTTATTAGGTTTCATTTTCCCTTTATCGTACAATTTTACTATAAAACAATATGATAGATTTAGAAGTATTTTATATATATAACTAATTTTTTTAAATTATATTTCAAAACCAAATTATGTGAATCTGAGTTTTTTTTTTCTTTTTTATACAAGTGTAATTAACCTCTTAACTATGACATATATTTCAGAAAAATTGACCAAAAATAGAAAAAATTTTTTACTTTAATTTTATTCTTTATATTATAAGAGTTAAATACTTTTTTATTACAAAAATAAAATTTTAAATACTGTAACTACTATATTTATAATTTTTACATACACATAAAATATTGATTACACATACATCTTGTTCAATTAGAGCAAATAAAACAAAATTTTTAAGTTAAATATAACTAGTATAATATAAAAACACATGATTTTCAATACATAAATTTTAAAATTTTTTTACAGTATGTTATATACCAAAGCGCTACAGCGCACAAGCCTGTATATCGCATATATTTATTTTGTTTAACTATTGATATTCTGAAGCTCATATTTTTCGCGCCTTTTGTTGAAGTATACAAAGGAGATGTAAAAAATATTATTAGAAAATGTTTTTCCCTCCTTTTCTAATAACCAAGTAATTTGCAAGATGTTGATTAACTTTATCAGTGATGATCAATTTATAATGAAAAATGATGCAGATACATAATTATATGCACATTTGGCTACGAACAGTTTTTAAATTAAAAAATCTATTTAACATGAATCTTGATACTTCTAGGAAATTTTTGATTTGACTCTTAGAAAACACCTGGAATTAGATTATTGGGAATATGGCTTCCTTCAAAAATAGATAAATAAATAGTAAAGATTAACTCATACCTCTCAGAGGTCTTTTATGTTAAACAAATACTAAGACAAGGAGATTTCTCTTGCTCACATATTGTTCAGTATAATGCTTGAAAGAGCTATTAAAGATTTTAATATCAATGCCAGAGTTGTTATTTTTAATAAAACCAGACAATTACTTGCTTTTGTCTCCCTTTAGGTGTCTGCTAAAAGAATAAATCGCTCTTAACCAAGAGAAAACCACATTTTTGGCTGTAACTCATAACCTATGACTTATTTGCTTGAAAAAATTTAGTTTCTTTTTTAAAGGGTACATCTCTTTAATCTCCTTGAAATTGTTTTCGGTGAGGAAAAACAAGAAGTTAATAAGGAGTTATTTGTGTTAACAAATGCTTCTATGGGTTGTGAAACCAATTCATATTTGTTAATGCCAATTTAAATTTATTAATGTTAAAAATCAATCCATGTAAAACTTTAATTAGACCTATTGCTCTGTATTACCATAAGTGCTGCTCATTTAATAAATATAAAAAATATACAGACTTTTTGAAAGATAAGTACTTTAAAAAATCTTGATATTTGTTACTCAAAATGAAATCTAGAATATGATATAATTGTGAAATTCACAGTAGATTTAAAGAACCAGCTATTAGAATGCTAGTTGCATTTGATAACTTGGTTTCATGTTTAAACTAGACTCAAACACAAGTAAATTAAGGGCTTTTTCAATGGTTGAGGATACATGAAAAAGAGGGATCCCACTACCACATGAATTGATTCTGTTGAGAAAAATTTAGAGATCTGTTCATCTGTGGTAATCCATTGCTGCATATAGTCAGATGAAGAAGGTTTAAGGAAACAGCCTTGTCCTTTGATAGGATAATATGGTTAAAGTAGAAAATTTTGTAATTGTTTCTAATCTTCCATTTGCTCTGACAGAGTCAGATCAGACCAATAAAACCATTGACTTCTTTGTTTTTAGCCTTTAGCCTGGATAATAACTTGAAATATCTCAGTTTTGAAGTGAAAGGGGCAAGATGTTTCAGACATTTGCAAGGTTATCGGGTAATTTATTTCAGTACATATTAACATAGAATCCATTGGCATCTATTAAAAATATATTTTGTGTTGGTGAGAGATAATCTTTGCTTTTCATAGGATATAAATTGGTTTTGTTTCAGATTTTTGCCCAAATTTTCAAATGTTGAATTGAACTATGGCTGTCAAAAAGAATCCAAAGGTTTCTGTAGTTGCTTTCATCCATGACTTTTTTTTAATTCTATGTAAATTAGGATTAACTAATTTCAATATATGAAAGAGTAGTCTGGGTTATATTGTTTTATAGAGTACTTTTCTCAGGATGTTTCAATATATATTTTACTACCTGCGCTTATAGCTATTTTGATGTCATTTGGAAAAATTTTATTGATTATTTCCAAGGCCAATTGTTTTAAGTCCAAAACAGTTTTATTAACAGAAATAAAGAACCATGAAAATATTAGATGAACTTTCCAGTGTTAACATGAATGATCATCAGCAAACATTGAAAAGTTCATCACAAGTATTTAAGATATGTGGTGGAGATAATGTTCCACATTTTCTGCAGTCAGTTTTGTTGCTCCAGTCTATATTGGAAAGCCATACTAGTCTGTCTTCTGAGGAAAAGTGGTTGAAGACCTGTGCTTTATGAGTTGAAAGGCAACTTTGAAGAGAAGAAAAATTTTAAAATATCAATCAATCATGTCTAAGCATGTCATTAGTGAATAAAAAAAAAAGTAGAAAATGATGGAGGAAAAACACAACATTCTGCTTAATAAATATTAGGAAGACGTAAGTGAACTTGAAAAGTCTATAACATATGCCAAAAATCTAAAAGAACTGTCAAGTTATCATTCAGTAAAGCTTTAGTAAACAAAAAATATTAGTAATGAACTTTAAAAAAACCTACAAAAAGTAAAATTGTATTTATTCAGTTAATGAATGTTAGCATCTCCATAATTTTAATGATACTTGAAGACTATTTCAAAATTATTACAAACCTTGTTGTTTCAAACCTCCAATTGGTCCGCAAAGCTAGACCAGATCCATGATACCACCACTAGTTCTTAAAAAATCTAAAACAAGTAAAGATCTTAGATTCATATCTTTCTGAGAAAGCCCCAAACAATCTAAAATGTCGGGAGAAGCCTGGTTGATATTGCACTTTGTGCAGATCGGGAAGATTTTTACACAGTTAGAAAAAGACGGCAATCTGAGGTGGCCTGTGATCAATCTACTTATGGTTGTTTGATCACTTCTACAACGTTAGGACCTAAGGGGGTGTCCCTGGGCGGTGTGGATGATGTGAGTTGGAAGATTATTCTCCTGGTAGAGGGCCACCCTAGGCGTGAAGGTCACTCCATTTGCCCAGCTAAAGACTAGGTGTAGGAGCCAAGTCAGACTTCCTACCTTTGGTTCTCCTGTCCTTGTGATCTTAGAAGCTGCCCTTTTTCTCCATCCATGATAATGTTGTTACAAACCCTTTTATAATTAAAGGAAATTAATAATTTGTTTTTTTTATTCTGTTTTTTTTTAAATTGTGTTTTTTCATGTTGTATAGAAATTTATTCTATGATGCATTTTATTTTGTGTATGATTGAATAGTTAGAGCAATTCATCACAGAATGTTATCATAAATCTTTGATTTTATTTCTAATGATTGTACTTTCTATCCTTTCAGATTTCTATTGGAAAATGACTAATTGCTGTTAAACAGAATTTATAAAATGGGTAATTATTTTTTAAAAAATGACGTGAGATATTTTTTGTCTAGTTTGTTTCTAGTGACATATGTTCTTAATTTTTATAATTACCAAATATTTTATCTGCCATTAACTTAGATGTTGATGTTTGGTTATCTTAGATTGGTTTGTTTCACTTTGGTAATGTTAGACACAAATGTATTTTAGAAATTTTTTTTATTTTATTATTAATAATTTTTATTATTATCTTTCAAATCTAAAAATAGAAATTATAAGATGCTATGAATTTATTGTAACTTTTACCCGAGATTTATGAAGAATTAAAATATCTACTTTAAAAAGTCAAGAGTTATAGAGAGTAAATCAAGTATTGAATGATATGGATAATGTTAAATTATATAATAGAAATAAGATAGACAAAATTAATATAAAATACAAAAAATCTTTTCTTTAAACTTAAGATTATATTGTAAAATGCAAATATTTAATTATTTTAGTGAAAACTTCATGATTTTATTTTTTTAGAATGTTTGGTTGAAGACTCTTTCAGTCTTATGGTTGATGTTATTACTGATGACTGGACAATGTTAAATGTTGATAATTTTAAGAGTGCCAACATAACCAAGTGTACTTGTGAAAGCAAAACCATTAAAACACAGATATCACAGTTGAATTCAATAACTCACACTTAATTGAAATTGCCTTTTAATTGTTTTTACACTACAATCTATCTTTAATTTCATACATAAATGTAAACTATCTAGACAGTATAGCATTAGAAAAAAATCATTAAATTTTGTTTCTAATATTAAAAAAACATAGTTGTACAAAGGGAAGGAATGTTCTCTGAAAAATGTCATCTTAGAAAACACAATGCATATTTATAAAAAAACTTATACAATCAATATTTTGACTTGAAATTTTCCAAAGAACTAAATACCTTCAAAATTTAGTTAGCTTAATAAGTAAAAAATGGTGCGGTTTGATAATTTAAAACTTTTAATGGGGTTAAAATTTGTAAGTGTTGGCTGCAAATGTCAATAAGTATTTGAATGAACAAGAAGTAACAAAAATTGCATTCAATATATATTATGATGGATTATTTGTTAATATATACATATATGTATGACAAAATTGATTATAAATTATACAATAAGAAAAAAAATCTTATTGTTTATTTTCAGATAGTTTTTTATATTAGGTTTATATTTCATATTCATTAGTTCACACATTTTGCTGGTTATTTCCCATCAAGCCTTTTTCTATTATAAAATTTTACACAGATCATTGGAGAAAACAATTTTTCACACAAATATGTGATCGAAACATTGTTAAAAAAAGCATTGAATAGTTTTTTCTGTAATATCAAATTAATTAGCAAAAAATTCCATGTGTTTATAATGTAATATTTTCAATTTTTACTGTGGTATCAATATTATTTACACTACTTTTGCATTTTTCCTTTTTCTTCAGAAATCAAGTTTTTTCCCAAAGTACGCTGCTTCAAGACTCAATTAATTCCATTTCTAAATTATCAATACCTAGTCACATAAATTTAGTTTACTCATTGTTTCAAATGTTGAGAGGCTCATTGTTATGAGAACAGAAATTCTCATTATCAATGTTCAACATATACCCACCTTAGCTTAAGTTTATTTCCAATAATAAATATTTGCTGATGCTAAAACCTGGAAGGTAAATATATCTTTAAAAAACTACCACATAGCTGCTAAAATCTCAGATTTTTTTTAACGACAGCCAAAATGGAAGTTTTGCGAAATTAGAATAAGAGAATTTAAACTCTTTTTTGTTTGGAAATGGGAATAACATAAATTTTTATTTATTCATTTTCAATTGGTTTGATCTAACTTTTACAAATGCTAAAATTCCTGAAGTGCAATTTTGCTATGAATTTTCAGAAGTGTCATAAATTGATTTATACATATTTGTAAGTCTTATTTCTTGCCAGAAAATGTTCTCCATTTCTAAGGAAGAATAATGTATTAATGTTCACATTAGAGTTCTGCATAATTAAAAGTTGAAAATTTCATTAAATTATGTTTGCTATTCTATAATAACCACATATTGAATGTTCATCTTGTACTGAATTGTTTATTTCAATAGTTCATATGCATTTATAAAAAAAAATGCTGCAAAAAATAGTAGAATTTTGTATGTACAGTTTTACTTAACCATCAATAATGAATTCTTTCAACTGCGAGTGTTTTAATACTTTGTAGTTGTATTGAAAAATATCATCTGCAGTATATTTTATAATCTTGTAAAAGAGTTCTGTGAAATGGGATATGTGTTATAAATTAAATAATAAATATTATCAATATATTTTCTTTTAAATTCAATAATCTTGGTAATTTATGCACTTAGAAATAAAGAATATATATAAAATAAATTATAATAATTAATAAAAATGTTTGAAAGAGCAGAGGTAAAAATTTGTAATAATAAAATTAACTCAAGTAGTTGTTCAAATGTTTGATTTGAGTTTTGCCGTAAGTGAAATGTCGCTTTCTTACATTTTGTTTTTAAAGAATTATTTAAGTTTTTTCCTACTTTACAAAGAAAAAATACATAACCTATTTTATTGTAACAAAACTAACATGTATATTTAATGCTGTTAAAGTTTAACTTTTTCTTTTAAAAAAAAAAAAAAAAAAATCTGCAAAGGGGTTTCTATGATAAAACTTCTATTGTAATATAGAAAAATATTTAAATTTTAGCAATTACTTGTTAGAAGCTTTTTATAAAAGCCATATAAAAATATTTATTGGATATTGCTTTTTTAATTTTTTCATATGTTATACGAATTTGGTCATAACATTCTATTTTCTAATGACAGCTCTATTAACAAATATAAACTAAATATTATTTGAGACCAAGTGACTATTAAAATTTATGCTTCATAATTTTACAGAAATATATTTTTCTGATCATATTCTTAAGACATTAATTTTAAACATCCTTAAAATTAAAAATTTGCAGTCAATAGAAGATGTGCTCGTGAGCATTTTTATGTTGTACATTATATACTTTTTTTTCCCCATAATTTTCAGTTTTATAAAATAATTAACACCTTAACTTATTGAAATTAGATTGAATATACTTGCAAATACATAATTTGCAAAAACTGCTTTATTCTTAAAATCAGAAATCATTCCTGAAAACTCATTGAAAATAATGCACTGATAATCAAAGTGTTTTAAATTCATTCAAATTGAAATATTTTTAATTGGCAATGATTATTATGTAAAGTGCAACTAAAAATTTCTGCACATGACAGTTAAAACTTTGAATAAAATGGCAAAAATTTTCAAATATTGCGAAGAAAAACCTTTTGAGCTTTCTAAAATTTACAATAACCAAAAACATTGTGCAAAATTAAATATTTCACATGTACCTCTTTATTGCTGTCATTCTTTAATTTTTTAAGATTATTATTAAAAATAGTGCTGAATTTTTCTCTAATAATAGTTTTTATAAAATTTATTTAAAAATTATATTTTAATATTTTAAAAATTAAAACACTGATTTATAAGAATGATACTAAAATTATCAGGAAACTTGTAAAACAAATTCTAGTTAAAAAATTGTTATTCTAATTATTTATTGTGGATTTATAATTATACCTTTGTTTCTCATTTTTCAGATGTGAGAAAGGGAATTAATTTTCCTGATGAAGCAAGTCCATATAGAAACATCCATTATAGTAAAAAAACTGAGCAAAACAAGTATTGTCAAAAATGTTTCAGTAATAAAAAATGTAAAATTTTTATAAAACATTCAGCAATCATTGAAAACATTAAGATAGATTTTGATGATGTACCATTTCAAAAGTTACGTGTAAATGTTATAAAAAAAAGTTTTCCAAAAAATTTTCAAACACGTTCACTTCATTATTTGGCAGTACGTTATATAACTGAAAGAATATTAAGTGCTGCCAAAGAAAAAAAGTTGTGTACATTTTTTTATAAAGATTGTTTTAGTAAAAGGAGGGGTTATACTGAAGAACCTGTAAAAATGTTTTTTTTTGTTGAAGAACAACATTTGCGTACAGTTAAAAAGGTATTATCTAAAACGGCTGTAGTTAAACTGAACCGTATTACTACCATTGATAAGAACTCTTTTAAAAAAGCAATTAAAAGCTTGAAACAATATGACAATACTTATAAAAAAAGAAATAAAATGCAGTCAAAATTGTTGCAAAGTATAACTAAAAAACGTTTGAAAATTGATGCAAATAATTATGTTTATGTTGATAAGCATAATTTTAAATTAGCAAAAAAATCTTTGCTGTGTAAAGTTTCCATCCCAAATTTATTGGTAGATAGAAACATTCAACCGAAAGTCAGTAATATGTGTGAAATTTCCCTGACTAGTACAGAGTTATTCAAATCAACACCTGATGTAATGAAATCAAATGATGCGAATGAAATCAGTGAAGCAGAAAAAGAGAAAACTAAAGTAGATTTAAAAGAGAAAGAGCTTTTAGTCCCTAACTTTATCCAATCATCAGCAGAAGTAGTCTTTAAACTGACAGTTTTATCTGCTAATGAAAACTATTATGCAAGCAAGGATTCAGTCCAAGAAAAAATTTTTCCTGTGTAAATAAATCATAACGGGCTGAAGTTGATCATCTGAAAAATAATTTTTTTGTGGCATATTTTCTATTTTGATTATAAGAAATCTGCATATCAGCCAATTTTGAATTTTCAATAAGTAAAATTTTCAAATAAGAGTTTAGTAATTTAATAGCATTAAATAAAAGTATATTTTTTATGAAATTGCTGTGGTAAACTTTTTTTTTTAATTTTTCCTAATTTTTAATATAACATGAAAAAAAATAAAGAACACTTTTTCTAATACATGATAAATATTTTCAGTGATGTAAATTTGCTGATTTTGTTCCTTTAAAAATTGTGATTCATAGCACTTATATTTTTCACTTAAGTAGCTCTGTATTTATATCCTTTGTATATCAGCTGATAGAAAACATTGTTTCGTTATTTTTTAATAGCATTGCATTTTTGTTCAGAATTTTATGTTTGAATGCATGAAGATTTTTTGGAGAATGTTTGCAAAATTTTCATTTCAACTTAATAAAAGTTGATATTTTTTCCCCTCTAAATTTAATTTTTTTTTTTTTTTTTTTTTTTTTTTTTTTTACTTGCATTTATATTATATTTAATCAATGATATTTTGTTATCACAAATTTTAATTGAAATGATTTCACTGTTGGCTTAGATATTTATTCCTGTTGAAATTTATTATTTTTTGTGCAGTACACCCAAAAATGGTTTGATGTTGATGCTTTTCACATACAAAGGTAAGTATTCAAAATTGCCTGATGCTATTTGATATATAAAAAATGGGATTAGAGGAATTAGAAAAAGAAAAGAAAAAAATCCTAAAAAATTGTTACTTTTTGATATTCTTGTTCAAATATGATAAAAACAGTATCCATTCTTGATATTGAAATATTAGTTGGAGGTTAAAAAAATGAGGAGAGGGTACTTTTTCTGAAATTTAAAAAAAATTTAGATAAAATATTTAGAATTGGAAGTTACAAGCAAATATAAATATATTTTATGTCAAAAGCGACTTATTTTTTTAGGTGAAAAAAAATCTGTTTTGCATGTTTTTATTTTTCCCATGTTATCAGCTTATCCTGTACTATTTTGAGAATTAGGAAGAATTATAAATATTGATTGGGCTAATTAATTTAAGCAGATTTTTTTTTTTAATATGCTATATATAAATTTAAGATATTTATGAAATATAATCAATAGATTTTTCTTTCAGTTTAGTAGTGTTTTAATCAGCAATTGGGTTTTTGTAAAGTTATTCTTTTTTAATTTCTGACTTAGAATTTTGGAAAAATCATCTGTAATTAACTTCCTACTTTTAAATTAGAGTAATAAAAATTTCTTAATTATTGGTTTAATTTCTTTTATATCATAGTTTCAGCTCATCTGTTACTGTTATTTACTACAAAATATCAATATATAATAAATAACATGCATCAATTTCTATTTAAATCTTTTTAATTAATGGTCTAAATATTTTGTTAATATATAAGAAGTCAATGTATAAGTTAACTTACTTCAGGTAAGTGTCATTTTCGATTGCATCTTTTTCTTTAATTGCATGGTTTAAAGGAATTTTAAAAATATTTTCATTATGTATTAAGAGGAACAATAATTTATCTTTATTATCTTAATTGGGAAACAATAATGAATGACTTTAACATTTTAAATAAATGTCTAAATAAAATTTTCATATTAAATTTCTGTTTATATATAGGGTTCTTAGAATAATATTAGTTTGCAAATCTGTCAGAAAAGGAGTTGTCACTTTAGATACAGTAAACCAGGTTAAAAAATTATTTTTTTTTTTTTTTTTTTTTTTTTTTTGGATTACTTCATCAGGTGTTTCATTTTAATATATGTGTACTTCTCTAATAAATATTATTTTTACCAATTTTTTATGTATTGTTTGAAATATCTAAATGTTTGTTTATTTTGTTAGATTGAGACAATTTCATATAATTAACCTTAATGTGCAAAAAGTGTCAAACTAACCAAACCAGGCATCTTTAATGTATGAAAAAATGGCTGATGTTTAAATGCGATGAAAATGAATATTTGAAGTTTCTTTTTACTAAATCAATCTAATTAATAATGATTGATATCCATGGCAAATATTTTGTGCTGAAAATATTTATTACTTTGTTTTCTATTATTGCCAGTCGTGGAATCAGATTACTAAACTTGAAATAAGTTTTAGTTATAAGTAATGCAATAATGATTTTATTTTTGATAAGCAATGACTTACTGATGTTTCAAAATTAAACTCTTCATCAGCAAGGTTTTGCTTATAAAATTCTAGATTGCAATTCATAATCAGATGATAAAAACAGTTTTAAAAATATTTGTTAATACTTAATACTTAAAATATGATTTGTAAACATGCTTGCAATTAATCCTGATATTTAATTGTTGGGGAATTTAAATATTTTAGTTAAGAAAATTAACATATTATGTTTCTAACTACTTCAATGGTTTCTTGATGATAAAAAAAAAACTTGGTAAAATGGTTCCTTTAAAAGGAACCATTTCTTTACTGTACTTATACTTTTACTGTAATGTTAATCTCTATAACAAGTTCTATTTCTCTAAATTTATTTATTTATTAGATAAGTTATTTTTAATTTAAATTATAAGTGAGCATGCTGATCTTGTAATATAAATAATTCATTGGTTTGTATTAAGCATCTTTCAGAAATTTGTTGGGTGTATTTTTCTGGAAAATAGGTAAGTGCATACAGTTTATTTTAATAAAATTATAAATTGGTTCAATTGTTGAAAAGGTGAAAATGCATTGGTTTCTGTTTCCCTCAGGTATGTAAACTTTTATCTTTTAACTACTCAATTCGTTGAATTTTTTTATTAATTATCTAATCAAATTCAACTAGATCTTACTGGATTAAATTTAATTTTATTTGGTTAGAATTATGTTGGATTTTTACTTTGAAATTAATATTTCACTAAGTATATATAATTGGAAGATTGTTGATTAAAATATTGAAATTTTTTCCTCTCTGCTTTGTTAACTTCTCCACTACATTTAATGATATAAATGTGTGTGCATGTATATGTATGTTTGTGTGTAAATTTAATCATAATCACTTAGATAATTAAGAAATAGATTAGATTTTATATTTCATTTAAACTATGAAAAATTCTATTGAATTTTTCTTCTGATGATTATCTATATAACAGAATATTTTATGCCTTAAAAAGCAGAATGTTTAATTGTTAACTTCACAAGTTGAGATTTACAAAAAACATTTGAGTTTCAAAGAAAACTCACTTTTTAATTTTCTTGTAATTAACAATTTGTATTATGTAAATGAAAGATTTGTATGCATATTAAAGATGATTTAAAAATGTCTTGTATTTATTTAAACTGTCTAATTCATAATTTATAGATGAATACAATAGATGCTCACAAAATTTTATGTCACATAGTAAACATTACAGTACTTTTGTGTCAATATATATGTGATAATTTTTTTATATCTAACAAAATTTTTAAAGCAATGAGCTTCATGTTTTACTAAATATAATGCAAAAAAAAAAATCAGTTTTCATTGTTGAAGTAAATTATATAATTGGCTTGGGTACTTCTCAAAGTGATGTATTTTTATACTAAGTACTGGTTATTAATAAAGTTCCAAATAGCTAAATTTTTGTAGCTTCTTTAATAAAAATGTTAATATTCTGTTATAAGTTTTGATTCATTATTTTATGAAATGTAAACCTTAAATATAATACTCATTAATTTTTTTAAGATTTGAATAATTGTGAAGATAATTTCACAATATTTAGAATTTTTTTCTAAATTTAAAAACATGATTTTCCGAATGCTTTTAATTTTCCATGATTACAATCTAGATAAATTTCTTTACTGTATTCTGTAATTTCTCTCAACAAAATTTCATAAATGCTACATTTTCATTTAGCTTCAATTTTTTATAAACTTTACATTGAATTCTTATTCTAGGTGTCTTAGATTTGTCAACTAAATCTTTAACTTTAAGTATTTAATGAAGCAATTTTTTGGCACTGATTTGTTACAAATTTTGCATTATATTTTTTAGGTGTGAGAATTTTGAAATTTTAAGCTTCCAACACTACTCATAAGTTGTGGCCTTTGAATGATTGATTTATGGGTATTATTATAGATCTATGATCACCAAATTTTCCCCAAAATTATTTTTTGTCAATGATCTCTTAATTTCAAAATTTAATCTCTAAGAATTTAAAATTTTTTGAATTCTGTAATACTAGTGTACTTTTCAGTCATCAAACTATACACCATAATTTATATAGATTATAAATTTTAAAAGAATATTCTTCCTTGATATCAGGATATTTTAATGTGACCAATGTACAAGTCTTAAATTTTAGAAAACTGATCCTATACAATATTTATTAATAACAAATATTAATAGAAAAGAATTTTTTAACACGTATTTTTACAGATGTGAAAGATAGTTAGAATTCAAAAAGTAAGGTGTAAAATTTAGTCTTTTAAATTAGTGCTATTTTTAGTCCAGTGAGGGCTAGTTTCCTTTAATATTTTCTTTATCATTCAACATTATTTGCCCAATTTTCATTTTTTGAAAATTTTTAATGTTTCTCAATCTTTCTAACTTCTCTGATTAAGCTGTGTGTTACTGCTTCAATTTTTTTTAAAAAAAAAAATTATTTTTGTGAAAGTCAACCGTTTTTTTTTTGCTTGGTTTTTTAATGTTCTGGTCCACATTTCTTTGTTATCTATTTCCTTTTTATTATGTTGAATTAAGAATAAATCTCTTTATTTACTGTATCACTCATTGGTTTCTTATCTATAAAAAATCATTTCTATGTACAAAATTTTTGCATAATCAGTATGAACTGATATGAATGTCTGATAACTGGAACTCTTGAGTTGTTTATAAAATCAAGCACCTATTATAACGAGTAAAGGACCAGTAAAATATTTCATAAAAGAAAAAAATAACTATTAGACATTACAATTGTTTTTATCACTCTGCTATCTTACAAAGTACTATTGAGAAACATTTTAGTGTGTGCACATTATATAAAAGAAAAATGCAAAATAAAATTCATAATTTAAAGTAATTCCTTTTTCTATTTCAAAACTACTTTTTTAAAAGTACGCTTTTCTTCAATGTAGAAAAACTTTTCTCAAAGTATATTGTTCATAGCTATTTTGTCCACTTGATTACAAATGGTTGCAACAGTAAGTTATTTTACTTACGTTTCATGTCTGAAAGCTATTTTCTATTCTCGTTTATGTTCTCAATCGTAGAATCGTCTAATGATTCTTATAAGTACAAATTACGTCTGAATTCAGATTCAAAAATTTCAAGTGAAATTTCATGAAGCAGTTAGGTGTCAAAATGATCATAGATAATTTATCTCTCAAGTCGTCAGATAAATTATTTTTCAGATTACATTATTTTACTTAATGTACTCTGATCAAAATGATTTAGATGTCGTTTTTTCTGCAACATCCATTTCCAAGCATACAATCAAGAGCATTGTGCCTAGAATGTCCATTTCATAAAATGAAATTCAAAAGGATTCCTTTGAAAAGTATTCTTACAATATTCCTATGATATTTTACATGTAGCCATCGATTACACTCAAATGTGTGGAAACTCGGATTTTACATTAAGCAGGAAAAATTCCCCACTGATGGCTTTAAAACATCTGGTGTGGCAGATATTTTAAGTTGCCGCCTGTTAATAGCTCTAAGTCCACTGACAAATAACTAGAATTTATAAAAAAATATTTTCCTTAAGTATTGAATTTAAAATTAAAACTGTTTATTCACTGGATTAATTAATTCTTATGCTGCAGTTATAAAATAAAAAATGAATAATATCACAGGTAATAAATAAAGTTAATAAATCATGAAAGCGACTTAGCAAAAAGATTTTTCAAAAATTTAACTCGTTAATGAGAATTAAGTGTTTGTGGCACCCTACTAAGGATCAAAAATAGTTGAAATTGTGAGTGTTCGTAAATGTGCGCGTGTACTTTATATTGATAAGTTATTAAATATATATATTGCACAGTATTAAATACACTTTGAGTGGTGCCAGTGATGGGACTCTGTTTACATTTGCATAATATTTATTAATCTGTTATTGCTGTGTTTTAATCTTATTTAAATTGAAAAAAAATTTTGAAATTGTTAAAATAAAGATGTGGAACAAAACTCCAGTACATATTGAATGTATTTAATATGTTCAATATGTATTGTATCAATGAAAATAAAACATAAACAATACATACTGTTATTCAGAGCACTCTGACAAAAGCTAGTATAAAATAATTATATGTTAGTTTTGAAAAATATGTGATGAAAGTATTTTTAAATACTTATTTTTACAATCCTATGTACTCAAAAGTGATAATTTTATAGATTATTTCTAGAAACATTTTCGAATAAAGAAAACTGTAATCAAATCAAAAGTTAAATCTTTTAACTGTATCCGATTTTAAAGCTATTATAAAGCCAAATAACATATAATCAGTTTGTAGTTAGTTCATTTAGCTTAAAATTTGCCTATTGACCTTACTATTTATAGAAAACTATTAATTTGTGTCTGTAGACAAAAATTTTGAAAATCCCCACTTCTCGTAAAAAAAGTATTTAGACACTTCACAGGAAGATTTAATACAATACAAATAAAATTTTATTTGCTAATGAGAGCCATACAATGAATTAAAATTTCCATTCCTTGATTTATAATATTTTAGTATTTACTAAGTAAGCAGGGTTCATATAGCTATTCTTTCTCCATTCAGTGGAGAGAGAATAAGTTTGCCAATTAGTGTATGATGTAATTGAGACCGATCAGTTGAGTAGGAATGTCAGCTGAAGTACATCTACTGAACTTTTTTTTAAAAAAATAATAATTGTATTTTATCTTTTAAATTATACATTTAACAATATTTCTTTTAAATGTTAATTTCAACGTGAAATTTATTCAGTGATTTCTTTCCATAGCTGCCAACTCTACTGATTTTATCAAACTCCCGGTTTTTCATCCTTTCTCCCTATTAACCGATAATGTATAAAAATCTTCTGATTTTCGGCAATTTCAGTGAAAAACTTAAAAGCTGCCAGAAAAAATGTTAATTGCTTAAGAAGCTTAAACAGTCAACGAATAAAGTATAATTAGTTAATAAGTTTAGTTAAAACGAAATGTTACCAAAACGAGAAATGTTTTAAACAGCAATTCAAGAATTCATATTCAAAAATTCATTTCTGGGAAATGTTAAGTTAACGTATGAAAAAAATTGCAGTCAGTTATTTGAATTGTATTATGTTTTTTTGTGGGCAAAATATTTGGTAATTTCTATATAATCATTGAAGTATTTGTCACTAAATTAAATTTATTTAGTAATATGTTACTTTATATATATATATAGTTTAATATTGATAAGCTGCATGTGTAGTAAAAATTGTCCTATAAAATAAATATTGAGACTTAAACTCGCGTTAATTTTTTTTTTAACATGTAGTATGTTTTTTATTTTTTTCATGAGGTTTATGAATATTTTTTGTTAAAAATTAATGAAAAATGTGTTTAGATTAGAATAAATCATTCTCAATGTGTAAAGAGTAAAATTATCATTTTAAACATTCTGCTTCAAAGAAAAAGTCGTTAACTAGTGTCTCCTGTTTTTTCTCTCAAAATCAGTAAAATCAACTTTTTTTTCCCCCTCCAATGTTGGCAGATATGTCTTTGGTTCCGGGCTTATAAATGAGATTAATGTATATTTACATATATAATATGGACTCTTCAAATTTAACATTTCCTTTAAAAAATTCGTTAATATGTTATATTTTAATATTAACCTTCTAATTTTATAGATTAAAATATATGCATCCACATAGAAAGTAATTCCTTTCAGTCATTACAGACATAGGTAGACATAATTTACTACTTTTTATCATTTAATTGCTGAAATGCTTTAAATAAAGTATTACATTTATATTGAGACTAATAGAATTTTATAAAGGCTTCACAATTTTTTGACTGTTTTTAGATTAAATTGGGATGAAATTTTGAGTTAAGCCTCAAATCAAATTAATCTATTTCTGAACGCAATTTTTAATGTACAATTCAATTTCTGTATCAGAGGAAAATAGTAGGCAATAAAATATATAATATTGTATGAATAATATAAAGAAATGCAACAATATAATATTCTTTTCATATTAATGCAGTACAATATTAATTCTAATAGTAGAGAGTTGCTAATTAACAAACATTTCACATTAGGACACTTATTCTGCTCATCAACATCGATAGATAAACGATATCTGGTTAATCTGACAGCCAAAACAGAATCAGTCAGCAAATAGTTAACTGCCCTCTCGTTTTCAGCAAGAATTCAGCCAATCGGAGAGCTGTATTTTAAAGAATATTGCTACCTACAACTGACTGACTCGGCAGAACGCGAAAACTTAAATTATTTCGCACTAAACAATTTATTTTAGTTTTTCCAGATTCCTCATAAAATGGCACAACGCAACTTTGAAATTTTAGTCAGTTTTTCAGAGGAAATTCCTCAGATGGCTTAAAACAAATTAACAGAAAGGTTCACTAATTCATATAGAAAAGATGATGGAGCAAACTAAGGTTCTCGTCAAATGTAACAGAGCTTAATGGCCTGGATTATTCCTTGGTCCATAGGTTGAAGCAAAGCCGCCCTGCTGGGAGGTAAAAATGTCACTTTTATAATTGGATGCATGGTTTCAAGTTCGCGAGGATGACATGGTGCATTGTCCTAAATTAGAAATGCTTTAAAATCTAAATTCTGTTTTTTTTTTTTTTTTTTTTTTTTTTTTTTTACACGTTTTAATTTTAGAAACAAAACAATTTCAGGGCCAGTCACAAAAAATTGCTCCTGTAACACACGCTTTCATTACATTGACGCCAAAACACTGGTAGGTTGTCCTTGTTTTACTAGGTTTGCAAATTCTTCTCTAACTTTATCTCAAAATCCATTTCTGAAGTGTATTCAAAATTAGGTATTGAAAAACACACTACTACTTCATATCACCCTCAGAGCGATGGAAACCACAAGGAGATAAGGTTCCACAAGGAGAAAACCACGAAAACTCCAATCCGTCTATTTTGGTCAAGCCTTCTAGGAAAATCCCTCCGATTGTTATAAGAGACAACAAGTTTTCTTGGAAAACACTAGATAAAATATTCCAGGACGCTAATCTTTCTAATTACACTGCAAAATCTCTTCCACATACGAACTTAAAATCAGATTCTCTGACGCTGACTCACACCGCACAGCCATACAACTACTGGAAAAAACTGGAGTAGGCTATCATACCTATCACCTCCCAGAGGACAAACCACTAAAAGTGGTGATACGTGACCTACCCACTGATACGGAAATAGCAGATATCACTGATAACCTCATTGATGAAGGATTTACTATCAGTTCCGTTATTCAGATGACTCGCAGACGAAACGGAGAAACTCAAAAACTTCCTCTATTTTTAATAACCATGCCCAAAACTAACAGAGCCAAAGAGATATATCAAATTCAATTTATTGGCAGACTTAAAGTTCGCATTGAAGAATACAGAAACAGAGGAGGCCCTACTCAATGCCATATGCCAAAAACTCCACCACTCTCAAAGCTTATGCAAGCACGAACCTAAATGCGGCGATAATCACCTATCCCATCTCTGTCAAAAAAGTAAAGATCTACCTGCAAACTGCCAAGGCGATCACCCTGCAAATTTCCGGGGATGCAAAACATTTCTTGAGGCCACGAAAGTGAAAACCAAAGACAGTACCACCATTAAAATCTCCAAAGGGGTGGTTGTTGAAAACAAGTCATACGCCCAAGCAGTAAACTCCAATACGTTACAGGAAGCCAGAAGCATTTTAGATCAACTAAAACTTATTGTTAACTATATTCAAAACTCAGGAATCATGACAGCAGTTAACCTGCAACAAACTATTAGCCAAAACCAACAACCAAATAATGAGTAACTCTAGCAATAAAATCGAATTATTACAAATTGGCAACTGGAATGCTAATGGTCTAGCTAATAAAATTGAAGAATTCATTAGCTTCCTGTCTAATCAAGATCTAGATGTATGCGCGGTCACTGAAACTCACTCTAATGGGAGTCGAATCTACAACCTCAGCAATTACAAAACCTACTCCACTAACAGGCTGCATTATAGAGGAGGCGGGGTAATTCTTTTGATTAAAAGAACAATCCCTTCAACTCTATACAGCAACAAAAATGATGAAGGATACGAGGAAGTCTCCGCAGTCACGGAACTTTCTAATGGGCTCAAAATCAAATTCACTGCTGTTTATAATCCTCCCAATAGAAAGTTCACTGAAGTGGATATCAACCATCTCTTCCCTGTAAACTTCCATACCATTGCAATGGGAGATTTTAATAGCAAGCATAGGAACTGGGGCTGCAGAGCAACTAATTCAAACGGAAAACACTTAGCAGAAATTATCCTCAAACAGAACATAAAAATCTTCTCCCCTATGGAACTCACATATTATCCTGTTTTTCAAGCGCAAATTCCTGACATATTGGACTTTACCCTTTCCAACACTAATCTCAATATGGTTTCTGACGTTTACAACGACCTCAGCTCTGATCACCTTCCCGTAATCTCTACTCTTAATGTTGGCAAAAACAGTACTCCTCTCACTATCAAAAGAACCAACTGGAACCTCTACTATAATCTACTCTTAACCAGAAACTGGACTGCCCCCAACATTAACAACACCGTTGACATTGACATATCTATTCAATCCCTAAACTTGGAATTAACTACTGTTCTCAACGAAGCCTCAGATGAGGTCAAATTCATCAATAACTTCCAAAAAATTCCACAAGATATCAGAGACATCATTAAAACAAGAAATCGTATTCGGAAGAAATACAAGAAAACTCTCAACCCGATCTATAAATCAGCAGTCAACAACCTAAACAGAATAATTAAAGACAAATGCAACAAACAAAAGTAAGCAATGGGAAGAGAGAATTAAAAACCTAAATTCTGAAGACCAATCCATCTGGAAATTTGCTAAAAATCTGAAAAACAGGACTCAAACCTGTAAACCTCTGCAGAGCGAAAGGGGTCTTGTTTATACAGACCAAGAAAAAGCTGAGACTTTTGCGGACAGTATGGAAAGGCAATTTAAACTCAATATCACTGAAACTGTTCCTGAATTCGAAAACCATGTCATAAACACCTACAATAGAGTTACTAAAGAAAGCACGGTAGACCCGGGATTCGAACTCTCAACCCCCGAAGAACTATACAACATTATCAAACACCTCAATGTCAAAAAATCACCCGACAGAGATAACATCACAAATAAAATGATTAAAACCTTCCCGGACAACATCATTCATCAGTTAATTAAAATTTTCAACTCCTGTCTTACTCACAACTACTTCCCTCAGGCCTGGAAAGAAGCAATTATTATAATGATTCCTAAACCTCATAAAAACCTGGCACTTCCAAATAGTTATAGACCCATAAGTCTACTATCATCTCTTGGTAAACTTTTTGAAAAGATCATCTACAGACGCCTTCTTATTTACATGAATAAACTCCCAAATGAACAATTTGGATTCCGCAAGGAACTCAGTACGACAAAACAACTCCTTCGCATTATTGAATTTATCAGCAGGGGTCTCAAAAACAAAGAAAACTCTGCATTTGTGATGCTAGACGTCTCAAAGGCATTTGACAGACTCTGGCATGAAGGTCTTATTTATAAAATCTCAACAAACTTAACTTCAATCAAAACATGATTCTCCTCATTAAAATCTATTTAAATCACAGATCTTTCTACATCAGAAGCAACAAAAGTATTTCTACACCTAGATATATTGAAGCTGGAGTTCCTCAAGGCAGCATTCTTG
Source organism: Latrodectus elegans (assembly GCA_030067965.1). Taxonomy (NCBI): domain Eukaryota; kingdom Metazoa; phylum Arthropoda; class Arachnida; order Araneae; family Theridiidae; genus Latrodectus; species Latrodectus elegans. The sequence continues at coordinate 114,823,827 of CM057813.1, read as the reverse complement.
GACCGATTCTCTACCTTTTCTACACAGTCGACTTCCCAATTAACAAATTAGACTACAATAGCATCACGGCCTACTACGCTGACGACACTGGCATCATTGTTAAATCTAAATCCATTGAACTAGCTATCCGCAAACTTCAAAAGAAAATAAACGACGTAGAGGAATGGTGCTCCACCTGGAAAGTGGAAATAAACACTGCTAAATCTAACCTCATAATTATTAAGAAACCAAGCACCAGAAGTGATAGAAAATCTAACTTATTTATGTATGGCCACGAAATTCCCATAGTTAAAAATGCTAATTATTTAGGACTCACCATCAATCAACATCTCAAATGGAAACCTCGCGTCAAAAATGTCATAAATAAGGCAAAAGGAATGATATTCAAATTAAGACCCATTCTGGGTCATTACAGCAAAACGAATGAAAAAATTGCTCTATACTTCCATGATTCTTCCCATCCTTACCTATGCCTCTCCAGCCTGGTGCGCCGTTGATAAAACAACTTTGGACCTTCTCAATACCTTTCAAAATAAAACTCTCCGAAACATGCTTGGAGCCCCTCGTTACCTTAAAAACTCTGCTATCAGAAAAGACTTAAAGTTAGTCACTTTTGCACAACACTTTGCAAAACTCAACATCAAATTTTTCAACAAAGCTGTGAATTGCTCTGCAGCCGGTTTCAATGAAATTTTCAACTGCATCAACTCCAAAGACGAAGTTAACCTAAGACCTATTGCTGCACATTTTCTTAGTGACGCCACAATGTCTAGCCTGTCAACAGTCATTTCCTAAAACATATTGCAAATTTGTGTAAATAATTCACCCCATTATTCTAGCTTTTGCTTACTCTATGTTTTTTACCATTTGTTATCCTAGAATCTTATTTTTCTTTTGTGTTTTATACGTATAAAACCAGCTTTTATTACTCTTCTACATTCATATGTATATTTCAACTTATATTTTTCTTAGCTATCTACTGTCTTATGTTACAGCAAAATTTCTCATTTTGCCCCTGTAATGTTGTTTTTATTTGCAAATGTTATTCTCAATTCGCCTCTCTTTTCGTCTGCTGGCTCAAGTCAATCGGCCAATCAGTGATCGTCCGCTTCCCCCGGACTCCCTCCTCCTCTCCTTCTACCTTTCATGACTCCTCCCACTCGCCACTCTTTTCCCTATTCCACGACGCATTTTCTCCAATGAAAGAGTAAAAGCAGCTTCGCTGCTGAATGCTCTGGAAATTTATATGATTCTTGAGTTAGGAGGGTTTTGTACACACAGTCAGTTTTGTGAAGACGATTAGTCGTGACTGCTAGTTTAGAGAAGCTGTTCTCTGCCTGAGGTATTTGAGACCTGTGATTGGAAGCTGTTACTTATTGTATCTGTATAATTGTGATTATTACAGCTGGTATTTCTAGTGGAATTTTTACGAATAAAAGTCTTGTGTTCATTGAGTGGTTGCTTTATTCAACTCTCAATCCACACGAACACCGAAGCTCGGTACAATATTATATTACAATAATGAGTTTTCTCTGATTTTCGAGGCTAAGCATCTTCACTAATCATTCGATGGTTTGAAAAATATTCTACTATTCAATAGTTCACATACATATACATCAAATCTCTATAATATTTTTTCTTTATTTACATCACTTACAGAAATTATAGATTAAAATATCAATTTCAAGACTCATTAATGTTGTAATTTCCCTTACTTTTATCCTAGAACAGAATTTCAATATTCATACAATTAAACGAATTTCAACAATCTAAATGAATTGCGATTTATTAATACATTGTAATTCTTTTTCAAAATTTTAATTATAGGTAAAAGAGTATATTGCTGTTGCAGTTTTTTTTTATAAAGAAATAAAGCTTCTTTATCAGAAAAACAGTAAACGTGAAAATTTTTTTATCTATAGTTAAAATTTTGTGGAAAAAAAAACAAGTATTACTTGTTTTTTTTTTTTTTTTTTAATATTAGTATTACTTAAAAATATCCTTGAAATGTACTGGCCAAATTTCTTAATAAGAAACTAAGCATCCTTAGCTAAAATATTATCTCTCATATTATTTTTTAAATTGTGTATGAAAAATTAACTTCATTAGTTAATAAGAAATATTTTTTACTATTAAAACTCGTTTATTGCAATTTTTGTGGTAAAATTATCTGCTTCCATAAATTCCAAATCCTTTTATTTTATGATCCTTTTGTTTAAAAATTATTAATTTTGGAGATTTATCCACTTAAATCAGTCAACAGTAATTTACAGAATACCTCCAAGGATAATAAAAACTGTACTAAAAATATGTAAATGATTATGGAAAAGAAGCAAAGTTGATGAAAAGAAATTTTATTTTTTACACTTTACAGTTATAAATTTAAACATTTTTATACATTTGAAATGTCTTCTATTTTAGTTTAAAGTTATAAAGCAAATTATATTTTGTTGATATTGTATATCTTGATAACATCTCATTAAAATTGCTTCGGCTGATAAATATATCATCAGCACTTCTCTCTGGGTGTGATTATTTACTATTTAAAAAAAATCAAAATGAAAATGTAGCGACGTAAGAAAATGGAAGTTAAAACAAACATTTATTACATTACACATAATTAAGATTAGTTACAAAAAGAAAACACTTAATAATTATAAAATAAAATCAAGGTTACATAGTACCAGGGTGGTACAAAACAAACGTATTTAGGAACCGGATGGTTCTTCCTTGCCATTTCTCACATCACTATCCTCATCTCATTCGATGTTGTAAGTATATTGGGCAGCAGCGCCATCTTCTGTCAATATTATTAATATGGGTCTGTTACAAAAACTTTTTTAGGTGTTTTAATTTTCTGAAATGTTATTTAACATTCTATTAATTTTTTTTATAAGAAATTAGATCCTTTTATTTAACAAACAATATTTTGTTAATATTTTATATTTTCTTTTGTAAATAAAAAATGTTAACTTTTAATTGTATTTTGTGTGACAACAATAACATTATGAAAAATATCTTCCAAAAAACAAAATTTCATAAAATTGGAATATTTATAAAAATTTCTTAGAATAAAATTAAATTATAAACAAAAAGATTTCGTTGGATGGCCTTAAAATTTTAATCCGTAATAATCAATAAGAAACGCATGTAAACTAAGAAAAATTTTTTTTAGAATAAAATTAATGAATATGTAAGTTATTTATAATTTTATTACTGCAATTTCGATTGTACTGAATAAAAATATAAGAATGGAATTATAGAATCCCTAATTTTATTAGTTAAATAAACTATGTCTTAGGATTTACCTTTTTAAGAAACACCTAGATTATTAACTTCCTAAACTACCATATAGGCTTTGTTCAGCAACATCCTAAAAAAGGAATGAAATACGAATATTTATTTAAATATAATTACATTCAATAGTTAGGGCTTCATCAAATCTAAAGCTAGATGATAGTAAGTCAAAATTTTGGGAATTTTCATTTTAAAAGAAAAATTAATATTGCATAAAAAATAAAATGATTTCTACCTCAGATTTTTTTACTCGATAATTAATCACAATCAATTTTAAATTAATCACACACTTACATCCTTTCGTTTCCAGACAAAGAAGGAACCCGATAAAAAAAATGGGGAAAGGAAAATTTAAAAGCAAATCAAATTCTTAAAATTATCAACTTTCATGTCAATTATATTTCATAAAAATCCTTTAAATGTGTTGATAGTATCAGAGAAGTCATAGATTCACCTTAAGTATCAAGAACCAAAGTAGAAACATTTGTTATTGAGTCTTAAGAAATTTATGACTTCTCAGAAATTTTACATTGCCTCAAAATCAAAGCTCTTCAAAAATTTTTTTCTAAATCTCAAGTTTTATTTTAGTCATTTAGTCTAGTGTCATGTTATATTCATGAGAAAATCCTATTGAAAAATATCTCTCATTAACCAAATTCTATCTGAAATCATCTATTATAACCAGTAACCGCCAACAAAAGAAAATGGGAATTTCTAATAAAAAATTCCAAGAAAAGAACTGTTTTCCTGGAATCGAAATGTAATACAACTATGGAAATTGAAAAGGACTAACCACCAAATTCCAGGAAAATACATATATTTAGTTTCCATTTGCTTTTTACTGTTTACATCGTTAATATATCACTACTTCTTCCTAAATATCGTTAGTTTAATGCTCACAAATTTTGGTTTTTAAAAGGTTTGTTGTAAATGAAAAAATTTAATTTTAATGTATAAAGCGTAATTTTTATTTTCTTATAAAGAAATTATCTATTTTTATTAAATATAAGTTATATAATTTTTACCATATTTTTTTAATTATTTTTAAAAGTTAATTATATATTTATGTTTAATTAGTAAAAACGCTGCTGTATAACGTATATTTTGTCTATAATATATATAGTATTTACTATAATAAACATCAAATTTTGCTAAAATCTTATAAGAAAAGGTTAACATTTAACATAATAATATACATCAAACGAAGTGTGCATTATTTTTTCCATGTCTTAGAATCTGAAAAAAAAATACATATATATTCTACATTTTGCTGCAGTTTTTCTAAAAATGTTTCAATTTTCGCAAGGAATATATTGTGAAAAATGCAATGATTTGGTATTTTTTTAAAACCTACATTTAAAAATATGTGTTTTTACTAAAACAAATTGAGAAAGAACTTAAAACTTCTAAATAAAAAAATTTAAGTAAGAAAAAAGTTATAGGTTGACAAAATTATTGAAAAATTGATACAAAAAATAAAATTAAATTTTTTAATAATGTTTTTTTTTTTTAAATTTAGTAAGTGTAATTTTATAAATTAATCTTTGTGTGTTCCATATTTTTAAGCTAGTAAATTACTATCCGAAGCATATTAAGGTAAAATTCAATCATGTGAATTCAAATAATTGATTTATCAATTTTTTCTACCAATTTCAATGTCCCGTGTGTCCCCTCAATTAACATTACTTTGTTAAAAACGATGAACTTAATTCGAAAATTTTGACTTTCAGACATATTGACCTATGGAACAAAAATTTATCAAATTTTATTTTCTGTCTAGCACGTATTCATTACATTTACTTATTTAGCACATATTTGTAACTATTACAATGTATAACAAAAACCTGTTTTAACTTGAGAAAAATCATTTTACAGGAATGTAATAAAATCGGGCATAATTATTATTCCGCACTGTAAAAAGTTAAAAAGATCATTGAATGTTGAATTAAAAAAATATACCATTGGGTAAGACAATATGAAAATAATTCAAAATAAAAATAAACTCTTTTGAATAAAAAAAAATTATATCAAAATCGTAAGAATGTCCTATATTAAAAATTAAAAGTAAGTACACAAATTTCTCATTAGCAAATTAAACGACTGGGAAAACTTCTGAAAGAGTAAAATTATGAGCTGTAAATGTTAAAATTTCTTCTCCACCTAATTTGTTGATCGATTTTAAATTATTACCAGATGTGTGAAAAGCAGTTTTAACTTCCTGTGATATTTGTACTCAAAGGAGGCTGGTTGCCATTTTGAATGACCGAGTTCCAGTGCTCCAGGCAGTCACCACAAATTTATTTGCTTTGACTCTTAATGGGGTGTAATTTTTAGTCACAGGGAAAGATTTTTAAGGATATAACAATTATTTTTCTCCATTTACCATATTTATTATCGTCGATCCTTTTATTTTCATCTGCTGGCCAAGCTACGTGGCATTCTTTCATATACTGTATTTATAAATAAAAGGGATTATTTACAAGGAGGGAAACAAAACAAATTTTCTATATACAGACATCTTGAATGCCTATTCTTGAATAATTCATACATTGAGTATAGTTGATAAGCAGAAAAAATATTCCTAGATTATTTTAATTATAATATATATACAAACAGTAAATATTATTTCATAAATTGATATGAGTTAACATTTCTTGTTTCCATACACTTGTTCACATATTTTCTAGATTAGATTTATTTAGTAATATAAATACTTATATTCACAGATTTTTAACAATATTTGCAGTAATGGTCAGAATAGCTCTGCACATGCATTTAGACGCAAGTAGTGATATAAATATTTGAATAGAATTGGAATTTCGTTATAATTATATTTTAGATATGGAATAAAAATGATTTGAAGGAGGGAAGAACTTTTTCTTTTCATTATTATTTATTTATTTACATTTTTTTAGACTTAAATTATTTGCAATCTGCAGATTAATAAGGTAAAAATTAAAATTTCTTTATTTTAATTGATACTTGAATGGGAATTAATTTAAAGAGGTTTTCAAGTAAGAGTGATAATGCCTTAATTCTGGCTGACATTAATTTTGCAATTTAATTAATCTTTTTCTGGGATGGGGAGTTAAAGAATGATCCGTGACAAATCACTCAGCTAAAAGGGAAGTTTTCTGGGAATCTACTCAACGAGCGTTGAATTTAAATTTACAGAATGAGAAACATATAAAAATAAAATAAAGATTTAAGAATTATATATTTCTAAGAATAGCGCTTTCGGGCGTCACCTGTTTTCAGTTTCGTTGTAGTTATATTGTGGTTGGCTACTTGTGAGAAGATTTGGTATTTGATTTAAATTATTATAAAAATTTTCCACTATCTTTATTATGTGTTCTGTAAAGTATTCACTGTTAAATTTGCTCATTATGTTTTCGTTTCTGAAATACACTGGAATCATTGTACACATTCTAATGATTTTGTTTTCATGGTGTTAGAGTTTGAAAATCAAAATTTACCAATAAAGCGTCGGAAAATCCCTTGTAAAAATAAATTCTTTATGCACAAAATAAACCTACAAGTTGCGCGGCTATTTTGTAATAAGAGCTGAAGACAAATATCCATCATTATTGGTAATAGTTTTTCATAAATTGATTTTTAGTTGTTACAATCCTTTAGTTTCTTTTGCATATTTGTAACTACTTATATAATCTTATAAACTTGCAAAGCAAACTGTTTAAATAAAATAATTAAAATTAAATATATATAGTTATAGTTAAATAAATATATACTTATATGCCGAGTTTTATGTGAGCTGAGCAAAAAACTTGGAGATTAAATTATAAGCTCTGCAAATGTTACAAAATAAGGTCTTATCGCATTAACAAGAGATAATATCTTAAAATATGAATGAATTGGAATTTGAGTAATGAGAAATATTGAAAACATTTATGCCATAGTAAAAAATCTGTGATTAGTAATTTTAACATACAAATATTTACAATAAATATATTTAGTTCACAGGTTTAATTTAAAAAAAATTATTCCCTTATTATACGTACATTCGATTTTGGTAATTAGAAAAATACATATCTAAATTATAATATTTAATAGTACTTATATATTATATACTTTCAGATATAAAAGTGTAAATATGCTAATTTTTATTCATGTAATTTACATGATTATCAGATATAATATAGAAAAATTAATTTTAAATTTAATTGCGGAAAAAAATGGAAAGTCATCAGTAAGAAGTTCTTGACATCATACATGCTTGGATGTAAGATATGATAGATAGTTGTCTATGTTTTTATTGTGTTATTTTATTTACAAATATAAAATTAAAAAAAAACTCTTTTTAGTTATTTTTACTAACAATAAATGTTTTTGATTTTTATATTTGTAAATGAACGACTATTAATGCCGATGAAATACTTTTAATATTTGAAGTGCTAAAAGACAAAGAATTATTTTTAGAGTCTTTTTCCATTGTATAATAAGACAATATTATCAACATAGCAAATATTAGAAATGTACATTGTGGAGAATTTGTTTCAGACATAAATATTTATCACTTATTTTAATAATCATTTTCTTTTGCAATCAAATAGATTGAGAAAATCCTAATACTAATTTATTTTTATATTGTCACATAAAGATTCATATACATCATTATTAAATGTGATTGAAGCAACACATATTTGAAACTATATTGTTTATTACAGTATTAGAAGAGTCAATTTATGAATTCTTGAAAAATTTGTAATAATATTCTTGAGTTAAAATTTTATGAAATATCATCAAGTACTGAAACTGACTCCAGTTAACAATTAATAGTAAATAAGATATATTGTGTAAGTTTATTGAAAATAATCATTATTTTATTTCGCTGATAAGCTCAATAAATTATAAAAAATATAAAAAAATTAGTATTTTTTTTATATATAAGTAGGATAAAATTTATCTTCTAGAAAAGAATTATTCTACAATAGGCATATGTTTACACATGTTATTTTCATAGTATCAGTTACTAGTAACAATTCTTAGGTAAACTACCTAAATATTGCATCAACAGCTTAGCTTTAATTCCAATAACTACACTACTGGCCCTTAAAATTGCTACACCAAGAAGGCGACATGCTACAGACGTGAAATTTATACAAAAGGAAGAAGGTGCTGTGATATCCAAATGATTAGCTTTTCAGCACATTCAGACAAAGTAGGCGCCAGTAGCGACACCTACATTGTGTTTAAATGAGATAATTGTTCAGCCGGTTCCTCATACACAAATGGCATTTGAACGTTGTTGCCTGGTGAAAAGTTGTTGTGATGCCTCGTGTAAGCAGGAGATATGTATGCGTACCAGCACGTTTCTAACTTTGATAAAGGTCGAATTGTAGTGTACCGACCGGGATTGCGGTTTATCTTATCGCAGTATTGCTGCTCCCGTCGTTCGAGATCCAATGACTGTTAGCAGAATATGGAATTGATGGGTTCAGGACGGTAATGCCGAACGCCATGCGGAATCTCAACGGCCACCTATCACTAGCAGCTGAGAAGACAGGCATATTATCCGCATGGCCGTAATGGATCGTGCAACCACGTCACGAGCCGTAAGTCAAGAAACGGGATCGTTTGGAAGACAACAAGTGTCTGCATTAACAGTTCGACGACGTTTGCAGCAGCATGGACTCTCAGCTCGGAGACCATGGCTGCAGCTTCCCTTGACGCTGCGTCATAAACAAGAGCGCCTTCAATGGTGTGATCAACGACGAACCTGGGCGCACGAATGGGGAGACGTCATCTTTTCAGATGAATCCAGGTTCAGTGTACAGCATCATAGTGAACGCACACTGGCAGCGTGCATTCGTTATCGTCATACTGGCCCATCATCTGGTGTGATGGTATGAGATGCCATTGGATACACGTCTCGGTCACCTCTTGTTCGCATTGACGGTGCTTTGAACAGTGCACGTTACATTTCTTATGTGTTACGACCCATGGCTCTACCCTTTATTCGAGCCCTGCGAAACCCTACGTTTCAGCAGGATAATGCCCGACCGCATGTTGCCGGTATTGTACGGACCTTCCTTGATACTGAACATGTTCGGCTGTTGCCCTGGCCAGCACGTTCTCCAGATCTTTCACCAATAGAAAACGTCTGGTCAATGGTTGCCGAGCGACTGGCTCGTCACCAAACGCCAGTCACTACGGTTGATGAACTGTGGCATCGTGTTGAAGCTGCATGGGCATCTGTACCTGTACATGCAGTCCAATCTCTATTTGACTCAATGCTCAGGCGTATAACTGCTGTTAATACTGCCAGAGGTGGTTGTTCTGGGTACTGATTTCTCAGGATCTATCCAGCCAAATTTTTTGAAAATTTAATCACTTGTTATTTCTAGTATAATATATTTGTCCAATAAATATCATTTTGTTATCTGCATTTCTTCCTGGTGTAGCAATTTTAATGGCTAGTAGTGTAGATATTAAGTTAGAAACGATAAATTCTTAAGTAAAGGATGCATTTTTAAAGTAAGGAAAATCGCAGTATAAAATTATCAGAAAAATCCTAATATGATTAAGAACGAAATATTTTCAAACAAGAAAAAAAGGCTGCTAAATATATTATAATCAATCACATATAGCTTCGTCTATATTAATTCAATCAAATTTTCCCCAGGCATCAATGGATCCGCCTACAACGCATCGTCACACAGTGAGATAATCACCTGTCCCGTTAGCTGGGTCACCATGCTGTGACTTCAATCGCTTAGATTTTATTGAAGAAGGCGATAAAATGTGTCATTCGGCGGAGCAAACACGCATACCATAATGTACCCGTTAATACGACTAATGCTACAAAACAAAAGTTACGTTATTTGGATTAGTTGTAATACAAAACATGCTATTACATATTTCAACATGCCAACATTATCTAGATGATAAGAAAATTTGTTAAAACGAAAAAAAACTTACCTGTTTTCTGGATAAAATACATCTGTTCTGTTTTTGGATGAAAACCAACGACTCTGGGGAAATTCAAAAATGGAATGCATTCCGGATGAACACATAATCAGGAAAATTCTGATGTGGAATTGTAACTAACAACTATACATATACATTTCAAAAGATTATACTTCACTATACATACAAATTGACGTGCATAAAAATACATACCAAATACATGCAGTATTTGTAGACAAACTTTAACATCCATGCAAACGTTTGAACAAAATTTAATCAGAGCAGAAGCAGAGAGCGACTAATGCTACAAAACTAAAGTTATGTTATTTGGATTAGTTTTAATGCAAAACATGCTATGCCAACATTATCAGGATGATAATGATATTTGTTAGAACAAAATAAAACTTAATCTGTTTTCTGGATGAAGTTCTGATATGATATATATTTGTTCCGTTTCTGAATGAAAACGAACGACTCGGGGAAATTCAAAATGGAATGCATTCCGCATCAGGAAAATTCCGATGTAGAATTGCAACTTACAATATAGCTAAAACTCAAAACCAATTAAGTAAAAAAAAAAACAGTGAATAGGGCCACAAGTTGGAACGCCATAGTAGGAACGTAAGAAAATGGAAGTTAGTATAATACAAAACACTTATTACGACATTAAACATGATTAAAACAGTTACAAAAGAAAATACTAGATAATAACATAAGGTACATTACAAATAATAAATAAAGCTATTTATGAACCGGATGGTACGCTTTCCATTTCTCACATCTCTCTTCTCTATCATCAAACTCAGGGCATCTTAACCGTTTTAGTGAGTGGACCCCTGTCAGTCAAGTGCATAATAACTAGTAAAATTCAGCTCGAAGCCCATCGGAATTGAAAACTCTATCATGCAAGTGCCATTTTTTTTCAATAACCCCACGACCAATCAAGAGTCTTTGAATTAATGATAAATGGAAACGACTTTAAAATAACCACGTTTCCATTAGTCTGAATTCCCACACTATATTTAGATACTTGCTATTCGATTTACTCACATTGTTCAACAGACTAGGCTGGTCATATTTCTAGTTGAGTGGAGAGAAATATATTGCAAAGAAAAGCGACATTCGTTGCCTAACACTTTAATTTTCAGAGTAAAAATATCAATACAAACAGAATTCAATTAGCTATTAATTTATAGAAAATACATACAGATTAATTTTTAATTTATAAAAAATATACAAACAAATACCTTAAAAAGTTATAGTTCAGGAACATTTTCTATTCGTCGACAAAACACATTGCGTTCTTCTTTACTAGAAATGAGTCATGTAGAAATAATAATTAATGTGAAGGTTGAGGTTGCTTCTGATACAATTTTTTGAAAAGTCGGGCTCAATACTTGACAATTGGAGACGAATGTCAGGTTCAGCATCTAGACAGCTTCGGTACTTAGTTTCTTTGGCGGCATAGATCGAGAATCCTAGAAATAATAAATAGATCGAGAATAAGAAATAGAACACGTTTGCTTTTTCAACAAGGGAGTAGAATTTTTTGTTTTCCAAACGTATCCAAAAGTGTGAGTAACCATCGCTATTGAAAGTAGATTTCAAGGTTGAGTCTGTAGAAATTTCTATCAACAACTCATATTCATTCAACAATAGAATATTCGGCTTTTTTGATACAGCTAATGGATTTACCACCCATTCGTATTCCTGCAGCTTCTCATCTTGAGCTGTTGGAAAATAATGCTCCAACGATTACATCAAGGATTTCCTGAAACAAATGTTCCAAAGCTGCAATGTCTTGTCTTTCAAAAATCGTTGAGAAAAGAAAAACACTCGACCTTCTCCTCCGCATTCTCTGTCCAAAAATTGATTTTTTTTCTTCAGCGCTCGAACTTTGTCGTTTGCTGTGACTACTGTCATAGTTTTCCCTTGCAGTGAAGTATTCATTTCGTTCAATTTGGAAAAAAACATCTGCCAAATAAGCAAGTATACATTGCCAGTTTTCATCGTTAATAATCTCTGCTAATTTGGTATTTTGGTAGTCTAAAAGTGAAGCTAGGATTCATATAAACGAGATAGTGCATTCCCATTTGAATGCCCCCTTACTCTTATATGGAGAATCAGAGAATGATGAAGGCTTTCCATATCCTCACACAGTATTTTGAAAAGTCGACTTCAACGGCTGTGATTTTATTTAATTAATAATTCTTATAGATACATCTAAAACTTTTTTGAAAGATGCAGGTATTTTTTTTCGTTGATAAAGCATGTATGTGGAGAACACTATGACTACTACTGCAATCCTTTTAGCTCCCCTTTATTTTTGTTATCGCTCCGACCATTGGACCCATCATAGCTTTTGCACCAACTATGCACACATCGATGCAATTAGACCATGGAATTTCGTTGGTTCTTAAAAAATCATCCAACAAACGGAATATTTCAGTATTTGTTGCATGGGCAGGTAGTGATTTGTACAATAGGAGATCCTCTTCGAAACATCCAGAGAATGCATAACAAACAAAACCAAATTAAATCGCTAATCCCTCAACGTCAGTAGATTCAGCTATTTGGAGAGAAAATGAAATTTGTTGGATGTGAGAAACCAGAGATTTTTTTCACATCATTTGACATGTCAACTATCCGTCTCTTGACAGTATTATATGATGGAGGCACTGAAGATATAAGTTTTACTACTTTTTCGTCTAACATACAAGAAACACACTATTTTCGCTAACACACTGTTTTATGAGGGTTTCCGCAATGGTATGAGAATTGTCTGTCTTTGCCACTCCATAACTTACCAAGAAAGAAGCTTTTAGTGAGTTTTCATTGTTTTAGCATGAGTTTCATGCAGTGTTGAGAAGCATCCAATTCAGATCTTTTCCTCTTGAAAAAATCTATCTCTTTAGTATGGAGGTCCGATGAGTACTAAAAATGACGACGCAATTAAATGGAACCATCGAACTGTTCGGAAGGACTCGCGCGTAAATTATACACTAAGCTTTACCTTCCTTGGTCTCGAAAAAGTTCATTTGTATATAACTCTCGTTGTACTTACGTTTTTAGTTATTATTTACTTGAAACTAATTTAGAACTTGCGGAGTTTTCGCATAATAAATCTGGCTGTGGCGCTTCATGTGACTGTTCTTCATTTGGCCGTCCTTCATCATCAATTCAACCAGGAGCTTTCCTTGCTGTGAAGGTGATGGAGAAACTGCTAGCTTCTTCAATGATCCCGGTTTCAGTAGTCGCTTCATGGTGGAAGTAATAAACTACGTAAAAAGCAAATGGTGCACTCACGAATATTTAGCATTGAATGATATCTCGAGAAAAAGCGGGTGACCGTCCGCCGCATGTAAAGCGAGGAGAGGATACGAGGCAGTAAGCACTCTGATTGGTCGACTGAGCTGACGCCATTTTCGAAAATCATGAGTAAAAGGCTTTAAAGCATCACTTTGTCGCGTCGTTCTAGGTCGTGTGCGCGCCGGGTTACGGCCCACGTGCACGAAAACTCCGGAGTTTACAGAAAGTCGAGCAGGGAGGCCACATCCATACACGCTGTTGAAAGATGGCCCGGACCCCCTAAAAAACGCAGGTGGACCCCTAAGGGGTTCGCGGACCACACGTTGGGAAGCCCTGCTTTAAGGTCTTGTCAGACCAGTCGGTGAATAAACCCCGAGGAAGAAAGGTGTAGCTCTCTTTGCTAGGACCCCCTAAAATTTGATTTACTTCTATATAATTATTGGTATATATGTGCATTTAAATATAGTAAATAATTAGAGCAAATTTCGCTTTTTATTTTGCTACGCCACAGGACAAAGGTAGGATAGACAGAGAAAGTACAGCCATGCCCGTAAAGAAATTTGAACCAAGGACCTCCCTAGTCGCAATTAGGCTGTCTGACCACTAGACAGGATGGGCAGCGACAAGTTTACTAAATATAACTTTTTTGCTTATTATAGTTCAAAATTTATTTGAAAAGATCCGCACTTATTCATTTTTCATCTGCTTCGTGTTTACGAATTTAATTCTTTTTCATTATTTTATTTCTCCATTTATTTACTGCTCTTAATTTAGCGGACTCTTCTTCATTTGAGAAACTGGTGCTCATCATTACATTAATGGCTTTATTAGTAATATTCTCTAGCAGTTTCTTTGACTAATTTCACTTTTTCACATTACTTTTTACTAATATTTTTTGTAATTGGTCTTATACATCAGAAACATAAGATGATGCTGTCATTCTAGAACAGATGGTGTATTATCATATTTATGAATTGTACAAATTACACCAAAAATGTCGCCAATGTATACTGAAAACGATGGAAACATTGAATCATTGAGGAAGGAACATAAGTGGAGCCGCCCTATTGGTCAGCGCTTGATGTATGAGCCATACCACTCTGTCCTCCAAAACATTAGACTAAAACCTGTTGTTTATTATTAGCCCTCTCATTGAATTGAAATATTTGAAAGAAAATATATTTATTTAAACTTCATTGTTTAAAGAGAAATTATTTTAATGAATGTTTATTGAATAATCATTATAAAAGAAAAATTTCATCTGTAAAAAAATTAATTTAAAGGAGATTAATTTTATAAATTTAGGAATACATTTAACTATTTTGCTAGTGAATATAATTTCCAATGTTTTTAAAACAAAAGTACTGAGTTTTTAACATTACATTAATATTAAAATATTATACTACTTGAGAAGGTATTTGTATCTTATATAAATCTTAATAAATATAATAAATCAATATTTATTGAAATTTCATTTTGGATAAAAAAAATATTTTATTAAGTTTCTAGGTTTTTTACTGTTGACTTTATATTACTTTTTTTTACTTTACAATATTCAACGAAATTCATTTACAAATTATTGATAATAAAAACTTTTTTTCTAATATTCGACTAAAAATACACCAAAGGAAAAATACTTTTACTATCTAGACATAAATAAATTTGTATACAGAAACATAATTCCTTCTTATAAAGGAAAAAATTATAACCAAATAGCAGAATATTGCATGCATGGATAAAATCTCAGGGAATAAAATGTTTATTAAACTTTGCCACTGAATATCAATAAAGAAAAGAAAACTTGATTATAATAGGATATTTAATTTAATTCATAATATTCAAGTGTTCATCTCAAAGACAATAAGGTGATAACACGCCTAAAATTTTTTTATTGAAATACATAATATTTATAATTAGCAAAAATACAAAATAAGCACTTGATTATCAATAAAAATAACTTTTTTAGAAATAGTAAGTAATTTAGATCACTTTTATTTCGGTGTGTGAAATTTAAATGGAAATAATGCTTGCCTACACTGTGTCCTCAATAAGAAAGTACTGTTCCTATTGAAACACAGAGTGGGCATGGTATCGTCTGCTAGCTACTTCACCGGCGCTCATGATGTTTCGCGGTTAGAACTACTCCAAATAACTGTAACTAGTCCCTTTAACTATAGAAAATGTATAAAAGAAATGATGAATTATCATATCTTGGGCGTTATTCTTTTTTGGCAATTGTTTTAATTATTTGGAAATTCTGTGCAGTTTTTCGAAGATTTGAAAATAGAGCATAAAATATTAAACAAGCTTTATTTTTTAAAAATTTATATTTTACTGTTTTATTAATATTTTATTGTTTTATATAAAGCACAAACGAATTCATTTTCATGAATATATAATTCATCTTTAGCTCAATGCAAACATTTTAGTAGATTAATTAATTCAGTAAAATAATTTAAGGAATTAAAGCATTTTAAATATTAGAAAGGGAAAGATGGGTATCTATAAATTTAAAAGTGAAATTTTAGATTGCGATAAAAAAACTTTTGAACTTAATATTTACTGTTATTTATAAACTTTTGGATGACGTAAAGAAATAATCTAAAATTACTACTTTTTCATTTTGTTTTATCTGCTATTTCAAGAATGCTTTAAGGCAAAGTCTATCAATTTGCTTTTATGATTCCTATTGATAGATTTAAAACAAAGAATATTTTAGTTTATACTCATGAATCGCTTGTTAAGCTTAAATCCTAATTGGGAATTACATAATTTAATATCCTAGAGAAAAAGTTATGGTAAGTTTAAAAAAAAATCAAGATTGAAAAATATTATACGTAAAATCAGATGCAAATTAAAGTTTATTGTGCCCAGTATGGTTCAAGTTTGTTCTAAAAAACTGGGTTGTATTTAACAGAAAAAAAAATTAGAGAACTTTTATCATTTTTGTCATTAAACTAAATAATACTGGATATAAAAATGCATTGATAAAAGTTTATTTTAAAGAAAAATGTTGCATGGAATAAAAATAAATGAGTTTCTTAGTTAGTCTACATCAACACGTTTCTTATACCTAAATCATAAAACACAATAAACTACCTCATGATTTTAAACCATGATTAAATCGTGAAATTAGAGTCTAAACTGGCACCCTTTTTCTCGATGATTTGTTTGTTGCTCAAAGGTAAAAGCCCTATCAATTCAGTAGCTTCATGGCACCTCCAGTAAGATTATCAAAGTGAAGTATCACTAGCTGCAGCGAATGACTGGGAAGATGACCAAACTTACCGGATTGTTAGAGGTCAGTGCCCACATTAAACTGTGACGTAAAAAAGCCTTCCGCTGGTGTGCTGAGGATGAGGAAAGGAGTTTGAAACTCAGGTGTGACCTCATCACCTAACCGTGATTCAAAATTACGATGCGTTTTTTGATAAGCGAATATTCCAAACCGGTTAACCTTAAGGTACATTTCTGCTGTTACTTGTACAGCTATGCATGTATGTCATTTAGAGATCGATTTCTGCACACTAGAGCTAATTAGACTAGAACTAACAGTTTCAATTATATTACGAACCACAACAACCATAAAAGTTCATGTTGGGATTCGAAGATATGAGCTATTGAACTGAAAAGGCTAACAATCCAGCTGCAGTTCAGACCCTCTTTTTGATGCCACACGGGTAGAAGGACATAGGATGGGATGGAACTTTAAGCATAAATAGGAATTTTCAGCAAGGCATTTTTTTCTTGAGTCATATATAGAATCCACGACTTTCCTATCAAGAGTTTTCTATTACTAATGTGAGGGAAACTATATATAGATGGAAAAATCCATGTTAAATATGAAAATGTATTAATATTTTAGTGTGGAATTGTGCATATTATTGTGTTCACAATATATGCACAATTATATCAAATGATATTGAAAATAAGAATTTAACAATAAGGAAAGCTTTTTTTATGTTAAATCACTGGATATGAAAAAAAATTCTAATATATAAATTTCGCTAGTTTTTGAATCTGTAGAAAAATTTGTGATGGTTATAAAATTAACAAAAATCATTTTTTAAATTCATTTATAAAGATACTAAAAATAATTCTTTAACACGAATATAAGTTGTTATATGATCGTATTACACTGCTGGCCACCGTAAATGCAATACCATCATGGAAGCATGCAAATAACATGAAATTTACCACATTCATTACCGGATGTGAGATATACAAATTATAAGATTTCAGCACAGACTCACATCACGAGCTCCTGTGGCGCCATTTCAAAGCACTATTCTAGTCGTTTTTACAGAAAAGCAGTAAATTATGTCTCGTAGAAAACAGCTATGATTTTTTGATCAAGTATCAGAGTTCGACAGAGGAAGGATAGTAGCCTACCGAGATTGTGGATTATCTTTCAGAGGAAGCGGTAGTCATATTGGACGAAACCAAACAACTATATTCCGGATATGAGATTGTGGGGTGCAAAAGAGTACGACGGACCGATGTGTTCGATCGCATCCACCTCAAAGCACCACTTCACGAGATGACAAGCGAATTCCAATCATGGCAGTGACGGATCGCTCAACCACATCACAAACCATAGCACAGCACATTCAGTCTGTAATGCATCAACCGGTGTCTGCGTGTACCACTCCACGCCGTTGACAGCAGAGTGGTCTGTCTTGCAAGACGTCCATTGCTTCGTGTATCCTTGACGCAGAGCCACAGACATCTCCGCTGCCATTGTTGCGATAAAAGAAGAATGTGAATGGAAGAATGAAAAAAAATTGTCTTTACTGACGACATGCTTCCGTCTGCAACACTACGATGGTCGCATTCGAGTATGGAGACACCGTGGAAAGAGGATGCTGAACACCTGCGCTATGCAACGCCACACTAATCCTGCACCAGGTATTATGGAATGGGCGGTATTGAATACCACTCTCGCACTTCTCTAGTATGCATTGCCGGTACTTTAAGCATCAGCTCTACATCTCCGAGGTGTTGGAATCAGTTCTCCTTCCTTATCTTCAGGGCTTGCTCACATCCATATTGCAACAGGATAATGCGAGACCACACGTGATACGCATTGTCCAAAGGTTCATCGTCAATCGCCAGATTGAACTGCTCACTCTTCGGGTCTTTCGCCGATACAAGACATTTAGTCCGTGGTTGCTCAAGGACTGACCCAGATTACATCCCCAGCTGCCGCACCAGATCAACTTTGGCAACGTGTGGAAACTGCTTGGTTCAAATCAATGCTGAGGAATGGGGCAGAGGTGACCTCCATCAATGGAGGCTAATCTGGTTACTAGTTTTGGTAGGAACCACACTTCTCAGAAGTCTATAAATTAAATTATTTGATACTTGGCCAACATGCTATCTACAAAATAAATTTTCTTCTGTTATCTCTTGTCTTTCTTGGTATTGCAATTTGGGTGGCAATCAATGTATAAAAGAACTAATTATATATAACTACAAAACTGCATTACATACAAATTATTTTCAACAAGCACTTTCTAAAGAAATTTATTTACGCGGAAAGCTTTTACCACTAGATGATAGTGCAAAGTGTAGTAAGCCCAAATTTTTCTGCAAGTGATATTTAGGAAAATTTTTCAGACAAGGCGGCTTATTGGTTGAACAAATAAAGCGAATGAACAGCAGAGTTTAGACAGCTAATAAATGGTGCGGCATAGAGCAAAATTTTCATTTAAGTTAGTGGTTTGAGGGTATAAATACATGAAACTTTCTAATCTCCAAAGACACGACGCAAATTGATGCTTGCTCTTCACATCAATCAACAGGCTGAACATCCTAATTTAATACGGAGAACATTTCTGCTCCAAGTTTCAACTTCATTGAAAAATTCGTTTTAATCTTGCATGAAATTTGAAATGTTAAGAGATAATAATAAATTTAACAGAAATCTTGACGGAAAGAAGCATGTAAATTGCGTTTTACTTTCAGCAGCAAGGAGCTTGTCGAACAATGTATAATCACAAACAAGCTTCCTTCAAGTTATTGTAATTATTTAATTAATTATCTTGTTGAGATGTATATAATTTGAAGCTCTCTCTCTCTCTCTCTCTCTTTAGAGTTCTTACTATAATAACATCAATTAAAATGACATAATTAACTAAGTACAAAAACTATGTTTATTAAAATTTTTTTTAAAAAAAAGGACACAAGCAATTAAACATGCCGTCTAAGAAATTTGTATTTTTTAAATCTATAAGTTCATTCTTTTTAATTAATGTCTGCAAAATCTTCATAATTCATTTTGCTAAGTTTGGATGAATGTTAGCACACTCCGGCTCACTTTTAATTACAATTATTATTTAACATGTATTTATAAATTCGCATATAGCCGTTTTGTAATTTAATGTATGTGTCTGAACATAATTTGTGTTCGTTCTTATTCCACTGATGCAGAATTGTCTATTAAACATATTTCGTTGTGTCGAGAAAAATATCTGTGATGGTTTTCTGTATATATTATTGTTATTCCAAAATAATAATTATAATAATAATAAAATAAAAAACGCTCTGCACTGGGTTATTAACCTTTCGGCTTTGAGATAACGGGAAACAGTGCTCTGGTCAACATTCAATTGTTCTGCAAGATGTTTTTGCGTTTGGCCATCATCTGCATCGAGTCATTCTTGCAATTCACCATCTTCAAATTTTTTTGCTGATCTGCCACACTCCTCGTTTCTCACATCGAAATCACCATTTTGAAACTTTTCAAATCACCTGTAGCACTACGCACGGCTCAGAGAATTGCCATCGTATGCTTTTACAAGCATTTGATGCAATTCAGCAGCATTTGTCTTCATATGGTAAAAAAAATTAATGCTGTCCGTAAATCGCGGTCGGAAGACGAAAATTCATTTTCAACACAGTAAATAAATACAATGCAGGCTGAAACTCGTCCAAATGTAAACTAAACGTGAATATCAAGGTCAAACTATAAAAAAAATTAAGTGTCACAGTTTTATAATGTTTGCATACATATGCGTGGCGACATCTGTTAGCAATCGTCTCATTTGATATGCATACATCAAATTATAATAAGATATTCAAAACGAAATACATATTTTTATCATGAATCGCCCTCTTCTATGGATTTGAAATTGAGGGTACACACATTAAATTTACGGGCTGGATTATTTTCCACAGTGTTAACTGAATGACGTAAAAGGTTATTGCCAAAAGAAATTTGTTATAAATTCGGAAATATTTAGATGACATTCAATACCTCACGTTGCTTTTTAACCTCATTGGTTGTCATTACATTATCTTGGTTCAGAATATAAAGGCTATAATTAATTCACTTTAATTAATTTGTTTTTTCAAAAAATTCATAACTGTTTACTTACTGAGTGTATTTATTTAAATATTTTTAATCGTTAATTTTTTTAAAATCTAGCTTAAACTTATTCTCACTGAATCCATAGAGTTGTGAAGCCATATTTCGATTAATTTAAGATGAAAAATTAATTTTTCCTCTTATAAAGCGTGATTTCCTAAAATTATCTAAAGTCAGAACTTTGTAAAATGAATATACTTTGGTGTATTTTTATTACTGCAATAAATACACTTAGTTAATAAAAAGTTTTTGGTCATCTCCATTTCAATGTTTTTTTTTTCGTTATTTTGCTATATCTTTTAAAGTTTAAATATTTTAAAGTTCGTTATAATTTAACTGTTCGTTTGTTAAAAAATTAAATATACTTATTTTTTAGGGAAATCTCTATATTAAATGCTACCAAATTTGAAAAACCATTAAAGCCTACATAACGAAATTTTTCTTTTTTAATTTTCAGTTAAAATATTTTATTGCACAAAAAAAAAATTTCACGACTTTTCGAGATTTGAATTATTTTACAATTCAAAAACTGTGTTTAAAAAAAAAAAAAAAATAGCATTCTCATTATTTTCAGTGTCATATTTTTTTCAGAAGTTTATTCAGCATATCTGGATTAGTTTCGACTATTTTTTATTAATTCATATATAAATGATAAAAGTGGCATACAATTTTGTACGGCTTAAATAATTTGAATAATTTATATAATTGATCATTATTTTTGAAGTTTAAAGAATGGTACTTTTTATTAATAAAAGTACTAAAATGTTTTCTCATTTTTGTTATTTCATATTAAAAATTTGTATGTGGTACGACAATTATTGTCAGGATCAGAAATTTATATTTATGGTGCATTTGAATTAGTGGATAATCCAACACGTATTATCTCAACCGATCCAAAAACATGTGGTTTTATTTAAATTACAAATAAAATAACAATTTTCTTACTATACTTATTCTTCTAAACGGGTAGTTTTTCACTGTAAAGTTGATTGCATATTCAAAATTTTTACTATTTAAAAAAACGTGTCTGAGAGAATTAAGTAAAGATGGGAAAGTCGTAGAAAAATGAGAAAATATTTTCTTCACTGCAATATATAAATATAATTGAAATATTAATCATTTATATTTCGATATGTCAAAATATGGCTAAATGTAGTTTATCATTATGATACCTATAATATATATATATACACACACACGTACTCCGCGTTATTTGTGTATCATATTACAGATACAGGGTGTTCCAAAACGACTGCTTAAACTCTGAACAGCTAGATTCCTCGTTGGGAGTGCATAAAAGCTGGCCAAAGAAGCGTTCCTGTACGATCCATAGTTTACGAGAAAAATATGAAAAACAAAGTATGACGTCACTGCCGGTGCAAGGAAAAAGCCACTTTATTGGACATATTAAGGTATTTGTATTCGCATATCTTTCCAGACGATATTTAAAACGTCCGCCGCGCATATCGCGTCACGCATGCGCTCTCGAATGACGTTAAACCGCCGTTGAACTGGAATTTAAAAGGCTGCATCTTGCAGCTACCAATACTCTTCGTATGTTGGGCATGTATTTCGTTTGTGATTACTGCGACATATAATTGATGTACAGCCGATATAATGGAAATGCTTTTGTTTCCAGCATGATATTGCTCCGGTGCATTTCTGTGCTCCTGTACGTGGTTGAATGGTTATGGAATACCCTGGCCGCTGGATGGGACGAGGGGTCCGGTTCTATGTTCGCCCCGTTCATCAGATCTTACACCGTTGGATTTTTTGCTTTGGAGCCATCTCAAGGAACTAGTGTATCGAGACGTGCTATCACTAATGAACTTAGTTGCTCGTCTGCATGCTGCTTGGTGGACCCCGCGGTGCTGCAACGTGTGACGACAGCCATTCCATGGCGTGCTCAAACCTGCCTTGACTCATGGCGGACACTTTGAACATCTGCTTAAAATTATGTATATATTGTTGTTGAAATGTTCAATAAGGTTTTTTTCTTGCATCAAAAGGGACGTTATACTTTGTTTTTCGCATTTTTCTCGTAAACTATGGATCGAAAAAGAACGCTTTTTCGGGCATTTTTATGAACTACCAGCGAGGAATCTAGCTGTGCAAAGTTTATGCAGTCCTTTTGGGACACCATGTAAATTTTAGAAATATATATATTAGATAGACAGATATACACAGTATATTTTTTCTGAAATGATATCTGTTGAGAAGTTGACTTTATGACTTAAATAGCGAGTTCAAAAATTACAAATTTCCAGTGTTTCCAATTAATTTTTTTCCACACATAGCTGATGTTTTAAATGGAAATTTAAAAAAAAAAATGATGCGCCGCGTTTGAATAGAATAGATATCGATTTTACAGAAAATTTCCTATATAAAATTTTTTGTATCATCGAAACTGTGTATAAATTTGATTCGTTTTTTGTTGTGTACTTTATTGGTGTATCATATTACAGATATCTTTTAAATAAACTTAAAGATTTCGTAGACATACGGGAATTTATAATATTTGATTATTATCATTCAACATGAACAATAAAAACGTTTAGATTCCAGATATATTTAACTACAGAAATTATTTTAGTGACTGTTTAATGTTAAAGAAGTAATTTTTTTAACATAAAAAAAAGATTATAATCTATATTCATAATAAAATTAATGTAATAATCATTGATCTTTTTCTTATATGTGTGTCAACAGAATTTCTGTCCCTATTATATTTTACCTTAAAATTTGTACAACGGAGTGCAACCAGTTTCTGAAAGCAGCAGTTATTTTAGAGGAAAGAAATCTTCGTATGGATTCAAAATTGATGTATGCGAACCATGATAGTATTCCAATGATTTATAGAAGAGATGAGGTCAATGAGAGAGACGCACGTGTAAAAGTTTCTACTATTTCGTTTTTTGAAATAATGAAAATAGAAACTGTTAAGTTTTTAACAGAAATAAACAAGAAAGTCATTGGATATTAAAAAAAATGAATATAAGAAATAATTAAATGCTCATCATATATTGGAATATATTAAACACAAGAGTTCCTTATAAAAATTACTAAATAAAAATTTTAAATAATGTTTTAATATATGTGAACTTTAACAAACATTAATTTTATAATTTCTTTTCATTACGAATTTAGCAATATGCGTCAGAAATTTAGTGTTTTAAAAAATATTAACATAATTTTTAAAGTTCAAAAATTAAAAAAAAAAAAAATCATAACATTTTTGAATAAAAATTGATAAAAATATAAAATATATTTCTGTATCAGTCTACTTAGATAGATTAATATTTAAGAAATACTTTTACATTAATGTTCATATTTTCATTACCCATGGAAGCTATAAATTATTATTATACATAAAAAAACACTTTTTCCTTCATTTTTAATATTACTATAAATGAAAACCCATAGTTTCAAAATAGATTTTTTTAGAATAAGGACTCTCCTTGTAAAATTTAAGTATGTCAAGTATGTAAACAGTAAATTTTAATTACTCTAATAAAAACAATTGAAGGATGAAATGGCTTTTTTTTTGCAAAGATGGTATCACGTGATAGCTATGCTCTTCTCGGACACATCCTGTCATTCAGCGTCTTATGACTTTGTAAAGCAGTGACGCTGTGATCGTATTTGTGCAGAGATTTGTACAATGCCACAGGCACATCCATTTCCCAGATAAATGTCACCCAGAGACCTACATAGCAGGTGCCCTGTAGTGTGCATTGTCTTAACTTTGAACAACAAAAAGAACCATCAACAAGATACCAAGAACACCCGTCTTGGATCGAGAATGATTGAGAGCAGGTTCTCTTCAGTGATGTGCCGCGATTTGTCTGAGCAGTAACTCGAGACATACACCTCTTTGCATAATTATAGAACCACCATGTATTTTCAGCCTAGCGTACAGTAATTGGAATAAATGATTGAAATACAGATTTTTATTGAAAATATACAAAATAAGAATGACAATAACAAAGCAAAAATATTACTCATGTTTATATTTTCATGTAATAAAATAAAAATACAAATTTTAAGTTGCAAAATGATAGAATCATTTTCAGCTAATACTTTATAAGAGAACCCTTTTTAGTTAGAAGTTCAAAAATTCGATTAGGCATGCTTTCAAATAAGCGTTTGAGTATATCTGCATTCAGAATTTCCCATTCTGTAACAACAGTCTTTCAATTCCTGAACCGTTAAAAACTGCTTGTCGTTGGCGTATACGGCCCTGCTTAGAATACCCCACACTTTTTCCACGAGTTTCATGTCAGGAGAACAAGCAGGCCATTCGATTACCTGCACTCTGTTGTCCAGGAGCCATTCCCAAGACGAGTTTGCAACACTGTCCTGTTGGAACTTCCATTATGGATCTCCAATTTCTTCTCCAAAAGGCAACAAATTTTCTTCCAACAAGTCTTGATAGTCTATTGTTCTCATTCGACCAGTAGGGAAGGCAATGTTAGTCCGCCCAGCTTTGCCAAATCCAGCCCAAACCATTAATGATGATCCTCCCCCACATTGTCTCTTAGAAAAAATGTATGGGTCTCATTTCGGAGATCCCTCCAATAGAATGCTCACCCTTCAAGTCAATCTAGATTGATTTTTTTTCGTCGAGAACACTACTTGAGTCCCCTTTTCTTTCATATCATGTGTTCTTTAGCCCATTGCATTCTTTTTCGTTTATGAAGACCTGTACGTCTCGGTTGCGTTTTAATTTTCGTGTACTCAGGATATTCATTCCGCCGAGCTATTCTGGATAAAGTTTACTTGTGAACTTTGATGGTGGGGTCTCGTGATAGTCTGTTCAATGGGCCACGAGTTTTTAACTTCTTTATAACTAACCCTTCTTGCCGCTTTGTTAGCTTTTGAGGTCTTCGAGTAGATTTCTTTGTCCCATATTTGGATCCAAGATGGAGAAAATTATTGACCACGTTTGGTGAACGCCCAATATGACTTGCTATATACCATGAATACAATCCTGGTTGGTTAAAAGCCGCAATTTGTCTTTTTTCAAAATCAGATAAGGGTTTATTTCCTATCCATACTTAGTAACACCTTTTCAAGTCAATAAACTATGCGTTCTCACAATAAATGCTAGTAAGGTTAGGATAGTTGATCAAACGAAACTTTTATATACTTGTTTGTTAAAACTCAACTGCGCATGTTTCTCTGGAATCGATTATTCCACTAAAAAGTATGGGTGGTACTATCATTTTGCAACCTAAAATTTGCATTTTTTATTTTATTACAAAATATAAACATGAGTAATGTTTTTACTTTGTTATTGTCATTCTTATTTTGTATATTTTCAATAAAAATATTTATTTCAATCATTTATTCCAATTACTGTATGCTAGGCTGAAAATACATGGTGGTTCTATCATTATACAACGCAGTGTACTCTTATCTGGAAGAAACATGGGAGTCATTATTGGTCAACATTGTCGAAAATGATCACAATGGTGGAAGTAGCATATTTACCTGGGTAGGTATCAGGGCACATGGGCGTACCGACCTTCATGTGTTCAAAAGAAGTATTCTGACAGGTCAGTGGTGCAAGGGCGATTCCTTGCATCCTATGAGAGACTTTTCCGCAGGGCTAAATTTTGTCGTTATGGACGATAAGCTTATCCACATAGTGTTCAGTTGATGGACGAATACCTCCAGTTAGGGGATATTCAATGGTCTGAGTGGCCTGCGATGTCCCCTGACTATAACCACACTGAACACGTCTAAGACGCAATTAAACGCTCAATTGCAACTCGAAGACCAGCTCCGATGAACACCAATGAGATCAAGGGTGCCTTCATGCAAGGATTGGGAGTGGTTGCCATAGGGATGAATTAGGACCCAGGTAAAGAGTACGAATAGCAAATGCGAGAATTATGTAGCTGTTAGATTTTATTATACATAACCATATTAAACATGGTTTCCTTGTTTATTTCTTTTTTTTTTTTTTTTCCACTTCTGTTAACTTTCTAACTGGAAAGATGTCGGTTAGTTGCTTTAGTGAACAAGAAACCCAATTTCCTTTTTTAGGTTCCAGATTGTGGTGAATTTTGTTTTCACATATATTGATAAATTTATTTTCATATATATAGGGTGATACTTCGGCTAGGTTTGGCTTTATTTATTTTGTTGTTTTCTTTTATTGACAAATAAACCATTTGTCCCGTTAATTGTTTTCATCAGAGTAGAATTACTGTTTTATTATTTGTGAAAATAAAATCTGAACGTCACACACTGAAAATATTTTCTTCTCACGAATGAAACCAAAATGATTCATATTTTATTTTAATAAAATATCAACATTTTTTGTAAAGTGTAAATATTGTATTAAAAATAAGAACATTTATTCAGTTAAACTTAGATCCTTTCTATATCTGATTTCAGACAGATCTTAACTCAAGCAAATTGAAATTATGAATATTAAATTGCTTCATTGCAGAGTTCAGTGTAAAAAATATCCAATTGCAGCTCCTCCTGCCGCTATAAGGCCTTTAGTTGTCAACGCCATGCCAGCTGCCCCAGCGCTTTGCAAGGCAGCAAACGTACTACCTGCTGCAACACATCCAATGGTGCTTTGTACACCTGCAGCAATAGATCCGGCTGCCACACCACCAGCAGTAAATCCTGCTAACGGTAAGCCCACAGTTACCAGTCCAACAGCTCCAATTCCGTAAGCTGAAAAAAAATATTGTTTTTAAATTTTAACATTTAGACTTCCACTAGCTACTTACTGCTTTTAAAGGAAGAAAAACACGTTCTTTTACAAAGCACATTTCGATTTATTCTTATTTTGTAAAAATTAATTGTAAGTGTTAGGTTGACATTACAGGAAATTAAAAATCATTTTTAATCATTTATATTAAGTGACACAATTATTGCCTTTATTTCCATAAAGAATTCTTATTTTAAGATGTTACAAAATAAAATTTAAAAATTTCAACAAATGAATTACAAATAAATTTAGTTAGAAATACAATATTTCTAAAATACACTTTTTACAATGCTATTTTGTGTGTCGCATCCAATCATGAGTAGCAGGTTAATGACAAACATATTTATTTTAATGCAGTGCGTAGTTAAAATATACTTTCCTTCATTGATGGATTGAATATAGTATTATCATAATGCAATTTTAATCGAAAAGATATAAAAAAGGAAAAAGATAAGCGGAATATTCCTAGAATCTTACAGAAAGCAATATTTTGTTTTCAAGTATATATTTAGAATCAGTTGTTAGTGACGAGCAATAAAGCTTGGAGAATTTTTCGACACGTAATTTAATATAACGTACTTAAGCAATCTAATTTTTACCATGATAGTATAATGTCATAAAAATTGCAGCAGATTATTACAAAATACATAGAAATGTCATCAACGAGCTTTTTCTCTAACATCCACCGATAGTTATATTAAGTAATGGATCTCTCTACAGTTGAGTACATGTGGTCCGAGAAATATCATTTTAATGTAAGAATAGCTGGACTTTCATTTATAGTTTTGTCAAGGATATATAGTACATCGTAATAAAAAATTAACAACAACACTAATTTTGACAGCGATAATGTAAAAATGCAGAGATAAATTCTGAAAAATAGATTTACATAACAATAATTATGCAAACAAATTTCGTAGCTATAATAACTCACTGATAAGCATTACCTACAGTGATGCATAGTGCACTTTCAACAAGGTATGGAACTCAAAAATAGACATAACAAACGAGTGTAGTATACAAAGCCACATGCTATCTGATTTGACAACAACCACACTGCATTAGACATTTTGATGATTGCTTGCAAGATAATTAAATTAGACCGGATGCAATTTCCACTTCAGTGTCATACAGAAAGACAAGAAGTTGATTAAAACATAGGAAGATATGGATTGCGTTGGACAGTAGGAAAATTTGAATAATAAATAATAGGACATTATTTAGTTGTGGGAAGAAATGAGTAAATACACACAAACACACATACATATAGATAGATATAGATAAACAAAAAAACCGGGAGTATTTTCTGCAAGAAATTTGATATGAATCACTGGAAAATACTATATTGACTTTAGTAAAAATACTTATAGTAGTAAGTATTTATTATACTCAAAATATACTTATGGTATAAATATTTATCATATAAAAGTAAATAGTAGTTATTATATTCTTATAACAGTAGTTTTTCTGTCTTGTTTTTGTTAAAATTACGTCTCTCACTATAGACTCTTATTTATACAATCAAAATGGAAAGTTTCAGACTATTTGCAGTAACGAGAGACGAGTTTATTTCAAAGATAGAGCAGAGCTTATGTTCCACACCAATTTTTACTAGCAAATTACTATAGACTACATATGATGCACTCTTAGAAAAACTCTAGCTTTTTTAATTTTATATTCACTTACATCTAGACAGTAAATTTGTACAAATACAATGGTACTGTTACTTCAAAAAAATCTTAAAAGTTGCTCCATCCAAATGATAATATGGGCAAATTATCTTTAATTCTATGCTTCTGACTTTAAAAAATACATGTAAAAATCTTTTTTGTTTCTAACAATATACACAATAAATCCTTGAGTACAAATTAATTTAATTTTTTAATTTTTATGTACTATTTAAAAATATAATAACAATTTTGCACAAAAATAAAAACTTTCAAGTTGTTAGAATATTATTTAATAATTTAGAATCCTTGAGTACAAAGCATAGCCATCGTAAAACACAATTCAATGTTTCTATTGTTCCATAAGTACGTATTAAATTTTATGGACAATAAGTGTAATTCTACTTAAAAATAGCAATTATGTGTAATGTTTATTTCAAGTGACATTTAAATATTATATTATTAACTGTGAAGATTTTTATTTCCTTATATTTGAGTATAAGAATGAAATTATAAGTACATTTTATATTAATATTTAACTATTCACAATAATGTATACATTAAATAAATATTAGCATACCAATGTATTCCATTGTGCAGAAAATGATCTACCAGAGGTATGACACTATGAAAAGAATTAAAATAATAAATTTATATAATCATGCAAAAATATACAAGATATAATTTAAAATTACATAGAAATATGCGAAAAATATAAGGATTCATCTTATAAAATAGATACATTGGATATTTTGGCCATGAAAGTTATCATTCTAATCTTGTTTTGTTATTACTATTACATGAACTCGAATTTTAAATGCATATAATGATTGTTTAAAATCCGAATTTAGTTTAAAACGCATTTGTTCATATGTTTTAATAATGACAAAAATAAACTCCAAGAAAATACTAACAAAAAGGTTTCTCTATTCAAGAAATACCATGACAGCAGCTTTTTTGAGAGAAAAAATAATATTCTGAATTCTCTACAATCAAAATGAAGTTTACTAATATTAAAATCTAGGGAACAAATTATGCTTTAATTTTTAGATTTTTGAAAAAGTCTAAAAGAATATCAGAAAATTAGGATGTTTATAAGAGAATTTGAAACAACATTTTATTTGAACTTTTGACCATAATTATAAATTTTTTTCCAAGAGCGGGCATTTGGGTGACGAACCCCATGCCACAAGGCTAGAAACTGCTGCTACTCATTTGTCGTTACCCAGTGGGCACCTGTGAACCTAGTCACGGAGGCGAGTAGCGTTGCCCTCGCCATACAACCACAGACATGTTAATAGGGTGGATCACATTCATACATCA
This sequence comes from Latrodectus elegans, assembly GCA_030067965.1. Classification (NCBI taxonomy): domain Eukaryota; kingdom Metazoa; phylum Arthropoda; class Arachnida; order Araneae; family Theridiidae; genus Latrodectus; species Latrodectus elegans. Next base: position 114,793,202 of record CM057813.1, on the reverse strand, counting down.
TCACAGAAGAAAGGAAAACGAAACACAAAGTGTAGAGAAACAAAGTAACACCCAGGCTCTAACCGGGATTCGAACCCACTACACACATCTCAGGAGTCAGGACGCTAACCGCTCAGCCATCGGTTGGCTAGTAATTACAAATAGACGTATATCAAATGAGTTTAACTGAATGAGAGAATTTAAAAATAGCAATTTTTATTGCAAAATAAGATATTTATTAAAATACGAGAAGAATATCATATATAACAAGTAAAAAATAATTTTAAAAACTTTATAACGAAATATATATATATATATATATATATATATATATATATATATATATATATATATATATATATATATATATATATAAACTACTGGCCATTAAAATTGCTAAACCAGGAAGCAATGCAGATAACAAAATGATATTTATTGGATAAATATATTATACTAGAAATAACAAATGATTAAATTTTCAAAAAATTTGGCTGGATAGATCCTGAGAAATCAGTACCCAGAACAACAACCTCTGGCAGTACTAACAGCAGTTATAAGCATGGGCATTGAGTCAAACAAAGATTGGATTGCATGTACAGGTACAAATGCCCATGCGGCTTCAACACAATGCCACAGTTCATCAACTGTAGTGACTGGCGTTTGGTGACGAGCCAGTCGATCGGCAACCATTGACCAGACGTTTTCTATTGGTGAAAGATCTGGAGAACGTGCTGGCAGAGCAACAGCCGAACATGTTCCGTATCAAGAAAGGTCCGTACAATACCTGCAACATGCGGTCGGACATTATCCTGCTGAAACGTAGGGTTTCGCAGGGCTCGAATAAAGCGTAGAGCCACGGGTCGTAACACACCAGAAATGTAACGTGCACTGTTCAAAGCACCGTCAATGCGAACAAGAGGTGGCTGAGACGTGTATCCAACGGCACCCCATACCATCACGCCAGGTGATGGACCAGTATGACGATGACGAAAGCACGCTGCCAGTGTGCGTTCACCTCGATACGCCTAACACGGATGCGACAATCATGATGATCTACACAGAACCTGGATTCATCTGAAAAGATGACGTCTCCCCATTCGTGCGCCCAGGTTCGTCGTTGGTCACACCATTGAAGGCGCTCTTGTCTATGACGCAGCGTCAAGGGAAGCCGCAGCCATGGTCTCCGAGTTGAGAGTCCATGCTACTGCAAACGTCGTCGAACTGTTCGTGCAGACACTTGTTGTCTTCCAAACGACCCCGTTTCTTGACTCACGGCTCGTGACGCGATTGCACGATGCATTACAGCCATGCGGATAATATGCCTGTCTTCTCGGCTGATAGTAATAGGTGGCCGTTAAGATCCCACATGGCGTTCCGTATTACCGTCCTGAACCCATCGATACCATATTCTGCTAACCGTCAATGGATCTCGACCGACGCGAGCAGCAATACTGCGATAAGATAAACCGCAATCCCGGTAAGCTACAATTCGATCTTTATCAAAGTCAGAAACGTGCTGGTACGCATTTCTCCTGCTTACACGAGGCATCACAACAACTTTTCACCAGGCAACAACGTTCAAATGCAATTTGTGTACGAGGAGCCGGCTGAACAATTTCCTCATTTAAACACAATGTAGGTGTCGCTACTGGCGCCTGCTTTGTCTGAATGCGCTGAAAAGCTAATCATTTGCATATCACAGCCCCTTCTTCCTTTCGTATAAATTTCACGTCTGTAGCATGTCGCCTTCTTGGTGTAGCAATTTTAATGGCCAGTAGTGTATATATATAAACGCACATTTATATCAATTAATAACTTATAGCAACAAATTACTTATTCATTATTTGACTCAGAATTTTTAATGTAATATAAAACAATGTTGTTAATATGGACAAATTTTTCTCATAATTTTATTTAAATAAAAGTCTATTTTTCAACGGAAAACAAGACCGATGCTCATTCACAACATATATGTAAACATGAACGAAGGTGCGTAAAGTGTGCCAATAGACTGCCGAGAAATATCTTAATCCAGAGACACATCCGCAAAAGGTCAGTGTAATAATGACTTTACCACTAACAAAAGAGGTTACAATATTTTATCAGGACTAAACTTAGAAATCAACAATAGTCGACAGAAAAAAAATAGTACATCAGGAATTACGATATTAAAAACAGCGATAATGAGGAATACAACCTCAGCCAAAGTCACCAAAATATTGGGAAAAAAGCAGTTTAATCTTGATGTTTACTCATAGGTTTTCATGGCTACTACAGATAATGGCAAAAGAGTATTTTAACGCAAACTCGTTGGTTTGTTAAAAGTTATTTTTAAAGTCCAAACTTGAAAGAGAATGTATTTATGATATTGAAAATATTTCTCCAGTTGTTAGAAGTATACAAGGGAATCCTCTCTAAGTTGAAATTCTTTAATGTATTGTCCACATTGAGATTAATACATGTGTAACTATTTTAGTAGTCGAATAAAAATTAACATCGAAAAAAGTATTAAAAAATTTACATTGCAAATATATATATATATATATATATATATATATATATATATATATATATATATATATATATATATATATATATATTTGAAAGAAGAGCAGAATATCGAAAAAATTCTTTTCTGAATTCTTATGCCTAATTGATAAAATAAAAGATGGAAAGAAAATTTAGCATTCGTCCAAGGTAGTTCATTTACCACGACACTACAATTTAAAGGCTTAGTTAGTATGTGGTTTTGATAATAGAAAAATACTAAAAAAATTAAATACATCATTTTATAACATTTCTTTAAGTGAAAGTTACGATCAGTTAAAGTGAGAAAAAAGATCTCTTAGAAAAAGTTAGATTAAATGAACAAGAAGAGTTTGACTTCTTTTTAAAACAAGTTGACAACTAAATTTTCTCAAATTAACTTGTTGTATTAAAAATACAAAGAAAATTTCGTGATTTCTGTCAGTGTCAGATATTATAATAACTCTGTTAGCTATTGTTTATTTACCGTATTACTTTTTAATACAAGTTGCTTCATAAAAAATCGAATTAATATTTATAAAACTACTACAAATAATATAAAGTAAATTTTAAATTTTTAGTACATAATTCTTAGCATTCTATGTAAAACTTCTAATTTCTGTAAGATCAGAAAATTCGTTTTCAGGACTCCAGATAAAATGACTGATACGCAAAGCCTTTACATTTCCACAACATTCAATTTCTTTTTGATCAGGTTTAAGTTAAGAACAAGGAAAATAAACCAATGCTAAATCTGACAAATCCAGTGAACCATCGCTTCTTTGGGCCGAATTTGCTGGTATAGTTAACATAATGTGATTGTAAAAACATGAATTATTATTAATTCCTTTCTGTAGTATATTTGTAGTAGAATCCCGATAATTCGACCTAATGAGAACCGAAGAGTTTGAGAAAAAGTCGGGTTATCGGGAATGGGATTAAAAAACGTACTTTATGACGGTATAGTCTTTACAGCGTAAAAATAAAATTTAATGCATAGCATGTATAATAATTTACTTGATAAGAGACTCAAAAATAAAAGTACTTTATGAATAATATAATAAAAGTACTTTATGAATGGCATAAAATTGTCTATGATAAAAATTAACTAGCCGACTTTCCAAAAGCTGGCAATTTTTTTTTCTTTCTAAGAAATGTATAATACCTTGTTGTCTCCCACAGCACTTAGGTTTTTGCTGCTTCATTATGAAGACGAAGAAATAATAAGTGCATAACCGATTCCTCTTGTTGCTAAAAATACTTACGAGCAGTTTCGACAAATTTAAGATCCTTATCTATGTGATATTTTAGGAGCGTGTATGGTGGAATTCCCTCGGTCATGAAAACAGTTATGGGCATTATAGGCCTCGGCCCACATGGGCTGTCGCGCCACGGAGTTTAGTTTTAGTAAAGTGGAATTGTGAACGTCTTCATTATTTTCTGCCATTTTTTTTCATTTACTGTAATAGCTGCAATTATTTCTACATCGGACGTTTCGCTTGTTCGGAATCATTCTGTAACTATTGTTCGACGTCATTTTCGTTGCAAATCCAGTAACTCTTTTTCAGGATATCCAAGAAGTTAACATACATTTTCTGTATCACCATGCCAAACAAACTCATTTCCATTGTGATCAAGAAGTTTTCGCAAGGAACAAACTAATGTTAATGTCTTTACCTCGTTCCAGGCGTCCGCCACTCATGCAACAACATCTAATAAGTTAGTTGTCTTTAGGTTTTAGATAAGACCTTGACAATCAAGGTGTGCAACAAGAAGGGAGGATAACAGCTTGCTTCTATATTTTTTCATGATTAGACTAACCAAAACTCCTTAGTCTATTAGCATGCATAACACTGTGGCACTGGGTGGCTTATTAATGGATACATAAAAACATTGCTTGTATGTATCCATTTTTTAACATTTCAATATATGAGTGCGAAAATGCGTTAGCAAAAATCAAAATAGCCTTTTTTGACAAGTTTTCAGATTTAAAAATTGCTCAACTTATGGGAGAAATACTTCATGGAATCGTTCTTTGAAAACTGCACAACTCATTCAGGTCAGTAACTGGATTTGGTACTAAATTGAAAGTTCATCCATTTCAATATTTAATGCACCATTTAATACACCACTCATCTTTGATTTTCCTATAAGACCAAAAAAATTTAATTTATTCTCACCAGTTCATTACTGCATATTAGGATAGTTACTTTTTCGTTGCTTCTTTATCATACCGATTTTTCTAACTTGAAAGCAAAATTTTTCATTAGTAACAGTAAATAATTTAATCCTGACTCATCTTAATTGTACAATTGCTCTGTGGTCTTCAGATATAATACTTCGATAAATTTCTGAAAATTTTATCCTTAAATTAAGACATATCCTCCATATCCCCAGATAGTTTTTTCCCCACAAATATTAAGCTGCCGCACCTCATAGCATTTATTCCACTGATTAAGCCAGCCAGTGCTTGCGACAAATTTAGGATCATTATCTTTTTGAAATTCTTCATAAAATTTCTCTTGCAAGATTGGCCTACAGTTTAGCGTGCCTTTCTCTCTTGTTCGGCGTAAACAAATGTAAAGTTCTTCATTTATCTTATTAAATTCACTTTCTTCTATGCTTTTTTTCCTATGTTTTTTTTCTGTACACATAATCTCAAAACACAATAATTCGATTTCTGTCCGCCTCTTCTGTCAGCCTCAAACAGTACTTTGGCTAACTTACAATTCCTTATCCGAACTGCCAGCTTATCGAGTGCCATATATATATATATATATATATATATATATATATATATATATATATATATATATATATATATATATATATATATATATATATATATATATATATATATATATATATATACATATATATATATAGGTAGGTAGGTAAGTTGTCATTTAATAAGACTTTGCTTTGGTTTATAACATTTATTTGTAATATGTATATATTTAAATCAGCTCTTCAAATCTATCTCATGCATTTAGAAAATTTTCTGGATTCATATTAATAGAAGACTTAGTGAAATTAAAATGTGAAAACATAGTGAACACAATCAAGTCACACACACAATCAGCTATCACTTAAAAATACCTGTACAAAATAATTATAACTATAATAATTTTGTATACACTCTTGAAAAATAAATATACAATACAATCGGTTAAATTTGAATAATAAAATGGAATTCAAATATATATATATATAATTGACATTATTTTCCATATATATATGAAACACCAGGGAGACTGGTATTATTCTTTAAGCATGCGTATAATTTAAGCTGGTTTTTAAGTCTCTTCCTCATTAATTGTGTTTGAGGAACATCAACAGAATAAAAAAGGGAGAGACTGCCAAGTACTAAATAATAAATTATAATTAATTATGTGTGTTGAAAACAATTAAAATCACGACTTAAGCTAATTAAAAGTAAATTTTTATATTTGATACCCAAAGCTGAATTTGAAAACACATACTGTGAAATTTAATTATCACTTTTTTTTTTTTTAATATTTTACATAATTTAAATAGCATTTAAGTTTTGAAATGCAACACTTGAGGAAAATTAATGAATAAAAGTGTAAAGGTGTTTAAAAGTATACTTATAAGAATATAGCTTTTATTTAACACTTACAATGGGATTACTTAGGTGCCAACTCAATTACAAAATTTTCCTGTATTTTAAAAATAAAGTAACACAGTGTATATGAAGAACTATGTCAAAATAAACTGATTAAACGTTAAAAAATTCATTAAAAAGTTTTTCATCTTACGACAATACTTATCAGATTTAATGTCGATAATTTCCACTTATCCTGAACAGATTAGATTACGCACACAATTCTAGTGCGTAAATGCTGAACATTGGCACAAAATGCTATTGTAATAATGTGCTTCTTTTTCATTTATCCAAAGTCTATCTTTTTTTTCCGATAGAAATTTATAGAAGAGTCTAAACCACGACCTTCTGTGAAGATATCCTAGTTAGTCACGTACTTTCAGTCTCTTTCTGTTTGTTTTTATAGCATAAAATTTTAAGTCTGATTTTTATCAAATTATGTAAATAATTTTTCTAGAATTAAATGCTAGTCCTAATCAAATACTTCTTCTATCATTTGGTTACAGTATATGAATTTTTACATTGATAAAATTATTCTCATCAAAACACAAATTAGCTTACACTTTATATGTAGTTTCTATTGTTTGAAAAACTAAACTAATTGATGATTATAGTTTTATGAATGTATTAAGAATTCCAAACTGATTAAATTACTATTGTGAATAAGTATCATTAATTAGATTGAGTATACTGAAGAAAAAACAATGACAGAATTATTAAGGATTTAAAAATAGGGAAGTTTTTAAATCGTCAAGCCTAATTTCGTGACCAGAATATGAAAATCTCCACACAAAAATGCATAAGTTAAAATTTTAATATTTTATTTAATCATGTACAAAATCACAAATTTCAAAGGAGAACTCAGAAACACAATGGGTAAGAAAAAATACTCGCAAGACTTAACTTTCAAGAGCATCTGATACATTACGTTTTCAGCTCCAAATATAAAATGCTTAAAAAATAGCATGCATATAGACATAAAACGATGTATGAGATTTTTTACTTTATATTATCAAAACATGCATGAAAATGTGTATAGAAGATTTAAAATGTAAATATAAGTGAAAACAATTGCCTTACCTTTATTTAAATACCATTGTATTGAAATCACAAATTTAAAATAAAATAATGTTAATCAGGCTACTAAGCTTCTATAAGAAATTTCAGTTTTTATAAGAAAATTATATTATTGGCTAATAAAAGTGATGGAAGAAGTTTCAAAATAATCTAAATGTTAGATCTGAATCACTATACACAGTTTTTCCATACGTCAAAAATACTATCATAAATATTATCTTATAGGTTATCATAAAGCATTCTAAAATAAATGCACCGCAACTAGCTTGATAAGATGCAAATACTTTGTAAAAATACATAATAGATAATATTATTTTTATGAATTAGTTGCTATAAAAACAAGGACCTCCTTTAAAGATGAAGTAAAAGAAAGATTTTGACTTTTTTACATATTTTGACTTTACAGCCGAGATTTTGCAAAGGATAATGTTGATTGATTTATTTCCAGCATATGTCCCCGTACCTAAGTCAAAGATGGGCTCTAACACTTAAATGAAAATTTCTGAGGAAAAATGTGATTCTTTGAAATTTAGAAGCATAAACCAAGCACATGTCTGCCATGGCTTGGTCAGATACTCCAGAGATATTATTTTACACTTAGAGGATATTGACCCAGTCGCTTTTAGAGAACAAGACGGAACTTTGGTACCTCAGGATTCGAATTCACTACATTCCGATAAGGAGAATGATTAGTCCTTTCCAACGAGGAATACCCCATCAGTGGGTTTACCTTCTTTATGTAAACATGGGTGTCAGAATCCCGAAGTACCCCAGTAACTTGTCCTCTTCTTTCTTTTCTCCTCTGCTCTTTCTTTCCCTCTTCTTTCTCATTATGGTTGCCTCGAAAGAGGTTGAGGGTTCCCCTTCAACAGCCATCCTTACCCTGTTGCTATTAGCTTCTCTCACGAAACAATCATCCGCACGTTTACCGTGCGTGGTAACCCGGGTCCATGGAAAGGAGGGTCCTGGTAACTGAGAACCTCAGACCAACACATTACTTTAGGCTCTGCTTCAGGTAAAAGGAAAATGAACCGTGGTCTTCAGAACATCAATCGGATTTATGGACCAAACGATCGGTACATCTACTGGATGATTAACTCGTTATGGATGGAGGCCATCAGGGATGTACTGTGAGCGTATATAGAACTTGCTAGCATTTGTGCAGCTGGTCTGCATCTCCTTGTTAGACTAGGTAGTGCGGTTAGGTCTGGAAGTTTTAATTTTTTAAATGGAAAATAAAAAATATCTATCTAAAATTATTTCTAAAAATCTTATCAAATATTTCATCCCAAGGGGAAACAACTGGCCGGAATAAATGTAAAAATTTTTATTACGTAATAAAAGATGACACTTTTAAATCGGTGTCACCTTTTCCAATATAAAAAAGTATTTCTGGAATGCTTGTCAAGTCAAAGGCATTCAGAAGATGAGCTCAAGTGACCTACTCATAAAAGTCAAATCAGACTATCAAGATGCGGTCCTTATTAAAATGCATACCATGGAAAATTTTGAAGTAACTGTCATAATTCATATAACCTTAATTTTTCACATGGCGTAATATATGCTAGGGATTTGCAATGTACGACGACGGATGAAATTTTGGATTATCTTAAAAATCAGAAAATCTGTGAAGTCGAACGCATTAGAATAAAAAGAGATGGGGTGTTCATCTACAAACATCTCATGTTAAGTTTTACGACCGCAGACCTTCTAGACAACATTAAAGTTGATTACTTAAATTTACCCGTTCGGCCTTATATCCCAAATCGTTTGTAATGTTTCTAGTGACAGAGTTTTGGACATTCGAAATAACGCTTGCAGAGGTAAACTGATTTGCGCTCATTGCGCAGCAGTTGGCTACGATTGTTGGAACTGTACATTGAAGGAGGCATGTCATGGTGACCAGCCCTCCTATACTCAAAATTGTCCACAATGGGTATTGGAAAAAGAAATAACCTCGTAGATGATAATTAAAAAATTGTCATATCCTGAGGCACGACGAAAAAATTACTACTCGTACCCCATATTCACGGATTCGTTATGCCACCACTGCTAAGAAGGTCACAAAATCAAGCAAGACACAAACTGAATCGCTTTCTCCTTCCCCTATGGTAAACTCAAGACATCAGTTAAGGCAAAATTTACAAAATCTTCGATACTTATTAAAAAAATCTCCTTTTACTAAATCAAGAAGCAAATGATCTATGAAATTAAAGATAGCAAAAAAAGTGTATAAGAATCTTTTTTCCATCCGCGATGCTTAGTCGTGCGTGTAATCAGACAAGTCCATCTGTCTGCCATGGTTTGCATGCACATTTTGAAAAAATCAAGTCAATAATTTCAGCTCGTAATCCCACGTGTGTAGCACTTCAAAAAAACCTTCCTAAAAGCTACCAATAATATTACCATGCGTGGGTTTTATTGCTTTAGAAAAGACTGTGGTGATAATGGTTCAGTGTCTGGTGGTGTTTGTATATTAACATCTAATATTTTTTCCAGTATTGACCATTTATTGAATACTACTTTACAGGCTGTAGCTGTGAGAATTCTCACATGTCTGATGTCATCCGTCAAGATGAACTATATGATTTACTTGATCACTTGCAAACTCCATTTTTGTTATTCGGTGACTTAATTGTCATAATTCCTTTTAGGGAAGTAATGATACAAATTCCTGCAGTCGTCAGATAGAGCAATTTATTTCTGATAATTGTCTCTGCCTGATTAATACCAATAAGCAGACAAACTTAAACGTACCTACAAGAGCATTTCACTCTCTCAATATTGCCATTTCTTCTCCATCTCTTCTGCCATTGTTAAATTCAACAGTAGAAAATGAGCTGCATAACAGCGATCATTTTCCGGTCGTCAGCTTGTCGATGATGAAATCATTTCGATCGATGATAATGATAATGCTGTTCTCAAACATCGTCGAAATCAGAAGAAATCTTGGTCTCGTTACATATCTTCGATTACATATTCAACATCCAGTAAATTGTTATGGAGAAAAGTGAAAGCACCCAAATATAAATTCTCCTTTCCTATTTTAAATACAGGAACTGCCATGTACTCTTCTAATAAATACATTACAATGTCCTTGGTGAAACTTTATCTAGTGTCTCAAGCTCTGATTCTTAAGTTCTTTCGTTTTTAATGACCAAGACTCATGGCTGAGCGAACATCAATTCGTTTCAACCAAAGACCAGCCTTGCTTTGTAAGTGCGAATTTCGGATGTTGGAATTGAAGAAAGCATTGCTGCAGGCTAATAATACAAGTCCAGGATCTGATAGAATCAGCTATCACATACTTCGGCATTTAATGCCAGATTCGTTATCAAACATACTTCGCTTATATAATACAATTCTAGCTTAAAATATAGTTTTATTTATCTGGAGCGATACTATATAATTCCAGTTTCGAAGCCTGATAACGTTCCTTCTAACCCTTTTAATCATCGACCAATCGCTTTGATGAGTTCCTTATGTAAGATTCTCGAAGTAGAAGGTCAATTCCGTCTCGTATGTTTTAGAGAAAAATAAATGCAGTCCTGTTAATCAGAGTGGTTTCTGCAAAGGAAGATCCATTCTAGGTAACATATTTGGAAAACCAAATCCACAATGTTTTCATGAGAAGGAATCCTCTAGTTCCCATTTTCTTCGACAAAACGAAACTTTACGACCGTATGTGGCGTTATGGAATTCTCCGTAGGATGCACGATTTGGGCTTTTACGGTAATCTACCCATATTTATACAAAACTTTTTACGCTCAAGTGATTTTAGAGTTCATATTAGTTTTATGTATTCCGATACTTTTAACCAATCTGAAAGTATTCTTCAGGGTAGTATTTTAAGCATCATTCTTTTTAACATTCACATAAGTTGCATACTTCATAAAATTTATCTTCCTGGCATGGTACCTTATATGTTGACGACCTGCAAATATCATGTCAGGGGTCAAATATAGGGTTAATTGCTAGACACTTACAAGCAGTTGTTAATAAACTTGTTGCATGAAATGATAGCCAACAGTAGTTGTGTCTATTTTTGCAGAAAGATAAAACTGGATAGTGATTTACATTAACAATACACCTCTATATGTGGTCAGTGAAGTAAAATTCCTTGGATTGATATTCGACCGAAAATTAAATTTTCTTCCACATATTTTATATTTGCGGAAGAAGTGTGAGCGATCGCTTAATATTCTCAAAGTGTTATCAAATACTTCTTGGGATGCAGATCACACATCACTCCTTCAGGTTTATCACTTATTAATCTTATCCCACATTGACTACAGGTCTGTTGTTTATGGATCAGTTATGGCTTCCATCCAGAGTCTATACATTATATGTCATCAATTACCATTAGACCCGAGACAAATGAAGCAAGTCTCTCAATTGTTAGGCTAAGCTTATGTTGACCCCTTATCATCCGATGTGATCCCTGATTCCTAATGCCTCTCTAAAAGAGACTATATATGATACTCGTCCCATGAGCATCCCACTTTTTCTCACACAAACTAAATCACATCTGTGGCTTTCAGACCTATGTGATATTCAGATTGAATCAACCGACCAATTTGCTCATCCGTCTTGGTATGACCCAGCAAATACTTTTATTAACAGCTTTGCTCACTCAGAAAATCGGACACAACACTTATTGATTTTCAACAATTTTTTTTTCATTGCTGCTAATATTAATTATTCAAACCTGTATTCACAGATGGATCTAAGATAGTAGGACATGCTGGCTGTGGAATATTTATTAATGATACATCTTTTAATTACAGCCTATCTTCGTCTTGTTCCATCTTTATTGCTGAAGCCACAACCACTTTCCACCCTCTTTATCCTGTGAATATAGATGACTATGAACATTTTTGTGCGTATACTGACAGCATTAGTGTTTAAGAAGCGTTGAGAAACAATAGTTTTGCATATCATCCTCTTGTGTCGAGAATTTTTCAAAGCAATGAATTCCCTTAGTGGCAAGGGATATAAAATTTTATATTTTGTTGGATACCAAACCACGTAGATCTTAATGGAAATCAGAGAGCACATGCAGTTGCATCGGAACCAATTCTACCATCTGTTATGTGAGAAGCGATATGAAAGTAAGGATAAGTTTTATTTATTCTCTTTGGCAGATGTATATAGAATATGCAGGTCGCAAACAAACTGAATAACATATTTCCATCCCTTACCTCATTATCAACTTCACCGATACAATGTGCAAATGTACGTTTGACTTGCCTTCGTATGGAACACAAATGTTTCACACACTGACACCTATTATTAAATGAATTAAATCCTTGGTATGAAACCTATCAAGAACCATATATTGTGCTTCAAATTTTAATCTTATGCTCTATTTTTAACCTTTACTGTTTTAAAATTTTCAAAGCAGATTTTTAACCATATCTAATTTGTTGGAAGAGGCACATCACAAAAACCTATTTGCTTTTTTGAGAATTATAGATTTTTTATATTTTATTTGATTTATATTTTAACTTTTGTATAATTATATATATATATATATATATATATATATATATATATATATTGATATCCTTTCTGTTTTTTACACACACACATATATATTATATGCACATATTTATTTTAAAACTTTTACTATTGTTCGGGTTTTTTTTAAACTCTTGCCGCAGATGTCCATTCTTAGACTTAGCGCCATAAAACCCAACCAACCAACGAGGAATCCAATGTAGATTTTTGACATTAAACAATTCCTATTACTGCACTCATAGAGTGTCGCACTCAACCCAGAAGATCTTCCAATTAGGTGGAAGCAGTTGATTGGGAATCTTCATAATTTAGAAGCAAAGGCCAAGCAGAAGATCCCGCGATAATTGACCTACCACCCAAGGAGACATCATTTCACTTGGAGGACATCGAGAAAATAACCTATTTAATGTGCTTTAGTCGATTTTACTGAACCCAAATGATCTTCGGCTAAGCCTCTCAAATTCAGAACCTTTTGATAGTCAGAATAACGTCCTACCAATCAGGCTACAATGGTCAATCATTAATTACTTAAAAGTATTCTGAAGTACAGTTATATCGGAAACGGAAATGAATGGTGTTGGAACTAATAATATTGGAGTCATTGAAATTACAATGTTGCTATCACATTTAGGTTCCTAGATGGGCATGAATCGAGGTGAAAGTTTAGGAATTTTCCAAGTTTGAAGAAATTTCTCTAACCATTATATGGAAGGTACACTAGAAGTATGTACAATCCCTAATTAAGATTACTGACAATTATGTTAAAAAATAAAATAAGCCTTGATTTTTGTTCGCATTATAAAGTAGAGACGTAGATAATTTAATAATGGTTTACTTTAAAATATAAACCTTTTTGTATCACGTGAATACGGTTCGCTATTATGAGCAGTTCTCCGGGAAAATGTGGAGTGAATATCTTAGAACAATAAATGTTATGTTAAATAATAAAATGGTATATAGTCTATATAACAAGAGAGAAATAGTTAAAGTGAAAAGTCTTGTTAAAGTCATGGACAGTTAAATATATTCATCAACTCTCTCTGTTCATCTTTCTCTCTCAACAGTTAGAGATCAATTCATGAGAAAATTTCTGTACCAATTTGAACAAACATAGTCATTTTTGGTTTCAACTTCAAAGGTATCAAAATTTCGAGTTGGAAAGACCTTAAATGTATATTAACTATATGAATATTCTACTAATTTGACGAATAATTGATCATAAATAATTGTAAAAGCAAAATAATAATAAATAAATAACACGTGTTTAATATCCCAAATATTAAAAGTCATTTAGACTGTTGTAAAATTTTGTTTTCTTCTTTTTTAACATAAATATACTTCGAATTTTTATGTGTAAAAAATTTATAAGTCATCTTCATTTCTTAGTGAAGAACATTTCTTTTAAAAACAACTTATTTTCTACAAAATTAACACAATTTTAGAAATAGGCTTCGAATATTCTAACTCCACATCGCAAAATGTATTGAGATCATGTAGAGGATAGCCTAATACATGATGAGTATCACAAACTGCTTCAATATCTGTTCTGTATATGTCTTCTGATAGATTTCCTATTCTCATGTACATAAACACGTAACGAGTCATAATATGAGGAATTTTCAAGCACGCACACTTTTGGAAATAAATACTGAAAGATAAAACGCTTTTTCTCACTGTTCCACAGTAGCTAGGACGCATAACAAATACCGCTTACATTTTTTTGAAAATAAAGAGTCAGTATCGTAATCTTTATATATATATTATATAATACGATATTAATTTATTTTCAAAAATCCTTGCTTATTAAATAAAATATTAATATCGATATTAGTCGATAAAAAACTTTATTCAATTGATAAATAATTTATCCCGATATATATATATATATATATATATATATATTAAAATGAAAAGAAGAAATATAAAACCGATCACTGTGTGTATGCTCTTTTCATTCTATGATTCTTATTTCCAAAATAAAATTAATAGCAAAAATATTTAATCATCATGCACAAAATACAATTTCACACTAAGAGAATAATGTATAATTTATGCAAAACATTTATTTATTTCAAATGATCGGACAATTGGCTATTTAAGCAAAACATATGTTTTAGATAATCTAATTGAACATAGTATGAATTATATTCGTCAAATATTTTAAGCATAAATTATATTTCTTTTCATTTTTGCATTATTTATCGCATTTATTTTATATATATTATAAATGAAGAATTTATTTATCAGTGTTTCAAATTGAACTTTAAAAACAGGTATCATGTGTATGTACACATATATTTGACAGGATTTATTAATAATTAAAATTACTTAAGTAACAAACATATTGCTTACTAAATAAATTTTCCTTGTAATTTACACATGCATCCAATATTTAACCCCTTGACTGACTTTGACGAGTCTGACTGGTCATTGATTTCCTGGGCCATCACAGACTTTGACGAGTCAGACTCGTCAAGCGCTTCTTTCGGCGGACGCCGTGCAAGTTACAATTAGATTACATAGTTGCTTCACTCGTTCGACGATTCTCATTTAAAAAAGCACACTGAAAGTAAGAGTTCAGTTTAGCAGAAGTCTCGCACGGTGAATGTTATACTAGCCAATATTTGAGTTTAGTAAAGATTATAAATAATCCCCGTAACATGTATAAGCCGGATGCATTATATGAAAGTGGGGATGATGGTGTAAATTGATGGTGTAGATCAATTAAGCGAAATTAAATAGTTTTTTTTTTTGTCGCATCAAATTCCATTTAATTCGTCAGTCAAGGGGTTAATAATAATTTTAAGTAATAACAAATCACTTATTAAATGTTTTGCGTGTGATATTTCCTTTATATTATTCTGCGATTGATTTTATTTATTATCTTTTCATGTATTTTAAGTGAATTAAATTTTCAAGTTATTACTATCAACGATAAAAATATCACAAGAGAAACAATAATTTTAATATAAATCACTATCAAATATTTATTCTGAAAAATCGAAACATTTAATACAAATAAACTATATAAATAACTCCAGAAAATAAATAACCATAAAAAGTTAGAAAACGATATTCAAAATTTTTTTTGAAAGAAACTGTAACACAAATTAAATAAATTACGTAATCAAAAAACTCTTTTACAAGCAAAATCTAAAATTTGACATCATACTATGAAATGAATGAAATTTTACCTTTAAATATGAATTATTCGAGATAATAACATATTCGAACAATGTTAAAATAATTTCATATAACAAATATAAGTCAATGAATTTATAGTATAGCAATAAAGTAAATAACTATATTAAATAGAAAAAATGCACATATTAAATAGAAAAAATTGGAGTCAAATATTGGAAAATTTATGCACAAACAAAATGTATATATTTTTTTAGAATGAGTATAAAACAAATATATTCTCATTCGAATAAATTAAAATAATAAGAATATTTTACATACGAAATAAAAAAAATTCAAATCAAGTACATAAACAATTACTGAAATATTACCTACAAATGTGAAGTCAGTTTCCGTTTCGCGTAACAATAGCAAATACGAATGCGAATTCCACGTCGGGAAGAAACAGGGGAATCCCCTTTTTCAATATAGAACCAGACCAGCAATTGGAGGTTACTTTAAATGAAGGTATACTGCAAAAGGAGCTTTATCGTCTATTTGGCATTTGAAAAATATATTTCCACATTCATATTTTGTAAATAAAATACATTTTTATTTTATTGTTTTTTATTATTTAATTTTTATTAAAAGTTTATTTTCATACTTTCAAAAGAATTAATATGACTCATTGAATGAATAGTCATAAGAAAGGACTGTACAACTGGTGACGTGCTAGTGATTTAATATCGGAGACCCCGAATTTGCTCAGAAATTACAATATTGAACAAAATATGGGGATAAAACGAAAAAGCGAAAGAATTTTCGATGTCCACAAATAGTGTGTGTGAATCGAAGATTTATTGATATTATACTTTATAAATTTTGATTCGTCCTCGAATTTTCCTTTCATAACTTTCATGTTTAATTGTTAGCCAGTGTTGTGATTTTAAAGACAAAGCTACTCTCTCTCTCATTATTTCTCATATAAAATTTGATATAATTTGGACAATTGTTTTATAGTGTCTTAGACATTCTTTTCATTCCATTCAGCCATCCGAAATTTAATCCCGGACAAAATTTAAGAGGAAAAACATAAGCATGATGTTGTATAGACTTTTTTTTATTTTTTTTTTTTATCCAGAAGTCAAGTTTTAGTATCTTGGTGTGGAAAGGTTTTCCTCCCATCTACAAAGGATGGCGTGTTCAATGTCTGTCACAGCCATACACAATCGTATTGAGATAGCCTGATAATGTTAGAAGTTTTGTGGGGTCAAATGCCCTTTTTATTGTGAAACATGAGTAAATTGAGGGAACCAGTTCAGATTATACTCAAATTCATTGATATTAATTTAAAAAAATGGAAATAATGGTATTCGATTTTCACTCACCCATAACTTTTCTTTCATTATCGTTTGTACTTCTAAGACGCGCTTTAATATTAGTCTAAATTCATGCGCGTGGCGCCACTTCAAACTGCTATTTAAATCTTTAAGATTTTGACGATTTTAAGTTCGACAATTTTGTTCTTCTTGGGAATTTAAAAAAAAAAAAAACTTATTAATTACGCCTTGTAGAAAACAGCGATCATTTTTGAACAAGTATCCAAGTTCTACAGAAGGATAATAGTGGCCTACCGAGATTGTGGATTATCCTTCAAAGAAATCAGTAGCCATGTTGGATGAAAACAAACAACAGAAATGGGGGTATGTGATCGTTGGATGAAGGAGGGTACGACGGACGGACTTGTTCAATTGCATCCTCCTCAGTGCACCACTTCACGTGATGACATTCAAATTGTGCGCATGGCAGTGACATATCGCTAACCCCCATCACGAATCACAGCACTGTACATTCAATCTGTAACGCATTTTCCAGTGTCTGCGTTACCATTCAACGCCGTTTACAGCAGAGTAGTCTGTCCGCAAAAACCCATTGTTTCGTCTACACTTGATACAGAACCACAGATGTCTCCGCAACCAATTGTGCGATAAAAGAAGAATGTGGATGGCAGAATGAAAAGAAATTGTCTTTACTGAGGAGTCATGCTTCTATCTGCAACACCACGATGAAATTTTTAATTTGAATTTAACAGTTTAAAAAAATAAATATCCAGTATTTATTCACTTGACCATAAATAGTTTTTACATGTATGATTTTACAGAGTAAACAAATATGTCTATATGTATGTATTTTTCTTTCAGATAAAATGATTACAATTTGAAATGCCTAGAGAAATTCATTGAGAAAAAATATTTGAACTTAAGAAGAAAGTGTCTAAAACTAAATAATATTTTTTGATGAAAAATAGATCATCTATTGATCTATTCTATTACACAATTTATTTCTCTAAGTAACCAAAATTTCAACGTAGCATTTGGTAATATAAAATTTGTATTTTTTACATATTTGGGGATGAATTTTAAAATATTCATAAAAGTTCTAAACTTTTATATAAACATTATTTTCTAACAATTCCACAGTGACTTAAGCACACCAAAATTTAAAATTCCTTACATAATTTGTATATCTGGATTTTTAAAGGTAGAATATGAAACATGCTGTGCAATCATTTCCAAGTTTTTTTATTGCATGTGAATAATATATTTTAATTATTTTAATGGCAAAAAATTTAGATGAAAAATTTAGATTTATAAAGAAAGGTTTTTTTTTTTTTTTTTTTAAATAAAAATGGAAAAAAGATCTTATTGTTATTTTGATATTTGCTTAATGATTCCATGATCAAAAAGAAAGTAATTAAAATCTATATTTTATAAAATATGCAGCATTGCTTATGTCTTTTATAATATTGTAGTTTGCAATCTTTTATTTTAAAAAATCATTTTATTTGTAATGTATTTTAATATTAGTATATGTGATACAAAATCATTGTTTAAATATTTTTGTTTTAATTTGTATTAATTATTCATTTATAAAAAAAAATTATGTGTTTTTCAGTTACATTTGATTAATTCAAAAATGTTTTAACATTAGAAATAAATTTATGTGTGGATGTATATATTTTTATTTAATTTGTAACAATCCATTTTGTAAATTATGATAGGGGCTATAACTATTTCATAACAATGAAAAAATCCAAAATTATTTTGTATTTTTTCATTGTATATCAATAATTTATCATTTTTGCCACATTTTTATAAAAAAATTTCAAAAACTGCTAGATAATCATTAATTTACTTACGTCAGTTACTAAATTTTAATTAATTAATTAATGAGAATGCCACTTTTTTAACAAATTACTCTTGCTTTAAATTGCACACAATAAAAAGTTCTATTAGTTTAATATAAATAATTATTCCCTTTATTATAGATAGATTTGGAATTTGATTTTTAATATCCAGAAGCTGACTGTTTTCTTAGTAAATGTCCTGCATAATATGCTCCTAGAATATTATATGTTCAAAAACCTGTACTATAACATGAAATAAATATGTGAGAGTTTAGGATGGTATATTTTTTAGGCTGAATATCATTTTAATACAGAATATAATTACATAGATATCAGATTCCTTGCAGAAAAAATATGGTTTATTTTTTTGAAGTATTATTCTTATATAATTTCAGTGTTAAAGTTTATATAGATACTAATGAGATTTCAAATACTATAGAAATTTTAGTTATTAGGCTTCTTTTTTTTTTCGTAATAGGTGAAGAGATCTTTAGAAGAACAGCGCTCAAAAGTAGTCAACTATACTTGCTTGACTGTGGTCAAAAGCAAGACCTGAATATGAAAAATTTTTATTTGAGGAATAATAATTTAATGATGTCGAATATGCAAGATTAAAAAGCATTCAATTTTGTATATAAATGTTATCATGTGTTTAATGTTAATTTACTAACTTACTGTATTTATAAATTAAGAAATGGTCCAGTTAAGACTTTGATTTTTTATTCTTATTTTGTGTTATAAAACTGTCAATTCTAAAAATTAAGCTCCAATATTAATTTCACATCATAAACATAAAAATTTCTGTATACATATTTTTATTTAATTTTTTCTGTATTAAAAATTAAATAAAATGCTTTTTGTTTAATCCTGCATTTTATTTTTAATTTCATTCTTAGTTTCATTGAAGCTATTTTCAGTTTAAGCTAAACTTGGAAAATATATCATAAAACAAGATTTATTTACAAAAACATAAGTCAGTTTTGTTCAACAGAATAATCTGTAAATATTTTTCTTTATCCTCCAGTAACTTCACATAAATGCATATTATCTATATTCAAAAGTAAACTTTTGCTATACTTTAAATAAAGAAATTTTTTTCAAAAGAACTATAATTACATTTACTTATATAAAATATTTACATATTTTTTTTAATTGTGTACAATTTGTTGTATTAATAATGTTTATAAAAGTTAATTTTGTACTTATGGACCCATAGTAAACTAAACTGAAAAATAAGTAGTGTGATGATTTTTTCTTGAGAGTGCTACACTCACACGTAAGATTAAATATATATAAGTAATGTAATAAATGGCAGAATAAATTGCTTTATATTGTCTGTAATTTAAAAACCACTGTAATTATCCAAATCAATTAAAATGTCATATTCAATTGTACTGTTATATTATTGACTAAAAAATCATATATATTGTAATTTAAAAAAAAAATAAAAAAAAAAATAAATAAATCCTTAAAATAAAGAATTAAAAATCTAATTTCTGCGCTAAATTGTCAATATAAAAAAATCAGCAATACTTCTATAAAAAATTGAAATTCGCTCTTTTTTCCTCTTAAGACTGTTTGTTGTTACTCCTCTTGAAAGGAGTGGTTTACCCACCTCTTTCAAAAGAGTGAATTTCTAAAGATTGGTTGAGTTTTGTGACAATGAGAAAGAGTGAAATTTAACTTATTCTGAGTGAAATCCACTCGATTATTTTTAATAGTGTACTGTACTCTAGACAAGCAGAAATTTTAAATTTAGTAAACTTTCGTTTGCGGTATTTAATATATATATATATATATATATATAATTAATAAATTTTGTAAAATATCAATATTTGAAATTAGATTGCAGATTTATAAAAACCAAAACAAATATAGCTTCATATAATAAAATTTTTCCATTAAATTATTAATATCACTAAAAAAATCGATATAAGCAAACTCTATAAAAATAATGAATTATTTAGATGAAGTTGTATGCACACTATTATTACGAATGCGAGATTTACTTATTTAAATAGTCACTCTACCAAAAAAAGATTTATTAATACGATGAGAGTAAAAATATAAATAAATCATAGTTAATGGATATATCTAAAAAAACTACTAGCTGTAAAATGTAATTAAGTTTAGATAGCACAGAAATCACCATTTTGACAAATTGCTTAAAGAGTAAACATCTAAAAATCACTTTTGAGAATGAACAAATGCCATCTTTTAAAAACATATAAACTTTTAAAATATTAGCTTTGTCATCCGTATAGCCAGATTATCAAGCCCACAAATATATAAGGTGTATGTATGTCAACAACTCCAGAAATCTCATTCTAGAAAAGCAAAAGACGCCAGGGAAAATTTCGATTACATAATTCAACGAGCATAAATGTGATAAAATTGGAAACAGAAACTTATACGAGGTAAGATTCAAAAATTTCCAAACTGAATCTATAAGGCAGTGGTTTCCAGCCTGTGGGACATGAGACAGTTGCAAGGGGGGCATGCAGCTGTTTCCAAAATATCATTTTCGAATACGAACCAAAAAAGTGGAATGGGTGACAAAAAATGAATCTACAGTATACATAATCCACAATCCCCACCGCAAAGTTTTCGGGTAAAAATGCTAAAACATCCCATCCATATTCTTCTTGGAATGAAATATCTCGCTTTCGCGTTTGGAGCCGAGCACTGGTGAGGCGTGGAATCAAAAGATAAGCACTCGCAGCATCCCAGGTATTCTCGTGCTTACTCGCGCCAAACTTCAGTAAATAGAAGCATCTGATTGTTTCTGTTTTCTATGAACAAAATTAGTTCCTTAGTAGTGCTTGCGATAACCACGTTGATATATACAGGGCCGGCCCCAGGGTAGGACGATCCGATCGGCCGCCCGGAGCGCAATGATCTAGAGGTGCCAAAATCATGGAAAATGAAAATAAGCTGGTTAAAAAAAAAATAAGTTACAGGCTTTTATAAACTGCACTAAAAAGTAAAGAATATTTTTCATCATTCTGATATCATATGAATAAATTATTTTTCATAATATTGCGTTGTCATCGGACTCTTATACTATAAGTATAACAAATATCATTGAAATCGGTTCACGGGAATTTTCATAAAACGCGTTGCAAGATTTGACTGATAGTTTTGATTTTGATTTTTGATTTCGAAACCAAGTGAAACGAGATCTACTTTTCAACTGCATATAAAAAGGAAGTAGACTTAAAACAATGCATTAAATAAATTATAATATCAGTTGAGTATTTATGAAATTTGATTTTTATATAAATTAACGGGACGCAACAATTTGTTTTTCAAAGGGGGGCGCCGGTACAAAAAGGTTGGAAACCACTGCTATAAGGTATAAAAAAAATGCAGTAGTGCAACTACGAGAAGTGTTTGCGTTTTTCTCTTCTCTGTCATTATTGTCTTTTTTCTGCCCATTCTACTTTCACTGTTGAAGTTGTCGCCATTTTGGAAGCTCTTAACATGATTAAGTTTTGTCGCCATGACAAATTCTGAATTTACACTGATAGTATGGGCGTTGTGAAGCAGTTTAATTTTCCGCAGCGTTTCCATCCCATGTTAAATGAAATATTAGCTTTGTTCAATCAAATGTCTCAGAATGGTATTGAAATTTTGTTTTGCTGGGTACCTAGTCATGTCGGCAATGAATAAGTAGACGTATCTGCTGAGAAAGGAAAAGATCTCTTAAAGCCAAGCAATCCTTTATGCTGACATCAAGCATTCAGTTTCTGTATATACCCATATTGTTTGGCAGAATTCTTGTAACCAGCAAGTTCTATACTTCTGTATTAAAACAAACTTTTTTGTTTTAAACCTTTCATTCGAAATTGGACTAGTACCTCATAAAGGCGTGCTGATGATATTTTTATCCCGACTAAGGATCAGTTACAGTCGTTTGACGCAGTTATATTTAAGGAGCCTGCACTCTGTGTTCGAGTTGTAAATAATTTTAACTATATATCATTGCATAATTGAATGTCCTAATTTTCACTACCTTAGTCTTACCTTTTTCACAGTGCTTAAATTTACGGGAATTTATTAAGGAAACACCCAATCCAAATCTTTCTTCAGGACTATTGGAGTTTTGCAGTGCCTTTAATGCATTCTCTTTTTTTGTGCCATTTTTTTTCTTAAACAGCCTTCGAATTTATATCTTTTTACTGCAGCAAACCTGTGTTTTTCCAATTTTATAATGGACACTTTACATCTTTTGTTCTGATCTGATGGAATTTTATCGATTCGTTCGTCACAATTTTACACCAGAAAAAGACACTTACTCACTCGCTCTTCTCTAAAAGTGATTTGTCTCAAATTACATGGTTGAAAGCTCGCAGGAAAATTTTTGTACGCAGGTGCATTTAGTAACCAGCAATAGGAAAAAATGGCGAAAATTGAGCAGAGAATCAATATCAAATTTTGTGTTCATTGGGAAAGAGTGCTACGGAGACTTTCGAAATGTTAAAACCTGTATACAGAAGTGAACCGTTATAGAGAAAGTAAGCTTTAAAATGAAATCGTCGTTTCGGAGAAGGTAAAGAAAGTGCTGAAGACAACGAACTCTGTAACAGTACCGTGACTTCATGAACCGATGAAAACATCAAAAAGTGATTGTGGTGGTACGTGTGAACCAGTAGCAAACAATTTGGCAAATTGCAGAATCATTGGGATATTAAGGACCGCATGTCAGTGGATACTGACTAAGGATCTTAACATGCATAAAGTGTGTCAACGTTCTATGCATGTTAAGATACTTAGTAAGTTTTATTCTCTGCATGTTAAACGTAAACCAAAAGGGAGTTACCAGGGCAATCTTTATCTGGAATTTATTCCTGATGCACGCACAATGAACAAAGAATCCTACTTCGAAATTCTGAGTGATTTGCGTGGGTCGATCCAGAAGAAAGGATCGAAAATGAGGTCTGAGCAGTCATGGGTGCTTTGCATGATAACTCTCCTGTTAATCGATCCCTACTCGTCAATAACATTCTTGCGAAAAGGAAAACAACTGTTTTGCTTCATTCTCCTTACTCACCTAATCTCGCATCCTGCAATTTCTTCCTATTTTTTGAAACAGCAAAACGCTTGCAGGGTCGTCGATTTCAATGTTTAAGTTAAATGTGCATCACAAGCTGATTTAAAGGACAGGGCAAAAAAATGGATTTCAGAAATACTTCGATGAGCTTTCTTTATAGGCTCTGGAAAGAATGTGTTGTTGAATAAGTGTCTTGTTTTGAAGGAGAGGACGTGTTTCTGCAGTTTAATTCATTATATTTTTTATGGTATAGACTCAGCCCAGTAACTTTAAATCTTACCTCGTATGTTCTTAAACTAATATTTATGCTTTCTAAATTTCAATAAAGTTATTTTTTTGTACAAATGATTAAAAATATCTTATCTAATGCTAATACATTACATTTTAATCGTAATTTTTATGTAAACAAAAGTTCAGATGAGTTGAACACAAGGTGTAAAAATTGGCTCTCATATAGTATGTACTCCTATATATAGTATTTTAAATTTCAAAGGCAACTATCATAAAAAGTTTTTATTTAAAACAAGAATAAAATTACTTAAAAAAATTTTCAAATTGTTAGAAAAATAAATTTTCCAGAATACTGTCATTTATATTTTCGGTGTGAAAATATAAAATTTTGTATTTAGAATTTTTTTTTAAATGATTAATGCATTAGCTATAGATTCTGGTAAAAAAAAGAAATTCTTTCAACAGAAACCATATTTTTCGCTACAGGGTTCGTATTCAGTCAGGAATAGATTAACCTATTTTACAACTCTAGACGTTTTTTTTTTTTTTTTTTTTTTTTTTCCCGTCGGAAATTCTATATCCGATATGAAAATTTTCTAACAAAATAATAAATGATAGCTATACAATAATAAATGAGAGCTATAGAATAATAATTAAGAAAAATAACTTATTTTTGAAAAACTTAAATAAAGTTATTATGGTTAAAATAATTATATACGCATCTGATATCTATCAATATATTCAACAGAAATGAAACTTTTTTTGTTTGCATGTCATAAATTAGGTAAATGAAATTTGTTCTGTTAAATGTCAAAACTTTCGTTTCGTAAAAACAATAAAATTAATACAAAAATTTTTCTTTGTCTAGGTTTCAATTATAAAAATTTAGAATTATACCTTCGTAATGAATATTGCTCTACACATTTTGTTCTATGAATATTGCATTTAAAAATATTATTTTATTTGACTTAATTTCACCAGTAGTAGTTTTTTTTTTTTTTTTTTTTAAATTTTAAAACGCTTACAATAATTTTTCATAAGATACATTCTAGTGATACCAGGTATAGTTAAAAATATATGCAACTTATAAATCATACAATGATGTAAGATGGCCCTGTTAAATTTTAGTTTTCAAAAAGTGATAAAAATTGTAACCATTCTTCAGGGAGTCTTGAATGTCTTCACTGTTTTATTTTATTTTTATTTATTTGACACAAAGTTATTTCACTGGAATATATAAAAATTCAACTTATACCTAATCTGTCATAAAAATTTCATTATTGTCTGTATTAATTTTGTTGCACAATTTTAATTCAAAACATATTTTGTTTTAAAACATTAGGTTAAAAAAACTTCATTTAAAGACTTTGTGGTGAAACACTTCTGCTCGGAAGTTGGCAGCAGCAGCTAGAAAAACTTTCTACCTGAACATTGGCAATACCAATCATGTTCGAACAATAGTACACGTTGAACAACAGAGCACATTCACGGTTTCCCGACGATGTGAACGGACAAATTCAGAAATCGATTCTCTCTCAGAGATTTGGTATTTGCGACGTTTTGACAATTGTTTAATTTGCAATAAAATTCAGTTAAATTTCAATATATGGTGTGCGCAGATTATTTAAGAAACCAGTTAGCCTGCACACTATATCTGGTGACCAAAATGTGATTCTTCAAGACCAAAACGTATATTCTTCAAGCCTTACTTGGGTTTGGAAGTAACTCCAGAGCCACGTGGGATTTTTATAACTTCGACATGAATTCATGTGGATTAACATCAACAGTTCCATGAGGTCTCATAAGTAAATGTCAGGGCTGATTGGTAATCATCCATAACTTCTAGGATGCTGGTAGGATCTTTCTATAATTTTCTTAAACATAGCGTTATGTGTGCTCTTTGGTTATTCACTGGGATCGGTTTCTTGAAAAAATTGTGTATATATTTTAACGCAAAGTTTTTTTTAAATTAAATTATTATTTGTACATATTTTCCCCCCATGAGCTACATTCCGTTAAATACTCCACAATTTTATCAATCCTTTCTCATCGTGCTGGGTTTTATTATTTGATTTACTGTATTGCATTATATGAATATTCATTGTTTCTTTTATATTTCATAACTAATATTTTTCGTATCTATTGTATTTCTCATTTATACATCTTGGTATTGGAAACAATACGCACTTTCCTATTATTGATTTGTATACTTTGTAATTATTTTTCTGCTAAATTTTGACCATGCCTTTATCTGATGATTTTTCCGTTACTCAAAATTCGCCCTCCGAAGACACACCTTCGCAGGTTGCACACGTTTCGGTAAAAATACCACCAGTGTGGAAAACTAACCCTTCTCTGTGGTTTATTAGGTTGGAATCGCAGTTTTTCATGGCGAATATAGCGTCCGATCTAACAAAATTCAATCACGTTGTCTCCTCTTATATCCCGACATACTAAATTCTGTACACGAAATTTTAGAGAAACCACCCACTACCAAAAAATACGAGGCCTTAAAAAAGCGTCTAATTTCTGTTCATTCCGAAAGTGAAGCATCTAGAATTCGAACCTTGTTGCAAAGAGTAGAACTCGTCAGTGACCAAAGACCCTCCCAATTACTAAATCGCATGCGTTCGATAGCTGGGGATATCGTAGGTGAAGCGCTTTTACGCTCGTTATGGCTCACGAGGCTGCCATATAACACGCAGACTATTTTAGCCGCTTTCAGCAAGGATGATTTGAATAAAATAGCCACAGTTGCTGACAAATTAAGTGATCAAGCTATCCCTACGTATGTAAATTGCATCACCCATAACTCTCATGATTCTGTCACGACTCGCTTGGAACTCCAGGTAGCGCAGTTAACTTAACAAGTTATCGAATTAAGCACCGCCCAGGAACGCAGATCCCGTAGCCCTAGGCGTAATTTCCGCCGATCATTTCAACGCAGCAGATCTCGTGATAGTTCCCGCTCTCGCACTAACTCCAGTCACTACAAGGAGCGTACGAATGAACTTTGTTTTTAACCATGTCAATTTCGGGGATCAAGCGCGAAGGTGCCAAGCTCCATGTTCTTTTCATCAGTCTGGAAACTAAACGGCGATCGCTCACTGACCAATCTAGCGACCGCTAATTGAATCGTATTCTTCTGGCCGATCCATCTTCAAAATTAAATTTTCTAACTGACTCAAGAGCCGACGTATCTGTTTTGCCTAAAAAATATGCTCTAAAAACCACATCCTCTGAAAATTTAGCCTTATATGCAGCAAATAGCACTTAAATTTCTTCTTTTGGCAATAAACGCCTCATTATTGAATTAAACCTCCGCCGAAAATTTTCGTGGTTATTCGTCTTTGCTGACGTAAAACAACCAACTATAGGTGTTGATTTTCTTAAACATTTTGAGTTACTTGTCGATGTCAAAAATAACCGTCTGATCGACTCTCTCGTCAAACGGCATATCTTTCAACAATTTTTTCCTAGATTCCAACATATCCGTACTTATCGGCGTTTGTAAATTTGAAAAATTACTCGCTGAGTATTCTGAGCTTACAAACCCTTCTTTAGTAACAAATGACTTTAAAACTTATGAAATTTTCCATCACATTGAAACTAAAGGACCCCCTGTAGTTTCCAGACCTCGCCGTTTGGCTCCAGAATTACTCAAAGCAGCGCGTTTAGAGTTCGAATACCTAATGTTTCAGGGAATTATTCGACCGTTCAAAAGCCCTTGTGCCAGCCCCCTCCACATGGTCCGCAAATCTAACAATGATCGGCACCATTATGGTGACTATCATCACTTGAATGCTGTGACAACTCCGTATAGATATCCTGTACCCCATATTCAGGATTGCACACAGATTTTTTCCGGCAAAAATATTTTTTCTACCCTCGACCTGGTAAGAGCGTATCATCAGATTCCCGTCAATCTTGAGGATGTACCGAAAATTTCTGTAACCACCCCATTCGGTTTGTTCGAAATCCTTAAAATGCCATTTGGACTTCGTAATGCTGATCAAACTTTCGATACATTCATACATCAAGTGCTTTACGGATTGGATTTTTGCGTCTCCTACTTCGATGATTTCCTTACAGCATCGGCAACCGAAGACGAACATGTTAAACATCTTCGCATCATTTTAGATAAACTTCGCGAATACGGACTAAAATTGAACCCCTATAAATGTGTTCTTGGGAAAACATCAGTGTCATTTCTTGGTTGCTTAATAACACCCACTGGCGTAAGCCCTCTTCCCGAAAAGTCAGCAGTAATTTCCAATTTCCCTAAGCCTGAAACACTGTCTGAACATAAGAGATTTTTAGCTATGCCAAATTTTTTCTTGCCTAACGCCACAGCTACTCAAGCCCCACTTCATTCACTTTTAAATAAACTCTAAAAAGAATAACAAACGACCTGTTCTTTGGACAAAGGAAACAACTGTCGCGTTTGAAAAATGCAAAAGCGATTTAATGAATTCAGTCACCCTTGGTTTTCGTTCCCCTGATCAGCAGCTATCATTAATGGTAGATACTTCTGATATCGCCATAGAAGCAGTATTACACTCCCAAAGTACCAATGGCTTACAACCTTTAGTTTTTTACTCCAGGAAACTGACGCCAGCTGAAATCAAGTACAGCATATATGATAGAGAATTATTGGCTATCTATTCTGCTGCAAAACATTTTCAGCACAATCTTGAGGGACAAACCTTTTCTATACCTACTGTTCATCGTCCACTTACATTTTTGCTTTAAAAAAATTCAAATTCTGCATTTCCTAAACAAATTCTAATTATGAATTTTATCACTCAATTTAGCATTGGCATTCAACACGTTTCTGGATAACAACCCAGTTGCCGACGCCTTATTGAAAATTTTCACCATTCATAGTAATAACGCCACCGATTTTGCACGTTTAGCTGAAATCCAAGAAAATGATGCAGAACTCACTCAATTACTATCAACTTCAGGTAGTTCCTTAAAGCTACAGAAGATGGAACTGTCCCCAGTACTTAAATTATTTTGTGTTGTAACCAACGATTGAATCCCTTCTTTTTTTTTTATCCCTATCCACTCCGAAAAACTCTGTTTGATTCCCTCCATTGACTTTCACATCCAGGAGTTCGAGCGAATAAAAGACTGATTCCCTTTCGTTTCGTCTGGCCTTCAATTTCAAAAGACTGTGTTGCATGGACTCGCGCATGCATTGATTACCAGAAATCAAAAGTTTCCAGACACAACCTTAACACTTGGCAAGCCTTTTCTGTCCCATTACAATGTTTTCAACATGTGCACCTGGGCATTGTCGGACCTTTACCCCCGTCGGATATTCTTATATTTTAACAATGATGGACAGATTCTCTCGCTGGCAGGAAGCAATTGCGATACTTGACATTTCCGCAGAAACGATCGCCTGAACTTTTGTTACCCATTTCATCACAAGATTTGGAATACCTACCACCATAACAACTGATCAAGGTCGTCAGTTCCAGTTGAACTTATTCACGAATCTTAACAAAGTACTTGGCATTTACCGAATTCGCACAACTCCATACAATTCTGCCGGGAACGGATTGATTGAGAGATTTCATCGATCATTAAAACAATCGTTAATGTGCCACAATGTCGTCAGGTGGACATCAAGCCTGCCAATTATGTTGCTAGGTTTTTGATCAGCCTACAAGGAAGACCTTGGTGATACCTGTGCCGAGATGCTTTATGGTACAACAATTCGCGTCCGCCTGCAGATTTCTTTCAGGCAACAAGTGTCTCTACTTCTCTGGATCCAGCTTCCTTCTTACAAAAGCTGTGCGAGTCTATGAGAAATGTTGCACCAGTTCCCATTTTAGCTCACATCAACCCCAAGTATTTTGTGCACCCAGCTTTGGATTCATGCACTCATGTGTTTGTGAGACAGGATGCAGTAAAACCTCCGTTGAGTTGTCCTTATGATGGTCCTTATCAAGAGCTTAAACGGCTTAATAAAACTTACACTCTCCTCATTGAAGGAAAAGAATCCGTTATCAATGTTGACCGTCTGAAACCAGCATTTTTAATGTCTGAAACCACTGAATCTTTAGTTCCTGTTCCAATTGCTACCCAAGCTTCACCGAACTCTCTGAAAGCGATGCCAGTTCCTGTAATTCAAAACTCTGCTTTAAACGAAGAACCCCCTGTGCAAACTACGCGATCCGGCAGAAGAGTTCGTTTCAATCCACGATATCTCTTACTCCTCCACTTGGGGGGGGGGAGGAAGAGTAATGTGGTGAAACACTTCTGCTCGGAAGTTGGCAGCAGCTACTAGAAAACTTTCTACCTGAACATTTGCAATACCATTCTCCTCCGAACAATAGCGCACGGTGAACAACAGAGCACATTCACGGTTTCCCGACGATGTGAAAGGACAAGTTCAGAAATCGCTTCTCTCTCAGAGATTTTGTATTTGCGACGTTTTGGCATTTCTTTAATTTGCAATAAAATTCAATTAAGTTTCAATATATGGTGTGCTCTGCCATTACTTAAAAAATCAGTTAACCTGCACACTATAAATTCTTTCCCCAGATTGCATGAAGTTTTGTCGTTTCAAATCGAACTAAACATTATCGAGAGAAAAAAAATTTTTTTTATTATAATCGGGATAAGTTTTTTTTCTAAAGGGCTTAATACCTTCGCATCTTTTTCCGAAAACAAATTTCTTAAAAATTGACTTAATTAAATCAATTGTTAGAAATATTTGCTGAAACGAGATTGACTTAATCCAAGTTGCAAGTATATACTGCTTGCATGTGTTCTGAAAAGAACTGAATCCAAAATAATTGTTAATGAGATGAAATCCAAATTCATTTTACTTGCTTTTTCTCGAGAATCCAGTTTCACAGAACATTTTGTATGGAGACATATCACAAATGTAACATTTTTTATTTCGTTGAATCCAGAACTATAAATTCATGAGCTTTATAACTTCACCTACAAGCAGATTATTATTTTTTCTGTAAAATACTTCTTTTTTCATGAATTCTCTCTCGTCCCACCTATGAATAAACATCCAAAAATATACAAGCGGGCTTCAATCCGCTATTATTTGCAAAGTAATCCTTCTCACTGCTTGCAATTGAATTTAACTAATGTGAAAGTTATTGAATTTAACTAACCACACAGAAACACACAAAATGGGCTGTTTAGTTAAGTTTTTTCATGTGATTTTAGAGTCCACTACATCTTCCAGACGTATTTACTAAGTTGTCATAACTTTGTCTTCTGTAGTTGAAAATATGATGTTTTAATATAGGTTTATTTTCCTATATAGCATGTAAAAATATTACAAAATGTGAATTACAAATAATAAAAATTAATATTTTCAATGAATAATTAAAAATTTTGAATATAATTAAAACGATTAAATAAGAAGCGACGGTCACTCTGAAATTTTTGACATACAACTAGGTTTTTAAAGTTATACTTACAAAATATTAGGTATGTTCAAAGTAGTCTCCCCCAGCATTAATGCACTTTTGTAAACGAATTTTCCACAGATTAAATACCTCACGCTATTCATTTCTTGGAATAGATAAAAAAAATGCATTTATAGCCACATCAATCTTTTCTTCTGAATGAAAACAATGCCCACGTAAGTTCTTTTTTAGATTAAAGAATAACCGAAAGTCGCACATAGCTAGATTAGGTAAATACGGCGGATGTTCGATCACTTTAAGTTGTTTTTGTTTAATATAATAATTTTTATGTGAAGATGCATTGTCATTGTGAAGCATTAGTCCTCTAACATTTAGTTCTTGTAGAATTTCTGGAAGACATTTAGTGGTATACCAGTTTGCTGTTACTGTCTTCTGTCCTTCCAACTTGATGGATTTGACCAATCCCGTACTTCTGAAGAAAACGGTATACATCACTTTTTTCAGTGCGCTCTGTATTTTCACCATTGTCAGTGTGGGATCATCTTCAAAGACCCATACTTTGCTTTCTTGACGCGTTGGAACGTCAAAAAACGGTATGTATGTTTCATCACCTGTTACAATTTTAGAAATGATGCGGTGACCACCATCATTTATCAATTTAAGAGTTTCTTTACTGATTCTGACACGCTTCTCTTTTTGGTCCTCAGTTAGATTATGGGGAACCCAACGGCAAACTACTTTTTTAATATGTAATTATTCATGAATGATTTTGTGTATGTTTGCGGATCCAATGTTAAGTTTCTTCTATATCATTTGATAGGTACAGCGATTATCATCCATTAACATTTTTCGTATGGCAGACACATTATCCGGGATTACTGCCGACGGCGGCCTTCCTGTGTGTTCTTCATCCTGAAGAAAATTGCGATCTCTTCTAAATTCTCTAAACCATCTGAATACAGTAGCACGACCTGGAGATTCCTCACCAAATGCTAATTTCAACCGTTGAACGCATTCTTCTTGATTTAATCCTGCTTTAAAATCGTAGGAAATCACAGCGTGTATTTTAAAATGAAACCGTTATTTTCATTTTTTACATTCTAGTCTGCGCGTATCTCAAAAATTTCAGAGTAACCCTTGTAAAAGTGTAATTTAACACACATTTGCAAATATATTCTTCAATATCTTAGGCTTCTTTCTTATTGACTTTTGCATTCATTTTCTACACGAAATTCTCTAGCTATAGATCTTTTTTTGGATGTGCATTAAAACATTTTGCAAAATTCATTCGCTTTGTTTTCATGTATCTTTTAAAAGTTTGTTGATTAACAATTTCTTAAAATCTATAAAATGCATGAGAAATTGGCAATCATTCTTATAATGGTAAATTAAAATAAAAAAAATATATTTTGTGCTTTTAATTATATAATCTATGATTATTTTGAAAAATATTTTAATGAAAAAAGTGGATGTTGCGTCATTTGAGACTAGCCTTCAATTCATCTGTTCAAGCCATAAAGTTTTTAATTCCGGTTGTTGATTGAAGGAATTGGTTGACAGTAGCTATAACATGCATATTTTACTGTTTTCAAGATATTTCCTTGCATATTTTACGTTAAGATAAATAATATAATAGAAGAATTATAATAGAAGATTATTATAATGGAGTTAAAAATTTATAGAAGAAATAAACAATATAGAAAATCTTATATAATTATTTCGAACACTCCCACATCCATGTCGCCTTGAGCAACAGGCTTGCATCATGCTGTGCCCTTATATTTTTTCCAAGTAAGACATTGAAATATTTAAAAATTTATTGGGTGCCCCTCCACTATAACATGCATATTTTACTGTTTTCAAGATATTTCCTTGCATATTTTACGTTAAGATAAATAATATAATAGAAGAATTATAATAGAATATTATTATAATGGAGTTAAAAATTTATAGAAGAAATAAACAATATAGAAAATCTTATATAATTATTTCGAACACTCCCACATCCATGTCGCCTTGAGCAACAGGCTTGCATCATGCTGCGCCCTTATATTTTTTCCAAGTAAGACATTGAAATATTTAAAAATTTATTTTATATTAATTTCATTAGATATGAGAATGTTATTTCATAAAGAAATCCGCTGCACAAAGATCAAAACTTTTGAACTGTGGTTGAAATTGCAATTTTTTGCATGATTTCAAGTATAGCTAATACTTGAAATCACGCAAAAAAAAGTGGTATTAAAATATTACACGAGAAATATAATTTTACTGAAGCATGTTTCATATTTCACAGTTTTGAAACCTATATAATGGCCAACCCCCAAAACGACACTCTTTACTAAAGATTAAAATCGATTTTAAAATAGATTTTAAATAAATATATGGGTATTTTAAAATTTATATGTTTCTCCCCTTTACCAGTCAAATGATTTTCATGAAACTGTGGCGACATTTTTCGTTTTTTGGTAAGTTCATCTTTGATTAATGTTTATCGAGATAATTGAAAAAATAAATGCATTAAAATCTCCCCAAACTATTTTTCACTTAAGCATTTGGAAATCTTATTTCCAATGTTTTTCTCCAAGATAAATTAGTTTATATATATGCTTGCCAAATATTCGGGTTTTCAGACAAATGTCTTGACCGATTTACATTAAATTCCGGTACATGTTAAATTTGCTTACATAGATGATCAAAAAAGTTTAAAGTTAAAAATAGTTAACTGCGAAGGACTATTTAGAGTAATTTGTCATTTATTTCTGTACTACATGAAACCATAGAAAAATGATGGTTACCTTATAAATACTAGTATTGACATCGTATCATCTTATCTTGCAAATCGTGACCACATACAAAGTTGTGCTTGGTAAGAAGTATTTGCAGTAAAATAATAAACAGTAAAAGCTAGATGAGATTACCAAAAATGTGATTATTTTAAATGAAGAAAAATGGCTCAGGCTATTTAGTCATGTTAAAGTTACTCAACAATCTTGATTAGATTGGTCACTTAGCAGTCACCAATCTAATCAAGATTGTTGAGTATGCCTTCTGCTTACCTGGGGCATAAGCACAATAAAAGAGTATTGATAAATCAATTCGCGTGCGCGAACTGATTTAAAGCACAAGTTTCCACCGTGAGAAAATTCTGCCAAGATTTAAACGCGTTTAAAAGTGCAATACGCGAACGGGATTTTATAAGGGAGGAACCGTGATAGTCTGATGAAGAAAATTATTGTTTTCGTAGTCTAAAACAATTAAGCTCGATACTTTATCCAATTGAAGACCATCATGTTAGGAAGCTTATGTATGTTAATGTTTTGAGATTCACTAATTTTTCATTGTTGTGGAGAAGTTTACAGAGATAAATGCCAACTCAGAAGTCGATGTCTGTCATTTGATCATAATTCCGAAATTACTTAGTGGTTGGCTGAGTAGCAAAATTACGATGCGTCTACTTTTATATATTTTTAAGTAGTTTATCAGATGTTCAAGTTAAATTATAACAATTATATTCATTTAAATTCGAATTTTTATCCTTTAATTATTTTTATATAAAGTATTAATCATTTTTTAACTAGCAAAATTTTGAATCAAAAGCAGACTTATGTTACTGAAAGTTCTTTTCAGTAAAAATAGGTAAATTGCAGAATCTTAGCTCTGTGGCTCTAATTATCACCAAACATCTGATAAGGAAAAAAAACGATAAAAAGAAAAACGTATTTCTTTCAAGGAATTACAATATAAAATTTTAAATTAGAAGCTGAATAAAAATAAATAATTAAATAAAAAAATCTGAAAATTCGGTTACATCAGGGGGCGTATGCACATATTGAAAACATGCAAAATATTCATCTTAATGCTCTTACGAAGTTTATATAATGTTTTAGATTTTTTTCACCAAAAAGTAAGAAAAATGAAAACAATTTTAGTTGTCTTATTTTAGTAGCGATAAATACTCCTAAAAGCCGTGAAAAGTACAAATGATAAGTGCTAAAATAGTAAAAAATATTTTTATACATAAATTTTAAACATAACTATCATGTATCAAATGATCTTGCATTTCTTTTGAAAAAAAAAATTCTTTTAGAAGGAATCCTCAGTAAGCTGCAATTTAGAGTGCTTCTTCCTTTTTCGAGGTGGAGGTGATAAACATTTATAAAAGGAATTAAAGTTCAATATAAATTATAACCATTTCATTCTATTAAAAAAAATTCAGTGAAGATCTTAAATTGCAGTGAAGATAAATTCATTGTAATCAAAGGAAATTTCCAAATTCTATGATTACCCTAAACTGAAATTGAGTTAGAGAAATAAAACATGATTTCATAAATGTATTAGCTACTTGAATTTTTTAGGGAAGGGAGAGTATTTTTATCTTAGTTATTTCTCAATACTGGTAAAATAGAGTAGTAAGGTATACAAATTTTGAACTTGGTCTTACTGGTTTAGTGGTACGATTCTTTGCAGCATTAAGTCCCAGTATAAGAACACTGAAAGATA
This sequence comes from Latrodectus elegans, assembly GCA_030067965.1. Classification (NCBI taxonomy): domain Eukaryota; kingdom Metazoa; phylum Arthropoda; class Arachnida; order Araneae; family Theridiidae; genus Latrodectus; species Latrodectus elegans. The sequence goes on along the minus strand of CM057813.1, from coordinate 114,756,972 downwards.
AATGTGCTTCTTCCTTGTACATTTACATGCAAATCTTTTGGGGTGGATGTTTGGGATTTTTCTGGGTTTCCTTTCTTGTAACATGTTAATTCTATTACTATCTGTGAAAAGTTCTCACAGATGGTAATTGATGTGGTGGATTTTAAAAACATCTTAACCTTTTTAACCATTTGATTGTCCACTATGCTATGTCAAAATATTAAGATAAATTTTTAACATAAGAATTTCTTAAATATTAATATAGCTACTCCAATGTGTAGAAATCTTAAAAATTTATCTAACTTAATTTGTTATATATAAAAAAATTCTGGTCCCTGTTTTAAAATTAGTAGTAGTTAAAATTAGTTTTAAAATTAAATTTTCTGTAAATATTATGACAATATCTTCAAAATTTTGTTTATTTTAGAATTTACTTTTTATTTATGCATAACATGGAAAATATTAACATAGCTATTATCTGTGTTTATATATTCCGTAATTGTGTTTGAATTAATATTTTTATGTTACTGATATGTTAAATGATTTTTTATATTCATCTTTATTTTAAATTAATTACAATAAAGACAATATTTTTCAATGCAATTTATAATATCTTATGACTTTTTGGGTACTTACATATAAAGAAAATATATGAAAATTTTTATTTTGCTAAGCGGAATAGCTATCTTAGTTTTTGTTAATTATTATTTGTATCATTAATCAGATTATGAATTATCTTTCATGTTTATTTTAAAAAGTTTGCTGAAATATTTATCATGTCATATTATGTTTGATCATATTCATTTTAATGCATTTTAATTTTAAAATAAAATGAAAATAATTTGAATAAAAAAGATTTTAAACAAAATGTTTCAATTATATAAATAAAGGGTTTTTTAAGGCATTCTTGAATATTTTTAACAACTATAAAAATTATATTGTAAATGTAAAAATAAAATAATTGAATTGAAACTATTTCATATATATTTTAAGAAAAATTTAAAAAATCCTTGGAAATTTAAATTAAAAAATGATAATAGTTAAAAAGGCAAAAATAAAATACATTTTTTAAAATTAAAAATGCCTTTTCTTTAAAATTTAATTTGCTAAATATATTGAATTAATTATTCATTAATTTATATTAAGCAATTTTTGAAAAAATTCACTTAACAAATTTAAATTATTGGCTTGGAACTAAAATATGTCATATAAATTTCTAAATAAAATTTATTAGTACTAAAAATCATAAATTTATCAAACTAAAATAAAAGTAAATTTCAAAGAAATTAATTAAAAATTGAGTAGAGATGTTAGAAATGTAAAGATGGAAAACATTGTTTAGTAATAGATTTTAGAAAATCATTTTGACTTGTTACTAACAATTTTTTTATAATCAAAATTGAAAATTTTTTATTAAAGCATTTATTAGAGAAGAAGGCTTTAAAATTTAATACAAGAAGACTGTAAAAGGAAAGGATTATTAATTATATCTTTGATTTTATTCCATTTTCACATTTTATTTAATCACTATAGTTTTGTTTTAATATAATGGCTTTCTTCAAAGTTCACATTGTGTTGTCCTACCTGTGATTCACATTTTGTAATAAATAGAAAAAGTAAAATTAATTTTAGAAGAAACATAAAGGTTTTCAATACATGTGGTAAATAAAAAATATTTAATTTGAACATATACAAACTACATTGATTGTTAAATAATTATAAAATTGAAATATAGTATTTTAAATATAATAAATAAAATTAAATAACATTTTTTTATATTTATTTATTTATCAAATTATTGTGCTGTGCTTGTTGTTGAATGTTTAGCATTTTGGCCTTTAATTCATTTGCTTGTGGCCTTCAATTTAATTACTTGGGATTATTTTGTTTTTTAAGTGGTTTGGAATTCACCTTAAATTGTGTGTTCTGGTCAAAAAATTACTTGACTTTTGTATGCTTAAAAAAAAAAAAAAAAAGAATCAAGCTAGCCATTTTATGCAATGCAGACCATTTAAATTTTCTTTATGAAATATTCAAAATGCATTTCAACTGCATAATTTATTTCTATTAAATATGTTATATTTTTCTTTTCCATTGATTAAAAAAGTAGGATACCTTTTTTGGAAATCAGGATCAAAAACATCACTCTCTCTCATGATATGTATAATTAATTCATTGTATATAATTTTAAATCTCTTCATAATTTTAATTCTTGGTGGAAAATATGGAAATTTTATGATCATTTTATGCAAATTTATGTTTAAGAAACTTTGACTGAAAACTTTCTTTATATATATATATAATCAAAAATTATAAATTAATATATTTGTTAATATTGCAAATTTAACAGTTCATATTCTTTTTTAAATTTGCATTTTTTATTTTAAATTATCTTAGAAACAATATGAGAAATCACAGCTTGTAAAATATTTCCTTTTAAAAACATAATTATTTCTCATTCTGCCTTTTAGTGAGTCACATATTTATACTTATTGGTAAAATCTGATGGGCTTTATGACAATTTCAATTTCTTCACTGTTGAAATTACTATTTAACTATTGCAATTAAAGTAATCTTCTATAATATCTCTACCACTAGAGGCTTCATAAGATAGTGTTAAAAACATTATTGCTTACACTTATCAAAATAGTTTTTTTTTCCTACGTCAGGAATTGTCAGCATCGGCCATTTTCCTTCTTGCAGCCCAATACAAAGTAGCCTTTATATTATAGTCGTCAAGCATGAGAGAATTAACGTTGTCTAGAGATGGGCAAATGATCAAATGATTAAAATTCATTGCTTCTCCTGTGAAACATAATGGCAGTCAGAGGAGTTAATAATGCCAATACGACAAAGATGATCTCGAAGGTAGTCATGTTTACTCTGAATTCTAAAATTTGCACTGAAAATTTGTCGTGGGATATCCATAGGAATAGTAGTGTGTATCAGTTTAGACTGCACTTTGTCTGTAGCCCCTGCTTTCTGGCATTTTTTACAAAGGTATTTGTTGTTTTGGTAATTTCAGATGAAACTCAATTGTATGAAAGAGACAAAGAGGGATGTGGGAGCTGGCATCCCTGTTTTGCTAGTCGATACACTCTCTCATTGCCAGGTATATTGCAATGGCTAGGAATTCACTGAAAGAAAAGAATCCATCCATCATTAATAAGTTTGTCTATATGTATTTTTGTTTGTTCTTCACATTTTGATTGACAAGACTGAAAGGAGCAGAGTGATAGGATGGCTGCCTGCGAGTCAGTCAACAAGAAGATTGAGATTATCAAAATAGTGACTTGATGAAAAATCTCATCTGGCAGACACCCTGACTTATCCATTTATGAAATGCCTTTGAAAGGTCTGGAGATTTCTTGTTCTGGACTTATTGACACACCAGCAGTCAACTGTGCTAAAAAATTTTCTCACTTTGTATGTTTGTCAGAACACTATTGGGCTGTCCATCCCAGACTAATGGTAATTATGCCAAGGTCTGGTGTAGGTTAAAAAGAAAACAATTATCTATTTAAATAAAAAAATAAGCTACTTATTAGTACTAAGTTAATTTTCATAATAATTTATTCATATTTATCAAACAGCAGCTTGTAAGAATATTTTATGTAGCTTTGTAAACAGTAGTCAATATCTTGATAAAAGCATTAAATCAATAATGAAAATATTATTCTTTAATAATGATTTGTTCTTAATTAAACAAGCAGAAATTTGATTTCATACATAAATAAAGAAAATGTATCATAAAAACACTGAAAGTATATAACATACAAAAAATGCATTTTTACATAATTAATTATAAATTTTGTTCTCACCTAAATGTATCGTCAATGCATGGATATTATACAATGTTAATAATGTAGAAATTTTTTGAAATGTAATCTGCCAAATACTATGTTTTACGTAAGTTAAAATGTTTACTTATGCTTTACATAATTAAAAATAAATTGTAATTTTAATGACTCTTCATTTAAGCAACTAATTCTCTTCCTTTATTATATTTTATTAAATATTGCAATGATTAAAACTGTATATATAACACTTAAAACTGCATATGAAGGAATTCATTCAGCCATTATAAAACATCTATGAGTATATTAATCCATTTAGCAAACTGCATCAATGATTAGGAATCATTATTTTTATTTATTTTATACACGTTTGAAAATTTATGTTAAAGATTAGTTTAATAACCCTTTATTATTAATAAAGTCACAAGCATCATGGTAGCTTAACTCCTATTAAGATATTGAAATTTAGATTTGATTTACGAATAATATTTGAAAGGATTTATCTATTTCTTGCAATTGTAATAGACTGGTTAAGGAATTTTTAATCATTAGAAGTTGTTTGATTCATTCAGGGACTGCCATGACTGTAAAGTCAATGTACATTAATTGATTACAACATAATTAACTGTTTCTTTTCTATTGTGGCTTAAAAACATTTAATGTTAAGATGGTTTTAAGTCACCTTAATGAATTAGTATTATCACCACCTTAACGAATTAGAATTTGTCTTATGATTTTATAAAACTTGCTTGTAGTTTTAATAGTGAGTAAATTGCAATATTCCACAAGAAAATAGGAATCATTACAACTAACTGGAAAGTATCAATCATAATAAACACTATGGAAACTATATATGCTCAATATTATATATTGAGTCAACTTCTTCAGATAATAAAAATGAAGCAAAACTAATCATATGTAATTTAATTGGTGAGAGATCACAGAATATGCTGAGCTGTAAAAAACTGGGTTTAAGAAAACTTTCAATATAGTTTTAAAATATGAATCCTATGTATTATTTGAATAAAACATCGAAAAATAAAATTCTTTGATGGAAATGTCTATTAATGTTTGTCCAAGTAAAGTAAAGTTATGTTTGCTTTATTTTGTTTTCCATTTCAAAATTTTCATTTTACAAATGAAAAAGTTCCTGTATTTTTGGTTAAATGTTACTCTCAGAGCTTTAAATGGGAGATAATAGCATACAAGGTAGTGTCCTGGATCCCTGTTTCTAATAGAAATATATTTTAGGTTGTCAATCAAATAGGAAGTTTGTTGTGAAGTAGAGAGGGCTGCCAAAAAAGTTTTTGTCCTGTGCCTAATTTATTGTTAATTGGGCACTGGTTACTCTTAAAGCATTTACTAGTTTGATAAAATGTGTAGTAAAATTAGATAATATATGAAGTTAGAAATAACATATAACAAATTGCTGAAGTTGTTTTATTATAAATTGACTACTTTGACTGTAACAAAATATGTTTGATTTCAATTATGTAAGTATATAAATTATAGTTTATAAGAATAAAATAAAAAATTAGTTTTCTAAAAAGGATTTTTCATTTTTAGATAAAAATGTGTACTGCTATTGATTTTATTATGAAAGTGACAACTCATGATATGCATACTGGTGGTGAACCTGTACGCATCATTGCATCAGGATTACCAAAATTACAAGGTTCTACAATTTTACAAAAGAGAGATTATGCTAGAATTCATTTGGATAACTACAGAAAGTTTCTCATGAATGAGCCTAGAGGTCACAAGGATATGTATGGAGCTATTTTGATGCAAGATAAGCCATTTGATGTAAATTTTGATGTGATTTTTCTTCATAATGAAGGTTATAGTACTATGTGTGGTCATGCTGTAATAGCTCTAGGTCGATATGTAGTTGATAAAGGATTAGTTAAGCCATCTTCACCAGAAACAGAAGTTGTTTTTCATTGTCCATGTGGACCAGTGAAAGCAAGTATTCAGTATAATGATGGTTTGAGTGGACTTGTCTCTTTTCAAAGTGTACCTGCTTTTGTGTATGCACTTGGTAATTGGTTTCATAATACTAATATTTTAATACTCATAAAATTTTGTTTGCTCTAAAATGATTTGAATTGATATAGTTTAAACAAAATTTCGATAATATTGTCTAATATACAGTTGGAAATAATCTAAATGTTTTTATTAATCTATGGTTATGCTATAAGCTTTCTGCAGAATACAAAATTTATATCACTAATGCATAGTGCATATGGAAAAATAGCCCTCTTTTAAGTTTAAATAATGTATACAGTTCAAATTAAGTATGTATGCATATTATATATTTTTAAATAAACATAAATTCATTATAATTAAAAAAGAAAAGTTGATGGAATTTTAAATTGAAAGAAAGTTTAATTTTATTTATCAACTAAGAAAATATTCCAATTTAAAAAATTGCTGCAAATTTTTGTTTGAGATAAAGATTTATAGAACTTGATAAATTTTTTTATGATAACCAGCCAAACTTTTCAGTGCTTTCCTTAAAATGTCATGTTCCTATAACATATATATCAATTGTCTTTGCAAAATAAGACGTTCCATATCTATTTTTTAGCTTGCAAATTTAAGCTTTCTCTTCACCATCAGTTGATGACATAGGATCAGTTTCTTCTGTAATGTCATTTCTTTAAACTTTTTTCATATCTAATTCAATTTTTTTCAACTCCTGTTAGTATATTTAAAATCTATATTCTTACTCTAGCTTTTTTCTTTTAATTTATATCAACTGTCTGAAAATATTGATTATTTTTGGACATAGTTGTCATTAGCAGTTATACTTTGTAAATGAATTTATTTGCTCATATGTGATTTTATCTGCATTATGTTCAATTAACATTTGTTTTCCTTCTACTGCTTCATTTCAAAAATACTAAATATCCCTTATTCAAATAAATATTGAATATTTCTATGATTAATTAATTTATTTAATGGAATGGTATTAAATAGGAGGAAAAACTGACATTTCAACAGACTTTTGCAGCAATATTGAATGCATTAGGACAAGTTTATAGTTTCATTTTTCAAAGGTATTTTCAAGTAATTTGTCATAATTTTTCATACCATAAATTTTTGAAATGATGGTATAATAACATGACAAATTACTTTCAGCTTATTTTGAAGGAATGAAATTCTATATAGTTAAAAATTTAAACTGTCACAGTTAATATAGTTATATATAAAACCATAATAAACAGGATTACATGTTGAAATGTTCCTTGCATTCTACTTTTCTCCTAAGGACTTGTTAAGTCTTGAATGAAATTCAATATTTTTATTTTTGGATTTAACTATATTTCTCAATGATGGAATCATTTATAAATTTTAATTTTGCATATATTTATGCAATTGAGTATCATAACATGAAGTATACATTAGAAATACAAATATTAAAAGGTTAAAAAGAAATACAGTAAAATGAAATTTAAATTTGAAATAGAGAGTAAAATCAGCGTATTTATGAAATTAAATACCAGTATAGTCAGTTTCATCAGAGAATGCTGATAATTCAATTTTGAAGGTTTTGTGAAGCTTGAAATGCTACTTAATCAGTTATTTTGGGCATTCATATATTGCAGTTTCACTTGGTTTAGAAAGAATTTTTATGTTTACGTGGCAGTATTAATTTGATATTTTATTTCTACTTGTGTTTATGTACTTATTTTTTACCTTCAATTTTAATATTCTGTGATTTTGTATGTGGTTTGAGATGTGTAATATCATAATTTTGTTGATTGTGATTTGCCATTGCCCAAAAGCAATATTTTAATATCAATGTGGTCAACACACCTGATAAAGGTGATCATGTTAGTATTTAATTCCACATGTATGTTCATTTTGTGTGCTGTCTATTTTAAGTATGAATTTCAGTTTCATTTGTGTTTTCTTTTGCCTTTTAATATTTGTATTGTATACTTTAAATTCTACAGAATTTGAATTTTTTGTCTATAAATTCTAGTTTTAGCTGCTTTTGCTCTAAATTAATTGCTAAACTCTATCTACTTATATTATAATTATTATTCTTTATGATTTTAAAATGTTTAGAATATCTGTAATTTGTGAATCTGAGAACATTTTTCTAATTTGTTATACACAATTCCATTATTGATCTGATATATTGAGATAAGATTTATTTATTTCACTTTATGTTAGAATAGGAATCAACATTTTATATTTAGTTTTATTATCTCATTTAATAATCTCATAAGTTATGAGTTATTAAATGAGTTTTAATATTTCATTTAATAGCTCATAACTTAAAAAATTTATTTTGACCTTTCTTGAATCGGTATCTGTTTTTTTGTTTTAAAATATCTCAAGCTGTAATAATTATTTATGAAATTTAAAAAAGTATCAGTGCATATAAGATATGAACTGTTTAATTTTAAAAAATACAAATTTATTATAAATATATATTTTCTCTAGCTGTATCACGGAAATTAATATAAATAAATTATTAAAATTATAAAAAATATTACTTTAAAATTTTTCATTAAGAAAAATTAAAAAGAAATCCATTTTTAACTTTTTAAACCTTACTTCATGTAAAATTTTTCTGCCATCTTATAAACCTTGTTAGTCCTTTGAAATAAAAGGAAATATTTTAATTTCATTTATCAAATATTAATTGCAAATTTTTTAAACTAAATAAAATTATAACTCAATCGGTTGTGAAAGTATTTTTTAAACACTAAAAATATTTTTTTATTAGTAAATGAATTTATATTGCTTTATTTTATTTTTATGAAAAGCATTAATTATTAAAGAGTATTAAATCCATTTAATTAGAAATTTCTAGGCCACTTTTATATTGTATTATATGTTATTTATATTATTATATGTTTTACTTATGTAACTCCTACATAGTGTATTATGAAATATTAGTATTTTTTGAAAATTTGTAATACTTTGCTCTTTTTAATACATTTTATCTATAGGAACTGAAATAAATGTTGGTGAATTAGGAGTTGTTAAAATTGATGTAGCCTTTGGTGGAGCATTTTATGCAATCATAAGAGATAAAGATATAGGTTTGGATTTGAAATATGAACCACTTTCTAAAGTTGTAAGATATGCTGCTTTAATTACAGGTAAAGGTTCTTCTGTTTAAAGGCTCTTGTCTTATGATAAAATATTCTAATTATCGAAAATTATTATTTTTTCTATTTTAATCTTATGTTATCATTTTTCTATGTCAAAATTTTCTGTATATAAAAGATTCATATAATTCTAAAGTAAGTAGATAATATCTATCTTTTAAAACTTTTGTATTTGTTGCAGTTATGTTTAAGTTTGTGCTCATTTTTTTTCTTTCTTTCTTTCTTTTTTCATTTTTTTTAATCATTTTTTTGTTTGAATAATTGGATAACATAATAATGTAAGTGTAATTAAAATAAAGTAAAATGTATAAAAGAACTTTGTAATTTGAGAAAATTCTAAGAGTTTACATTATTTAGTAATTCTGATTTTTCATTAGTATTTTTTCTATATCTGTACTTGTCTTTTGAAATGAAGCAACTGCATAAAAAAATTCAGTAAATATAAAATATTTCATGAAGAAACATGTTTTTAGAATTTAAAATTTGAAACATTATTATTATTTCCTGTTACCCAAACTTGTTAACCCTTCAGGGAATTTTTTTAAGTAAACACTTGTGATACAATCATCAGGTGCCCTAGTTGTCTTCTCTTCATTCATCTTTCTCCTATTCTTCTTTGCTTTTTCTTCCTGTTCTCCTTCATTGATTCTGTTTTGTTGAAGGTTGAAGGCTCCCATTGGATAGCTATCATTTCCCTTTTGTTATTAGCTTCCCTTGGGGACTAAAACATTCACATGTTTGCCAAGCATGGAGACCCATATCCCTGGAAAAAAAGATTCTGCTAATTGAGGTTCCTGGAGATTAACACATTACTTTGCCTTTTGCTTCAAGTAAACTGGAGATATGTTGTGATCCTCTGTACATAAATCAGCTTATATGGATCAAACAATCTTATATTTGCTGAATGACTCAATAAGGGTGGAGGCGGGTTCAGCGTATAAGGTCTGCAAAAGCAATTAAGGCCTGATTAGCACTGGTACAGTTATCCTTTATCTTCCTGTAGAACTCTGTGGAGGGTGGTGCTGCCAGACTCTTAAATAATCAACTTTCTTTATGAAGTGCACTTCTCATTCTTTCCTTCCTATAGAGCAACTAATGATATGTGATCAGAAATATTTTGCCATTAAAATAATGAAGAGTAATTCTAATGATGTTTCTCCTTTCTTAATTAATGACAGACATATTGGTATAGTAGGAAATGTAAAAAATGTTTGCAAGAGGAAATCTGGTAATCTCTTGATTGAAATATTATCAGCTAAACAGGCCAAACCATACCAAAACGTGTCTTGGTAATAATGATGTATCTACCTATAATGGCTTAAATTATACAAGGGGAGTAATTTCGGTCCCTGATTTGTTAATATTTCTGAGAATTTTTTTTAAATAATCTTGTGTTAACCAGGAAGTGTGTCAAGTACAATGCATTACAATCAGGAGAGAGGACACAGTTATAAAAATTAAACACCTCATATACATGTTTGTGACTTCTACACAACCTCAATTTATATGAACTGTAGTGTCTGACTTATATTCAAAACCCTTCAAATCGCTTTAAATGCCAATGTTTTGGACATTCAAAAGCTACCTGTAGGGCACTCTAGACTTACATTTAATGTGCTTTAGTTGAACATGACAGCAGTATATGCCAATTATAAGAAAAATTTGCCAACTGCAGTGATGAACATTCTTTTTATTCTCTGTCATAATTCTCTTGTTAATGGGATATTAGCAATCTTTTTAGTGAAGCTTTTGAACGAGTATTTAATCCAGTCTTATTATCCAAAATTTTTCAAAACCAAAGAGCAAACTGAAAAGAAACCTATAAAATTTCATATTGAAATCGTATACTTTCTTCTATTTCTCAATTGTGGAATTGCAAAAAGCACTGCCTCAAACTAAAAATATTAGTCATTTTACCAGACAGTATCTCATATAAGATACTTTGTCATCTTAACCATTATTCTTTAAAAATCATTCTTTTTCTATTCATTAGAATATAGAATAAACATGCTTATCCCAGTCTCAGGAGTAAAGCAGTAGTTATTGCAGTATTGATACCTGGGAGAGCCAACTGATCATCAGAGTTACCATCTAGTTGCTTTCATGAGTTATCTTGCTAAAGCTTTTGAGTGTATAGTTGACAGCCATCATCTTTATGTGCTTGAAGTCAATTAGTACTAATCACCTTATCAAAGTGTATTCTAGAAAGGTAGATCTATTTATAATAACATTATATACCTAGAGACACAAGCTGGAATGTGTTGCAAAGACATCATTCAGTATCTATCTTTTAATATAGAAAAACCTATGATAGACATGACATTATGGAACCCTTCTCACTTTATTTAGTTTTAATTTCAGAGGAAATTTATCAATTTTTATTCAGAATTTTGTAAACTTTCAGGTCTTTAATGTCTATAGGATCTGTTTTATCCAATTTATCTATTTAAATAGTTTTATCCTATCTATCTATTCTAAGGTTGTTTCCTAGGGAAACAGCTTGAGTTTATTATTTTTAATATTTGTATCATATTAAATCATTTTTAGTATTTGCAATATCATTTTTAATATTTTCAACATTGATGTCAATTACTAATTCTTTTTCATACATTAAATAAGCAAAATATTTAAATTCTATGAAATTATCTTAAAATTAATTTGTGCATATTTGGAATCACTTTTATATTTGAAATGTGTACTTATATTTTTTAATTAGTGTGTTACATTTTGAGGTATCACATTGTGTAGATAATATTAATATATTATTTTTTAAATAATAACTTATATATTACTGCTTTTTGTAGTTGCGCCTAAATTTTAATGTAGAGTTCAAAAACAAAGAATGTGTTAATATGAGACCAGTTGCGGACAATGTAGAGTACATGTTCTCTATGTTAAGCTATTAATGATCTGCATCCTTCTGGTTAATGATCAGGAGGGATCCAAGTCATTAATTTCTGAAATAATAACTCTAAATAGTTACTTCAGTAATTTGAGATAAAAGCATAATTCATAGATATTTTTTTCAATGTAAAAAAAAGGACTATTTATATCCTGGCTTTATTAAAGGAAATGAAATATTTTTATTTTTAAAAAGTAATTAGTAAAAAATGATATATGACAAATATCTTCACTATTGACCTATTGATCTTGTACTTGTGAATAAAATGTAATTTTGGGGTGGTGTGACATGTTTTTACTAGCCTCTTAATAAGTTTTTTCCATATGTCTAAGTTGTCTAACAAAATTATCAAAAGTTTCTTGTTTTTAATAGTTTAAAGAAGCTGTATGAGCAAGGATCCAAATAAAAAATACTTCCTCACTTTAAAATACATTTATGCTTCTGAAGTATGCCTAAACAAATGAGAAAGACAATAATGATTATTTACTATAATATTAAAAAGACTCTAAGATCAAATTCTGATAAGAGCAAAAAACAGGGAACTATGGATATAAGATAGATGGAAATGAAAATGTAATTTATAAAACCTCATAAAGTAAATGATATAATCACCATCCCAACCCATGATGTATCACTATTGGATGATTAATAGTCATTGTATGTTTTGCAATACTGAATTGTTTTTATTTTTTTATCTACAGTAACATTTAAGGAAAAATTATTTACTTTTATTTTTCAAGATGCATATTTTTTTATTTACTTAACTTGAAATCAACTAGTGTACAATTTAAAGTTCAAGGAATAAAAATAATAAAAAAAAAAGTAAATATAAGAAAAATTTAAAATCTACAATAAAATTTTAATATTTTCTAAGATTAAAAAATTAAATTCTAAATGTATTTTTATAAAATAAAATTATCATTAATAATATTATTGAAATAATATAAAATTAACATTTATAATGAAATTTATATTTTGAAACATTTTATTGTACGTAATTTATTATTTTCTATTCATCTTTACATAATAAATTTAAAATTTGGTCATATTTCAGTATATTAGTATTTGTTTTGCTAAAAACAGATGTCTTAATATACCAAATAATGAATTTCAATTACATAAAGTTTACTTAAATATTTCATTTTTAGTGCTTTTTATTTCAGATAATGTGAAAAAACAGCTACCTATTGTTCATCCCACTGAAAAAGAACTAAGTTTTTTGTATGGTACAATAATCACCAATGGAAATGACAAACAAGAAGATGGTCCATCAACAAATATTTGTGTTTTTGCAGATAAACAAGTAAAATGATGTGATATATTTCAAAAATTTTTATATTTACTCTAATGTGCAACAATCATATTTGGTAGTATTTATAAACCAATTATTTCTGAACAGAAAATAATAAATCACTTACAATAAAATGTTTTAAAATATAAATTTCATTATAAATGTTAATTTTATATTATTTCAATAATACTATTAATGATAATATTTTTATTTTATAAAAAATACATTTATAATTTAAATTTTTAATCTTAGAAAATATTAAAATTTTATTAGTAAGTACTGTATTTTTCTGTATATAATCCATAGCGGCGTATTATCCGCAAACCCCTTTTGTGGAACACGGGGAAAAAAAAAAAGTCGCATAATTGGCAGCAACGTATAGTTCGCTGCAATTTTTTCGACGAATAGTCGAAAACTTATACTGCAGATAATTTGGTGTCAAATAAAATAAAAAATAGACATTATTATTAAAAATATAGTAAATTCTCCAGAAAAAAATATTTACAGTGATAAAGATCTGTTTGAATCCACCTCAAAGAAAACTGCGATTAGCTGAGATGAAAGCACGACATCGATCAAGATTCGAAAAAATTCTAGTAAATCTTATTGATTTTTAGATTTTAATAACTTTTAAAACGAGGTTAGATATATTTTAAAAATAAACTATATTTATTTGGTTAATAGTTAAAAATGAAAGAAATTGATTATTTTCTAACTGCGCATGGAATACATTTTTTCGCTTGTACATCGCATACTTTGTTTTTCATTTTATAGACGTTGTCGACGTTGTCTTATAGTAGACGTTTGTCGACATTTTTTTTCCATTTGTCTTCCCTATAGCTTTCAGTTTAAAATTTGCTCAGTAACTTAATTTTCACTTCAGTATGACAATAAATGAATTTGAATGTTTTCAGAGCGAAAAAGTTCATGTCAAGATAAAATGGGAAATGACGCTCATGAATTGGAATTTTAATGTCGTTCAAAGGAACTGAATTCATTCTTGAACGTAATTGGACAATGTTGATTATAGTTAAAATAAGTCAACCGAATTGTAGCACCATCTGTTATTTATTTTATGGTACATAAACGACATTTCTTTCCAAGCTTTATAGTAAGCTTTCCTGTTGAAAAATATTTTTTTTATCAGATTATCTGTGGCGGCGTAAAATACACACAACGAAATTCGGAACTTTTTTAACACATAATCTGCACATTATATACAGGAAAATACGGTAAGTTTTAAAAATCTATAGAAAAAATGAAAAGTAAATTAGTCTGAAAATTCTTTTCTAAAATAAGAAATATACTTAATTAATGTTTGCATAAATTATAAAATTGTAGTATTACAGTGTCGTTTTAGCTTTTTAGTGAAAATACCAGTTATGAAAATACTCAATATTAATTTTATGAGAAAAGGATAAAATGTTTTATGTTTTATTTAAAAGTATTATCTATAAATATTAGTGCTTATTCATGCTTAATGAAATAATAATATTGCATTTTTTGTCTAAGTATAAAAATGAAAGATTTTATATTAATTAATTAATCTTTAATTTTTTTAAAGAAACTTTATTTACTTAGAGTATAATGAAGAATATTAATATTTTTTAACATTTATTTATTGAATTTATAATATTCTTATTTTCATATTTATTATTTTATAATGAAATTTCATAAATTTCATTGTTTTAAATTTTGTATTCCTTAAATTTCATAGGTTGATCGCAGTCCAACTGGTTCTGGTGTCACTGCAAGAATAGCATTACAATTTATGAAGGGTTTGATTTCCCTGCATGAAGCTAAAGAATTCAAAAGTATAATAGGTAGCTGCTTTATTGGTAAAGCTATAGAAAAAACAATTTTTTATGAATATGAAGCAGTTATTGTTGAAGTTTCTGGTAGAGCCTATCACACAGGAAGCCAAACATTTTATTTAGAAAAAGATGATCCTCTTGGTGTTGGTTTCTTAATAGATGAATAATTCATTTCCAATTTTGTGCTTAAAAACCTAGCATGTTAATTTCATGATTCAATTTTTAAATTATTATTATTTACTGATATTGTATTAATATACTCTATTACTTATTATTATTATACTCTGAGGTATTACTTATTATACTCTGAGCACATAAGTTGAGTAAGTCCAAAATAATTCTATCTAAATCTTTAATGCATTTGTAATATTATATTCAGTAC
Organism: Latrodectus elegans; assembly: GCA_030067965.1. Lineage (NCBI taxonomy): Eukaryota > Metazoa > Arthropoda > Arachnida > Araneae > Theridiidae > Latrodectus > Latrodectus elegans. The sequence continues at coordinate 114,741,675 of CM057813.1, read as the reverse complement.
AGTGTTTGTCTCATGTTATTTTTGCTGCATTTTGTTTAATTTATTTAAAAATAAGCTAAATATTGATTTTAATTTTATGGACCAGAAAAATTTATTTGGTTAACATAAGTTTCATTTTTTTATTTAGTATTAATACTACAATAAATTGTTTTTGCAATTTTGAAATTAAGAAAAAATTGGGGATATTGATGTATCAGTTGTTGAATTGCAGTAAGTTTATTCATGCAGTGTAAACTATTTAATGGGCATTCTGATGAATTCAAGAGCAAATAATGGTATACTAAATGGCTAGCTTTATTTTAATCATTTTTTAATAAAATATTTACCAATTAAAAAATTTCTCAGAAATTTTATTATTATTATTATTATTATTATTATTATTTTTGGTTACAAATATGGATTTGTGTATTTTTTCTTGAAAATTATGTTTCAAACTAATTATATTTGACATTACTGAAAATAAAACTCATTTATGAAGGTTCCTAATGTGATTATTTATTATACTATGTCTGTGATAATTAATGCAATAACTTCAAAGTCTTCTAGATATTTTTTTTTTTTTTTTTTGTATAAAGGATCTTGAATTTTTTCTGTTGCTATTTCTTATTTTTTGCTTGTATATTTGAAACTTTATTTTAATATTTTTAAAAATTCTTAATTTTTTATTTGTTTAATGGTTTATTTTTCTATATAGAAAGAAATTAAAAATTGTTCTTTAGAGAATATTTTTATCATTGATTTTTTTTTGTCTGTTTTGCTCAGACTCAAATTATTTTGTCAAAAGTTGAATTTTTATACAATGTCAAAAATTAAATATCGTATTTTATGCATTATCACTTTGTATAATATTTTTAATAAAACGTTTTATATTTTATATCTGTATATGTCAATAAATATCGTATTTTTAAAATTACATGTTTTAATTTTATCTATTTCACTACTTTATTAAATCTAATATATTTTACATGAAAATAAAATTTTTTAATCTAAAATATAATTCTAATGATATTTAAAATGTACTTTAAATAGAATTAAACAATGGGAATATCTAAATGAGAGAAAATATTGAATCACTTTTACATGTTTAAAACTAATATATTATCTGACTTTAATGTGAAAATAAAAAATTGTTACTAAAAAATAATTTATAAGTCATTGAAAATAATAAAACTAAAAGTATGTTATATTTTGAAACACAGAGAAAATTATGGCTAAAACATTAAGTTTGTTAAAAAAAATTCTGCCTCTGCATTACTAATTTTTATATAATAATGCTAATTTTCTTGAATTAAATTAATAATGTTTTGTTTACAATGTTTATTTAAATCTGTTCTTAAATGCAAAAATAAATGTTTAATTTTGCACATAAGTTTTTTATTTTATATCAAAGGAAAAAAAATTATAAAACAGAAACTGAAATTCGATACATTTCTGCAAACTGTTTATAAAAGGTATTTTTTATTTGTTATGTATGTGATTTCAAAGGAGCATAATAAAAGCTTAAAATCATTATATTGCAGTGCAATAGTAATGAAAAAATTTATCCACATAAATATATTTTTTGTTTGCATATTTTTTTATTTAATATTTATGTGTTTTTAAGTTATTGATTTAATTATATAATATTTTTATATAAATGATTTTACTTTTGATAAGAAAATTTATTTAGAAAAATAAAATTATTACTCTCTCACTACTTATTGATTTAATCAAATGATTTAAGGAAATTTAATCCATACATTATTGCTTTTAATTTCTTTTTGTTCTGATATTTCCTGTTACACTTTTATAAAAATACAAATTTTTTTTTGTTATTATTGATGTGCTGTATTTTCAAGATTCTTGTGTTTTTATACATTTTTGAATTATTGTACTTCTTAATATTTTTTAAATTATATTAATTACAAAAATGTTCCTGTTCAAATATTTTAGGCAAATTTTACTATTTTACAAAGATATTTACTAACATTTTTATTTGCTTCAACATTGTTTTCAAATTTCATCATTTCTTTTGATGTTTATGAACTCATTTAAATATTTATCTTTTTTCATTTGTTTCTTTATGATATTTTATATTTTTGCTTTAAATGTTATTAAATTTTATGATAGTAAATTGTTATAACAATGATTTTTAAATGTGGAAATTTTTTTTATTAGTTATATTAGTTTATTAGTTTTTTTGTATTTGTACAAGTTCTGTTTTGTTGTCATCAATGATTACTAAATATGTGCATTTTCCACTTTAATGTAAACATTATAATATAATATAAATTTTTTACACTTTTTATGTTTTTGCAATTAACTCAGTTATATTTAAACACATATTTGTGCTATTTTTTTGCTAAACAGTATTAATTATACTTTTCATTTAATTAAATTTTTTGAATTATTAAATGAATAAGTTTTTTTTAATATTAAGCAGAATTATACTAAATCAAAACGCTTATTTAAAATGTTTCACTTCATCAGATTTATACATATTAAAAAATATTTATGGATTTCTTAAAAGAGTAAACAAATACCCTTTTTTCTTAAAAGTTTTACACGAATTTAATATTAAACTTCTTTTATCTTAATATGTTATTTCACATTATTCTTTAAGTATATGCAATATTTTCTTTAAGAATTTAAACTTAATGGTGAACAGCTTCAGTGAATAAATTGTTTTAAAATGAAAATTATATCACAATTGAAGAATAATTTTCTATTATATTAACATTATAATATTTAAATTTAACGTATATTTTATGTATTGCTTGAAATTTTCTTTTTTTAACAATATTTTTAAATTTTGTGTTGATTTTAGAAAATATATTGATTAACATTTTTAAATATATAATCTTGAATATAAGTGTTTGTGTATAGAATATTACATTGTTATATAAAATCCTTGTTTTGAACTATGTTTTTTTGTTTGTTTTTGATATTTAACTAAATAATTTGTAATTTTTTGATGCTATTGAAGTTAGAAGATTTCATAGAAAAATAACAAATCAGTTAATGCATAATTAATCTAATCTTTTTTGATTTTTAAATCATTTAATTTTTGAAAATTTTCATGTTTTTATTATATTTGATGGAGTAAATAAAATGCATCTATTTATTTAATCTTTTGTGTATTTCTTATTTAAAATAATTAATGAATCTGAAGTAATTAATGAATTTTGAAGTTTTTTTTATAGAATTGTGTCGAAATAAATATTTGATTTTTTTGTTAAATTTATATATATGAACTAATCAAAATTTATTTGAAAAAATATATCATTGCTGTTATGAAAAGCATTCTACTCAAATCGGATAAGAATAATACTCTTTAAAATTATTTTACTATAATAATAATCGTCTAAATTTGGCCCATTTTCTGAGATTATATTTCATTAAGTATTGAAATAATGTCAGTTTTACACTTGTAATAATATAACTTATAGAGACAGTATTTAAATCTTCTTACTAGTTAAGCACTACTTCAGAAACTGGCATTCTCCCTATTAATATTAGTATTACTGATTATAAAAATATAACCACAACACACACAAATTGTTATTTTATATGAAATGAGATTAAAATTCATTTATATTTAATAGGAATAAAAATTTAAAATCTTTAGAAATGTTTGAAATTTTTCTTTGTCAACTAAAGAATGCTTAAATTAAAACACAAATAATAAAATTAAGAAGAAATTAAGAAATAGAGAGTATATATATGATTTAGATTCTGGTTTAACCACTTAAATTTATTTTATTTAAGTGATATTGTTCCATTCTTCATGTAATATTATGAAAGTTCTGGGAGTGAATGAACATCAATATATTTCCTTGTACCTAATCCAGAGTTGAATTCTGCCAATTAAATGGAATCTTCAGTATAGGAGTCTGTAATTTATAAACTGAGTTAAGTAGAAGACCTCTAATATTGAACCGCAGCGATACCAAGTCCAATATTGGAGAAGAGAAGTATAATTTCACTTGAGAGACATTGCAACAACAACTTTCTTAATGTGATCCAGGTAGCTTTAATGAACACGATGATTTTCAGTTAAATTACAATTCACTATTTTCTGACTATGAAAACAACACTCAAACCAACCAGATCACTGTGAGTTAAAGTTCTAGTAGAGATGGTGATAGATATTGATTATGTATAGCATGCTTTTAAAACAGACTCAGGATACAATTAAATTGAGGTCAAGTAATTGTAGACTCAGTTTGATCAAACTATGAATGGACTAGTTCTACTGCTTTTAGATGCATTACCATTCTGAAAATTCCCATCTTTTGCAGGAAAATATTTTATATTTCTCCCCAGTTATCCTTCCTTTCAGGGCTGTTTGATGCAAAAAAAAAAAAAAAAAATAAAGAATAAGTTATATCTATTATAACAGAGACATCTATGTGCTTAGCATTTGGAAAGAAACTGTTATGATCCTACATTTATAGAGGTGTGTGAATGATGGTTTGTCGGATCATATTACTTTTTTTCCTGCACTTATCAATTTACCAGGTTAATTATCACAGTATTATGTTATTATTTTTGTTTGTTTATATTAGTAATTAAATTAAGTAATATTTAATAAATATATATTCATTAAAGACTGGAGATTATCTCATAATAACAATATGTGCATATATACATTTTCCAAACAAGAATTTTTTTTGACAAGCTTGTAGAAATGTTTAATATGTGTCCTGCTGAGTTTTGATGCATATTTTAATTTTTACGATCTAATTTCGCTTTATTTGTTTCTTGGTTCTCTTAATTTTATAACATCATATCAAATGTCAAATCAAATGAAGAATCAAATGAATCATCATGTCAAATCAAATGAAGTGAAGTCTTAATTCTGATATTAAATATTTTATTTGGTTCATTTGAATAAGTATACAAAACATCTACACATTGATTAAGAGTAAGTTTTGTTGATTATACAACATATATAAGAGTTCGTCATAACATAACAGTTTCCCAACACATTTAGAAGTCTCTTAAGCAATTTAAACTAATATGTTTCCAAAATTCAATCTTTATAAGAGATATATTTTGAGAAAATATTTACTCACTTTAATTATAGCAAAAATAAAATATAGAAATTATATATTTATAAGGCACTATAGCAGTTATATATTATTAAAGTAATTGAATTAAAATCACTAAAATCTAATTTTATGCTTAGTATGAAATTAAGTACACATATCTCCTTTACGTTATACTTAATCTGCAATTGTGGATATTTTTTAATTGTTTATTCTTTTTTTTTTTTATACACATCTAATTTTCTTTTGACAGCTTTAAAACAGAAATTTTTTTTTTATATTTTTGCATTTTATTTTTTATAATATTTTATGAAATCACCTTCATCAACAATTTAAATATCTAAATAAGAAAATTAAAAATGAAAGTTTTTATGTGATGCAATAACCTTTTAAGTTGCTTCATTTCAATGAAGTGTTTTTTATATATTTTAATATAATTTTTTTATAAAAATTTGTAAATTATATATGCTTAATCAGTTCTTTCATCTCATTTGTATCTCCTCATTTTGATAATTTACTGTGAGTCTTCAGCAAATGTGTTTCTTTTTTTGGCATTCATAAAAGTAAACTTAATTTTCTTCACTATCATTAATGATTGTGTATCAAATTAATATTGTTTGTACAGTGTAAATATTTATATAATGATTTATTATTAATATTTCATATTATAATCAATATTTAAATGTTTTATGAGTATTACTTTTTTAATATAACACACATTAAAATCTTTGATAATTTACTGTAATTACATTGAAATTATCCTTAGTCTATGGTTTTAGGATTACTAATAGTAAATGTAATTTGTGTGTGTGCTGGTTGATTATTCATGAATAAATTTTTAGTTTGTAAAACTGCACAAATTAATAAAGCTAAATTGGTTGCTTGATAATTACTAAATATCATGTTAGAAGAATATTTAGAAGACATCGAAAATGGAAAAAACAGACTTACATTTTAAAGAAATATGAGTATTATTTTGATGAAACTTTTATCATATTGATGAAAAATCTTTAGATTGAGTATCTATTTTATTTTGACAAACATTATTTTTATGTATGTCAAATCAAAGTGTGTACAGATATATAGATTAATACACAACAAAGTATATATAAAACAAAAACAGGCAACATGTATACATGTATAATTTTTAAAAAAAATTATGTTATTCTCTTAACTTTATAACTAATACTGAATTTATTTAAAGGAAGCACTGAGATTTAAGATGAAAATTCAAGTAGAAGGATATTGGAAATGATAACTATGGAAACATTCAAAGTTGGATGGTAAATTCAGCTGTACATTGTCTTCTCAACCCACTAGAAAAATAAGTATTTAATTATATTAAATCTCATTATAATGATATAAAAACTAAAATTTATATTGCATAAATAATTAATCTATGTATATACTGGTATAGCTTTTTCAAATATTTATAAGGAATCAGAGAAAAAAATATATTTAAATTCATAATCATGTAAAATGTGACTGTTAAACTTTCTAAACGAAATAATATTAAAAATTGATGAATAGTATATTTAAAAATTAAAATATATTCATGTGTTCAGTTTTATTAAATTGTATTGTAATAACCATTTAAAAATTTAAATATTTTTAAGTGATGGATTTATTTATATGAATACAAGGAACCCAATAAAAGTGATCTATTTATCCATTTTTATAACCATTAAGTGCAGATCTGTTAAGTGAGTTTACATGGAAATAATTTATTAATTTTAATTGAAAGATTGATTTTAAACAGATTCTTTAACTTTTTAATAGTTAATTTTTTAAAATTTCACATTAATATATCGAAAATGTTATGATTACAAGAACACATTGCAATTATGTATTTGTACTTTGAACTGACATTACAACGACATAAGTACAGTGTGTTCTTATAATGTCAGTTTGTAACATTTTTCTTTAAATTAATATGTAGTTTTGTAAAAAAGCATTTTATATAAAAAAAGAAAACTTGACATACATAAATTTACTAGTAAAAACCCCTCAATTATGTATGTTTACCTTTGTTAAATCAACATAGTTTAAATTTCATTTTATACTTTAAGATTATTTTTTATTTATTTTTATATGATTTATATTTTTTAATATTTGTTCAAGATATTTATTCAAGTAATAATTAAAGGAAATTTTTTTTAATAATTTGATTAAAAAAGTACTTTTTTGATTAATTTATATTTCATTTTATTTGATAAGGGTACATGATTTTAATTATTTTAACATCAAGTTAGTTTAAGTATATATAAACAATATTAAAGAAAATACAGAACCTTCTGAATATTTCTAATTGTATTTTAAGTATATTAAGTATAATTTATTTATTAATGCATAATCTGTAATCCTTATATATAGATGTATATTGTATTGATTGAATTTATTAAGAAATACATTTAGCTTTTTTCTTTTGAAGTTTTACTGAAAATTTAAAATTTGCTCCTCTACAAATATGTAAATGATAAATTTTTTAAAATGTATTTTATGTTTATAATTTTCTCTGTAATCATTTACTAAAAAATTATTTATAAACAAATTTTTCTGAAAAAATCTTTTTTTAACAAATGGTTGAGTTGAGTTTAGGCATTGAATGACTATAAGTCATAACAAGGATGGAAGCTACTCCTCATTTACCATAACCTGGGTGATACTTGTGAATAACAAGTCACAGAGGTGAGTAACATTTGTTAACATGATATAATGTCAATTGCTTTTGAACATATTTTTAAGCATTTAAGCTTTAAATATTTTCTTTTGAAAATCAGAGGCATTTTTTCAGTTTCATTCATTTTGACTGCGAGCAACACTGTAATTCTTTGCTACAATTTTTTACTTCCAATACACTCGCTACATTTAAGGTGTGTTTTTTCAGGTAAAGTCTTAAAAACAAACTTGTCTCATTCATGTTGAAAACATTCTTTGGGTCACTCGGAAAGTAGTGATTTCAATGCTTCCTTTTTTTCCATTCAATTTCAGAAGTTTAAATTCATGACTACTTTTACCCCTCAATTTTCTAAGACTCAAACTGTGTCTGGTTTTAAATTTTTGTAGCCCACCATCGGATAATTTGAAATCATTTATATTCAACTTTATAGCAACTCAGTTGGATTTCACATTAATGATATCACCATCAACAAGAATGTTCATTATTTTCTCTTTATTCAACCAAGTCAGCAAAACTTTTACAGTTTTGGGTGATTTGTTCTTTTGCAATATTTTTGAGAGTGAGCACTTATATCTAGTATTGTTTCCTTCTCAAGGATTTTTGATTAAATTGGTGAGTTGTGTTCTATATTTTTTGGCAATTTTAGTCTTTAATATTTATCTACTTTTAGAATTTTCTTATTTACTTCAACAGAAACACATTTGTTTCTTTAACTGTGATGCTATTTATCTTTGACAAATCCTCAATGGAACTGGCTTAATCACTCTCTCAACGAATGAGCTTATAGATTGTGTTTTCCAAATGAAACAAAACCAACTATAGAACAGAGCTCAAAATTTTAAAAAGTTTTTCCCAATTCTTATGTTCTTATATACTGAGAGAGGAACAGTGTTTTCTTTTTTGTTTACGTATGTATGAAAATGATAGAAATTACATTTAACATTAAAATTCTTTTCCAACAAATGTCTATTTCCATGTCTCAAATGCAGCATGAGTCACTTTGTTGTTCAAGAATCAATCAAGTTCTCTGGTATTATATAAAAAATAAATAAAATAAAAAATTAAAAACTATGTTTTTTTTTTAAATTACATCCTTATGTTGGCTCTTTTGAGCATAATAAGTCTTGCAGTCCAATAAAGAAATGAAGTATCTCCAGGAGTGCAGAACATGAAGAAATGTGAAGAAGTGCAGGCTTCCTGGAGGGCAGAACATTTCCAAAGATGCTCACCATCCATGTCAACATGTTGCCTACATAAAATGCAGTTGGGTGAATCCACAAGCCTAATGTGACATAGATGTTTCTGGAGAAAATCATGCCCAGTAAGTAACCTGAAGCAGGAGACCCCTATAGATCTAGGTAGATCTCTGGGAATACATGAGCTTAGCCGGGTCCTCCAAGAGGCATCAACTGCATTCTCTTTGTAATAAATTTTTCGCTGGTGATGGATAACCCGTTTTAGATGGAGTTTGACATTTCTCAGGCCAGTAGGAATATCTGGAGGGTTTAAAAAAGGAGCCTCTTTCGTGGGATTGTCTGCTTTTTGATTACCAGGCAAGCCACAATGGCTAGGGATCCATTGTAAAGTAATTTCCTTTCCTACAGATAGTAACGTGTTAATGGTGTTCATACAGTTAAATTATATGGATGTAGGTAGGAGAGTATAATTTGCCACTGTATGAATGGCAGCCTGACAGTCAACAATAAGGACAAATTTCATTTCTGAGAAATCTAAAATTTTTTGGAGAGCCATGTAAATTGCATACATTTCTCCATAAAAATTGTCTGAGTTTTTTCCCAAAGGTCCTTTGAGTTGGAAAAATTTGGAGAAGACACCAGCTCTCGCTCTCCCAGTACTTCTCTCAGCTGATCCGTCAGTATAAATATGCATCCAATTGTCGAGTGGGTATCTGTCATTAATAGTAGCAAGAGCAGCAGCCCTGAGTTCTGCCTGAGGGGAGACTCCCTTCTGGACAGAAAGGACAAGGTCGAAGACAAGGATGGCATATTTCAGCATACCTGGGAAAACAGGGGTTCTGGCTGTAAGGGCTCTATTACTTGGGAGTGCCAAGTGAGCTGAAAATTCTCTGGAATTCTGATAAAAATGTTTGTTGTGTTTTTAGTCTCAGAGTGTTTGGTCGATAGTTAGTACAAAAACCCTCCCTACGTAGTAACCTTTCACCAAGAACCAAAGTAGCAAAAACTCTCCTATTGTGCAAACAGTCAAGGCCAGTCTGAAGTTCCAAAGCTGGTATTGGAGTTGAGAAGGCTCCCCCAGTGATAAGCCTAAGAGCACTGTTTTGAGCAACATTGAGTTTTGGTAATACAGTATCTGAGGTAGTGATTAAAATTTTGGCTCCATAATCGAAGACCAGTCAGATGAAGAAGTTAAAAGTCATGACCACAACATCCTGAGTAGGACCTCACTTAGCACCAACTTGTCTTTTTAATAAATTAAGTCGGTCTGAGACATTTTCAGTGATTTTTGAGGCCTGTTTGTTCCAGGTGAGTCTTGGGTCTAAAAGAATATTGAGGTATTTAGCACAATCAGTTCTCTGAAGTGCTTTGTCATCAAAGTTTAAAATAATCTGATGCTGTTTAGTACTCAAAGAAAAAAGCTCAAAATTGGCCTTGTCAATATTGACAGAGAACTCATTGTCATTAGTCCATTTCAATAAAAAGTCCAGGGCAGAATTCATAACCGTCTCAAGTATTTGAAAGTTGTTGCCAGTTATCCAAAGGACCAGATCATCTGCATATAACAAAACTTGAACATCAGTGCAGATCTTCGAGATGTTGCATATGAGATTAAAAAATATCAGATTGTAAAAAATAAAAAAAACCAGAAAAGAAAATTATTCATTAGAAACAAAAGTTCATAAACCAGATTTTTCAAAATTTTAGTTCATAAATAGGAGTTAAAAATTATCATAATGTCTTTGACTACAATGTAGTAACTAGCCACTAGTTTGTAAAAATGTGAATGTTCATAAATTATAGATTCATAAAAATGAGCATATGCTGTATCTGCTTTGGAAAGTTTCTAATCTGAATTTTAATACCATTACAGTTATCACTGCTAAAATTATAAATATATTAGTCACATAGTTCTTGTGAAAATTATTAGTTTAATGATCTTAAATGTAATTTTTGGTAAAAATTGAATTGGTTTCTTCTGAATGTTCATAGATTTATTATTTAAAAAGTTACTCATATTAGTTATTCATTATTAATCATTCATTCATAATTGCTAAAGATTACCTATTTTTCTCTTGTAAAAAAAATTCGGAAATATTCTTATATAAAAAGCAATATAAAAAGATTGCCATTTTCTTTTTATATTGCTATTCTATTTATAAAAATAGGGTTTCCATATAAACTGTGATATCAAGGTAATTTTATATTGTTGGGAAGAAATCAAGTATTTATTATAATATATTGCATAATTTTAACTAAAATAAGTTCAAAACTATTCATTAAAAATATTTTAAACTTTACTGCACCAACTATTTTTTTCAAAAATTTGAAAAGAACTTACCTCATCTAATGTGAAAGTTGCTCTTAATGTCTTGCGAGGATCTCTTTCTTGAAACGTTTCTAAATAAGAAAAGAATTCACTAGAATTATATTCTGAAATTTTTTGAAATGACTGCTAAAATATTGCATTTCAAAAGATTCTTTTTAAGGTTGAGATGTTTATTTTTGTATAAAATTTTTAATCAAAATGAAATTGTTTTAACCTATGAAAATTTTTATTTATTTCATCAATAATTGAATTTTGACATAATCAAAGATTAAAGATAATTTAATGAACTTTAGCAAATTTAATATTAAAAAAATTACATAATTTTAATTTTTAAAAAATTTTTTTTCCATAGTTAATTTTACATTTTTAATGAAACTATTTTTTAAATTAAGTTCATTATTTTATTTGAATTATATATTCTGATTTAAAAATTAAATTTTAATCAGAATATGTTTTATAATCTCAGCTGAATATTTATTGTTAAGAAGTGTTAGACATAAAATATTAGTTTGCAATAATTTAATTTTTCTAGTATGTTTTTATTAATTAAAAAATTATTATAGTGATTTTATAATTAAATAAACGTTTCACCAGTTATCTCAAAATTATAAGAAAATTAATAACTATTTCTTTAGAATGCTAAACCTTTGTATTAATGTAGTAAAATTAAAATAATAAATAGTGAAATGTATTTTAAAAAAAGTGAAAAATTTTTTTAAAATTAAATTTCTCTAACTTTTTGTTTTAAAAGAAATTATTACACATTACTTTTTTTTATTTACTTACTGATAACTTAATTTCATAAGAAAAATTATAAACTTCATTGTTCAATAATTTTATTTATATAAATTTCACTAATATTGAAATTTTGCGAATATTATCACTAATATTGAAATATGCGATTATTGAAAAATATATACCTATCATGGTTTTCAGTTTCACAGCACACATAATGAAGTCATCAAAACTAACTTTTCCTTTCTTTCCATATCGCAATACAAGAGCTCTCAGAACGTGAAAATTTAACCTATATCCTGTAAATATTTTACGTAAGTAATGTAAAGATATATGCATGTTTATATACACAATTCATTTATATTTCATAAGGCATTTTTCTTAAAATTTAGGCAGAGAAAGGAATTACTTCAGCCGATTTTTCTTTACAAAATTCTTATCTAAAATAGTTTGAATTAATTTGTTAAATTTATTGATTTTAAGAAATGTCTTAATTTCATAAATTGGATTATAAAAATGAAAATCTCGGCTCTAATTTTTGATTTTCTTTTTGTTGGTGAATTTGATTTAAATTCAGATTAGAAAAGTATACTTTACCAGCTGAGTGTAAAGCTCCTCTGAGTTCTATGGTATTCAGAGATCCAGAGTGATCCACATCATATTTTTTGAAAACATTCTGAAATAAATATTGTAAATACTTATTATAATTTATTAATCATCACATTATAATTTGTCATATTTTATTGTTATTGTACAACATTTCTTAATCTTTTCCAAAAGACATATATCAGATTTTGATTAGAAAAGAATTGTACTTGTTAGTAGCACTAAATATCTTTATTAAAAATAAAATAAATAAAATTAAAAATAAATATGGAATTTCCTGTTTAAAAAGTTATCTATGATATTGTAAGTATACATCTAAAAAACTATTGATTTTCTTTTTTTATAGATATCTATAAATTAAACCAGAGTTTTTAAATTTTATCCTTACAATTTTAAATTATACCAAATTACATTACAGTAACAAGAATTAAAATTTGTATTGTTCACAAAATTGTATAAGGTAATTAACTATGTGGTTAGAATAATTAAAATTTTCTTAGCTGCTTAAGGAATATAATTATATTGATAGATACTTATTTGACCAAGCAAATATTGCAATAGAGAATTGTAGGAAACCAAAATGATGAAACTAATATTGCCCATTTATAATAGATGGCCCATTTATAATTGTTTTTCTTGAATAAATGGAGTTGGTCGGCTGCTAATCTTTCATTAAAATTAAAGTTTGTCACAAATAATTTTGTTTTTTCTTATTTTATTCTTTTGAAACACATGCATTAACCTGATTAATAATTGGAAAAGCTTTCTTAGGAAATAAATACAATGGGTTTTCAAAAATCTTACAAACTAAAAAGAAACATTAAACTTAGTTTATTTATTTATTTACTTTTTATCTCATAATAAAAAGTACATTAGATTTATAAAGGCTATTTATTCTCTCTAGATATTTGAATTATTGTCTTTCAGAAATAGTAATGATCTGCATCATCAAATTTTCATACAAAGTATTTTCTTTGTCCGTAAGCTATCAGAATTTATTGATAATAAAACTTTATAAAATTGTTAAGAAAAAATAAATATTTGTTCAAAAATAATTTTCAAAAAATAATTTATTTAAATTCTCAAACTTACCTTCCAAGTTCTTATATCAATCCATAAGTTCTTAAATTCTTCTAATCCTAGTTTACCTGAGCGATCAACCTAATAATTATTAAGGTATAATATGTTGAGATGGTTTGTGTAAAATTTAAATATATTGCCAATTAACAGGTGTATAAATAATTGCAAATAAACGTTTAGCCTCAGTATTCAAATACTGAATACATCTGCAAAAAAATAATTGCCTTCAGATAATGGAGTTATTCACATTCTGGATTCTCCATTTACTTATGCTCAAAAAGTGGTAAAATACCATTAAATTTACTTTTTAATTAAGATTTAATAATTTTTTATAGTTAAAAACTTAGTGTTTCTCTATAATATCTTGAATTTTAAGATGCTATCAAATGAAATTTTGAAAGTAATATTTAATATTTTGCCGTCAAAATGCTGTTTGATAATACATGAGCTATTTAAATTATAGTAACAAAAGTATTTGTCTTTTCCTTAATTTTTGCACACAAATGGTAATTGTTTACTCTACTAAAATAAAAATAACTGTAATTATGTATGAATACATTTTTAAAAACTAAAGTAAAAATTTTTTATTAACAATTTAAAATAATTTATAATGAAAAAATATTATCACAATTAGCACTCTTTAAGATAATTTTAATGTTATATTTTAATTATTTCAAATTTTTAATATTTAAATTTTTAAAATGTGAAAGAAATTGGTATATTTAGAAAGGATACATCCATCATTGCCACCATGCTTCTACAAACATCCAAGGAGAATCCATCAAATTCGAATTCTTAAAATAAATATAAATGAATAAGAGAAATCTTATATATATATATATTTTAATTTATTTCCAATGGCAGGCAAATACATGGAATAACTCAAATAAAATGAGGAAATCTTTTATTGATAGATAATTTCATGTGCACCCGTTAGTGTATAACATTTGTTATGTTTTAAAATAATGAAATAAAAAGTGAATTTTTTCGGGAAATTCAATCATGAAAATTCGTAAAGATTGCATTTTAAATAATAGAATAAGACAGCACAAAATATAGATATTTATTAATATATAAAAATAATATTAATATATAATATAGATATTTATTAATATTTAAAGTCTGTAAAACATGAAGTCATTAAATTAACTTATACTAACAATTTTACAGTAGAAACCAAAGATAGTTTTATTGTAAAGCTGCATTTTAAATTATTTTTACTTATAAATACTGTATTTTTTAGTATTCCTCGCATTTTTATTTAAATTTTAATGTTCATCAAACAATCTTTTGTTTCTTATAAATATACTTGATTAAACTCCAAGCAAAATGAAAGTTTTCTTAAAATTAATTTTTTTAGAAGATTTAAATTTTTTCTTTTCACATTTAAAATAAATAAGAAAATATATAGAAAATTAATCCTTCATGAAGAACAGAATATTAATTTTTTATATTGAAGTTATATGATTTTTTTAAAAAAAGTAATGGGTATAAAATCTGTAATTTTATTATATATTTTCAAGTATTTATTTACAGATAATCATTTAGATGTTAGCTTTATTATTATTATATCAATCAAATGAAACTCTGTATTTAAATTATTTGGCTAATTTCCAGACAGGATTGGTGCCTATTTCAAGTTTCGTTAATTGTTTTGCCACTCAGTGATCATTCTTTGCACAAAATGGGTAGTCTGATTAAGACTGCAGTTTAAGATAGATTGCAAACAATTATGAACATTTCTTACAGAGATGAATTTTTCTGTTTTACTCTCATTTTACAATTGTTAAACTGAGTTAACCAGACCTATGAACTAAGAGATTTCTTATCTCTAAAAGCCCTAACTTATGGTGGAATTTAAATATATATAAGGTCAGAGTTCAAATTACCTAAAGTGGGATTCAAACCCATAATCTATTGAGTTTAAAGCTATGAATTTCAACTTTGGGAATTAAAAGAATGAAATTATTATTTAGAAATCTAGAATGAAAATATGTAAAATAAAAATTAAATTAAAATCTAACCGTATAAAAATATTTCAATTATATATTATAATGATCAGTATTAATAATATTAAACCAAAATATTAATTTTTTATTGTTCCTCATAATTCATACATAACATTAATTTAAGATTCTGCTGGTATTTTTTTAACAAATTTTTCATATATTAATTCTATATAACAATATATTTTCATTCGTAATTGCATCATTTCTAATACATCTACTTTGATTTTGCATTATTTTAAAATTTTTGCTTCATATCATAAAAATGAAACCCTTTTTTTTAATTTTTCCTCACCAGAATTAGAATTTTTCTTTGAATAATAAAATTAATTAATTAAGCTATGAACACAAAATATAATAAGTAAAACAATTTATAGAATTATCAATCATCAAAATAAAGCTGTGACTAATCAACTAGAATAGCAACTATTTTGCTAATATTAGCAGGATGTTAGTTCTTGTGCATCATGCGATGTGATTCAGGATAAGATATATGATATTCAAACTGTAGTAGTTGTATATAAATCAATCATTGTGTAGCTCAAATATATATGAGTTACAAAATGAAAAGGAAAATATTTTTATATGTAATATAAATTTGTAAGTATTTAAAATATTTAATTATTTTAAGTAATTTTCTGCATAATATTGATAAAGACTAAAAGAAATAGTAAATATTCAAATTATTGCTAGCAAATAAAGAATTATTATATGCTTATAATTTATCACTTAGAAGTACATAATAGGCTATCTATATAATAATCTAAGATACTTTGATTATAATTCTGAACTATATTCAAGCCACGAGTAAAGACCCGAGCTGATATTCCTCTCTAATATTCACATGGTACCATCAAAGAGATAATTTGCAGTGCAAATTTTAACAAAAATCATGTCTTTCGCTTGACAGTTTTCCTTGGTATCAAGATTAACAGGGGATTGGCACTGTGCTGGATTTATATTTTAATGGATGAGATAATATAAAATTTTGAAACATGTAATGTACACTCCTATTAGTGCCTTAAGAAAGATTGATAGGAAGTGCTAGCTTTGCTGTCTATCTCTTTATCTGATCAAAGTTCAAAATTATCAAAGTGATTGGCTGTGTTAGTGACTCCTATTGGTGGAAGCAAGTTGCAAGAAACTAACTGAATATTTTTGAGTTTAATAAAAATAATTTCATAATATATTAAAATTATGTAATGTACAATCTGAAAAGTTATAAGAAAATTACCCAAAGATTTATATAATTTTTAAGGAAAGTGATGCCTGCATTTATATTAAGTAAATATATTAAACAAAAGCTTAAAAGCAAAATAGGTTTCTAAATGATTAATATTTCAGAATGAGCTAATATAAATATAAAAAATACAGTAACGATGTTATTCATTAATTTCATAATAATAATCTTTAAATGTTTGCATATGTAAGATATTAGAGCTAGAAAATAGTAATTGCTATTGTATTCCATTCATTTATTATGCATACAATTGTTAATAACAGTTTGAATACCATAATTCTTATGATCGTGCTTATCATGCCATTTGTTAGTTCTGTAAATAAAGCTTGATTGTGTCTGATAAACCATTCTTACCATGCTCTTTAGAAGTAACAAGATTTCAGGGTGAGGAATAGGTGAAAGAAAAACAAAACAACTTTTAATCACACAATAATAAAGATTCAACATAAACATGCAGTATTATAAAACCAAAAAATAATAAATAGTACGAATCCTAATTACTATTATAACTATGTGTTTTCATATATTTCAATACTAATGTTAATTTTAGTATCCTTAAAAACCTACCTAAAGCCAAGATAGCTGCAAAAAAATAAATTGATAAAGCATTCTCCAATCATTGTAAGGTATACTTTCTTAAATAATAGAGCAATTCAATTTAATCAAAAGAAAAACTGCTATGATTACTTTCTCAAATGTCTAAATTGTGGAATATGCTAATATAATAAACTAAGTCAGTAATTAGGATAAGAACTAATTTAGTTCTTTATCCAATTAAAGTACATTATCATAAAATATTTTTGTTATAATTTTTGTAATATTTTTATTATTTTTATTGTTATAATTATACATTTGTACTCCAGGGCCTGCAATCATGAAAACAAATATGGATAATGTAGGCTTTGATTCCCTTATGGACATGACCAGTGATTACCATGTCAACGAGTTTAATTTTTAATTATACATTTGAAATGCTTCTTGTGGTACGTGTCTTGGAAATGTTTCTATTATAAAGTGTTTTTTGTATTAATAACTGTGTCTTTGTGTTATGATCAATTCATTCATAACAAATTTAAGTTATGTTTTTATTTATGCAGTGTAATGTAATACACAAATAAAAGACAGTTAATAGGATGCTTCAAAATTTTGGCCAATAATTTGCCAATTAATATTAAAATGTGTGAGTTTTTTCTTTTATTAAATAAGTGCATTCTTTTCTAAATTTTTATAATCAAAATTAAAATATTTGTGCATATATATATATATATATATATATATATATATATATATATATATATTCTATGCACTGTATTACAAATTTTAAAGTTGAATCATAATTTATGGAAATAAACGTTGTAGCTTAATTTAAAACAATATCTCACAGTTTAAAGTATTATGCGAGACATATTTATAATTAAAGCACTTAAATATTTAGAAATTAAATTCATTATTTTTACGTAAAATTTGACTTAAAATGTAAAATATATTTTAAGTAAAATTCATCTTTTACTTATTTTATGACCTAATACAATTTAAATAATAGGTATGTATGTTATTTCTTAGTAAATTTGTATATGATACTAGCATGAAATGTTGTTCTTTAGTTGTTTAAATAATGAATGAGTGAAATATCAGTGAAGGGTGATTTAAATTATTTGGAACACTTTATATTGTATATTAAAAATATTTATATTTATAATAAAAAAGTTTCATATTTTTTATACAGAGCAAGGTAGCATTCATATATATAGTTACAAATATTTACATGCATGCTGAAATTACACAAATAATTATATTTATAAACATCAGATATTATTTTATTTTACTTATAATATTTAAATATTACTTATTTTAAATTATTCTTACTTTAAAATAAGTTTTCAATCTAAAAAACAGGTAATATTAAGTTTTAAAAATTAATAATATAAGCAACAAACTAAATCAAAGGAAATGAATTCATTTGTCATACCTTTCTTCAAAGCAAAATCTAGAATCTGTTGAAGCTCATAGCAATCAACCTCAAGATCTTCACCAGCAATTGATGCGAAGAAGTCTTTCACTTCTTGCTCTTTACTCTTTTCCTCTTCTGTTTCTTGAAGTTGAACCTGTTGTGAATATATTGTATTAGCTTTAACTGAAAGGCAGTGGTTGCAACCAGTGAATCAACAAATTCAGCACAACATCAATCTAATCATGCTTTTTCCAACAACACACCACTCTATGCATAACATTAAAAAAGTAAACCACTTACTAAGACTTACATTTTTTTTCATAAGTGCTCTCAGTTTTGTAGCGATTTCTTTTTTATCAGGGTATATTAGAATGCCATGTGGGATATTTTAATAACTATGATCTCTTCGTGATATAAATATGGATAGAATGGCAAAAGACTTTAGAGAAAGGAATTTATGAGAAAAATAATGTGAAAGAAGGAGAATAATCTCTTTTTTTACATTATATCAAATTCAACCTACTTAAAAGTTGGAGTTTATAAATATATATATTAATTATAGAAGAAAAAAAAGATTTTAATACAATAATGAATCAGTTAAATTATGAAGTCTAAGTGAATTCATTTTAGACTGTACTCTTTAATAAAATAATATTTAAAAATTAAATTTTCAGATGGATAACTGTTTTCATCAGAAATCCATTTTTTAGAAGTTCATTTTTTGCTATGACTAGCATAAAAAGTAAACAATCGTATATAACTAAAAACAATATTTTTAAAAATAGTGAAAACAAATAAACAACAACAACAAAAAAAAAAAAAAATGAAAATCACTATAACAACATTCATGCATTGGAATAAAATGGAGAGTTCATATTTAAAACACATAACAAATTACAGAATGCAAATTGTTAATCACACATATATGTGTAACTGCCCTAAATGTATATATTCAATGAGCTTCATGACTAATAATTTAAGGATATTGTATGGACTTTGTCTCTTTACAGTTATATAAAAGGTAGGCTTTGTGAGAGGACAAAATCATGCTTGATAGATTTACTCTATGAGATCTTTTAAATAAATTTTAAAAATCACATTCTTATAGACTTTGGGAAATTAAGTCATAGAATTATGTTATTATTCATATAATAATAATAATGTTATTATTATATAATATAATGTGTTAATTAATAATAATAATTATCATGTTATTATTCATATAATAATAATAATTATTATTATTATTAAATAATAATAATTATTATTATTATATCTATTCCTAGAATTATTATTGCATAGGCTAAATCTTTGTTAATAGAATTTGGATAAATTCTATTGATAAAGTTTAGCTGTTACTTATCATGAATAATAAATTCATTGCTTTGATCTTGTAGGCATTCATCTCAGTTTACATTTTATAAAATGTTAATTTGCATACTTGTGGGCACAAGTGGAAGTAATCTATCAAGAACAAAATCTATGTAAGCGAATTCAACAAATTCAAAATGGCTTAATATATTCATGTAAACCGGGAAATGGAAAAATATAGGCGTTGAACACTTTGAACTAATAAGTAAAAATTTGGCAAAAATAGATCTTAATTCATCAAGGAAAACATCATCATAGATACATATGAATGTTTATTAACCTGAATATTGCTTAGATTTTATAAATTTGTAATCTTGAAGCAGGGATGATTGAATTTTGCGATTAATATTATTTTTTCATTCAGTTTAATAATTATTTTGTTATATCCATTATGATACTATACTCTATACATACTAATTTAGAATACTTAAAGAAAATGAATAATACAATAATCATGGATGGATTTTTGTTATATTCTTTATTTGATGTACAAATATGTCAAAGTTTTTGTTTCTCTGTTTTTGATAAATAGTCATTTGTGTGTCTGTGTGCTGATATATTCACTGTTTCTAAACTGATTTTCTTATATTGCAATAATTATTATTACATACAATGTTAGAATTGCATGTAATTTTGATAATCATTTTCACTAAAATATTTCCAAAGTGCAATTTTGCACTTATATTTCACAGACTTTTTTATTTTTCTTTTATAAAAGTGTATTGTACTGAAATGCTTTATTAATAAAATATGAAAATTAAGCTGTAATCACTAATTCAATTTTTAAAAATATTCACTTTACTAAAATTATTTTTTAAAAGAATTGTTGATCAAAATTGATTTGTTAGGAATTAAAATGCTTTTTAAATATTTTTAAAAGAGTGACACATATTAAGTGATAAGAAATGTATTAAGCCTACATAATAATTGTTAAATGAAATAATGTAAATTTGCCTTTAATCTTATAGGACTTAAAACAAGAAAAGAAGAGAATTAAATACCTGTGAATACTATCATTTGAGTCAAAATAGAACAGTTAAAAAAATATATGGAAAATATAACACAAAATGAACTCAAAACCAAACCAAATGTAAATTTTGCTCTCAAAATAAGTTTTAAAATCAAGCTGGTGAGGTGAGAAAAGAAATTCATTTTTCTCAGGCAAAATTTAATTTTTTTTCATAAAAGGGAGATGATAAGGATATTCATGCTCTTTAATTCACACTTATCTTACAGATATTGGTTGTGGATATCCTGTTACATCATCTTGAAATGGCAGTTTTGGCTATTAAAAAAATAGAATTCTATGTAATTATTTCATTCAATTTAATTTTGAAGTAAAAACCGTTTTGTTTCATTAGAATATATACATTTTTATAAAAATTTTTTTATTTTTGCTATTTATTCATTTTAAATTAAAAAATAAGCTTAATCTCTTGTTTTTATAAACATAATAAAGATAATTTACTAAAAATTAAGAATTGATTTTAAGTTACAACATTTTGCTAATAAAAATAATTTTGCCTTAAATTATCAACACCATGTTTGTTTGTCATTAAAATGCTTTTGAAAATAAATATTTTTATGATATAGTAATATTGTTATAACACAAAACGAAATTCAAAATAATTATAATAAAAGATTGAGAATGAAAAAATTACAAAAATTTTCAGAGGTATTAGAAATTTGATAAATTTCTTTAAAAAACTCTATCGAAATATCAATCTTTCTGAATTCAACTTTGTAGATGGAATATTACAAATTTTCTAAAAGCAAAGTGTTTAATTATTGTACAATGAAATATATTAAGGAATTATTAAAACTTCTTCCACATATTTGACTTTAAAAATGATTCTCTTTATAAACTATATTACAATAGGTTTTATGATTTCTATCGATAGTGATGCTTACAAAAATATGTTGTATTAACATCAGAAGATATATTCATAAATTCCATTAAACTTTAAAAAAGAAATTATTTTTTACAAAATTATGAGGTACAATAGTTATTTTTGAAATGGTAGATAATTTGAGTATTCTTATGGTGTGTGCTTCTCATCATATACCCACTAAAATGTTGCATACAAAATTTCTTGTTTTTCTTGCACTAATAATATTTCATTTTCACAAAATGTTAAATTCAAAAATAAAAAAAATAATCGAAATTTTTTGAAAAATTATATATTTAAAAATTGATGCTTCTCAATTTCATAAGGGCATATCTACATGTTAATATATAACCCTATTGACATAACTTTAATATATTTGTGTACACAAAATAAACTACACTTTAGTTTATGTTGTTAAAGTTTGTAACTTTTTCTATGCTTCATTAAAAGGCATGTCAAACGCTTTTATTTTTTATTATTAACATTTTTCAAAAATAATGATTTTTGATACTATTATCATTTTTATAACTTTTTTACTGCTGTTAAACTTATATGAATATCTGGAAGTGTATAACATGATAAATTTTACATAAACTGTGAAGAGGATTAAAAAAAATTAAATTAAATTCTATTGTTACATCATATACTACACATGATAAAAAGTTTTTATGAAATAAGATATGTTCACATAAAGGAAGAAGAAACTTTAATTTCCTTTAAAAAAATGTTTATAATCTTTTTAAAAGGGAGTAAGTAAAGAAAATGTAGTATTTACCTCTTCATCGGGTTTAGCTAATCCAATCTCTTCATCATATTCTCTAAAAAATAAAATTACAGTAATGAAACAGTATTCTATTTATTTTCTGGTACTCAATTTCAACATCCTTTAACTTTTTCATATTTACACTGTGAGAATCAAATAGTCAGGAGACTTAAAATAATGACTATTTTAACAACTAACTCATATCACAAATCATAAAATGTATAAATAGTGACAATACTAACTGTTCTTTAATGCAACGATTTTTCATTTTCATGATAATTATTAGCATTAAGCATTTTTATAAGATTTTTTGAAAAGTTTGAAATTGAAAACAGTGAAATAATAAAACATCTTCGATGTCAAAACATTTAAGTTTCACTGAAAAAAAAATCTGCATGTGATTTAGGAATTTATTGTGTCATACTTTTAATAAACTGGCAAAAAAAAGTAATAATATTTTGGTGTGACTAAAAAGGAAAAGAAAAATATTCTTTATCAAAGTTATTGTTAAAAGTATTTTTCTCATTGAGGAAAATATGTTGGTTGACAAAATCTTTAAAGTCAAGGAAACACAACAATTGAATTACTTTAATATGAGATCTCTAGGTAATTTGTGAATATTATTGTTTTTATTCTTTAAAAATATTAACTGAGCTTTTATTTTTATAAAAATTTTATTTAAAAAATATTGCATTGTTAAATTAATGAATACAGATTACTACTATAAATCAAATAATATCTGTTTAACATTTGAATGATTGCATGTAACAATCAGAAACTAATAGAATATCAGATATGCCATTAGAGAGAATGTGAAATGCTAATTTATATTCTTGAGGCAGTGATAAATAAATTAATTTACAATCATAATACATTTTTATAAAAATATATTTGTATAGTTGCTAATTTCCAAAAACAAGTCAAATTTGCAAGACCTTACAAGTTACAAAGTTTCTATTTTAAATAGTCTACTTTAAAAGTTTATAGTTGTTAGGTTGATACATTGTTTTTAAAATATTGACAGTAACTTTATTAAAATAACAGGTATACAAAATTATATAATTTCAGTAACAAATACTTTTTCAAAGAAGGTATCCAGACATATTTAAAGCTCACAAATCAACATAATTAAAAAAAAAAACTGCTATATTTTATTAAATTTACTTAACTTTTCAGTTTTTCAAAAATGTAATAAAAAATTCTCCATAAAATTGATATTTTCCTTAGATTTAAACTTATTCTAATGAAAATTCCTTCAAGATGTTATATTGAAAGTTATGTGATTTCTTTCATTACTGATTAAGTAAAAAGTCTGGTAATCATTTAAGACATGATCATTATTATTCAAAAGTAATTATTAATGTAAAAAACAAGAATAATTTGAAATTAGTAAATATTATGTAATTTAATATTTTCTATGTAAATAGAATTTTTTTTCCTTCTCTATACAGCATAAATTTAAACAAACATTTGAAACCATTTTTTAATATAAATTAAAAATAATTGTTAATTCAACTAAAATATAATAAATTCAAATTCTAAGAAATGTTCTGTTTAGCTACGTTTTAAAGCATTTTCTTATTTTATGATTTGAGACAATCAAAATTTAAGATATTGCACTTTTTTCTTAATTATTGAGAAATCTATTAATTTGAATTATTGAAACAATATTTGCAGCTTCAATTTTTACAATGAGAATTCTTAACAGCAAAAAAAAAAAAAAAAAAATTTCGCTTACTATTTATATTGTATCCAGTTACAACTTAGAATAATTTAGTTAATTCAATCAATAAAAACATGAAGAATGTTTTTTTTTTCAATATTTTATAGTAGTTATAAATATATATATATTATTATACATAGAGAGTTTGTTTTTTCAATATTTACAGTAATAGGTGAATTTTAATAACATTGATGCTTCAGTTTATAGTTGTAAACTTCATTAAACAATGATTATGTAATACAATGCAATTTCTTAGTATTATGATTTGCAATAAAATTTTCCTTAAGTTTACTTTAAATTGTGCTTAAAAAGTAAAATCTTAAGATTCGTTTCTTTTTTTCATAACCATAATAGGAAGATTGTAGAACAATCATAATTCTCAAATTTTACATTAAGTATAAATAATAATTTACATTAAGTACAAATGCTCTAAGAATTTTAGTCAGTGATTCATATTCATGTATGAAATTTAAAACATAATGTGTGTTTAACTATTATGATGTTTACAATTTATTTGCAAGTCATTTTATTTGTAAAAATATAAGTCATACTGTCATTAATAATTTTGTCAAAATAAATTTAATCAAACAGTGAAAATAAATTTAATCAAACAGTGGAAGATTTGATTCATTCTCAGAATTTAAGTGCTAGTAAATAAACGTAAAATAATATTATATGATTTCTACAAATATTTTTATAATTTTGTATACAATTTAAACTTAAGTTCATAATTTTTTTTCTTTTTCTATTTCTTTTAATATTCAACAGCTTTTTAACATGCAAGAATTTGAAAAATAATACATTAAAATTACAATTCTGAAAGTAATTTGTTATATATTTTTTATACACTATCGGTGCGTCAGAATTTTTTTCTTCTGGGACAAAAAATATATTTTTATAAGAAATATTAAGAAGAAAGGTTTTTATTTTTTCTGTGGCGTCACTTAAGAAAAATAAAATGTAACACTTTATTTTAAATTAATCTGCATGTTGTACATCAAAGAAATTCCTTATAAGAATATTTTAAATTGTGAACTTTCTTTCATCGAGAAAATAACATGGATTCAATATCATGGCGTATAATGAATCTTATGTTATATTTTTCACACCATCGTTTAAAAGTTTTTTTAAATAATATTTTATCTTGTATTTATTTTATTGTGTGAATACAAATATTACTCAATTCAAGAGAATTAATAAAGCATATGGAGTTAATCATATCCTGATGAAAATGATTTCAGTAATGTTTAATGGATATGCTGTAAAAATTTCCTGCTTTTTGTTGTCGAGTACGCTACGAGCATCGAATATAATCTAACTTTTGGATTATTTTAACTTTTATCGACTTTTGGAATTCATTTTGGTTTAAACCTAATTTTCCTTAAATTTTCCACGTGATTAGAATAAAAGCAAGATTTTTGAAAGCTCCTCATTTTGGGATAGCAATAGTTTAAAAAATAATGCAATTACGAATCGACACCCACCAGATGACATTGTAGCGATATTATTGATAATACCACGCTCAATTTAACAAACAGTGCTCTCAGAAATTGATGTATATATATTTAAGTATATGATTTATCTGTATCTCATTAGAATGAAATATCGTTTTAAATCATTCTCAAAAGTATTGATTTTTCTCTAGCTCTTTTAATAGCAATTAACATTATGAAAATAAATGTTTCTGCTGCCCTCTAGTGATTAAGAAGAGAACAACCAGTATTAAAACAAGCTGCTTCTATAAATAACTTGAGAATGTCTAATGAATTAAGCTAATTAGCTTAATTATCTGCTTTTATATTTCTTATAGACTAAATACTTAAACCTTTTAAAAGAAAAATCATCTTTCTTTTTTTCTGATCAACTTTTTTAGAATTAAGTTTTAAAGTGAGTATTTCAATTTTTTCTTTTAAATAAAGAAAAAAATATTACTCACCTTTTATCAGAATAATAAGTTGATCTAAAAGATACTCGAAAGCCCGTATACATTACATTAATGATTTGAGGAAGAAGTAAAGTTTTTGAATTTCTTCGTGTTGTGTCAGAGGATTGCAACGTGTGAGGCGAAATTATATTTTCTTTATATTTTTAGCTGTGGCAGTGAACGATTCTTTCTTATGTTTATTCTTTTTTGTCTCCCGCGAGACTCATTTTTTTCACCCTTCCTTTTTGAGACAGAAGGCGAACTGTCAGCTGTGTTACTTGCGCTAAATAAACCAGATAAACCACTTTTATTTTTTTAACATGAACTTGAACTCAGATCTCGAAATGCGATTCGAAATAATATTGTATAAAAGAGACCATAAGTAAAAATTAGTGACTTATACATAAATTTGTTATCAAAAACTGAATAAAGCGAAATTCATGGGAAAGCCAAAATCTAATTCTTATTGTTTAAATAAATTATAAATATATGTTTAAAAATATTATTTATTTATTTCTTGAAAAATTTAAATTAAGATAATTATTTGAACTATTGTTAAATCATT
This sequence comes from Latrodectus elegans, assembly GCA_030067965.1. Classification (NCBI taxonomy): domain Eukaryota; kingdom Metazoa; phylum Arthropoda; class Arachnida; order Araneae; family Theridiidae; genus Latrodectus; species Latrodectus elegans. Next base: position 114,714,587 of record CM057813.1, on the reverse strand, counting down.
TTAAATGTACACACACACATTGAGATTATTTATAATTTCTTTAAATTAATTAGAGTTCTTTAAACTTATATATTTCTGCGGATTATATTAAGATGAATGAAAATAAAAATATAAAATCAATATATTTAAAATGGGTGAAAGTAATAGATAATATAATCGCAAGATAGGTACAGAGAGATTAGTGGAAAAAGACTATAGAAATTGAGAACAATAAAGAAATTAGGTTCTTTTATAAGCTGAATTAATTTCTTGCACTTGTAATAAAATAGGAGTTTGTACCCATTATTAGAGAGAAATGTTTTTGGCTCAAGTCAAGTTTAATACATGGTTAGGATTTTGAACGAATCACTATCAAAACAGAAATAAGATTATTTATAGAAATTATTGTATTTTATGCTATTTAAAATGAGAAGGGACAAATTTTTATATCTATTTTTCACAATATTTTTTATTAATATTTTTATTTTTCCTCCGTTTTAATTTCTATTTTTACTTGTTCTAATTTTATTTTTTAATTCTTTCTTTTCTTTTTTTTAAGTGGTTCATGTCCTTTTAAAGATTTTGATTTCTTAAGTGTTATTTCAGCCTTTCAAATTATTTCCATTTTCTTCATTTATTTTGTCGAAAATTTCTAATGATTTTGCATATTTAGTTAATTCAGTTTTTTAAATGTTATTTTAATCAATATATATATATTAAAATGACATTTAAATAATAACTAAATATGCAAAATCATTAGAAATTTACTAAAAAATTAACTAAAAAATTTTACTGTTATTTATAAATATATATATAATTAAATAACAGTAAAATTTTTTAGTAAATGTTATATGATAGCATCAGATCACATGCTGTTTTTAAAGTGATTTTACATGATTACTTGCATTTTATATTATAAATGAAATGTGGACATTTAGTAATGAGAAAATGAGAATTATTTTTAAACCTTCAAATTTTACGGTTGAAACTAATTAGTTTCATTGTTATTCACAAAATTATTGTTCATCAGTTAAAATTGTTGGTACTCGGTCAGAGGGAAGTATTTATAGATAATTTTATAGTTTTACTTATAATCATTTTAATGAAATTAGAACAATTATTTTCATATACACTGGCCTCCGAAAATTAAGAAACAACATGTTTTTCGAAGCTCACCATAAAAAAATGACACTAACAAGGAAATTAATAGTTTATAAAAATGATAAAAACGAAATTATTTAAATTTATGCAAGAAGATACCACTTTACGACTTTTTCTAGATACCACTTTTGAAAGAAAAAAAAAAAAAATACAGATATATATATATGAGTGAGAGAGAGGCAAGTACGCAAACATCAGGCTATAGTTATTACACGTGTAACTTTGGTTAATTTTTAACTTTTGTTAGCTGATTCGTTGACGGTAGCCAGTGAGGTCCTGTAAAGTCTAAAAGAAGCCGACTGCCAATTCGTTAAAATGGCAGGCTATCAGATGGATGGAAATAGGGATTATCACAGGCTGATGCTGTTAGGCCATCCCCCCCTCTGTACTATCAAAAGGTACTGTTTAGGCGTCATAATGTGTTTCGCAGTGTAGTCCACCTTTTCTGGAATCAATATCAAGACAAAGTTTTTGTGTCCAGAAGACATCTTCCGGGTTGACCACGAGCTACAATATCTGCTGTTTGTTTCTCAACGATCATTTTTTGCACACGATAGCTAATTAGACCAGGACTTATGGCTTAAAGTGGATTCCGAACCACTACAAACATTCAAGCCCAAGGTGAGAGTCGAATCCACAAATTGTTAATCCGAAGGCAAGAATACAACACTACAGGAGACTGTTTATAGCTTTTTCGGTCCAAAGCAAAAGAAGCAATTTTGTGCCGCAATATGTTGCTGACCACTCTGTAGCATCAGAGAGAAGAATGTTCACTAGTAGGGTGCGAAGGCGTCTTCACCATGCAAATCTCTATGCAAAGTGACCAGCTGTGTGTGCCCCCTCACCAGGCGACAGAGAAGTGACCGCTTATCTTCTGCTAAAGATCAAATTTGCTGGGCCGGATAACGAGTGGTTTCTATACTTTTTCCAGATTTCCGCGGAAGAGCCATTCAGGATAAGTGATAATCAGGAGAGAACAAAGCATCAGATATCATTAATCCAACACCGTGGAAAGACGCAGTTACCGCGGCGGTGGAGTAATGGTTAGGACAGGGATCTCTCTTGGTGTTCACACTGATTTGTATGTATTCCAGGGAGGAACTGTGATTGATGTGACATGAGATCCTTGATCCATATGTCTCCCATATACCAATGCAATTTGCGATGATTTTATTCTGATGGACGGTAACGCACGACTTCATAGAGCTGCAGTTGTAGAGGAATATCTCGAGGATCTTATTTTGGAGCGAATGAAATGGCCAGCTCGATCTCAAGACCTAAATCCCATAGAGTATCTTTGATACTATCTTTGAAGACATGGTGATGCTTTAACTCCTCTGCCAAAGCCTGTAGAAGGTCTGGAAAACAGCTTCCCATTTCGATAACCGACAACTTTATTGTCAGCTTGGAAAGTTGATGCCGCCAATGTATTCAAGCTATATGTGGACTTATACCTTATTAAAATTCCTTTTTGTTATGTTTCTACGACATTTTACCACATAAAACTATGATTAATCTTTTTTTAAGAATGGACTTTTCCTGCAAGATTACTTTTTTGTTGTAAATTATTTATGCATTTTTATTATGCAAATTTATATTTGCAATCAATACATCTGTTTTGTGCACATATCATCAAGTTTGGTGTTTTTACATTCATTTATTTGCAAATTATGAGTAAAAAAACTGGTTGTTAACTTTTAGAGGTCAATGTTATTTTTTATTGAGAATTAGTGATCGTTATCAATAATATGAGTTTCTTACAAAAAACATAATTTAAACATCGATTTAACAAATAGATTAGACACATTCTAGATAAAAATTATTACAAAAATGAAGAAAAACAACACGTAATACTTACTTTCATAATTGATTTGCTATATAATAAAATAAATATATTGTGAAGTTATAAAATGATAACTGCATATACATTTATTATTAAAACTGCAATAAAAACAAATTCTTAAAAAATGTAAAAAATGATAGATTCTCTAGAACAAGTTATAAAGTCGTTCAATAATCTACTGAGATAGACTTTTCAATTCAAACAATAAGTGAACAATTTATCTTTTCTAATTTAGATTAAAGGCTTATAAGCTTTCATTTTGAAATGGAAACTGCAATGTCATGAGTTTTGCAAAGGAATCTAATTATTTTAAATTTCATTTATTTTATTTAAGCTATATTATTAAGCAGCTCCAAATTTTCCAAAATGGGCGAATAATGTTTTCATGAAAAATTGCTATTTTGAATCACATTTTCCAAAGATATCTTTTTGAATAAGAAGTCCGTTTAAATAAATTTTTGGAGAATAATGTAACTCATTTCGTTGTTATTTTGATAGTTATTTACATAATAAATAAACATAATATTATACTGAACTATGATAAATGTTCATAGAGTGGTGATTTTATAAATATTTGAAACTATCTTCAAATTTCAAAATATTTATTACTCTGATTAACAACTCAAATTCCATATTATTTTTCCTCTGTTTATTTTGGAGATTTATTGACTTGGTTATCGTAACTTAACGCTTTCTTCCAAATAGTTTCACATTTTTAAAATTAATTTTAAAGAAACTCGTAATACGATTTAGTAATGTTCATCTTTTTTGAATATAATTTGTTAAATAATATTTATTGAATAACTATTATTTAATTGATATGAAAAGTAAAGATGATGCAACACTTTACTAAAAATTCTTATAAACAATATCACAGAAAAATCATAAAAAATTAACAGTTAAATGATAATTTTAATATCTTCAATAACAACTGGCATCAGTATTAACGCTAAATATAGTTAGGAATTTCTATGGCAAATGAAAATTATACTCACGTCATGATGTTCTTCTTTTCAGTGAAGACTCTGAGAACAAAATCACCTTCTTCGTTTGGATCGAACGTGGATGGAACGATGCAGTAAGTACCTTGAGGTAGTTTGAATCTGCAACTCACCTCTCTCAAATTGATGAATGTATTGGATCTGGCAACGGAAGCATTATATTTGAAGAATTCTTTGGGAAGTGGTTTCGGAAGTCTATCTGGATTTTTGAGCTATCCGGTGTTGGCATAGAAGGAAATATAAACATAAATATGACAAAGAGAAATATTTATAAAAAAGAAAAAAGGTAACATGAACATAATTCTGATTATTTGCAGTTGAATATTTCTTTTATGAAATGAGAGTTGTGGGTAGTAAAAATGTTTCTTATCATGTAACAGATGAATCGTCATCAATGAATCATCGAGGGTTGGGTAATAAGTTAGGATTTTTTATTATCTTGTGCCAAAATATTTTGCTTTTTCTTTTATAACAAGTGGATGTTATAAAATATTTCAATTGAAACATTTTTTCATAGATGTCACACACATTTTATTGATTATAATCGTCAATAGACTCTATTCTTTACACATTTTATTGATTATAATCGTCAATAGACTCTATTCTTTTCCTTATATATTTATTTGTGTTGTAGAATTTCTTTGAAATCGTTGATGTTTAGAAGAGCTTAGAATTTGGCGTTAAAGAACTTTAAAGGGTGTTATTTGAAGAAGTTATCTTTCTGTCTGTCTGTATATATATATATATATATATATATATATACAGTTCAATGGATGGATGCAAACCGTATTTATGTGACATCAGTGTAAGGTGCGTTCATACCAATAACATTACTTACCAGCTACAGAGAGGATCTTATTTTCAGACATAATAAATAAATGGATTTAAAAAATCAGATAAATCATACTTTTTAAAATCTTTCCATATTTTCTAAAACAAACAGAATAGAGATCTTCATCACAACTTACAAGGATCGCCTATCGAAAAGTGCAATTTTTCGAATCTCAAGTATCTGGTGAATGCTGTTGAAATGAATTAAAATTTATAAATGTGTTTCATCCCGTCTAATCTAATATTAGGCATCATAAAGAACATCCATAATTTAATCACTATTGTGCCGGCAAGAAATCAACAAAAAAATCAGCTGGGACTGAAACAGCTTCATTATTATTTTCAAGGACGCCAAGTGCTTCTTTTTGGAGGACGTGATTTCCTTTTATGAGTGAGAATGCTGTTGTTCTGCTAGATGAATGGAGTTGGGTTGAATGATTAGAAGGGAAAATTGAAGATGTATTCATGTTTCTCCAGACGACCGTCATTATCCTTGAATCAAATAAAAGAAACAAAAAAAAGAAACGTAAAAATTTGAGAAAGAAAGTTTTGGAATCGGTTGCCTTTCTCATGATTAGTATTCAAAAGAAATATGAATATAAAAATACCATCAGACAAGGTTCTTGGGTGCTATTTAGAATAATTTTCTGAGAAGACTTCACATGAAATTGTCTTTGATTACATTAACATAACTAAACAACTATCTTTATTTTCCAAATAATAAGTGACATTATACTGAAAATCTTTTTAGAGAGTAGAATTGTATTCCTAATCAGAGAAATTCGGACCAGTTTCAAAAACTTAAAACCCAAATAAAATTGAAGTTTACAACTAGCTATAATCAAATATATATATATATATATATATATATATATATATATATATATATATATATATATATATATATATATATATATAGAAGGTGACCAAACTGGGTAAAAAGACTGAGATAGCAACGAAATAACTGACCTGTTTTTCATGTAAGTTTAGAAAATAATGATGCGGAGGGATCTTGGGCTTTACCAAAGGTTATCAGGTTTATATTCCATCACCAAGTCAGAGCAAAGAACACTAATCAGGAGATTCCAAAAGCGGCCCTAACGGAGAACCGCAACCCAACTAGTTTATTTAAAGTTAAATTACAACTGGTGGGACTTACAAGCCTATAATGATTCATACAATTGGCCACTGTATCATAGTTCGGTTACACAATAGGTATGCTATTTAATTTTAACATTAATAATAAAATATTTAAGAGACAGCAAAAGATAAGCAACTCAAGAAACAAATAAAAAAATTTATAATAAAATTTTAATGTTAAAGCTGTTTTTTTCCCTGGTATGATGATGCAGATTTCTCTTGGATTATGAAGAATCATAATCTTGTTAAATTTTCTGGTGAATCTGTTGAGTTGATTGGTGAGTGGCATGGCTGAGGTCTTTATCCATGAGAAAATTGGCTAATCGATTTAGTTTTTTGGTTCATGTAGGGACAGTTACAGCAAAAGTCAAGCATTGGTTAGATGTTTGCGATGAGGATTTAAGATTAGGTGGAAATTTTTTGCATGTGAGCCGTCGAGGATATAATGGAGATTTGTTCCTATTTTTTCGAAAATGCAGAGATCTGTATTGGCTTTTTTGACACGTTGAAAATAAACCGTAAACGATCTATTGTTGGTAAGGAAGAAATTAACCTTTGGAACATCGAAACAAGATTTAGTGGAGACAACAGGGAAGAAGAAAAAAGTGAATCTTCCTGTGTCTGTAATGTTCAATGGTGTTGCCATTTGTTTATTAACTTTTGTTTGAGGTATGTTTGAGAGAGCTGCTTTTGTCCATGGAAGTTGTTCGACTGTTTCTTCTGAAAAGAATTTGTTCTTCTTTAGACTTGGCATCCGCCAACTCGTTCGCTACTGTACCATGATGTGTTCAAGTCCAGCATAAGGTTCAATTGGTTGTGGAACCACTGTGGATGGCAATAAGCGAATAAACTCGTCTAGGCATAGAGTCACAAAGAGAATAGAGATGACATCCGGAGAAATGACTCTCTCTCTCCATTCTCTGTCAACCATTTGCCAAAGTAAGCCAACTATTGCCTGAAGGAGGCAGGGTCTGCAAATGGCATTTAATCATATCCCAAACATGCTCGATTGATGAGAGATCTAGGGCGCACGATGGCCAAGGAAGCAGCTGTACACTTTGAAAGGCTGATGCGAGCAATGTGGGATCTCGCGTTATCCTGCTGTTAAAAGAGCATTGGGCACTCCTGAAGATTGCGGAATGTCGCCGATCGCAGTACATCATCCACATAATGTTGGGCTGACATAACGCTATGAGTTCGAATTAGAGGTGACCTGAAATCCTACGCAATGGCGCTCCAAATCCTGATGCCGCGTTGTTGCAAGGTGGGGCGTTCCACAACTGTGCAGGATTGGACCTGTCTCTACGACGATACCACACTCGTACGCGGTGAACTCTGAAGAAAAAGAAGCATGTCTTATCTGAGAAGAGGATCCTGCCTACTCATTCCTCCACATCGCTTTAATCTAGCACTATTCCAGACGTTGGCCTTTATACTGTGAGGCATATAGCAGTCTGCTTCCTCTCTTTCACCATGAGTGCAGGATACTAGCAACCCATCGACGACAAATGGTTCTGCTCGACAGGAGGGCCATCCAGGATGTCTTGCACATGCTGCAGAATTTCGAGAGACGTGCTTTGCGGGACCACCAACGCCTTCGAACGTGTCTATCCACCATGCTGACGTCACCAGCAGCTCGCAAAAAATCCACTGTTTTTTGTTCGAACCATCTTAGCCACAGCCAGCACTGAGGACGCGTTCAGCTGTCTATCAGTTGCGATTCGCCGTAAGGACAGTCTGCTTTTCTCAGTTCGATCACCATGTCCCTCGTAAACTAGTCTGCCTGCTGGAGCTGACGATGGCCTGGCATTCTCTGCAATTACAGGTGTCCCGAACAAACTTTCAATGAGTCAAAAATCCAAGCTGCAATAACTGTGCGAATATTGCCCACTCTGCTGGTTCATCACCTTATATCTTATCCTACAGCGCTGGAGAGCTGCGCATACATCATTTAAATAACTCGATAAGGTTCATCTACTTTGAAATTTGCGTAATATTCTGACCATTCCTTCTTGGTGTTGCAATTTCAGTGTCGGGCAGTGTATACATAAATAATTTTTAAATTATTTAAATATTTTAAATAAATTTAAAAAATTTTAAATAAAATTTAAAAAACCCTAAATAAATTAAAAACTTTCAAAATTTGTTTCAGCAATTACATTTTTATCAAACGCGTTTTTCTAATTTTTATAAGTCATTTCTCGAAAAGTTTTGCATTTAAAATTCCAGGAAAGCTGTTTTACATTGTATTTTAAAGAAAGAAAGAAAAAACTTGTTATATAGTTAGAAAAGGTTTTGAGCAGATATGCAAGTAAAATATTTAAAAATTAAATATTAAAATAAATCAGAGAAAATTTTTCAAAAACTTCTCTGATTTATTTTTATATTATTTTAATATTAATTAAAAACAGAAAAAATTTTAAATACAAAAAAAACTGCGAAAAATTTCTAATTCCCAATATTTCGTAGTTTGGTGTTAGAATGCAATTATTATTATTATTTTAGATTATGATCATTATTGCAAAACATGTAATCACACTTTTTTTTGTTATTATGAATAACTGATATTAGAATATCGCTTTTATGAGACTTTTCAAAAAAGTGCATGAATTTGATCATGAGTAAATACACAATCAATATGTTTGAATGTAATCTGTAAGATGTCTGTAGTTGTCCATAAATAATATTCACTAATATCTCATTCATAGCAATTATTTTTGCATTATTTTCGAGATTTTTATTACGAGCATAATATTTATGAAAATGAATTGAAAGTAATGACGTATACAAATTTCGGTTAGTTTAATCAGTCATGGTAATTTATTAATTGCGTATAAAAAGTTAATAATATGCCTTCGTATGATATAACAGTTATGTAGAGCTAATAATAAAAAAGCCGTTATATAAGTTTTATGAATGTATTGCAGACCTTTCAGCATTCCTTGCGTATAAGCAATGTGTCGATAAATTTTCATGAAATGATATTTGAGAAATGTGACATTAAACGGAAGTTACTCATTGAATCACGTGATATTACTCAGCCAAGGTTAACTCGAGAAACTTATAAAATCTAAAAATATAAATCGAGTTTCACTTAGAAAACTGTCCTTTGTCCGTGGAAGTCGTTCATTTATTATTTTGTTTTATATGATTTGCTGGGGGAGGGGGGGACACAAATTCTTTATATTTCTCGGAGGTGCGTAATGGTGTTTAGATTCAGAAAAATGCAGAGATTAACAAAAGCGAAAAATAAGAAAGCAAGTTAATTACTGATAATAAATATACATTATTTTATGTAAGAATGAAGTATCATGGAAAATACAGCATTAATTGGTACATTATTAACCGAAAAAATATTAATGTAGTTATTTTTCGTTAATTTGAAATAAATTTGGTTTTTGAGATAGTTAACAAATGAAGAGAACTGTTCCAAAGAACTAAACATTATTGTGAAATCTGTAATCACTCACGCTATAAATGGCAAAGCCAATAGTCAAACACTCTTGACCCATTTGTCTTTTGCATCGGCGATTCTTTTGCATCAACGCAATGATGACAGTGCAGAGGTCGTCATCGTCATCTTCATCCACATCCTCAAGCACAATTCGAAATTGTGGATTCATCCAGAAGGTTTCTGTTGTGAAGGGGAAAAAAAAGGGTTAACATTACGGAACTCTTGCTTGAGATTAATATAATAACTTTGTATCAGATAAGTGAATTCAGAGTCGCAAGTATTTTTCATTGGGTCAGTGAAACTTGTCATAAAGCTCAATAATTTTACACTATTCATTTCTGTCAGAATTTTTTTTTCTTTTCTTTGAGTACGATGCAAAATAATAATAATGATAAAATTTAAAAATTAAAGGAATAAAATAAGGAAAATATAATCAGACAAGGGCATAATTCTATTTAAGCATAATTGTGATTCGGACACTAGCTTAGAGCTAATTATTTTTGACAGCTAAGTAAGTAAGCATTCCTCCTTAAATGAATGTCGCATTCACTATTCATTATGACGGTGAAAAAAAAAAAAAAAAAAAAAAAAAAAAAACAATACTATAAATCAAAAGTAACACGAAGAATCTCCTAACTTTAACGCATCTATAAGATTTCTTTTTATAATGTTTGAAAACTAGGATATTTTTTTTACCGTTTAAATAAGCCATCTAAAAATTTCTGAAAAAACAATAATTGGAAAATTGCTTACAATTACCCTCATCATATAAGATTTGAATTAAAGAAATTATAATTTTTCCTTTCTTATTAGACATTGCGAGTTTACAAATCACACAAGATTGTCTTAAGTGAACTCTTAGAAATAAATAAAAATCCGAAACTTGAATTGTGTAAACACCGTTAAACCTAAGAATTCGTAAAGAAATTGATATTCAATAATAACTTGTTACTACTTCACCAAGAAGTGAACCCATAAATTCATAAAGTGTACAAGAAAGTTTTATACGTATATTAGATTTCTGTATGCATGTTTTTGAGTGAAAATATATTGCTATCAATCAAACTAAATTTAGCTTGCACCAATAAAGATTAGAGAAACAGCCAGAGACATTTAAAAATTTGCTCCAGACCTGAGACTCAAAATACACTTGTAAGATCCAGATCTCTAGTAAATAATTTATAATATTCATATCAACAATAAATATTTCGTATTCTTATAGTAATCTATATAATAAAAATATCTAAAAATTGTAGAGGAAGTTTCCAAGTTTCGTTTTTTAAGTATGATTATGAAAAAAAAATTAGAAGATGAAAAAGAAATGGATTAAAGAAAAATGTAAGGAAATATTTATTTTTCAATGCGGTAAAATTAGAAAATTTTAAAAAATCTGTGTTTATAATATATTGCATTTGTTTGTCGTAGGAATTCTTATTTTAAGTATGAAGGAAAACTAGCTAAAAATGACATGACGGTTTCGTCATGAATCAATAATTAAGGAGTATGTAATACTTATTTTATTAACAAATATCGATTAATCTATTTAATATTCAAGTTTTAAATATCTGACATAAATTATTTTAAGAAAGGGTCTTAATTGATAAAATATAGACCTACAAAACTCAAGCTACTTTGGAATGATATATTTTTTATAAAGTCCAAACACTAGAATAACCCCACATTCAAATTATCATTCTTGTTAAATATAGGATGCTTGTCAGCAATATAGAAGGATAAAGCCTATTGAATTGTTAAATTAGATAAGCACCCCTCAGAAAGTATTTTTTTTATTTTCGTTAACTGTTACAAATACTTCAAAAGCGCGAATGGTGATAATATCTTTATTTCATAAATACCTTGGCTAAGTGCTGTCTTTTCAAGTTGCTTAATGATATAAACACAGCATGTATAATGATTTTCATCATCCTCACTAAATGTTTTTACTCTTAAGTGTTTGTTTTTATTTTCAACTTTTTTTTGCTTTTTCCATGCTTTATAAGTATTAAATAATTTATTCTTCCTTCTGTACATATGTGTCATAGAGGGAAAAAAAAAAAAAAAACTGCGAGTAGAAAAATAAAGTAAAATATTTTAAGTAAAAACGTTCTCTGTCAATTTTATACCTTGGTTTTTGTTCTCATCCAATATATGATAGAAAATAAAACATTTTTGAGATATTTGGTAAACGCATGAAAATTGATGGAGAAACAAATGCATTTTTGCGAAGCTTTAAAAAGTAAACAGTTGACTAGAAAAGTTAAGCAGAAGTCATGGAACACACTCAAAATGTGACTCAATTTTCATCATCTTAAGTGTTAATTTAAAAAAAAATTAATTAATGTAAAAATTAACGTATAAATCATCCATTCTATTAAAAAAATGCAAAATAAACATTGCGGATGGTAGCATGCTTTAAATTTAAGCTTTACAATAATTAAATGAATTCAAAAATGGTGGAAATTAACTTATATTTCCTTCTTAATGAAACAGATACAAGAATAAACATTGTCATAGCATGACAAAGAATATGCGCTGTCAACTTTATGATAGGTTATTGAATATAACGAAACAAAATTATCATACTTTATAGAAATCAATAAGGAAATTAATAATTTTATCCTCTAATTGTACTTCATAAAACTTCCATCCAATTTAGTAAGTAACAACATGGAGATATAATTGTTTGATTAGAGCATCAATTATAAAGGAATTTTAGGAATTAATAGATGAGAATTAAGGAAGAGTACACCAAGAGTTCTTCATTAATTCTTATGTATTCAACGTTTGTATGAATTGGTGTTATAGCGATTTCTTGCTTCAAAGGGTGACCAGCAGCTTATAGCAATTACATAGTCTTCATTAGCAGTACATTTGAAATAATTTTTTTTTATCAAAAATCTTAATTTAAAATTTTTTATTCGGCATTAAAATTTTTTATTTTGCATTTCTATAGAAAAGTTAATAAATACAAGGAAATTTGAAATACTTTATACTTCCTTCAATTAAAGACATGTCAGATTTTTTGAACAAAACACTGATTTCAATATTTGAATGAATAACTTATCCTATTTCTGGAAATATATAAAATGTATTTACCAACGAAATTACGACATCCCCCTGCGGTACAATTTCTAACCCATGATCCTTCAAACATGCTCATTTCCCATTTCTTTTTCGATTTCTTAGTCAAAGGTTCGTCGTCTAAAGAATCAGGATTCAAATTACAAATTTCTACTCTTTGGAAGTTTTCCATGAAGTCTTTGTAAGAGATCCTGAAAATAAATTTTATGCTTATAAGAAATGTAAAGTACCGAAAATTATTGTTATTAATGTATATCATTCTCTCTCTATTTTTTTTTTGGGGGGGGGGGAGAGATTATAACTTATTAAATTAATTCTTATGAAAAGTTGAATATTTTTAAAGCTACTCATAAATGATTAAATAAGATAGAAGGAAGAGGATCGACTAATATAATTACAAAATTCTCTTTTTATTTTCTTTCTATTAGAACTTACCAAAACTCGCCATCCGCGTCGAATCTTAAGCCAAGCTCCTGTTTTTCTTCCGGGGTTATTAAACTCCATTCTTGAGATCTAAGAAATCAAAATTTTGTGATTTTCACAGGAGTTATAATAACATTATCGCATAGAAAAAGGCTGAATGCTAAAATTTAATGATAAGATATTTGAATTGCTTTCATTGTTTCTTGTATCATGTTATTCCAATATTTTAGCTCGTGTTTTTTATTAAATGCTTCAAAAAGATTAATCAGTAATTTTAATATTAATAACATAATGGAGTCATGTTCATGCAATTCAGGTGACAGAGGATGATGCTGACACAATATTGCGGAACTAAAATTAAACGAAATATTAATATATTTAATTTAGTCATATTGCCGGCCAATTTGTCTAGTGGTCAGCGTGCCTGACTACGGATAGGAAGGTCCTGGGTTCGAATCCCGGCTCAGGCATGGATGTACTTTCTTTCTCTCTTTACCTGTCTTTGTCCCTTACTTGTATGTGTGAATGAAGTATGAGTGATGCCTACCCTATAAACGGGTCCCTATAACATGTGCGAGGGTGCGATGGCGGCCCTCCTCCTGTGGTGCACCCGGGGCAACGACTCGGCGACTAAGAGGTCGCTGTTTCTGGCCGGTTATTTGGGTATCAGGGATCAATAGATTAACAAACTCTGTTGCAGTTGTAACTGTCTACAATCTGCCATTGGAGAGAAGGGAAGAAAAAAATTATTCTTATTTCATTCTTAATATATGTATCAATTATATAGAATCTCATATCCTCTGAATTAGCGCAAACTGAGTATCTTTTAGATTTCAAGTATCAATTGCAAAGAAGATATCAACTACCAATATTAATGATTTAAATCTTCAGTATTTGCAAAAAAATTTTGAATGATTAACACTAATAATAAAAATGTTGAGCAATATTTGTGCAAACATTTTCATTCGTATTCTATTTTGAATAAAAAATTCAAACATTTTGTTCATGTTTTTGTTAGTTTGGGTAGCAAAAACTTTTAATCATTAAAAGAAATTATCGTTAAAAATACTTTTTCTATTTTGCTTTACAATTTCTTTATTGAGAAGTATAATCAATCAACATGATCATTTATTATATATCAATTCATAACACACTAGCAAAAAATATAATGTGGCTTTTGCAATATTCAATACAATTTACAGTTAAAACGTTTTCAAAACATTCGATATATGGAATAAGCAACAAACAATGAAAATTAGACAAATTCCTCTCGTAAGTTAAAATAATGACAACAGTTATATACTGTTTATATCTTGCGTGAAACAAGTAAAGAATATTTACTAAATTTGTAGCAATGGCAAAATTGGAGAAAAAATGTGCATTAATAAAACTGAAGTTATTATTTTTTTTTACGATGCAAAATTTAATGGTAAGTATCTATTCTTTCATTTATTAAAATATGTACATTTATCTCAAAAACTGTTAAAATGACAATACTTTGCATTTTCTCTGTATAATTTTTTTGCATTTTAAAATCTTCATTTTGGTGTTGTAATATGAAATGTATAAGAGAAATGATAAAAAAGTGTATTCAGTTGTAGTTTATTTTCTTATATATATATATATATATATATATATATATATATATATATATATATATCAGATATGCTTTTTTAACTGAACCATTTTCACACACAGAATGGATAAAGCGTACAAAGGAGTTTTCTTATCCGTAAAAAAAGTTCAAGATTTACTGAAAGTCCAGGATTAAATTGTATAGTTTCAAAAGACTGTTTTCCTTCGTTTTTTTTTTTTTATAAATGAAATCAACTAATAGAGCGTTTGAGTAGGTTACATTTATATCGTTATTCTGTATTATTATTGGAGTATTTTATGTATTTATTCTGTATTTTAATGCTATTTTTTCTATTATATACTTTCTAAAGATATATTTCAGAACTATCAAAACAACCAGAAAAATAGCTAATTTCATTTTTCAATAAAATATTTCTTGATCAAGACAACAAAAAATAACACAAGGGATGTACCTTATATAGCGTGGTTTTAAAATATTTTATCTGCCAATTATATTTAAAAAAAAAAGGTCACGCCAAAAAAATATCATAGATTACTTTAGGCAAATTTTAATCTTACTCGCTCCGAAACATAGGGCGAGCATAAGTAGTTCAACACTTCTACCATTGAAGTAATAAAAGCTTACAATGCATAGACGCTGGCAACGATAAAAAAAATTGAGGAATACAAATGTAAAGTAAAAGCTTAACTTGGAATTACTATAGTATTGTTAAATAAGACTGTCTTAAGAGAACTTCTCCAAGGGTATGAATCTTGATAATATTCGCCCTAGTTTGATATCTATAAATAGATAAAAAGTAACGGATGCTGAGTCTACGGTTCTACTGAGGGATAATGCGACAGAATTGGAAGTTAATTTTTTTGAAGTGAACCTGCAGCGAGGAGGTTGAGTTCCAAGGGTTTACAAACCGGTCGCTCCAGGCCCCATTCCATTCGCATTCGTTGCCCCATGGATTGCGCACTCTCAGCAGAGGAATTTTGCCTTTTATTCGGGGAGTCTGTACTTCTACCTATAAAAAATAAAAAAAAAATTCTAGATAATCAAATCACCTAGTATTTAACAGATAATACAAAAATCAAAATAAAAATTTAGTTAACAACTAAATATACGACGTGCATTTTTTGTAATATTGTGTAAACCATTTGTAAAACTGTAAGGAAATCTGTATAGCATGCAAGTATAGTATAATCAACAATAACAATTTCAGCTTTACCATTGTAAATAGTTGTAAACCAGATCAATATTCCATATTTTATTAAAATTTGAGAAAGAAAAATTTTAGTTCCGTCAAATTTATTCTAATCGAACCTTTTTCCCACAGAAGAATATCTTTCCTCTTTTTGTTATTCACTGTCATATATATTTATCTAATCAATGTGAAAATGCATATTTTCTTAAGATGCACAATCATCTTCAACAGAAATTTCTATATCAAGTAGCAATATAATCTATATCAAGTTCTGTCAAAATTTTATTTAACTTTTCTAGATTAAATACAAATCAAATTTGAATTTATTTTTAAATTAAATTATCTTCATTTTTCGTTCTTATTTTCAAAATTTCTGTGGTTGATTTTCTCATTAAATTATTTACTTCAATTCATAGCATATGTGTAATTAAATATTTTATCAATTGCGATAATTTTTAGTTGAATTAATTTACTAAATTTCATAAAAATTCTGTCACATTAAAGAAATCTCATTTTTTTGTCTCTCTCTCTCTTTTTTTTTTTTTTTTTTTTTTTTGATGTCACGCTATAGCGATCGATTAAAAATGGTGGGAAATATGGACTAAAGTATTTTCAAAAGAGTATTTTCCAGGTTTTATGGATTCTGTATATTTTATAGGAGTTCTCTATTTCGTGTAGTTGTAAAATAAACGCATCGTCTTACAATATTGCTTCAAAATAGGTCAATATTAATTAACTTTCAAGTTTGTATTATAAATAAAATAAAGTATTGATTTGTTTAAAAGTCTGAAAATAATTAAATTATTTTTATTAAATATAGTTATTCTCAAATTAGTCTGTTCATAAACTAATTACCATATCTGAATGAATCAAATGCTTAATTTTTATTCATGGTTGATGCAATACCGAATAAATTTATTTCATACTATTCTGAATTTTCTATTTTATTATTTTCATTTCTTTATTTGATTTTTTTTGCAGAACATTTGAAATGACTTTAATGATTTAAATATTCAGCAAACCACAGATTGAGAACCACTGGTCTAAAGTCCTAAATACATGAAAATACCCTTTAAGGTTTTATTTTTTAAAGTAAATGCTATTATTTGATAAATATAATTAATTAAAAATAGAACTCATTTCTTTCATTACATTAGAATCCCAAAGTAATATGAAAATATGTTATCAGAACAACATTTACAAACAAAATGCAATATAGTATGCAATATAAAGTATTCCGAAAATTGCTTTTAATGTTATTAAAATAAAATGAATTTATTATTTTTACGCACAGTAAATTTTATGGACAAATGTCATTAACACCTAAAGAGTCATAAACGCATATACAGGGTGTTTCATATTGAATGAGATAAAAAGAATAGCGCAGTGTGATTGCCGTAACGGATTTATTAAGCCGAAACAAAACTATTCTGCATCTACAATTATATAAGTTTTATTTGGCAACAGGAAAAAACATCGAATGACGAACTCGTCGCTACACAGTCGCTGTTAAACAAAATGGAGTCCAATCAGGAGAAAGCGAACTGTGTTTTTGAATATGCTAAACTTCTTCGCTCACCGTCGTGCAAAGACAATTTTCACGAAATTTCGTAAATAACCACCGCATTGTCACTACATCATTAGGTGGCTGAAGACAGTTCCAGGATACGGGCTGCTTATGCAAGAACAAAAGCCCAGGATAAAAAGCAACAAAACCCGAAGTGGTTAAGAATTCGCGAACCGTTTTTACGGAGTCCCTCGAAATTAACGCGACTTGCGCGTGCAGAACGGAAGCTCCCTCCCACAATGGTGTGAAGTGTTTTACGGAAGCGTCTCCAATTCAAGCCATACAGATATCAGATGGTCCAGGCCTTAAAACCTACTGACAAACCATTGCGTAAGGATTTTTGTGAGAAATTTCAAGGAAAGCTCTACATGAATGGATTCGAGAACAGACTAGTGTTTACCGATGAAGCCACGTTCCATTTATGCGGCAAAGTTAATCGCCATAAATTGAACATCAGAGTGATTCTCCTAAAGTGAATGTTTTCTGCGCTTTAACAAACAGTTGGGCTTTTGGTCCATTTTTGCGAAACAATCGATTAATGGAAACATTTACCAAGACATGCTCTCTGAGAGTTTTCTTCCCATAATTGAGAAAGCTGTTCCTGCTTTCATTTTGCAGCAAGATGGTGCTCCCCCATATTGGAATAACAGTGTATGTGAGTTCCTGACTGAGCGTCTACCCCATAGCTGGATTGGCCTTGCTGGGCCGCAAGTTTTGACATTGCTTCATTAGCCGACGAGATCCCCAGGTCTAATACCCGGTAATTTTTTTCCCTAGGGTTTCGTTAAGGACAAGGTGTTGCTGCCTCCATTTCCTCAGGAGAGGAACTGTAGCAGCAGATAACTGCTGTATTGAACTCCCTCACAGGGGATCTCCTATCACGAGTGTCACAGGAGCTTGATTACCGTATAGACATTTGTCGTGTGACCTGAAGGGAATATATTGAACACCTGTAGAAACTTGAATATCGGTAGTTTTGAGATAAATTTTTCAAATATGTTAATCACAACGTTCACAATAATGTTTTCTGTTTGTCCCCCTCAATATGCAACACTCTATATTAATGCAGCCATTAATATGTAAAGGTATACGTTAATAATTTCTGCGAATGGAGGGAATTATTGACTGAACGGTTTGAAACATAGACACATAACTGTGAACAATAAAAAAAAATGAATTGAACAAATTATTTGGAATTTTTATATGACCAAGTGATAAGATAATGTCCGTCCTAGCTACTGTTGAATAACAGGATAGATATTGAGCTTGAGTCTTCTGCATACATGTCTGTCAGGGTGGTGTTTCGGATTTTCCAGATTTATGTCCTTACGACACGTGAGTACGGTTTATTATCTATGGAAATCCACCAGTAAGGCAATTTAAATAGTAGATGTTCAAAAAATATCTTACAATAAACATTGGTAATCAGATTATCCAATACGAGGTGTCAAAATGACACACATATTTTCATGCACTCTGAGAAAATTGGAAACGTTGGTAAATTGGATGGATGAAAATGAAATAATGGTGTGTTGTACAAATTTAATAATAATTACTAAAAAAAAAAAAAAAATTATAGCTACTTTTTTTATAAACTCACTTCCAAAAGTTAAGTACGGAGAGGAAAAAGCTAATTTCCGGAAGCCAATCAGAATTGAAGAGGATGCAAATCGTTGCAGAGGTAGGTGGAAATACACAAATATGTTAGGTAACAGTGAATCGCGCTTTCATGTCAAGAAATATGCAAAAAGGGCAGTCTTATAAAATACCAACTTTATGAAGGTTTACAGAAGTTGATTATATAAATGCTGATAGAAAATGTTTAAAATTTTCGGACAATTTGTTTTCAAGACATACGTGTTTTTATGAGTTCCAGAAGACGAATGGAAGATTCTGAACGCTGACGCTGACGCATTGAAGCAGGACAGTGGATCTCAGACGTTGGTCTTTTCTTCGGCTTTCATCATTCTGTAATTTCACGTTTATAAGAAGCAATTTCAAACTGCACATACAGCTGTCCGTAGGCCCGTAGCCGGTCGCCCAAGGGTTACGAACCCTGCGGGAGATCGATATATTGTGATTTTAGCCATGCGGAATCGAAGAGCGACCTCCACACGAATGACATCTATGGTTACAGCGTCCATTAATGGGGTGATATCTGCAGCTACTGTTCGCAGAAGATTACATATGACTGTACTTCCGAGTACCTCGACTTTGTGTTTGTCTATCCGTGCAATCAAGAGGGGCATGATTAAAGTGGTGCAGGGAACATATCAATTGGCCAGTGTCTGATTGAAGCTACTGATTGATACTTACTAATGAGTCAAGATTTGCTCTGGAGCCAGATGAGAAAGCGTGTTAGGATATGGCGTGAACAAGGAACACGAACTGATCCAAACATCATAATTCCATATATTACGAAAAAATTGATAAAAGAAAGATCATAATTTATTTTTAATGCATAATGAGTATTCTCCTCAGAGTGGGATATGAGTAACAACTAAAAACATTCTCATGCTCTGATCTGGTCATATCTTCGTTTCGATTTTCCTCTTTAAGGGGAGCAATCGTAACTCGTACAGCATTGCAGATGGTAATTGATGATCAATAATATGCCTGTGGTAGTCATTTCATTAATTTTATGTTAGATTCAAGTAAGGGATTTGATCTATTCAAAAGTATCGTGAAAGTTCTTGAAACTGGCAGTTGTATAAGGATACAAAAGTTATCATCCCTTAATAAGATGTTAGGATCACTGATTAACAAAAAAGTAAAATAAAAAAGTATACAAGATCTCAGCTTTTTAGAATGCAACTATCAATGTATTTCTCAAGATCATGCACGAGAATATATGAGTCTCTATGCCATCCAACAATAGTAAATCATTCCATTCAAAGCATTCTCGTTTTTTTCCAATTAAATCGTTACTGTTTTTCTGTTTCATTGTGATCTAAATGCCTTCAAAATGAACAAGAAGTTGCTGTAAATTTTTGCTTCTTGCATCATTTGTAAAGAAGTATGGTGTCCAATCTACTAGTTTTTTGAATGATTACATCTGAAATTCAAAAAAAAAATGATCTGATGTACTGAATTTAAAGGTAGAATACAATTTAAATCATATGTAATCATCTAAAACAATGAGTCTCTTACTTATTGTGAACCATGAAAGGTTATATCAGAGTTTGCTGAGTTAAATGAAGTCATTTGTCTTGTATTAGACTTTCTGGTTGTTTTATATTGTGTAGCTTGACCATCTTAAGTCCATTTATCATTGATACTCTTGAGATCACGTGGAATTGATACGAAATCTGTGACATCATTCTAGAATGATGCTTCCCACTAGATTAACATAACATAGAATAGGTATTGGTTTGAATATAATCGGTATTTAGCTATCTGGTATGTTTGGCAAACATCTGAAAGTCAATGTTTGGCAAACATCTGAAAGTCAATTTCTCTTTAAAAAAATCTGTAAATTTATTTTTCTAATATGTTTTAGGTAATATGGGTAATATCTAAATACTTTTTGCATAATATCAGGCGTAATACAAGTTTCATACCTTAATATTTAAACATATTGAAATAAAATAATATTGAAAGAATCGACAAGATTTGCAAATTTATGTTGATTTAATCATGCATCTTTTCTTCATTTGTGTTTAAAATAATATAATATTATTTTAATGAGATGCAAAATTCTTAATTTATATTAAAATTTCTGTACTCACTAATTTAACTTTGGTAATACTGTACGCATGGCCTCTTATTAAACCATTTGGTAGTTCCATTTCCACTATATTCGGATCTGGCTGCAATAAAAAAAATAAAATAAAAAATAAAAAAAACAATTTATATTTTATATGGTATATTTTCTAATGAAATGAAGGTGATTATGTATAATGCCAATTAAAAAAGAACTATTAAATCATTTATTCTAAGTAGGTAATAAAAGTATGAGAATTCCTAAACTCAACAATGCTTCAAAAAGGAAATAGAAAATTTTCTTTGTTCATTTGATTGTTTGAACATCTCAGAAAATTACACTGAAATATGAAAATAATATGGAAACTAAAAATAAAAGCAGTAATTCTGTTATGAAATCTAACCAATTTTCAGCAATAGGCTAAATACAAATTAAATTGTAGTCAAAATTTAAATTATCTATAATTTTTTTAGATCTAATAGAAAGTAAGAAAAAAATGCAAGAAACTTTACTTAGTTTTAATTAAACTTCTATAAAATGCATACAATTTCAATCTTAAATTAAAGCAAATAAGAATACATTCAATTAGAAATCACAATATATAGCTTAGCTAAGTTCTGTATAACTGTCAAAAATTAAAAATTCAACTCTAAAATTTATTCTATCGAAGTTGTAATGGATAAGAGACTATTGTAATAAAAGTTGCTAAAATTAAAAATATATATATTAAAGTTGTGTCTCAGTGCTGCTGCAAAAGAAACAACTTAAAATTTCTGGTTAACATAATAATTATACTTTTTGCTTTACATACATACACTGCTGGACAATTGCTAAGGACGGATCACAAATTGCAATGTAGCATAACATTAAGAGAGACATGAGGCCTATCGGGATAAAATATAGTTGCCGCACTGTTCAGATATTAAAATAAAGAATATTTATTATTCTAGAAGACACAAAAGCTGTGAAACATCTGAAGGAAAAAAAATGTTCATTTGATGCTGCATACGGAAAAATGGAACAATGCATCTAAAAGTCAGCAGGCACAGCGAAGAAAGGTAGCAGTACGGGATATGTCCACCGTGGAGTGTGATGAAACATTCCAGACGTCGTATCATACTTTGCACAACAATATCCAGCAGCTGTTGAGGCAATTTATCCCATTCCTCTGTGAGTGCACGGATGAGAATGTTCTTGTTTGTCATAGGATAGTTTCAACCAGCAACTTGCCTCCCACACATTTTCAATGGGGTTTAGATCAGGAGAATGTGATGGTCATACGAAGCGTTGAATAGCCTCGCTGTCTAGACAATTTTAAACAGCGGGTGTTCGATGACATGTTGCGTTGTCGTCCATAAAAACAAATTTATCACCGACAGAACCACGGAAAAGACGAACATGAGGAACTAGAGCTTCATTAATGTATCGTTGGCCCGTCATAGTCCCATTCGCAACCACATGTAGGGGAGTGCGGCCATTGATCATAATGCCGACTCACACCATGACACTGCATGTCGGATATCGGTTCCTTTCCTGGATATTCTCTGGACCATAAGCAGTACCACTCTCGCGCCAGATCAGTTGCCGTCTACAATCTGATGACAGACTGAACCTACTCTCATCTTAGAATAGTGCGTATGCCCAGTCCTGTTCAGTCCAATTGCGATGCTCACGACACCATTGCAAACGGGCAGTACGGTGCTGTCTGGTCAATGGGACACACACAACAGGTCTGAGGGCGTATAATCCTACTCCCCTCAAACGTCTGGCAACAGTTTTTCGGGAGTTCTGCTTTCCTGAGGCAGCAAGAAACTGATATGCCACCTGCTGAGCTGTGGTGCGCCTGTTCCTTTTTGCTGATAGGACAAAAATCTGTCTTTTGCAGGGGTCGTACTTCTAACACGACCTACCCCGTGCCGCCTTCTACACATGCCAGTAGTATTAAATGACTTCCACAGCCGTGAAACAAGCCGTGAACGATGTCGAACTCCCTGGCAACATCTGTTATTTTCCGCCCTTCTTCGATCTTTCCAATAATTCGGCCAATCATATAATTATCTAAGTGATGTCTGGAAGACATGCCAAAAATTTCAAGTTCGTCTATTAAATCTTTCCTATAAAACTTTGACTTGAAAGAACATCTGTCCACACGCGTCAAAATCTTTAAAGCTCTTATGAACGCTATCACGTAATGAACAGACATGGAAAAAAATTTGCATACGCATACTTCTCCATACTATATCCCGCATTTATTCCAATTTTCCACATTTTGTTTCCTTTCATTTCGTGGTTGCTATGGATGATTGTGTTATCCGTCCTTATCAATTGTCCAGCAGTGTATATCTCTTCTTAAATTAAGGCATTTAATTTATTTTATTTTTAGAAAATGTGTTTAGATAATCCAGTTACTTCAAGATTTTTATTTAGATAAAATTCTTTTATTTGAAAAAATGATATAATTATGTTATATATTGTAAAAATTCGCTCAAATATTATTTTTTAATCCCATACTCTTTCGGTATTTTTAAGGATACACCATTTCAAATTTTTAAAACATCTCACCTCAATAGAACAGCTCATGAGGGACCATCTTTCGAATGCTTTGTGCAGAATTTTGTAAAAATTGGGAGGTGCTTTACTCAACTCGTAAACTTCACTGACACCACCAGTAAAATCTTCCATCGCTTCGCAGGCAGTGCCACCCTTCAGAGCCTCGTAACTGCCGTGCAATCTGAGGCAGAAAAAAAAAACTTATTGAAGTACTGATGACCTAAAAATTTCCAAATTATTCATAAAACAGGAAGTCATGGCTACCATGATTCCTAATCTAAGGTGTAATACTCTATCTAATTACTATCAAAATAGTTATTTTCTGTATTTTATCTGCATATGTCCTTCTAAAAATGCATATTAGATTGCTATAGGAGGTTACAGGAGTATGATAAAAATGCTCCTGGCCTGATATATATATATTTTTTTTTAAAAAACCTAATTTGAATTTGAGTAGAAAATTGAAGACTTAAAAAAAGAATAATCTTTCAATTGAAAATAGAAGAATTGTTTCTTGCCTCAGTAATTTTAGCCAATCATAACAAGTAAAGAAATTCTTTAAATTGTTTGTTTATTGCAGATAAGCAAGGAATAAAGAGCTTAAGGTTCTCTTAAACAATAAAAGAAAAATGGGACAGAAAAGTTTTTACTTTAGCGATTTACTGACTTTGCATTTTATAAAATCGTTAAAATTTTGACCAAGTAATGAGACTTGAATAAATGGTTTCTGAAGAATTCAGATTTATAGCAATTTTTCAGCTAAATGTTGAAAAAATTCATTGATTATTTGTCTGTTAACTTTATTAGATAAATAAACATCTATTATTGGTACTAGTTTTAAAAATGTCTGATAACAAAATTTTGATTTACATTTGTTCTATAAATCGCGCGTTCGTCAATTCATCCTTAACAATGGGACATCAAATGTAATGTTAAATTGTAAATTTTAAATATTGGTAACTTTCTAAATGCCATAATAAAAGTAATAATGGTACTAAAAGCAGCGGTTATAGAGGAAAATAATTATATCGATCACACATACAGTTTTTAACTTATATCTAAAAGATGCCAAGATCTATTTCATCTCATCAAATTATTAAACAGAATTCATTTCGAAAATAAGTAAACGGATCGGAAATAAACGAACTTCATATTTAAGTTCTGTAAGTATTTTCATTTCTTTTAAGGGATTTAATTTAATACATTTCTTTTAATTTTTAAGCAGCAGAACATAAAACTTATTTAAAATTTTAACGTTGTAGTTTAATAACAAAAATCCTTAAATATAATATCTACAAATAACTTTTCCAGGTTTTGTGATTTTCTGTAATGAAACATTTTCCCGAATAATCTTAATTAAAAGAGGTTTTCAGTATTACGATTAATTTTATATTCTGAGCATTAAGGTTCTTGAAAGTCCCTTAGAAGTTATAACCGTAACTGGGGAAGAGTGATTTTTAAAAATCGCATTGGTAGGAGCTGAAATTTATAAGGAAGCAAATGAAGTGTTCTCATACTTGGCATAGGCTTTTTCTAAAAGAGCGCTCCAGAATTCATTATTGTGCTTGGAATGCATGAAGACCAACCGGCCCTGGCATGTTGGCAATCGATCGTCAACAACAATGTCAACCCAACGTCCATACTGCCAAAATCGGAAGTGGAAGACACCAGCATAGTCACTCACAAATGATTGGTCATTAGGAACTACTCTAAAGAACAACGCATCATTCATGGTCAGGTTCGCTACAGCAGCCAAAAGCCAACAATCACCTAAAATAACAAATTCTGAATGTAAATTAAACATTCTTTGTTAATTCGTTTTAGTTTTTCTTAACAAAAAGATACATTGACAAAAGTAACATGAACATCATATAATAATTTCAAGCAAATTTTAAGGATTAACTTACTTGAAATCAAAAGTTAATAACAAAACTAAGTAAAATATCCATGTAGTTGTAAAAACATTGATGTGATCTATAACTTTGGATATACAGAATTTTATTGTGATGGGTTTACAAATAAATCCTACAATTAGTTTTCTTATTAACTAACATTTTTCTCTAAAATAATTTCTTAAATATTGATTTTATGTGTTAACTACTTTTATGAAAAGAATTTAGATTTTCATTAATGACTTCACTGTATGACATTGGTTCCATATCGTGATATATCACTAACAATTTTTTTAAATATTCAAAATTTAACGCAAACAAATCGCGAATTCTATTTACCAAATATTAAATCTTGCATGAATTATTCTCTGGAAGTTTATCAAGAGTTTCATGTCCTAATATCCATACCTTTAGCAGTTTTATGTCTATTATAACTAATTACATAATACGACATATTGTTTGAAGTATCATGCACCATTTCATGTTAAAATTTTAAAATTACATAAGTATTGAAAACACGCACTTGAAAATGAATTATTTTCTTAATACATCAATAAAAAAATGACCATCAAATTCTTGGTGTATTATACTTGATAAATTAAAAGAAGTTCATTAATAATTTTTTCCTAAAAAATATCCATGGTTATTTATTTCTATAATTTAAAATATAATACGTGAAAAGTTCTCAAATTACAAAATTTTCAAATCTTGCAACATAAAAATTAATTTTGAAATATTTTTGGTATGTGAATAACATAAAAATGTAAACATCATTCAGAATCGATTATGCAT
Source organism: Latrodectus elegans (assembly GCA_030067965.1). NCBI lineage: Eukaryota > Metazoa > Arthropoda > Arachnida > Araneae > Theridiidae > Latrodectus > Latrodectus elegans. Next base: position 114,688,384 of record CM057813.1, on the reverse strand, counting down.
TTTTAAACATTTCCGATACACAGGATGGATTGCTGCATCTTTGGGAAAGGAAAGTTAGATAACCATCTAGTAGATTATAATTAATTCGCGCATACATCGAAAATTATGCACTACAATTATCAAAACGTACTCTGTATGATAGCATAAAACAAATATATCAGTTTATTAGTCAAAATTTATTTTATATCTTTGAAAATTTTTTTTTAGGTTTTGAAGTATTTCTGCCACTTTACTCCTGTAATCAAAAAATAGTTTAAAAAATCGTGTTTATGATTGCTCTTCAGAATTCGTTAGGTGAATTTTCTTTTATAATGTTAATAGATTCAAAACGATAACCAAATTCAACATTGGAAATAAGAATAAGTAATGCTGGAGAATTTTTGTTGAATATTTGATCAAAAACTGACAAAATAATTACTGAATGTGAGAAAAATCATTGTCATTGTGACCTATGAGTTCTCTCGCTAGATTTTAGGCTGTCGTTAGCGATTATTTTTACGTAAATTTCCCAAAACACATAAAATATTCTATATTGCCTGTCGAGCCAATCAGTAAAAATTTATGGTGCGCAACATCGTATCAATTGAAGAAAACAGCAAACCTTGTATTTTGAGTGACTTTGACATGGTCTTTTTGGTTTTGCTTCCATTCAATTGAGTTTTGAATTGTTTTTTATGTCAAAAGCAAAGATTCAAATTTCATAAACGAACACGTGTTTTAAAAAATGAATTATCTCTCAAAAATTCCTTTTTGAAACATTCTATTTAAATACATTTTCCCGGAAGCCACTTGAACAAGTTATTGTTTTTGGAACAAATTCAAAGCTCTTGGAACAACTCCACTCACGACGCACTGTAATTTAAAACGTTCTTTTAAAATTACGTGACAGGAACTAAATGATATCAGAGAACTTGTTTAATGACCTCTCTTAGTGCTAAGCGTTGATGACAAAGTGTTAGTTCTCTGTCTTAGAATCTGTCTGAAATATATGTTGATCAGTAAGGGAATAGGATTGTCAACTGTGTATCGTGTTTTTCCTCAATAATCACCTTTAACAGTTCTTTATAACATTTGATATGCAGAAGAACTTGAATGCAACAAACAACATTTATGGATGTTATTTGTCCAATAACATTTTCTATTTCAGAAAATCAGCGGAGTTAAAAGTTTTTTATCATTAAAAACTAGTTTATTTTCAGACGATAAAATTAAATGCTTACCTAAATGTTTCCAAATATTAAATTTTTCATAAAAAGTTTCACTTGATATCTATTATAAATGGATTTTGAACGTAGCATTCCGGAATTTTTTTTTATTAGAGTATTACAATGATCAAACTTTGCTAGTACTCATAAAGATAATAGATGTCATTTTATTTTCAGCTTTAATTTTGAACCATTGTTTAAATTAAAGAGTATCGAATTTTGAATCCAAGTTGTTCTACAAGTAGAAAATATAATAAGGACTAAGAAATTTCATTAATTTACTTGATGCAGTAGAACTCCAATCATCAGAGCTCCATTTATCAGAATCGCTTTCAGAATTTCAGAAAAATAAACTATATTGAAGAGAGAGAGGCGTATCACTTACAGAATTCAAAAAAAAAAAAAAAAAAATTTAAATTCCTAGATGATCAGAAGTTAGTGCTGAAAATATAGGAGAATGTGTTATGAATAAGACACTGGATTTCAAAAATTGAAAATGATGGTAAACTTATTGAAAGTGTCGAGGAAAATGATAATCTTAATTTCCAAGGTGAAGAAGACACGGGACCATTAGCTAGTGAAGCATTTACCAGGTTTGAAACTGCTTTGAAATGGATAGAGCATCAGTCTAAATGTGAACACATACAAGTTCTCACTGTCAAGTGGATGCACGAATTGGCTGCCGAAAAACTTATGAAAACAGTGAAACAGCTTTCTTTGACTGGGGTATTCAACAAGGAACGACATTCATTTACAGCACTATACATACATACTGTATTTTTTATGCTCTTGTAAGCACCTTAACATTTAAAAGTATTACCTTTTTTTAATTTATTATGTACAATTTGTTGCACTTCGATAATGCTTTAAAATCACTTCTCAGGTTATGTCGTATATAAAATCCTGATTACAACTTACTAAGCTTGGATATAATCTAGCAGGTATAATTATAAAATTGAATGAAGTGCAGCAACCAATAAAAGAATTTGGCATCAATATGTAGAAACGAATACAGGGATTTTCAATTTTTTCATTTGGTATTTAGTCACAATTATTAACAATGGTAAAATGATTATAATAATAAGATAAATACCAACAACTCTGCCATTTTTACTAAAGCATGAAAAGTTTATAAAACGCAAAATAGTATGAAATAATGAAAAGGAGTTATAAACTGGTAAACGAAATTACCCAAATGTGAAAATATATTTTTTTCACAATATTGTTACCCTTACAAACAAATACAAATATCATGTTTAAAGAATAGCAAAAATTTGATATTTTGAGAAAAACTCGTTTTTTCCTTTCCAAGTTTAAAATTTATCCTTGTATGAATTAGCTAAAATGAATATTGAAACTGCATAGTATTAGTACGGATAAGATTCTTAAAGTTATTTTGATTATAGTAAACCACTTACCAAGTTCTCCTTGGACAACATCGAATCTTGTGGCCCCTTCTACGAATAGACGGGGTTCATCACAAAGTTCCTAAAAAACATACCATTTCATTACACATGTACAATCTTTTAACTATACACATCTTCCATTATGAATTTAAATTATATATTTGCACTTAAAGAATGACCAATGATTGTGCAGGAAAACGTATTTGTAATAATTTTTCATGAAAAAGGAGAAAATGTCTGACGATCCATTCATTCGAATGCAAAATAAATTACTTAGAACATATTTCGAAGTGAGAAAAATCGTAATTTTAGTTGATTAAAAATATTTTTAACATTTGAAATTATAAAAACTTTGTTGTTGTCATTAGGGTATCACAATCTTGAATTTATAAGCAATTTTTGAGTCCCCTTTTACATGCTAACTTCTGAAATTTACGAAATCTTATAGTATAATTTCACCAGTATCCATTTTCAAAATCTGTTGATACTGTCTCTTCAAAGTATTTAAATTTCTTTTTTTCTTTCATTTCGCTCAGATATAATATGGTAATGTGTGTAAAAGATTAAAAATTATTTACTTCTGATAAATTTTTAAGTTATTTTGCAATTCATGAATTAAATTTGCCCCGCATTTAATAAAATCAATGACTTATTATTAAGCATTAATATTTGTTTGTTTAGTTAGAAAGAATAATTACATTTTCAAAAGTTTATATCTATGTCTAGTATTTTATACAGACACAAACCTTGAAGAAATAATTCCTTTTATAAAAAAATGAAATGTTAAAACCATTATTCAGCGTTCTGGGGACAGCGTGTATTAGTGAATGCCATCATAATATTTCAAATGAGACAGTTTTAAACCATTTCCTGAGAGAGAGAGAGAGAAATATAATTTATTTACTACTTCTGTTATTCAGGAAATATAAATATTTTTATTCCGATAAATTCAATTCGTTTGATTTGTTCTTTTTGAAATATGAAAAATACTACTTTACATCATAATTGAAACGACCCATATGAAAATGTCTGTTAATTTCACATTTCTTTGAAATAAGAAAACAATTTCTGACAGCTTTCTTATTCAAAAAGAAGCACATGATGTAAATCTTATAAATTTTCGATATATGTTGCCAAGTTGTTTGTTAAAAGTGTGCACCAATTATGCTACACCCATAAAAGAAAGAATGAATAATACAATTTACAGAAATAAATCTTTTGTAAATAATTAATATAATTATGTTGATTATATTCAATGATGAAAAGTGTGCATCAAATAAAAGAGTTTTTTTATTTTGCACAATTGCATTAAAATAAAAATAATTTAAAATATCTTTTAAATAATAGTTTAAATTGAAACTTTATGTACAACAAAACTACAATAAAATAAGAGTAAAATTAGTTTTAGAGCTAAAACTTTTCAGTTTCGTCTTGCAATTTGATACCTAAATGTAAGTAGCAATATCTTTGTTGATCATATTATACAGTCATACTATGCTGCCAATAATGAATATATTTAAAATTGTTTCACACATAAGCAAGTTTTAATAATTTTTGCTGATATTAGCAAAGAGTCAAGCGATTGCAGAAAGTTTCAATTCAATAGTGTTTCAAGTTTCTTTAAAAGATTCGAAAGATTTTTATCTTTGAATATATGAAAATTTTTCTTTTTATGGATTAGAACAATTTATTTCCATATAATAAGTAATATAAACATACTTATTACTTGAGGATTAAAAAAATAGATTAATTTCTTTTCCATTTATAGATCTACTTCTTCAAAAAATCACTCAAAAATTTCTAGATTTTTTTATTCTTGCATTGAAATTTCTGTAGCAAGAACGACTTCTTTCCGGAAATTGAAAGGATAATTGACAGTTTACTACATTATAATTTATATAAATATACAAGGTAAAAAAGAGTTCTTGCCATTTTTAATTTGCCAAAATAACATAATCTACAAAAAGTGTAGCCTGTTGTTAGTCCTCAAAGTAATCACCATCGGCAAAAATCTTTCCTACGCGTCTCTAATTGTGCAAACTCCTAATAGTGCAAACTCAGGGGTTTTGGACGCGAAAAAGTCAGTGAGTGTTTGGCGCAAGTCTGCTGCATTGATGATGGATTTTCCACAAAGATGATTGTCCAAGGAATGGAAGAGGTGGTAATCTAATAGTGCTAGGTCAGGTGAGGAAGAAGGATAGCAAAAAGTCTTCCAATCAAGTCGCTTAATGGTATTCCTAGCCACCCTTGCGACATATAACTTCGTATTATCGGCCAAGAGCAGTAAATCTTTGCTATTAATTATTGCTGGCTCTTTTTGATGCAATGCCTGTTGCTCAAGTTCCAATTTCTGTGAGTAGAAATCCGCAGAGACCATTTGGTCGGTTTGAAGTAGCTCATAGTGAACCACTTGACTTGTACACCAGCTTCAACAAAGAGGAACAAATCTCCCGACCTGAATTTGTGAAATCAATGCTTTGCCGTACGTACATTCACGGCACTATCCTCAAACTCTTGATATATTCGGCGACTTGATGCAGCAGTTGATAAGCCCACTTTGAAATTGTAAAGCAAACAATACCGAACGAGCTCCTTCGAACTGTCCATTTCTCTTCGTTATTATACGAGTTACAATTGATGAATGCGCGCAGTGGACTTACTTTTATAATGTGATATTCCTCCTTTTGACTGATTTTTATCCAGAATTTTAAATGTATATTTTTAGGTTTTGATCAAGAAGTGCTTATCAAAAATATTTTTTTAATAATGTAATATTCAGTGAATATTATATTAGGATTTTTTTTTCATTTCACACAAAGATTGATTATATATAAAAGTTTCAAAACGTCTTTTAGTCATTTTTGAAGTAAACATCTTTTAATGATAAAAAGTATATAGTGATATCCTTGAAATTAACAAAACGGATTCTTAATCATTTTCTGAAGTATTTTTTGAGTGAATCTATTTATTTTTTAATTTAAATTAACTGAAACAATTAAAATCAATTTGTGTACTAAATAAATAAAACTTATATGATACAAAATTTATAGAAGTATTTTTGTCTTTAATTAATTTCGAGTAAATATTCTGCAAATAATTTTTGTTTCACTTTAATTTTTCTATCCACGTATTTTTATCAAAATTAAATATGTTTACAAAAACTGCGTTTAAAAACCGTATATAATCTACACTACTGGCCATTAAAATTGCTACACCAAGAAGGCGACATGCTACAGACGTGAAATTTATACAAAAGGAAGAAGGTGCTGTGATATGCAAATGATTAGCTTTTCAGCGCATTCAGACAAAGCAGGCGCCAGTAGCGATACGTACATTGTGTTTAAATGAGGAAATTGTTCAGCCGGCTCCTCATACACAAATTGCATTTAAACGTTGTTGCCTGGGGAAAAGTTGTTGTGATGCCTCGTGTAAGAAGGAGAAATGCGTACCAACACGTTTCTAACTCTGATAAAGGTCGAATTGTAGCGTACCGGGATTACAGTTTATCTTATCGCAGTATTGCTGCTCGCGTCGGTCGAGATCCAATGACTGTTAGCAGAATATGGAATCGATGGGTTCAGGACGGTAATACGGAACGCCATGCGGAATCTCAACGGCTACCTATCACTAGCAGCCGAGAAGACAGGCATATTATCCGCATGGCCGTAATGGATCGTGCAACCACGTCATGAGCCGTGAGTCAAGAAACGGGGTCGTTTGGAAGACAACAAATGTCTGCACGAACAGTTCGACGACATTTGCAGCAGCATGGACTCTCAGCTTGGAGACCATGGTTGCGGCTTCCCTTGACGCTGCATCATAGACAAGAGCACCTTCAATGGTGTGATCAACGACGAACCTGGGCGCACGAATGGCGAGACGTCATCTTTTCAGATAAATCCAGGTTCTGTGTACAGCGTCATGATGGTCTCATACGTGTTTGGCGGCATCGTGGTGAACGCACACTGGCAGCGTGCATTCGTCATCGTCATACTGGCCCATCACCTGGCGTGATGATATGGGGTGCCATTGGATACACGTCTCGGTCACCTCTTGTGCGCATTGACGGTGCTTTGAACAGTGCACGTTACATTTCTGGTGTGTTACGACCCGTGGCTCTATAATTTATTCGAGCCCTGCGAAACCCTACGTTTCAGCAGGATTATGCATGACCGCATGTTGCCGGTATTGTACGGACCTTCCTTGATACGAAACATTTTCGGCTGTTGCCTTGGCCAGCATGTTCTTCAGATCTTTCACCAATAGAAAAAGTCTGGCCAATGGTTGCCGAGCGACTGGCTCGTCACCAAACGCCAGTCACTACGGTTGATGAACTGTGGCATCGTGTTGAAGCTGCATGAGCATCTGTACCTGTACATGCAATCCAATCTCTGTTTGACTCAATGCCCAGGAATATAACTGCTGTTATTACTGCCACAGAGGTGGTTGTTCTGGGTACTGATTTCTCAAGATCTATCCAGCCAAATTTTTTGAAAATTTAATCACTTGCTATTTATAGTATAATATATTTGTCCAATAAATGTCATTTTGTTATATGCATTTCTTCCTGGTGTAGTAATTTTAATGGCCAGTAGTGTATAAAAATAATTCTGCCACTATTATTGTTCGATTTTTTGTTTTCATGCATTAATTAATCTAGAATTCATTAATATTTGGGCTCCCATTCAAGAAAGTAATGGATTCACATCTTAGCCTCATGTTAAAGACAGCTACTGTGGAAAACAAGTAAATAGTGCTTATATGCACATGATAACACAATACTTGTATAATATTTTCTTTATTAATATTCTAATTTACTTTAAATCTTCAACAAAATTTAAAACATTCTTTTCATACTGATTATAAATGGATCAAATTTTAAATGCTTAAGAACGAAAGATCTTACAATTTTAACTCTTGCAAATTTCAAAGACTAGTTAAACCTTTTTTGCTTAAAGTTATTAAAAATTTTTAAGGGAAAAATATTTCAAAAGTGAGACCATTAGAAAACACATATAAAAATGAAGATTTAAAAACGTGAACATAATAACGTAAAAGAGATAAATAAAGTTTCAAACCAAACGTAAATACATTATTTCAATTAATAAATATTTAGTATTTTGAAAGAAACAAAACTGAATTCATTGCTATTGTATGATGTAAAATGTTTCAGTAACTAATTACAGAATAATCAGATTATTTAAATGTTTTGTATCCAAAAAATTAATTAATAATAAATTTTTTAAATTAATAAAATAAAACTTTTGAATATTATTTAATGAATAATATTTAAAAGTTTATATTTTATTAATAGAAAGTATCACAATCGATTTTTAAATAATTTTTTGACATTTTTAATCAAAATTTGACAAAAACAAATTTTTTATGGAAAGCTGGAATAAAATGTCATTTTGTATTTGATCTCATTTTGGAGGCATAGCAGCCTGATAGGGAAATATCGTTCTCGGAGTCGAGAGGTTGCGAATTCGATATCTGCTGAATCTTATTACAATCTTACTGATAGGACCTCTACACGTTAAAAGCTCTTCAAGTTGCTATATTCACTCTGATATAGCTCAAAATTGAGAACCAAAATCGTGAGTTTCAAAATTACATAGTTCACTAGAAAGTTGTTTATAGTTTTAGGGTTGTTGGCTGTGTTTAATTGCTTCGGGAGACTGAAACAGGTAGCGGGAACCAGTCTGCAATAATATTATCTTATTAAAAACCTGATTACCTCAAGTCAAATTAGTCAAGTTAAATTTCCACTTATTGATAATAAATTGAATTTAATATGATTCTTAGAAGTTTCTTTAAGTATTTTTACAAAGGAGTTTTTGCAAAGTGTTTGAGTTAAAACATACGAAAGTTTATCACACTGAGTTGGAAAGAGTGGATTGTGTGAATGCTAGTAATTTGATATTTTGAAACCGTCTACGAAATTCGAAATGCCAAAAATATGAATATGACTCAAATTCCGAGGATTCCAAGTTTAGTGCATTCACAAGTCCCAACTTATCACACTAAATAATATTCAAAGTGAGAATGTGTTCAAGGACAAGATGACCTGAATATTATCGATAGCATATGCAATTTTTTCATACAAAAAATTAAAAAGTATGCTGGAGAGAAAGAAATTTCTAGATACAGAGTCCAGTAAAGATCTCGACCATTACTCTTATTCCGTAAAATATGGAATGAAATATTCATTTCATTGAAAGACGAATTCATAGGGAAGAAAGAGAACTGATAATCGAGTTTTTTCTTTTTTAAACGTCTCTTACGACAAAATCGCCGTCTCCCACTCCGTGGAAGAGCATCTCTCAGTTCTTGGCAAGATTCCAAAGTTGAATGTCAAAAACGGAAACACCCTTAGACGATTGATTGTTTACATGATGTCATTCTAAACATCCAGTTCATTCAATAAAAATAAGAACCAACTCATAAAAGAACAATAAATAAAGCAATGTGATATAAATCAAAAAATATTTTTGATTTTTACGGTTAAATTCGCTTACTCATAAATACAGATCTTTGCTAGAATTTTTATTGATAACTCTCTTTTAAAATTATTAGTTTTTTTTAAATAGTTCTCACTAGTTTAAATTTTTTCAAAATATTTTCTATGTTACATGAAAGAAAAAATATGAGAAGCTGGATTATTGTAAATAAAAAATATTACAATAATCTAGCGCGTTCTATATTTTAAAATATTTCTGAAAAATACAGCTAAAGAATAATATGAAGTGAAATAATACTCAGGACAAATTTTAATCGGTAACTATAATAACTTATGAAAAGTATGTCAAATGTAAAAACATATGTAATATATTCTAGATTTCAAATATAATCTTAAAATTTATAAAAAAGCTTAACATGTGAACGTGAGCGTCGGCGCACTCTCTAATACCTAGACTAGAGTTGGGCGCTTCTAGTTAAGTGGAAGTAGTTGAAAGAAAGGTGGGAATCTTCGTAATTTGAAAGCAGAGATCAAGCAGATTTCCTAATTCTTGATAAGAAACTTTGAAAAGTTATACTTCATTTTTATTTTAAGAGCATTGCGACTATAACCTAGTTGACATGCTTCAGTTGTCTTCAACGAATATGACGAGTCGTTGGTTAAATCGAGATTTGAAATCACTGCCTTTCAATAAAGAGAAAGACACTTTATCCAACAAGACCACTGCAGCACCAAAACGTTACAGTAAAGTTTAGATAAAGAATCATTTTAGAATTTATAGCATAAATAAACAACCATAGAGAGCATTTTAAACGATTATTCAAGTTGTTTTTAGGCTTAATAGTGATCTTGAACGAACAATAAACATAGTGGACGATCATATTACAAATGAGAAAATACAAACAATAGATATTGAAAGAAATAGGCAAAATATTCAATATACTATTAGACAACTAATATCAGGTTTTACTGTAACCAGTAGCCTGCAGAATAGTAGTCTTATTATATGTCAATTAGATAATATATGCCATCCCCATCATTAGCATGTTAAAGTATACGTCATTTTTTGTGCAGCCATAAACACTAGAACTAGACAGATGAACCCTGGGACCGAATTATGTACAAAAGCAGATTTAGTCTAATTACCGATTCTAGATGCATTTTCCATCTGTAGAAAGAGGAGAACACACAATAAGCTCTCGAAGATTGTGGATATTTTTATATGTGATTCTTCGATTTACTTGATTAGAAGATATGACGGTCAATAAGACTTTGAAACTCTTATTGACCATCATATCTTCCAAGGTGGCTCTGTCAACAGTGCAAGCTATTCTTCTAGGTCTTCATTCCTCAAATGTCTCATATGTATTTGTTAGAATTACTGGGGTTTCTCATCTCCTCTTTATAAATGGTATCACTATACCTCATCTTTAAGTGGTTTCTAAAAGTTGTTGGAAGATGTTCTACAAGCCAAGATTTGCCGACAAACTCCCAGGACCAAAATCCAATCGAACACGATAGGATGCACAAAAGAGACTCTTGCGAACACGTCAGCAGTCATCTGCAACGATATCGAAGTTGCGACAAACGCTACAAAAATAGGTAGCAATGGCTCAACAGATTATTGATGACCTTATATTCAGAATGGGCATATGATGTAAATTATTCACATCAATGAGAAGCGATTATATCTCCAAGTAAAGACTAGATTTTTCTTATCACCCACTTTTCAAATGGTTTTTTTGATGTTCTGCTCAATCATGCTCTAAGCTAATTTTTTAAATTAAGTTCTATTTTATTTTTTGAATTTCTGTCTGGGTATATTTTGTTTATACTTTCACGCTGTTCTAAAGTTTCAGGTATGGTATAATATTATTTATATTGGTTTAGAGAACTTTTGCACGACGTCATATTAAAAAAAAGGATAATGTCATTAATTTATATTTATAAAAAAGTGCATTATAGCAATTACTGCATAGATAATGACTAATACAGATAATTTTAAAATTAAGATGCTAACATAATTTCCCAGACAAATTTTCTTTTCATTTAAAAAGTATCTAATATTTGATAATTATACAGCTATAGGATATTATTTTTAGTAAGATTTCATAAACCATGATCATTTGAGCATTCTAGAGATCAGTGAAATTTTCTAAAATTTATATTTTTATTTACGCATCTTTACTGTTGAATGTCTTAAAAATTATTATAGATAAATATTTTTTTATTTATTTTATAATTGGATTTTATCTTCTCTCAAAAATATAATTTTCTCTCAAATATTACATAATCAGATCAAATATTTTCAGATATAATCATCTTTCAAAAACACATAAATTTTTTATATTTGGAAACATTTACTTCAATTTTCTTTTTTCATGAATTTGAGTAGTAAAATTATATAAATCAATTTTTTATATTATAATAAAAATATTTTCACTATTTTTGTGAAATCAAAATGAAGCAACTATACAGTTAATAAAAATAAAACCATGTAATTAAAAAAAAATAAGAAATAAAAAGAGTTTAAAGAAAAACCATGTTTATTTGGGAATGACCAAATTAACCTAAAGTGAATTTTCTATTTTTTAGTGACTCCAAATACTATTTCTAGCTATTCAACTATCAAGATCTACTGTGATTTATTTATGCATCAACGATCCTATATGAATGCCTCCTCTTGAATGTTAGGCCAATTTTTGCAACAAATTAGTGTAATTTCTTCATTGGAAACAACAATCTTAAAAATGAATCTTTAAGTCTTTTACTTTCCATCAAAAATATAATTAATCCAATAATATCTTCAAAAGAGAATTAATTATTTTTTGTCTAATTTCCATCTTTTGTTGACAATCAACTTTTTCTCTGAAATATATATAGATCCAAATGAGTGAAATATATACTTTTATAAGAAATATATAATTTAGGAATATTTGTGTGAGAGCGAGAGAGGATATCATAGTTCACATTTTTAACAACGACATTGATTCCAAGTTTTATTATGTAGTTTTATCGCTTATGTTAACTCAAAATTTTAACAAACAGTTTTATTAGTACCTAATTAAAGGCACTAATAAAATTGTTTGTTAAAATTTTGAGTTAACATAAGCGATACTAGTACCTAATAAAATGATTCTATTCAATTCAATTTAATGTAGTTATTTTTATGTGCAAATTTAATTTAATTTAATTTGTAGTGTTCGGTTACCTTGTGTATTCATTTAACATAATTTCATACTATTTTATGAAGAGGGATATATGTGTTTAGATTTTATGTGTGAAAGTTTTTAAAAACTAATTATTCAATTTCTTCAATTATCCTAATTTTGGAAACTGAAAACAGATCAGCATAAAAATTGAATATCTTATGCACCGTTTAAATGAAACAAAATGCATATAGTATTAACTGAAAAGATCATGGAGTTTATCCAGCTGTTATATTTATTAAATAGTCCATTGCATAAAGGGAGCTTCTCAGTTCATTTAAAAAATAGCATTAAAATAATCAAAATTAAAAAGCGAAAATAACTTACCGATGGCCTTTTCCATTTGATTGATCCAGGACAAGATCTGCTATAATAGATGGATGAATCATTGGCTGGAAAATCGGGGTCCTCGAAAAGGCAACCGGATTGCAGACATCGCTCTCGTATCTTTTGAAAATCCTGAATCTCACCTTTGGGACGGAATCCAGAGCCTCGCTCACCATACTGAAATACAGACAACACATATTGTATAATAAAATTAGGTAAAATCAATTCAAATCACTTTATAATGAATTATTTAATCTAATCTCTTTAAAATATCATTATTAAAAGTATTTCATGTTAATAGCTAATAACATTAGAAAATATTTCATGTGATGTTTTCATAAATTCTCTCTGGGTTTTCATTGTCTTGATTTTGTATAGTTAATCTAATATTTAGTATGTTATCACGATAGCATAAAAGTTTTTTATTCATTCGAAAATTCAATAAATCTCTCTGTAATGCACAGAGAGAACTAAAAAGTGTTACAAATGATTGAAATGATATGGAATTGTATGTATATATATATATATATATATATATATATATATATATATATATATATATTTAAACAAAATTATTGAAACTGTCAGAAGATAAAGTCTGAAAAAGAAAGAACAAACTGTAAACTTCCTGAATTAACAATGTTAATCTTCAATAAGATATATTTTAAGCGACTACAACGTGAAACTCAGAATAGTAATCTTCAAGGCATCCTGTAGAAAAAGTGAAAAATCATAGAATCGGAGAATGCTTGGTTGGGCCATTCTCAAAAAACGTATGATTACAGGTATCACCAGCGAAGGACTGATGTCATCGCTTAATGCCTTTGAACTTGCGAAGAGAAATGAGAGACAGTGAGGAGTTAGGAAGAACAATTGAAATGCGTTAAGAAAACTCTTTTTAACAGTGAAGTGTTAGAAAGAACAGTTGGAATGCGTTAAGAAAACTCTTTTTAACGTAATATCTTCTAGAAAGTACTGTTCTTCCTCATTGACAGTGGGCAATATTTAAATGCCTAAAAGAAATAAATCTAAAAATTCTGTAATGCCCACATCATTAGATGCACGTGTAGAAACGAAACATCCACCTCCCTGGTAGTTCAACAATGGCTGGAATACAACTCAGAACTTTCAACTTCAAAAAACGTGGTTTTAGCTTTAAGCAAAGGTATGCCTACTGAAAACATGGATGAAAATGCCGGTCCAATATGCAATCGTTATCAAATGACAACACTTGATCGGCATATATGGACCAGTTCTTTAACAGGTATAGTAATATGGAATATAAAGTGATGAGGAAGCATTATATCGAAATTATAAATGTCTACTAGTATTTATAAACCAGACTAGAGAATTGACCAGACCAGACATATAATTTGGTGATTTATTTACTTTCTAAATATCAATTGTTCTTAAACCTTTGTCTTACTTCTCAGTATAAGTAATATACGTTTTAAAAATGAATTACATCCTGCAGATTTATTACTTTTAAAGTAATATTTTTTCAATACATATCTTGAAAATATTTTTAAATAAACAAGGACATTAGAGAGTTTCAGTTTTATTATATATTAATTTTTTCCAAGTTTAAATTCACAAAATATTTTAAGCTTGTCTTTTTCTTTCTATCAATTGGATTTTATAGGAAACAATTAAAAACATTAAAATGGATTTTAATAAAACAGTAATTTCTAGTAGTTTAGATATAAGAAACTAAATAATTTAGATATAAAACTAGTAATTAGACAATCATGATTGCCTCATTATATTTAAAATGTAACAAGTTTTTGGTTTATAACACTAGTTTTATTTAAGTCTTTTTAAAAAACTTGGCATGAGTTAAATAATTTTTTGGAAAATGTTTGATTCTGAAAAATTATTTCTTAAATAATGAATAACAAAACAACAATCACATAGATTTTTTTTTATCATGCTATAGGTACAACAAATTATGTACTATTCATTTACTTTATCATTGATCTGTGGGATTAAATATTAATGTTTCAAGAATCTGTTGTTGCTCTTTTCAGAAAGTGAAGATTTCTTAAGTACATATAATCTGGTAATTGTGTGTATATGCTGCAATTGGTAAAAGCCGAGTTGGCCATTTAATAGTTAACGCTCTGATCTTTGATTCAATAGTTCCTATGTTTGAGTCTCATTTCAGATTTGGATATTTGTAGTTGCTCGATATCCTTTTAAATTATAGGTCTCTGTCTAATTTGCCTTCTTGTAAAAAAAGTATCATTGAGCTACAAGCAAACCATGCGATAGGTGAAAACCTCAGTCAGAAGTATCAAGTGATGGTAATTTTCAATCGATGATGAGATGTGATGGTTAATCGTGATGGGTGATTTTCAATCGTGAGGGTAATTTTACTGCTCTTATTGAATTCCTTAATGAAAATATTAATGTTTTTAATGAAACCTGCGGTTTTATCCCCTCTAACCAAAAATAACTGCACAGTTATTGAATGATTGTTTTATTGTGATATTTTCCCCATGCAAAAATTACCTATTCAGCTTTATTTTAGCAATCCAAAACATTGATTCAATCTTTTGCTCTTCACAAATTATCATTCAGAACATTTTGAGAAAAGTTTTAATTATTTGTAGATTTTTTTTTGAAACTATATATATGTGTGCTTAACATTTTCTAAAATTTATTCTTCAAATGTTAAATATATTATCTTTTAAAATTTATGTATAAAATAAAAAAAGAATTGTGGTTATTATTTAATTATAATTTATTAAAATAATTGATAAATTTTTTTAAAGTAATATATGTAAAAAATATCACATACAGGATATTAACTTTTTTTTAAAACCTTAATATATATATATATAGTATTTTGTATTACTTTTTGAATATAGTAAATTTTATTATGAACAATGTTTTGAAATTGCATGAATAAATAAAGGTTAAAAATATTCATTAAAAACTTTAATGAGTATCATGAAAGGAAAAATAAATAAATTAAAAATTCCATAGAGTAAAGCACTTCAATTAGTACTACAGTTGCTAAGATTTAATATAAAAATTTTTTTTTATCTGTAGAAGATTACAAAAGCTTGTTTTAAATTTTATTTTTACAAATTGTAATACTGTTTAACAAAACTTAAAAACTTTTCCACATATTGTTAAATAACATAAATGAGCATAAAATCTTTTATACAATCAAATATAAAATACTTATTTTCTTGATCTGAATCTTAATGGCTGACATATTTTCATAAATCTTAGTACACTGATTCATTTAAAAGTAGAATATTTCATACTATACCTTCAACAGGTGACACATAATCATTTTTCGAATACTCCCCAGATAAAAATCGTTTTATCACATCAATTTAACATTGTGTAACAAGCATTTGTTGACTTTGTGATGAGTAAATATTTATTAACGACTAAAAAGTGTGGTGTTTGCTACTCCGTTAAAGAGTCATAAATACAAATGTGTCACCCAATCACTTTTGTTTGAACAGTGAAAACGGAAAGCGATAAAACCGCGTTTCTATTTCCTCTCTGCATAAAGCAGATATTACTAAATGTGATATATAAACAAAGGATATAATACGTCATTGATGACACAATTATGCACTACACTTTCTAAATATAAATATAATAATCTAATCTAAATTTATTAATAAATTAAAAACCGAAATGAAGTTTCATTTGCGATTTTCAAATTAATTTGGATAATGTTTAGACTTTTTTCGTAGAATAAATCATAATGTTAACCATTAATTTAGAGTAAAAAAGTGTAATGTAAATTTATATACATTACTGTAAATCAGTTTATACATTTCCATCACACTTTACTATAAGTGTGATTTTATGTATGTAAAGATACATACAATTTGATATATTTTAAATACTATGAGGAAAGTTGAGGTTTAATTTAAAATAAAATTTAATAACGTTTGTTAATTTGATAATGTAAATAATATGCAATTATGGATATACATGAAAATCGGAAAATTTTTCCTTTCACTGAATTAGTGATAGTAAAATTTTTAGACCGCGCGCGCGCACGCGCACACACACACACACACACACACACACACACACGCACACACACACGCACACACACACGCACACACACGCACACACACACACACACACACACACACACACACACGCACACACACACACACACACACACACACACATACACACACAATTAATTTATATTTCATTCACCTTTTTTTTCCAAAAGGAGCCATTTAAATTTTAGGAAGAAATAAGGATTTTATTATATCGTATACAGTTAAAAACAACTGGTTAGGTATAGTTATAATAATTAACCACTTGTTATTAATTGTTAAATTATGATACAAATGAACATTATAAATTCTAATATCATTTCACCGAAATTTGAAATTAATATTGTGAAGAGCCATAGTAGTCTGTAAAGAAAAAATATATTGTTTTCATATAAAATGATTTTGGTTTTAATACCTATATCTGAGGAAGATTGTTTTGGTGACCAAACCTATGAATATTGTATTTTATTTGGATTAAATGTGTATCAGTGGACTTTGGAAGTGTGGACAGAAAGATGCCAAGATAGTTGTTGACCTAGTCACTTAACTATGAAATAAAACTGGGAAGCAGTTGGTGAGTTTTGTGACTTGTCAACAAAAACAGTCATTATATTATTCCTGTAATTTCTAGAATCAGTAAAACAAACTGATAAATTGAGATTCTATATACCCACTTAAAAATATCAATTTTTAGTTCAGATAAGACATATTCGTCTTCCTAAGTAATGCATAATTCCATAGACCGTAATTATTATTTCATTCCAAAAATGAATAGTTTCTATGCTTTTAATTTCTGATTAAAGATAAAAGCAATTTTCAAAGAAAATTATGAGGAATTTTATAACTACATATTTGTGTGCCTCAGAGGTAATGGAGAGTATAAAAAAAAATTTTTTTTTAGAAGGAAGGTAAGATTTTATGATTTTAGATTCTTTTTTCCTCTTTAATTGAATATTTTATTCAGCATCCGTAATTTGAGAAAACTTACAAAAAAAAAAAGAAAGAAAAAGAAAAATTTTTTTAAATAATTAACATTTTTTATTTAAAAAACACATTTAAATTATATTATAAATTGTTATTATATCATAAAATTTAATTTATTGAGAAATTTTTCTTGAAATTTAAAATGTATTAAAATGTAATTAAAACTTCATAAGAAAAAAAAATCAAATAATGTACCAAAAAGACGTTGTTTAATGTTAGGTAATTGCGAGATAACTCTGCGCTCCTTTTTTATTCAAGTAAATTATACGGTATCTGGAATATAGATTATTGATTTAAAAGGATAAAATGCTTTGAAATCACTAGAAGACAATTTTCAGGTACATCCGCTAGAAATGCAGCACGGTTAAATATAGATACCTTCTTTTAGAAGGTATCTATATTTAACAAAGGAAAGTAAAACACTAAAATTATGATTATCAATAAAATCTTGAAAGAAATACGAAGATTAAATTTATATATTGTAAACTGTGTTGTTGTTTCTGATCCCATATGATGTATCAACCAAATCCATGAGCTCCTGAATCCTCACAAAATAAAGACACAAGAGTGGATTTTCAAGAAAATCCTCCTTAGTAAATCCCAGACACAATAGAAGGTGTTAGTGGCTAGCCTGTTCGACACCGCAATTACAACAGGTTGGATAGAGCTTACGTTTGTCATCAAATTAAAGGCCTCGAAGACTGCCATTAGCAAACATAGACTATGTAGTCTGTCATCTAAAGAGCCCTTAAAAGCAATGGAATCACCTGAACCATCAGCAGAATATTAATCAGGAGTAGGTGGAATGCTCTAGATAGCCCAGACACCTGTTTTTCGAATGCAATTTAATGTAGGTGAAAGCATGATCAGTTGGAGATGGACAAGTAGCTCCCCTTTTAGCCAGGATATCCGCCTTCTCATTTCCATAGATATCGACATAAGAGGGTATCTATTGCAAATGTATGCAGAGGGTGCGAGAAATTTGCATGACCAGTCGAAGGGTGGACATTCTGATCATATCACCAACATGTGACTACGTGTTTAAGAATTGGATACCGCTGCGACTGTCCTTAACAATCCAGACATCACCAAATGAAGCATCATTCAGGATGGCAAACAAACCTGTCTCAACAAAGAGCAGCTCAGAGAGAAAAACTGAGCAATGGTCAGGGGTTTCTAAAAGAAATCCTCTCCAAATCTCCAGGATAGAAGATGAAGGCATCACTACCCTCACGATGGTGCACATCCCTACTGCTATCGGTGTGAACAATTAAGGTATCATCAGAGAAATGCTGCTAATGAACTCCATAATTGTTAAATTGTATTGCTGGTATAGTTAAATAAATATATTATATGGTACTAAGACAAGAAGTAGAACATATTTCCCATATTTTCCCAAATTCGACTCGAATTTTAAGCATTTTTCGAACTGTGTAAATCTTTCGAAATCATTTTATTTAATATTAATATGATAAAAATAAAATGATTGTTGTCAAAAATATTTGATTAAAATTTATGTTTTGAGCTTATAGAACACAATTCAAAAAAGCAAACCAAACGTCATAAAGTATATATAAGTTAAATTCATACTAAATATATTTTGTTATATATATAAATAAATATATATATATATATATATATATATATAAATAAATATATATATATATATATATATATATATATATATACGATTAACAAACTAATTAGCAAAGTTAAAAATATTTTTACTAAAATTTTTTAAAATTGCTCTTTAATAATTTAATATACATTGAAAAAATGGGAAGTATACTGGAAACTTATTAAATATTATGTTATATATTTAAGTAACAAAATAAAAGTTAATTAAAATATTATTTAATAAATACATAGAAGAAGGCATAAAATATCATATACCAGTATTATAGTTAGTTAAAATACTTATTTATTTAAGATATTTTAACACACACTTTCTTTAACTTTTTTTTTTAACTAGCATTGTCTCTAGCTTAAAATAAATCTTTCACAGTATCGCTATAATAAATAAATTTATAATGAAAAATAATAACAAGGAAAAAATTTTCTGTTCGAAAATATATTAAAATAGGATAACAAATAATATTAGTAGACATACGAAAAAATTTTAAGAAACAATTAGCTCTTTTTAAGTTTTTGTTTTCTGTCGAAACCATTTTATGAAATAAGAAATCACGTGATATGATATAAAGACATAATTATCGCGCATTCACGTGACACCCTCTTATAATCACATCTGGTACATCTGCATCTGCTAATTACTCACCTTCCTGACCAGCCGGAAAGAACGCCTGTCGCTGCTGAAGTACGTCACTATTTCTGTAGGCATATTCTTCTTTCAGAAAACGTCAACGCTTGCCTTTCATATCAACGCAGATAGGCTTGGCTCCAAGTTTCGTATATCACAATCACTAACTGGCGATTTGTGTGAAATAATTGGCGCGTAAATCAAAATCAAACAACACGTGCACGGTAATGATAAAAAACCCGTCAAAGTACTCGTACGATCTCTAAGCCAGCTGACTTCCTTACTGAAAGCCGGGAGTATGGTTCGGCGTGGAGACCTCTTTGCGGTGGCCTCGTGAAAAAATTGTTTATTTTTTTGGTTAGGTCTTTCTCTCTTTCCTTCTTGGGATGCGCTGTTAGAATAACTGGTTCGTGTTGTCTACACCTGCATTTATTCCTGCTTTATCTATTCTCACGTGTATTCTCTACAACGAATATTACCATCATGATTTACATGATAAAAGGAGGAACACACCTTGAAGTGACGTAAACCTGGGAGTCCATCGATTGTTTTTAAATTAAAGATAATTGATTTATATTGATTGTTTTGTTCATGCACGCTCTTTGCATTTTTTAAAATTTAATTTACAGCTTGAGTGTAAGGGCCGGAAAACATGTGCATATAATGAATTTTTTAATTCCTAATAAATTGCCTTTACGCGTAAAACTAAACACTTTTCAGAAAAGAAAACAGCAAAAAAAGTTTCAACTATTTAATTTTTTTATGAAAAATCCCTACAATAATAAATTTATAGTCATAGTTTATCAAAATTAATAGCATTCAGATTAGTTTTTTGATACTATAAAATTATTCAGAGTATTAGACTGAGTTAAGCTCAAACATAATTAAATATTGCAGAAAATTAAAACCTATGAGTTGCTTCAGTTATTAAATTGATTTAAAATCCTTATTTTGATTAATGTTATTTGATTATTAACAAGAAGAAGAATTATTATAAATATAATATATATATTTATTGGTATAATATTGTATACATGCATCTTCATCATTTTTATCTCTATTCATATGTGAATATGTAATTCTATTTTGTCAATATGATATTATGCATGTATAAAAAATTTCTCTTGGTGACTTACTCAAAGAAGAAAAACAAGAAACTTTTAATTTTAAAATACGGCATCTAAAGAATTGAGTGGAGAAAAAAGCAACATTAAATTTCTGTTTCATCTCTAAGGAGTATTTAGTATAGATATATAATAGGTAAAGCTAATAAGGTATGAATATACGATCAAATACCTTGTGTTCATGAATGAGATTATCATGACAATAGGAGTGAGCGCAACGAGCAGCTAGAAGGCATTTACTGTCATCAAAAACCACATCCATAACTTAGATACACATATTTAGATATCCTTAAAATTTAAAATAAATTGTGAATGTTACTGAAGTCTTAATTAAATAAAGTCTGAATTAAACTAAAATATTTTCGAAGACTTCTGTTTTCATTTCATCCATTAAATCTCGTTAAGTGAGACATCATTTAAACTCGAGAGATTTCATGGCAAAAAGGGGAACAACTACATGCTAAATGGACGTGACTATGAATGATAGTCAAGTGCATAACTTAAAGTGAATAGATAAAAAAAAGGGGTGATCCATCTGTATGTCCACGACAAAAATATGAGTATGTATGCTTTACAGTATACTTGGTCACCTGATAATGAAGAGATCTTGGTTTTTTTATTCTTTATTCTTAAGAATGTTAAATAAAAGCGAAGAATCAGCAAACGCACTCTCATATATCATCTTCAGTACTGTAAAAGTGGCAACTCGACAAGATTTTCTGTCCAGTCTCTATGAATCTTTGGTGATCTAATCAAGGACGTGTCAGGACATTTAAGAACATTTTCGAAATTCTTTTGAAAACTATTTGAATTGTTATTGGAGAAGATTCTTATATTTATTTTTTCTGTTCATAAGACTTTTTTAAAACTCAGTTCTGAAAGATCTTGCCTGTGTTTCTCCTCTCTAAGCGTTTTAGGTTTTTGTAGCTTATAATACTTTGCCATCAGAAAAGAGAGATTTATGAACAGTAATAGATGCATATGAATACCATTTATCGATTTTACTTAGTCACATTGCTATTTCAATTAATTGATTAATGACTTAATTTAAGTCACTGTAGCCTAAAGGTAGGACAGGTCTTTGAAGTATAATGTCACTAGCTCGATTAAGTATTTGTTAAACAACGGAAAATTGATGTAGTGCGTCGATTTCTGCATTCGGATCAATAGAAATGGATGGTTGGGAGTTTTCCGGGTTTTCTCCTTTACAATGTATGAATATATCCAGTTCACATTATCTATGAAAACGCTTCTGGGAACGCAACTTACACTGAGTACTAAATGCTTCACACTGAATTCGCCGTTTAGGTAATCCACTAGGGGTGTTAAAATATTTGATGCGTAAAGAATATAGCATAATAATTGCAGAACTTTTTCAGTGTGCAATTTTTTATGACAATAAATGGCTATCAACAATCTCAGAAATTAAATTTACGTCTAATTTTATGTGTGTTATGAATGAACAATTTTCTGATGATATTTTTAAATAATTAATTAATTTAACTTTATCAAAAACACCAATATTTATAATCAATGATGCACTCGGAGTGAGAATTTTTAAAGTAAAAATATCTTCCCAAAATCAAATATTTTCTTAAATTTAATAAATTGACAGAAAATTTTATTTACTTTTAATAATTATAAAAAGTAAATTTTAAAAAATCCTTAAAAAATTATTGATTAACATAGTTTTATTGTATCAGAGTAATGCATTTCATGATTTATTAAAATAATCTATAGTTATTTATATTCAAAAACTAAATATAATAAAATGGTATTGCAATTAATTAATTTATTAGATAATAATGTGAAATATATAATAGTAAAATAAATTGAATTTTTAGATTAATTCCATGTTTATTATTAGCAGATTTCATTTGAAATTGTTGAAATTTGCACATATGAATTGATAATTGATATTAAAAGAGACAAAACAATATACATTATTCTACAAAAAAAATGCAGCATATGTAAAGAAATCTCATTTTGTTTAAAATGAAAATTAAGATTATTAAAATACACTAAAAGGAAATTTTATAACTGTATTATAAAATTATGTAATAATAACTGCAAAATAGTTTAATAAAGAATTCAAATTCAAGAACACACATACTATCTCAGGTGACAATGTCGCATTTCTTGTTTTATTAGTATACAAAAGGATATTTATATTGTATCAAATTAATACAGGATATCTAGTAGAAAATAAAAGCATTAAAATAATGTTTTATTATTTTATTGATTATAACAATAACATTATCACTAAACATTAATTATTTTAATAACAGTGATATCATTAGATAACAAAATTGTTTTAAATGATGCAATAAAATTAATTTATTTAACAGTGAGTAGAATAATAAAAAAAATAATCTCTAAATATGTTTCTTAGTAAATAAGAATATTTAGATTGATTCTAAGAACAATAAACATATATGTTGAATCATTTACATTGTTAAAATGTTTTATATGATTGATGAAGGAAATTTACGTACAATAATTTGGTTTGTTAAATCATACTGTTTTACAATTTATATAAAATGTATCAAGTTCTATGTACAATGCTTAAAATTATGTTTATAAATTTATAGGATTTTAATATTTATGTTTAAAAAAGTAAATAAGATTTATTAATAGTTTTGCAAAGATAATCGAAACTTATATTGCATCAGATCCCAATGCACAAATAAAAATATTATAAAGCCTACAATTAATGAAATTAAATTATTTTATATAAGCTATTCCTGCTGAATAATTTAGGAGACATAAATAATTATAAAAGTTTGATGTAATTGAAAATTTGTCAATCTTTCAGACCCATTATTGATAAAAATTTTCTGTAAAATCCAAATTGATGAACAAGTGCTGGGATTTTTGAAATAATTGGCAAAAAGCATTTATTTTTTGCTGTAACGCAAATATATATTTGTTAACACAATAGTTTCGATGCGTGAGATGAATTTATATAAAAGCTATATTTTATTATATAATTTCTGTTCTCCATAGCAGAATTATAAATTTTATACATGTAACTTAACTTTTTATAATTAATGATTTATATTAATTTATCTTATTTTAAAATATATATGGAAGCTATAACTATAATCGTATTAACTATCATAGTTTCTATTATCGTTATATTAAAATGATAAATTTTGCCAAATGGTAACAAATATTTCTCATTCGATTGAAATAATAGAACATATTCATAAACTTTTAATATTATTGTATCTGAATCATTGAAACTCAATACTGATGCTAGATTATAGATTTTTTAGAGCGTATTAAGTTTCAGTCGCCTTAAAACTTTATTAACTATTAATCATGCTTATACTGAAAAAAAAATTAAAAATTCCCATTTTCATATTTTTTATTATTTTTTTTATTAAATTTCATTTAAATATTTACTTATGCTAAAGAGAGTTTTAAATGTATTCATTAAAAATCAGGATAGCATATTCTATAAAATACATTTTTAATTATTAGAGAGTAAAAATTTTTTAAAGTAATGTTGCAAAATTTGCGTAAATAAAACTGAAATAATAATATAGTGAAATTAGAAAAGATCAAAAACCAATAATTTTAAATCACACAATTACAGCAATGCCATAAAAAGCGATATGTTATTGCTATTATAGTACAGGTGATCTTTTTTAAAGTGGAGCACTCTCTAGCTCGATCTAATAGTCGAACTGAGAAAAAATTGGTATGTAGACTAATCAAAACACGGGAAAAAGGATTCCGTGAAAAAAATTAGTTCCAAAAATCGTCGCTTAGGGCATTTTATGGCGCTTTAACAAAGTATAAAATGTGAGAAAAGACAAATACTAATATATACAATCGTATAGTTAAATTATTAATGTGTATTTGCTACATTAAATTCCCGGGGAGGAATTAGATCACATTCAACGTGAGCAACGTTCTCAGAAATAGCACCGTGCATTTTGTAACATATCACTAGGAATATTCCGCACTGTCTTTGTTATTTTGTCCTTTAGAATAGATTGATACTCCACTTAACATAAACTCACGTTCGGGTAAAGTGAGAGGCATGGCCCTGGAACTCGTTTACTACAGCTGAGATTATTTGTCGGAGCTCACCACTACTTGCTATTATAGCCCCTATTAATGGCACTGTCAATGCGCAACTTTTACATTTTTCTGTGGTACTCGTGCTTTATGCTAATTCTTATTACTGTAAACTACAGCAGCGCCACAAAATGCCCTGTCGGCAACGTTCGAAACTAAATATTTTTTTATGGAGTCATTTTTTCCCATGTTTTGATTAGTCTAAATACCAAGTTTGGCATCATTTTGTCTATTAGATCCAGCTACAGGACTCTCCAAACACTGTCACTTTAAAAAAGTTCACCCTGTACATCAATTTATAATTTTAAAATTATTAAAAAATATATTCATATTTAAGCATCAAAATTTTGGCAACAAATTGCAGTAAAAGCCAAGTTAGAATATATAGATCTCTTTCCTTTTTTGAAACTTGCTTTGGAATCTATAAAATAAATTTTTGACTGAATAAATTTTTTGATGTCATATGAGCGTGAAGAGGATTCCATTAAAATATTCAAGGGCATTTTCAAAAATAATTTTCTATGTGTTTCATTCTAAAATCTAAACATAGAGCGCACATATTTTTTCTCTTTTACAGATAAATTGGTTAATCTCTAATCCTGATAATTACTTTATTTCTGATTCTAAGCGTTTTATTTAATAGCTTAAGCATTCAAGTCATATACGCATGCAAAATATATGCTTATGTTATTTATGTAAGCATGTGAGCTGCGAATTTTAATGAATCCGAAAAACTTATTAGTAATATAAATACAATTGTTATTCATACCGCGTAGAACCATCTGAAAAATAATAATTATTTCCCCAGGTCAATGATTTCTGTTTCAGATAAAATTAATATGCTGAAAAATCTTTTTAACGTTATTCACAAACGATGAAAAACATATTTTATTCAATTTATTGAAACAAATTATTCTCCATACATTGAATTAACATTGAAATGAAATATTCTCAGATAAATTAATAATTCTATGTTTATTTGATAAATAAACATAGAATTATTAATTTATCTGAGAATATTTCATTTCAATGTTATTTTTCAATGTTATTTTCAATGTTATTTTTCATTTCAATGTTTGATTATTTTGGTCAATCACATTTTTTAGTTACAATTGAATTATATACCTGTTTGAAAGTTTAAATTAAATCTCATTTTGATAGTTAATTGAAATTCATAAGTGAAATACATTATTAGTTTTTCTGTGGGATTTCATATTAAATCTCAAATACTATGAAGTTATTTATTTGCTATTTATTATTGAAGTTATGTATTGTTCCATGATATTAATATTTCGAACTGCATCTAACAATTAATTTCTATCGATCGATATTGAAAATATAAATTTGGTTTACCAATTAATTGCCCGATTTTTCATTCGCAACAAAAAATTATTCTCATAACAAAGTATTTATTTTTTTAAAGTTATTTAAATAATAATACATCAAATTTCTTGAAAATGTTTTACCATATGATTTTATTAAATATTTTTGTATACCTTGAATCAGTCATATAGTTTTACAGCAACCTTAATTTCTCAATCAAATAAAAAATATGTTTTAAAAGCATCTGGAATTCCTCAGAGATTAAGTAAGTAATGCATATTGGTATTTATTAAAATAAACTAACATAATTATCCTGATGGAAAAGAAATTTTCCAAATGTGACATATAAGTAAATTTAAAAAAATCTAGAAAAACAAATGTAACTAGAAACTGCTTAAGAAGCAGTAACATAAATGAATTTCAAAAACGAACGATAAGGTTTTAAAAAAGTTTTATAAAGTTCAAACTATTTCATAATAGTGTAAAGAAGATATTTAAAGAAGTTGAAATGTTTCGAACCGATTAATTTGCATAGAATACCTACAAAATCGAAATATCATTTATAAATTATTTCCCTTTTCAAAATTAAAAAAATGAAAATAGAATATACTTATCATTAAGTCGATATAATCATACATTTATATAGACATGTATTCACATTATTTATATAAAAAAAATTTTATTTTAAATTATGCATTAATAATTTTGTATCCGAATTTTTTTATAAAAAAACACCACAAAATATTAAGAAATGAAGTTTATATAACGTTACTACTTACAAAAAATTCATTTCCTCATATCTGTTGTTTTAAGCTAGATTATTTAGAATATAAATTATAACAATAGTTTATTATTTTCGTAAAAAAAATATAGCTAATAAATAAGGGCATCAGTATAATGTTTTAATAAACTGTTACATCTTAGTTTGAAATTTAATTATTTTTAATAAGCTTTATTAATATTTTCTTTAAAATTCATAAATTATTTTAAATAAAAAAAAATTATTGGATACTTTTAGGAAAAATTTAGTGTTGCACATATCTTTCTTAAATTTTAGTTAAACTAAACTTTAAGATTACTTTAACTTTGATTGAAACATTACTTTTAATTAAATTAAGAAAGCAATCTTTATTTTTAGATATCTTTTAGAATACAAACTTTCAGGAAGTTTAATACACTAAAAATAATAAAAATATGAAAAAATGTGTTTACTTTTTTTAATCTCAAACTATCGTAAATACCTCAACGAAATTTCGATATTCTTTATGATAATAGCTAATGAGTTATTTTCCTTTTTAATAGAATAATTATAATTTGCGTGATATTGAAAATTTCAAATTTCTTTTTACTGTTTTTATTTTTTCGTTAAAACTTACTTAAACTACCAAGGTGATTTTGTAATTAATAGGAATCGTAATAATTTTTAGTGATATTCATACGGTGCAATAAAATTTTTTGATTGCATTATAAGCTAATTTTTTTTATTAAAATTGTAGGATAAGAGAATAATTTAACAATCACAATTTGCCTTTTTTAAAGAATGTGAATAAACAATTAAAATATAAATAGATGTTAAATATTTTATTTCAGCTGTAAGTATAAAGTAGTAAATAGCCGTAAGTTTTTGGGAAAATGTAACAAAAGAAAAGTATATAAAAATGTAATATTTGAAAAGATTAAATTTTTCTGAAAAGTGTACAGTTTAAAATATTTGATTTTAGATAAACAAATAATTTTTTGTGTGAAATAAACTTATCACGAATATCTAAATGTAAAACATTTGTAATACATTTATTTTTAAGTATTATAAATAAAAATATTTCTATGAATATCGTATATCTTTAATTAAATTTTAAAAAAAAACATTTGTCTCATATTTTTAAAAAAAAAGAATACAAAAAAAAATTTAAATTAAGAAATCAAAATATATTAATGTGAATATTAACAATACATATCTATATGTATTTAATAATATTAGCGTTCAATTAAATATAATTTCTAGAGTGAGCTAGCTTAAGTTCGAACATCAGATTGAACTAAAATATTATGATTCTTTGGATTTCTCGTTTAAAATATAAAATAATATAATGTGCATTATGTAATATGATCATAAAAATTTTATATATATAAGTATGTATAATCTCATTTATCTTGAACTATACATGAATATTAAAATTAACTGAAGAAAATTGTTCTAATATACTTAAAAGGAAGAATTTTATTCTCACAAAAGAAGTTCCGTAATATTATTCTTAAATCATTTTGTTATCTTCCCAAGTAATCAAAGTAAATATTTAAAAATTTATGGCTCTTTGTTAAAATAATATCACAGTTAAAATTACATTTATAGTTTTTAAAAGTATGAATGTTAACACCTTCAGTATAAATGTGTGCTGCTATTTTATATTAGTTATAGATTTAAAACTTTGGAAGAAATACTTTATACAAACATTATAAAAATCTTATGAATCAGTGGAAGTGCTTAAGAGAAATAAATAAAATATAAGTAATAAAGAATCATCACTTAAATATATTCTTTTCCAATCTTTTACCGAATTCCATCCGATAATTATTATCGATAGTACAGAAAAATTGTAACAAGTGTACCTACCCTTCTACAGGATAAGTTGCAACGAGAGCTTTGAAATGATCGGCGACTTCTGAATTGGAAGAAGACCATCTTGTATGAGAAGCTGCAGACTAAACTTATGAATTGCCGCTAAATATTCCGGTGTACGAAATGTCAATGCCAGGTTCAATGCTCACTCTAGTAACAGTCGTAAAGCAGCCAAAAACAGTCTTCTTGGGGTTGGGTGTTATAAATACAAATCCACCTTTTCTTTCACCGAGCCTCACCACGAGGTCTCTGAGTCTGTAGTGCTGAAGAGGGATTTTTAATGTTTTCACAAGTGCAAGATAAAAAACTAAAGTGATGAGAATCAGGGTGGGATCTTTGACGGCTTAGATCTCGGCTTTTATATCTTCCGCCTTGGCGATGGGTTTCGAAGCCTTTTTGGCATCAGGAAAAGGAATTTTGATTGGAAATCAAGCTCCTTTCATTTGACAAGGCGTATAAAATCTTTATAGATCGTTTACCATTGCAATCTGACATGTTAGAAAAGTACAATAAAACTATTATTCGACCATGAAATTTAAGCAAAGCTGCCTTATCAGTGGTTGTCTTGAAATTAATTTTCGAAACTTACTTTTAAAACAAAGAACGGTACATTAAAATTTTTTTGGCTTGTTATTATTTCTTTATTTTATTTTGTCTTAGTCTTGGTATTAAAAGCATCATTAAAAATGATGATTATGAATTTAGCTGGTTTTTATTTCTAACAGATGTTATTAGAGCAATGAAATTACACCACTTTTTTTATATGTTATGTTGTCTTAAAGGTGTCTAAATGTGCATAAAAAGCTCCGACTATTAATAATTCACAAAATACTGGCATAAAATGCAGTCCAATGATTTTCTCTTTCTTTAATAACATTTTAAATCTAGATCAAGCCATCACTAACAGAAAACTTCCAGGTAAAGCATTATAATTTCTTAAATATTGCTGTATTTCTCCAGTGCATGCTTGCAGTTTTTTTTTTTAAAATAGTTTATCAGAAAATTTAATTGTTAATATATTTAGAAAGCTAGCAGTTTAGCCCAAATGAATCACATTCTGAGCGAATAAATAAAAAAGTTATTAGGAAATAAGCTTTTAAATAAAAATTGAATGTAAGTGTATCTTATTTAGTATTAAAATTTAAAATTTTAGTAAATAGTGAGAATACTTAAATTGAAGTCAATTTCATCGAAATGCATTCCTTCATAAAAATATGCCTTTTCTGAAGGTAAGATTTTAGGGTCCATAATTACAAAAATGGTCTTCACTTCAAATAAATAAACAGAAAAAAAATGATTTATGAAAAACTATTGAGGAAATGCAAAAATTTCATTAAAATGTTTTTTCATGAAAATATTTATTAAATATATCAAATTTATCTATATTAATTATGATTAAAAGATAAATTTTTTTATTTAGCAAAATAACTCACAAATATATGTCTGATTCTTTTAGAGCTACTTGAAGTTTTGGTTGTGACCTAATTATAAGCATTTTGAAAAAAACAAGGAATCCAAGAAAATATTTTTCATTTAATAATGAAATTATTAATTTAAGAAATTGAATAAATAAAAACTGACTAACTCAAATAAAAACAATGAAGAAATGTAGCGTAGATTAATATTTCAACAATTTTCAAATGTTATTTTGTAATTTAAAGAAATAATTTCTTTTAGAAATAAGATGTAACATGTTATTAAAGATTATATCCATCACATAAAAGTAAGAAAATCTCTTGATATATTATGTTATTTCTTGGTTATATATGTCTTGATTTAATTTTTTTTTTATAAAATGATGGCATTTATAGTTAAAAATTTAATCCAAATGTTTTCTTTATTCAATTACTTTATTTCTGACAAAATTGTAAGTGCAGCATTTTATTAACATCAAAATTCGTAATTTTAATTTATAAATGAATATATTAATACAATTAGTATTTTCATAATGTTGAAACGACATATTTCTGTTTTCTATGAAATGGTAAAAATTTCATTCATTAATTTTTTCAGATAAAATTGTAAGCTTGAATTGTTTCGTTGTGTAGTGAATAGGAAATATATATTAGTTAGATTTTCATAATCATTTGTAAGAAATAAATTTATGTCAAATATTATTAATCAAATGCAGTTTAATTTTCTCTAACATATGTTAGGATTTTTTTTTTGCTCAATCTTAAATAATTACCTTTTTATTAAAAAAAAAATCTCGTGATAAATGAGAAAATATCTTCCAGAATTATTTTGTTCCTAATAAAATGATGATTTTCATATTTTGTTTCAATAATATAATGAAAAACTTATTTTTTGATTGTAAGAATTTTTCGAAATCGAAAAATGTAGTGTTATTTATGATTACTACCTCTCGATTTACTAACAGATTAATGATCATGTAATGCGTTATTCCGTTATCAACTTCCTTGTACAAGCTCCTTAAAGTACATTACAATAAATCATTCAAAGGAAAATTTTTTGTGCGTTTGTTTTAAGGTCATGAATTCAATAACATTTCTGTGTTTCTGCAACTCATATGTCTCTTCATTGGTTTTATGTCTTATTTTAGAATATTTTCCATAAAACTGACTTTTCTATTGTTATTTTCTTTATCTGATTTAAGTAATTTTAAATTAAGTTTTCAGACACACTTGCAATGAGTTCACCAAATATGAGTCGTCTCATTAATTCTGAAATTTAAAAAATTCAGGAAAGCCAAATTAATTATTCAAAATCCACTTATATTAATTCAAATAATGTATATATGCGAGATCATTTTCCAAATTTATTTTTCCCATATCTTTTTTCAGATAAATTACTGAGGCACTTTTTTCTCCTGTATTTTTTAAAATTTTCTTTGAATACTGAACTATACTTTTATTAAACATTTATAGAATAAATCTAAGCAATGATAATCATAACATAAAATAAACAAAAATCAAATTCAAATTTAAAATCAATAAGTTAACGCCTCTGAAAAGCTTTTATGCTATTGTTCACATACATACCTCCAAGTTGAACTTTTCATTTCCAACAAGCTTTAAATTCATGAAATTTTCCTTATAAATGATACTAGTTTGATTGAATTATCAACAAATTACGTTTAATCTAAATTAAGAAGCAGATTGAAAAAGATTTTAAATTCCCAAAGAAATATGAAATTTTCTAATTGTATAATAGAAACATTTGCTGATCAAGTAAATTTCTACGAGAGACACATTAAAGGAATGGGCCGCCAATTTAAGATAATTAATTATATTGACTTCAAATTATAAGAGAAAATAATAATTTTATTAAAAATTAATTTTAATATAAAATACCATAAATAAAAATTTAAAAAAGTTTTTTTTAAATTTATTATAAAATAAAGATTGAAACTATTGCACTTATGGATAATAATGAAACATATACATTAAATGCTTACTTAAAAAAACCTCAGCTCATTTTTACTTAATAATTAAAGTTTCAAATAAATCAGAATGTAAATTATGTAATCCTTTGAAAAATTGATCTGTTAATCATTTATTTTTTTATTTAAAACTAATAATTTATTTATAGTAATAAGCGTTATTATTTGAGGGATTAAGAAATTACAATAAATTTGTTATATTTTATAAAATTTTTTCCGCTGAAGTAAACAGAAATGCTTACTGAATTGATATCACTTTTCACAGTTTTAGGAGAATTTTCCCTTTTTAATTAAATTAACTGTATTCAATAACTTTCCAATAATAATATCTTCCTTTTTATTAGAATACCAATACAACTTTTTATTAGAATAACAACTATAATTCCTAAATTTTAAAAAGTGATTCGTCCAATGTCATCGAGGAAATTTTCTTGGTAAATATTTAATGTTTTGATATATTTTTTATACAACAATTTCTTTAATGAGAATTCAAACTTCTTCCTTTAATTATATTTGTAATTAATGCAACTGTCACGAAAAGTGTTTTTGAAAAAGTATAGCAATAGTAGAATTATACATATTCCACATAAAAATCTTAGTATCCAAATCACTTAAAATAAATTATCATCCATTTAAGCACACTATTTTTTATTACAGAAATAAATCTCTATCGATAAAATTACTTTAAAATATGTGGATTTTTACTTGTCAAGGAATAAGTAGAGTTGTTGGTAAATGCTTAAACTTATTAAATTAATTTTACGTTTAAATAACAGGTATGTACGTAAATTTGTTTATTTGTAATAAAAAATTCAATGTAATTTAAAAATAATACAGAATAAAACAAATAAAATGTATTCATTAGTCATAAGTAAACGCTTAATTTTTTCTATCAAAAATTATTACATATACATCCTAGAAATTGTAAAAGTGTTTCCCTTCTTACAACATTGTTACTAAACTGACGAATATTGTATTGGTTTCAATATTGTCCTAAAATTCTAAATTACACTGTTATGATACATAAAGACACATTATGTCACTGAGAATTCAAAAATAATGTAAAGAAAATAATTTATACATTTTAATATAGTCATAATTAAAATGTTGAAATTATGTTAGAGCAAAATACCATGGATTTTTATTGCATTTTGCTTATATATAAAAACTATAATCTTTATTTACAACATTTACACTATAACTATATTTCCTATACACATATCTAACAAAAAATACAGTTAATAATACAGTAATTTTTTGTATTTTTTATATTAAAAATATAAAAAATACAAAAAATTTAAGTTAAATGTCAATTTTTAGATTTTTTAAAATTTTGTGGACACAGTGTAAAAGAAAAGTTAAAATTTTAATAAATAGTTATAATTTTATAGAGTTTGTGAACAGCTTTTGTATTATTTTCATCAAGTGAATTAAAGTAAACATGTTTTTAAATTATTGGAAATCAAAATATTTGAATTTTTAAAATTGAACAAAGCTAATAATTAACAAAGCTTATTTTCTAGAAAACGGAATAAATTGGAACTTATGTAAGTTTGTGCGTAGTAATACAAAAAAATTTAAAATATTTCTTACACAATTATTTTTTTTATTCTTCAGTCACGATCTCTAATTAGAAGAAAAAAGAAACTATTATAAACCTATAATTAATTTGAATGACATTTGCATTAAAAATTGAAAATCACAAACATTTTTTTTATATTCTAAGAATTTACTTCTGTGTTTGAGTACTTTCATAAAAATAGCGTTTAAAATGAAAAGAAAAATACCAGCTAAACTCTTAAGACTTGAATACCATTTTTTTTCGACTTCAATACGAAGTAAATGGGTCAAGGACTTTCTGCAAATCATATAAGTTTCCTCATTCTTTGGATTTAAAATAAAAGTGACTCTGAATAATCATGACTGTGAAATGAAACTATACAGCTCATTTCCATACGAGAGTCACCACTTGATAATAAAACTTATTATCTCACTAGTCTTTTTATGAGTGAGATTAGAAAGCAGTCAAGTAATAAAAATTGAGCAAAATAAACAAAATAAATTATTGCTAAGATGTGTTACTTCTTGTTACGTAGTATCAAGGACTCTAGCAAGCAATATTCAATATTGCGAAAGTTCTTTCTTAATTTGTTTTAGTTTATTAATACTTAGTCGATAAATAAGTACTCTTGATTTAATTTCTTAGAAACAATTCTTTTCCAATACTTTGGAAATATATTAAAATGCAGGCAATAAGTGTTGATTTAATTTAAATTAAATGATATTATTCATAGTTTTATACTTACTTCGTTTCTAAATATTTAATCTGAAAAAATGAAATAATTTAAAGTAAATGAATTAAATATCATATCAACTAGATCTTACTGCATTTTTTATGTTTATTTAAACGTCTTATAATTAAATCAATAAATTCGCTAATAGGTTTTCATTTTCAATGTGCTGGGAACATATAGGTTACTAATTATCAGATAGAAAATATTTACTATTAAATGCTTCTAACATTTGGACGTTATTAATTAATTATGTAACTGTCATTAAACTATTCATTAATTACTTGTTAGGTTCCATACAAAACTAAAACACTCATGATATGGATGTTTCTATTGATAGTAAAATATTCTTAAGGGATGAAATTGACACAAAACTTGGTATGCTTCTTTTCCTGCCTTAAATATTACTAAAATATTGTTTCATTTTAGTCTAATACATCGTCTAGCAATTATAATGAGCACAGTTGTATGAATATAATCTAGTAATTCTAAAATTATCTGAATTATTTTATACTAATTGAGAGGGACTGATATCATTGATTTTCAACAAATTAGAACAAACATTTGATAAATGTAATCATTTTCTTTGGTATCTTTAGTATCAAATTTGGAATTCAAGAAACATTACCTTATTTGAAGTAACATCTTTTGCATAAAAAATAACAGATTTTATAAATTATGAGAAGGATTTTCATAGATAAAGATCCATACTATTCATGTACTGCAAAATTAAAAAACAAGAAAACATCTGAGTATAAGCGCCAAAAGACATGCACGAAAGAGAGTTGCAATCCAAGGTCACTCTCCTATTGTTCAAAAATTATTAGTGTCAAAACAGGAATTTACTAATCCGAACAGCGTATTCTTGACACTTGGCTACTGTGAGCTCAAGAAATCCTTTATTTCAGCTTACTTTTCTACTCTTTACAACATTAGAAAATTTAATATCTTGTTGTCGAGATTATAGCTTATCATTCCTGTAGTAGTTCAATGAAACTGAGTACCAGGCATGTTTGGGAACTTAAATACTGGGGTTTTACGTTAGGATGACCACCTAAGCGGAGCCTTTGTTCCACACCTCAGGATCCTGGTATCCACACCTCAGGATCCTAGTGTCCACACCTCAGGATCCAAGAAAATAGGTATGGGCTCTGTAAGCTTTGGCTATCAGGCCAATGAGTTGCTTTTGAGATTATCAGCAAGTTTAGAGCTTACGAGTTGTTATGATGGAAAACTTTCATCCTCTTAGATTATGATGTTATCATGCTAGACATGCACGATGCTACCAGACTAATAAAAGGACATATAACCCAACAGATATTTAACAGGCATGGATCCATTTTACCCGTCACTGACTAAGTCAAAGAAGATCTGTGGTAAATTCCTACATTAGTCAACCATCTGCATCCTCAAGCAACTAAGGACTAGTAAATTATTCTCCCAAGCACAGTCGACATGATTTTACTAATTTGGTATTCAAATGAGAAATAGAATGAGACCATTATGCTATTCATGTTACATTTTTATAGGTAATAACATATCAATAGTTAATGATACGATTATAATAGATGTTTTACCGCCAATAATATTTTTTGATAAAAATTAATTTTGCATGCACTTAAAAATATTTTCTATTACATGTTATAAAGGACGAAATGTATTACTACAGTTATTTTATTGAATTGAATACTAATATTGTCTTAACACTTTTCACAGAAGAAATTTAAGTATGAATTTGAAATGAGAAATGAAATTATAGTTAATCTTTAATTATTTGACAAATAAGCAAACTCATTCCAAATTTATAGCTGAAAAATAAACAGAATTAATAAAAATGATCTGAAATTTCGTTAGGATAATTCAAAATTCTGATTTTGAGAAAATAAATGGAGGAAGATCAGTTAGCTGTGTTCTACGTTGTACAGTCTATATTTTTTTCTTTTGAAAAAAATAAACAGTTCAAATAAAGAAAAGGCGCAATTTACACGTGAGCAATTCTTTGAATGAATTTGATGTTTCAACCAGATATATATAAGACTGATTTTTATTTTCTTATTCATTAACATTACTTAAATTTAAAAACTTAAAATTTTAATAGACAGAGGAAGCGTCCTTATGTGATAAAATAGTTAGATTTTTTTTTATTCTAGTTCCAAATGATCTATAATAATCAATTATACAGTTTTAATAAATACGGGTGTTAATTGGCATTGCATTATCAATCATCTGTAAAAAGTAGGTATCGAAGTGGTGTCTTACGATCGCATGCCAGACCAATATCAGATGTGCAGTTGTAATTATTATTTCGCGTATCAATTATACGAAATTGATTTCTGAATGCAGCGTGTACTTATGCAGACAAGCTTACACATTCATGCATTGGCAAATATAATTTTTTCTAAAGTATTTCTATTTGAAGTGATACCATTTCAAATAAATTAAATAATGTTCCTCCTCATATTATGACATTTTTCCTTTACTGGTTATGAATCATGTATAAAAATAATGCATCTTTTATTTCTGATGTATCATGAATGTAGAATTCGTGAATTATATAGTTTATTTTCTTAATTTACTAACATTTCAAAAATAAGTTTATGAAATTTTAAATCAGACATGCAAAATATGCGATGCTTTTCATATACTTTAAATTAGTTAATTGGTTTATGGCCATTTTTTTCATACTCGAGTTAATTTGAGGGGAAGTTAAAATTTTAAGTGTATTCCGAAGTACTACAAATATCTATGACAGATGTGGGTATTGAACTTATAAGGTGTTGACCTGATGGCTAGAAAATATCCCATTCAATTTCTGTCTTGGATTATATCCATGTTAAAACCCCTCAAAAGATGACTTTGTGTCAGATTTTTAAGAACAGTCTGCATAACAACATAAGAACCAAGGTCTCTCCCAGTTGTCTTAAATTTTAAACTATTACTTTTTTTATGGCGAGAAATTTAATTTGATCTATGACTTTTTCTATTCTCCATATTTAAGAACTGATGTAATTAATAATTTGGTTGCTTATAAGGGAAATTGGGATTTTGATGAATCATGCACTTCTGCTATATTTACATCAACTTTGAAAAAAATGATAAAAATGTGCTTTGATACTAAAATTTACATACTACGAAAATGGTATCATTTTTCTTGATATGAGCATTTTTTCTAACGGTTACACACGCACATTCTTGGTTATAAAAACAACGTTTTTATTCTCCAAATTAAAACTTGCATGGTTAATTAAGAATGACATTTGAAACACCAGCCAATATGTTGTTTTAGAATTCTTTTTTCTTTCTCTCTCATTTCTTTCTTTCTCTTTTTTAACTGTGTTGGCGTGAGTCCAAATCTTTATGAGTTCCCACATCAGTGCAACTGAGAGATAGCTTTCGGTGTAAGATGCGCACAAAGTGTTCTATTGAGAAAAAGCCCCACACTTTTCATTCGGAAAGAAAACATCCATTTCCTGGTAATCCAGCTATTTCCAGTTTGTTTGTAGAAGCAACAAACGCAACGGAAACCATTTCAATGCATGGAAAAAGGTATTTATTTTTAATGGCAATGCCGTACCATCGTGAACGGTTATAAAAATGAAAATGTGAAACACGACAAGCTATGAAAAATATAATATATTTTACAACTTCGTTGGTTACATTATTAAGTAAATATAATTAACTAATTTTCCTTTTTGTTGATTTTTAATAAAAAGAAGCGAATGATTTATAAAATTTAAATAACAATCTACTCTAATATCCGAAGTTATACTCTCTCTCTCTCTCACACACACACACATATATATATATATATAACCAGCTGCTCTTATATTTTATGAAATATAAAATATGAAAACAAATAGTATTGTTTGCCATAAATGTAGCAGATGAGATTTATTACAATATAATTTGTATATGAAATATCTGGTCGTATATTTCACGTAAATGTCGGTGAAAATGTTAATGTAATTGAGCATTTTTATACATAATAATGTATTTTATGTTGCAGAATGAATAACCTCATTTTTAAGTTCAAACTATAAACTCAATTTAATTTAAATGTTTCCTCGTAGAATTATAACAATATGTACTTGCATAATTTTATCAAACAGATAATAAATTTTTATAAAATACATTTCTATGTCTATCAGTTTCTATATCTTTGTTTATTTATATTTATTTATTTCTCCCTAAAAACTGAATGCCTAACTATCTGAAACTGGTAAACATTCTTTTCACTGACTACAGATGGCAGCACTAAAGTTGTTGGAAGTAGATATATTAAATAAACACTCGCAATCATTTTTAGAATAAGTAAATTTTTACACCAAGTATACTAACAACTATGTGTTCTATTAACATCAGTTGCCTGATAAATTATTAAAGCATGCAAGGTACAGATAATAACCTTATTGTAATGGGTAACGATTTAATTATTCGTTTATGAGACTTTTGTTTATAAAATACGATTGCAAAATCACAATTAAGATATTCTAATATTATTTCGCATTACATAGGTTTCCATCATTCAACAGACGTTTGAAAATAATAAATCGTATTACTTCGTTCCAGTCACTTTCAAAACCATGTTTATTATTATTATAATTTTGGTGAGTATATAATCTTTAATCGATTCTTTCAGTTCACCCATTAAAATCAACAACGTAGAACTCTTAATGTTACAAAAATATACACATTTTGCCTTATCCGCAATAATAAATATGAATGCTAAATGATGGCTCAGCTATAGTAGATATTGAATCTAAAATGCGAGAGCAAACTTACATTATTTATTCTAGTATCATTATTACATTAAATATTTTGAATTCACATATTTTTTTTTTTATTTTAGCCATTTCAAATATTCTTTCTTAGGAATTTACATTAATTAAATGGACTTTTTCGAAAATAATCTCTTGATTTCGATCCTCATCGTTCGGGAGCGGAGAAGAAATAAAATATATTTTTCTATAGCTAATTTTTTATCAGCAATTTCGTAACTGAATTGCCGTAAATTAATGAATTTCATAAACTATCGTTTATCGAACTGGGTTTACATCCTTATTGGTTCATTCATGCAAGTTTTAGAAGCATTCCTATTAATTTGTAATAAATAAAAAATAATCATGCTTTCATATCACATTCAATTTATTTTAAAACTTTTATAAAATTTTTATTTACATTATATATTAATTTATGACCACATTTGTATGCATAATTGTTCAAAATACATATTCTAAAATTTAATCTCTAAGCTTATACTATATTTTTATAGTATATTTTTTACAAAAATAATTTTATTGTTTATGGCATAAAACTTGAATGCACGTTCTGATAGTGATTACTTTCTGCATAAAAAATTAGATTTGAAATGTTTTTAATAGTTATTGTACAAGATAAATTCTGAACAAGAACTTTGAGACAAGAGAAGAAAGGAATATCTGATACTGATATTGATACTATCCCTCTGTTGCACTTAAAAAATTCGATAATTGTTTGTATGGCCAATACATCAACATAGAAAATTCTTATAATTCTTTATATTAGAGAGGAAGCTCATTGATTACCGAGTAACTAAGTCTTTTATCTGTAAAGATGATGTAAAGAACTCTTACTTGAAACAGGCCAATAAGACGTAAGAAAACAGGATATCTTTATTTTTTTCTACACAATTTTTTGATTTGCTTACTATAATGGTTCCAAGAGTGTTATTCAAAAACATTTTTAGTAGTTTTGTAAGTTAACTACAATATGGGTTTCAAATGGCTGCTTTACAAGACATTATATGTTAATTGAGCTTTGAAATTTCAGGTTTTCATTTTCAGTTTTTGACATAGTTTTCATAATATGAAGCAATTAATAATGAATAGAGAGATAATTTAAAATAAATAAATCTGCGTTAATCGAATAGTGGTAATTTTATGAGTTTTAAAAATTTAAAAAATTCAAATTTTTCAAAATTTACCAAAGTAGGATAATGACAATTGTGTCGATTGATGAAACACAAAATGTTTTCACTACGGACTTCATTTTTAAATATTTCGATATTTTAAAAATGATGCTTTAGAGTAGATTATTTAAAAACACTGTTGTGTACGGATCTAATTTTACAGGGCCTTGAGTTAAAAAGGAACGTCCAATCATTATAATCTTCCACGTGCAAGGGGGAAATTAAACATAAATTATTGAATAGAAAATTCTTTTTTGTCCTAATACTAAAAACTTGTTGATATTTTTTCTCTGAGTTAAACATGAAACACAGAGCACTTCGAAACCATACTTCTGCATTTTGAAATTATTTACATCATACAAACTATTTCCTCTGTATCAATTGAAGCGGTTGGCTGCGCAGTGTTAAATCTTATTGCACTGCAAAATAATAACATTGATATAGTAAGGAAAGAACGGAAATGATCCGAGTAAATTGGTATGACCTTAACTAGGTTAACAGTAAAAGAATAAACTATTTCATTCTTTCTTCAAGTTTATAACAAATTTAAACTGAAATTTGAAGAAGCAATTGTATACAAAATATAAATTCATAATAAAACTTCACATTACATTTTTAATTGTGAAATCATTTTTACAAATAAAAATATAAGATGAAAGTTATTATTTAATAGTGCTATCATGTGAATTAAAGAATCCTTTATTATTTATCAAAGATTGATTTTATTTTGTATCTTATTTCTCTTTATAAAAACCAATTAAAACAAATTTTTGTTTGGATTTCATTAATTTAAGTTTTTTTTAAATGATTTTTTAACATACTACTTTATTTCCTTTTAACTGCAATTTTACTATGTCTTTATTTTAATTCTTTGGCAACAATCTTCGGTGCTTTTTAAATTTTATATGATTAAGGGTAATATTAGATAAGTTTGATACTGTGGGTTCCTAATATAACTTTTTCTCTATATTTTGTTGTAAAAATTTAAATAATTATTATTCATATTAATGAAAACTGTATTTTTAACTGTAATAATAGTAAGTTTTTTATATCTCATACTAATTGCTGCTTTATATAATTGTTCTATACTTACAGGTTGTAGATTTCGTCAATCAAGTTCTCGTTACAATATAGAATAAAAATTAAATTGCTTAAAAATTTTAAAAAATAGAACAAAAAAAAAAAAAAAAAAAAAAAAAAAAACGCACACACACATAATGTTAGGGAGTTTACCATAGGATTTCTTGAGTTTATTTCAAAATGATTATAATATAATTTGTTTATAATAATCATTAGATAATGCCGTAATTTTTATCATTTATTATTTTAAAATTTTAAATGATTCGAATACATACTTTATCATTTAGTTCATCTTTTGGCTTAGGGCCTTGGAAAACTATAGTACAATTTCCGATTGATTGTGAGAATTTGGCACAGTTTGCAAAATCGATGCAGACAAAAATAACAATCTTGAGTAACCTTCATATAACTCAGAAAGCAAACTAATATATTATTTTGTTTAGTTTGTATATTATTCTGTTAGATTCTAATAATTTTCATAATAGTGAAGATAAATCTTAAATAATTAAAAAATGATAATTATTTATTTATTGAATTAATTTTACTGGAAACGATAGACATAGTTACTAGTGTATTAAATTACTAATATATGAGTTTGATATCATTTATCAAAATATAAAACTAAATTTTTTTTAACAGTGCTATCATGTGAATTAAATATATTTTAAATAAATAAAACATTCCAAATTCGAATAATTTTGATTTAAGAATATAGTAAATTAGAATATTAACTTCCATTAAAATCAAAAAGAAAATCTGTGTAAATGTGTCAACCATTATTTTATTGTATTATTTATACTATACATTTTGCTATTTGCTTAAAATTTCGTTAGAAAATACAACAAATACTTTCCGACTTCAAAGATTAAATTACTACTTTTATTGCTTGAGAATAATATTTTAATATAAATACACACACATACAAATATGAGCAAATATGTAATATCGTTAACTATGTAAATTAATTATGTAAATATGTATTTAATTAGTTTATATAGTTAAAGAAATTACATATTTGCTCATACATGGATGTGTGTATTTATATTAAAATAGATATAAGCAATGATTTTTATTACGAACTAATAATTCTTTGATAATATTTTAACAAATTTTATGAAATTTAATTTATTTTTTTCAGACCTTCCACTCATGTCTTAATGAGTGGAAAATTTTATTATTACTTTAAGCAAAACTACTTCACTTTTTATTACAGTTAACTTTTTATGTGGAATTCTTTTTAGAATTGTTTTCTTGCGAAAAAAGAATTCTGGTAGTTCGACTTCATTTGTTCCACGGAATTTTAATTTGCCTTGAATAATTTACCAACATACAAAATACCTAAAATTGAAGTGAATGAATGATGAGCTCTAATTCTGTAATGTAAATTACTTTTCAAACTGCAGAAGAAATGCATTGAAATAATAATTCTCGAATACTATCTTTAATATCATATTTCTATTTTTATTCTATAAGAAACAAGAATAATTTACGAATTTGCTTTCGTTTCTTGACTTGGGAAAATATAAGATATCAGCTGATTTACTCAGATTAATCTTATTATATATATA
Organism: Latrodectus elegans; assembly: GCA_030067965.1. NCBI lineage: Eukaryota > Metazoa > Arthropoda > Arachnida > Araneae > Theridiidae > Latrodectus > Latrodectus elegans. The sequence goes on along the minus strand of CM057813.1, from coordinate 114,645,048 downwards.
CTGCATTTAAAGATTGTAAATTTATTTTAATTTAAAAAATTATGTTTCTTTCTTTTATATTTTCCTTCTTTGTATTCATTTTCTTCATAAATTTTTCCTGTTTTTTGCTTTCTTTATAATGCGTTTTTTGTTCGTTAGAGTACAGTCTCATCTGGAACTTTATTTAAATAAATTTGGATTTTTAATTCATTACAAACATAGTTATTTTTATTAAAAAATCGCTTAGTCTCTTTTAAAATTTTTTTATTTTAATAAGAAATATACTAAAATTATTATATTTTAGGTATTTATGTATATTTTATATATTTATAAAGGGAAAAAAATTTTTTAATTCATTCAAATACCTATTTTTAATAATTTTCCCAATAATTTGTGAAATGCTAGAAAAAAAGAAAATATTTATTAGACATTCATCATAGTATAAAATTTTCAGTAATTCTTCTTAAATTTCTGATCCATGCAACACTTTTAAAATAGATAACTGCGTTTGAAAATAAAATCGTAGAATTATAAAGCAAAAATAGTAATTGCATTTAAAATAAATTTCAAATATAGGAGAGGGATTATACTTTTAAGAAAATATTAAACATATATTAATCAGTCAATACAATATTTAAAAACATGATAAATAATTAATTTTTTTTTAACTGAAGCTTTTATTTGATGTTAAATAGATATAGAAAAAAATAATGGCTTGATTCATGATTTTGTCTGTGTTGTATCTTTATAATACTGGAACTACTCAAATATCGACTTCTAAAATATTTTAATCTTAAAAAAGTAGAGTATAATACAAATAAAAAGAGGATATGCAAAATTTATGAAAATGACATTACAGTTTCTGCATAATTTATAATATAATCCTTCTAAGCCATAAAACAAGAATGCAATAATATTAAAATAGTTCTAAAAATTAAGTTTATCTGAGAAACATTTTAAATGATTTTTAGAAATATTGCATTTGATTTCAGTATTATACAATTATATATCATTGTTTCCTTCATTTAAAACAAGTATATAAAAAAGATAAAAAAATTGCATTATTCTAAATTAACCATTATTTTTAAGTTGAAAAATAAAATTAGAATCCATTAATGTTGAAAAGAACCTTAACTACTTGTAAATACTTTTTTACGTAATTCCACAATACTGAAAACTCAAAAAGAAATAAAAAAAATTTACCTAGTAATTTTTAGCTCTATAAAACATATATCACTGCAGTCATTTTTTTATTAAAATTATTTTACTTACTAAAAAAATTTAGTGTAAAATGAATTGTACTATATCAGAGAAATACGAAACTATGAAATCAAGTAATGTGTGACTTAACTATATGGTTTAAATATGCCTTGAGCATAAGGATGTAAAACAGATAATTTAAGAAACTGTTAAACATAGAATAGAAAAAATAGATAAATGTTCCTTTCAATTTAAATCCATTTTCTATGTGTTTGTATTTGCTAAATTATTTAATCAATCCTTTAGCTAAATCATTAACAGTTTCTTCCCCTAAAATGTTTATTAAAAATTTTATCATAAACTTAAATAAATCTCATTTAAGAAAATAAACTTTAGTAGCGTCATCATCGGTGCGTAATTTTCTGTTTTCTTTTCCTCTTCTGCTGTGACTAATTTTGTGTATACATACAAGAAGAGATTCTTCGTCTTTTTTTTTTTAATCTCTTTAATCACTTTGTCATTACTTGGGCCATTGTAAAAACTAAGGAGATTTACTTGGCACTCTTTCATAGCAATGAAAGGTAAGCGAAAAATTTTTTCTTATGCTTTGATTCTTACTAACTTAATACATTGGGAATGTAAAGTGATTTTAGCAAGATAGTACTGCACAACAATCTTGTTGTTTACATTGAAACTGCCGCTGCCAGAATTGTGTTCATGGTACTAATTTAAATTTATATGAGGAACCGTAAAATTGTACTATACTTTATCAGTGAAAATAAAGGTTTTCTTATAAAGTCAACACGACGAATTCAGAACAATCCTTTTTGTTGTTGTACTTTTAATCATTTTCGTTATCAATCATTTACGCTTTTCTTAGCTGTCTCAATTTAAAATGCCAACATGCAATTTTGAAACGTAAAAAGAATTATCCAGTTTAAAAGAAACCTCGGAATGTTTTAGCTATCTGTATTTTCTTTTCTTAAAAAGAAAAAAGCGATCTGAATTCTCACCCATCATTTTTTTTTCAACATTTTATTTAATTTCTACAGCATAATAATTTTTCCAAGTACGCTTATAACTTTCAAAAATGCATCACCAAGAAGGGCATGGAACATCAAAACAGAAATTACATCTATTATAAATGTTAATCTGTTGAAAATACGCCTTCTGTGCAATATTAATAAGTAATGAAATTATATGCAATAAATAAAATAAAACAGAATGAAAAAAAATTGAAAAAAGTGTTGTCTGTCCAATTCTTAACAGCTGCTACTGTCCATTGGATGTCTATTGGGAAAAGATAATCTACATTCTCCGCATACGTAATTATTTGATTAAATAAAGAAAAATTTTCTTTTAGTTTTACTGAAATTGCATTCTCAAATCATGACTAGATGTGTTTGATAGTGATTGAGCTAAAGAACTGGCAGACCAAGAAATTAATAGTATTTGTTGGACTAAGGGAAATTATCCCTTCAGTATTGAGCGAAACGTAAAGGTACTCATTATATATATATATATATATATATATATATATATATATATATATATATATATATATATATATATATATATATATATATATATATATATATATATTCATATGAAAAAATTAATTTCAACGATCAAGGAAACAATAAATTTCACTAGATTTGTACATTTATTGCTACAGTTAAGACAGTAAATGACATATAAGCTGAAATTAGAAATTAAAATATCTAGTGAAAATTACTTTTAGAATATTTAGAAGTCTCACTAAGAAAAATTAATTTTTGAAGTGCACAAAATTAGAAATAAGTTTAAAAATAATTAACGGAAATTCTTCGTTAATCGTTAGAAAAAAAAATCCCAGCTAAGAGCAAAAAATATCTGCATATCCTTCTCTGAACAGATCAATAATCTTCGCTCAGTTATTAAATGCATAATATCTCCCCCCCCCCCAAATTCAAAATAAAACACACAAAATTTTATAGTTTTATTGGTAATTTTGTAATGAAAATTATAACACGTGAAGAATCAAGAGAACTACTATGTAATTTAATTAAATAATTCAGAAAAATTAACAGAATTTTCAAAGAAACTAAATATTTACAGGTACTTAAAAATGCAAAATAACCTTAATTACAAATCAAAATTTGTGTTCAACAAAAATAAGTTAAGACTATCCTCCATTGCCCTAGCAATTCATAAATCATAATATTAATTAATACTGAAATTAAAATATGAAAAATAAAGTTTTTAAATATTTTCTTATCGTAAAGAATGGAAATTCCCATTCAAAGCAACAATATTGATTGATTGAAACCCCCTTTTTTACATTTAATCTTATTGCACTAGTACAACATTTAATAAAATTAAGCATACAAATTTCAAGATATAGAAAATTGATAAATGTAGACCATTTATCTTTCTTCTGGTATTTTAAAGAGCATTTAAAATCACCGACTCGAAAAGATCTTCATGTTCAGAAATAAAATATTCTACAGTTGCTCGCCCAGTCATAAATGAAACAGAAACTCATTAGAAATTTTAAATATTGTGGACAATTTTGAGAATTTGGTAAAGTATTATTGCATAGTTAACACTGAGACTTTATATCCATTGGTAACTCAGCGACATTTGTGCCGTGTCAAGGTGAACGCGTCAAGTGAGTTGCGAGCATTATCTGAGGCCTTACGAAGTTGCACAAGACTTCTTCTGTCAATCAACTATCTTCTTTGTATTTTCTTTGTGGGTGTTAGGCTTCTATCTTCACATTAGCAATGGACAAACACAAATAATGATAGGGATCTTTTCAGAAGATTTCCTTGATTTGAAAAATTCAGGGAAAGCCTTCTGAAGATTAAATTTAAAAAATTCATACTGTTAATTTTCTCTCTGGAAGATCTCAATTATGAATATTTACTGTCAACTGTCGTTGGTATATTTAAAAACGCTTAAAAGTAAAATTAAATATTAAAAAGTTAAAAAATTTTATATAAAATTCTTAATAGATAAATCCTTAAATAAATCGAAATAAATGTATTATGGTTTCAATATTTTTAGGATATTTAAATAGAAATTTTTTAATATCTCTAGGTAATGTTTGAAACAGATAAAGCACAAAATTTAAGAAGTTAAATTTTTGAATTATACGAAAGAAACTTGTTAGAAAAATTTTTTAATATAATTAATGAAATATAGTCAATCTCTCTCTATTTTAAAATTACAATTAATATATTCCATTCTTTATTTTATTGTAAAAAGTAATTTTCATTTGCAAATATGTACAATTTTTAATTGCATCAAATAATAAATAATAAAAACTCAATAAATATAGTCGCTAAGACATTTTATATAGCTTTATTCAATCTTTGATCGAAGATGTAAAAATTAATCTCAAAGAAAGACTGTGTCGATTCTCTTAGCCATATTGATTGGATCGATAGTATGAGTATTGCTGATATCAATTAATCAAGAGGGTGTTAAATAGGGTAAGAAATAATATTTAAGTAAATTGTCCAAGCAAAATTAAAATTAAAATAAAACCAAATATTAGTATAGTGATGTTATGAATCCAAATTTCAATGTTTTGAGAGGATTTTCTAAAAAAATTTCCTGATATCTCGGAAAGTAGTGAAGAAAAGGAAAATTCAAGATACTATATACAGAAAGTAGAATAGTTTGATGAATAGTTTAAATTCATCAAAAAAAAAATGTGACAAAAACCTTTTAGTTAATAAATATTGTAAAAGAACTATTTTATCAAGTTTATTGCGGGAGAAGAATTTTAAAGCTATTGAGAGGCAATAACAAGGAGGATAAATAAGGATTTGAGTTCCAACTGTCATAAAGTGTATCTTTCAAATACTATGTTTCTGAAGGAAATATTAATTTTGTGTCCTTTTGTGCAATTTTATAACTACTTTTGTACTGTTTTCTGTTATTGAGGACGTTGAAGTAAATTTTTTTTAAAGCTATATAGCGTCATTTTTATTTTAAGGGCGATTGTAGTTATAAAAAAGCTTAAAAGGTTATTTTAATGGTATAAAAAATATTTTTGATAAAAAATTTTAAAAAATTGAAATAAATTAATAAATTCTAATTAAGTGGTTTATTAGACTATACCAAACTTACTACTACTACTACTGAATTTCTTAACATTTTTTTATGTCTATTGATAATTATTCTTAAATTCCCATCTTTATCTGGTATAAATTTGAATTCAAATATAATATCTACTGCAAAGCAAATGAAATTTTAAAATTACTTTAAATAAAATTTTAAAATAAAAATTTTAAAATTATCTGCAATTTTAAAATTTCATTTGCAGTTTTTGTAGATGTAGGCAATGGATTTCTACAAAATATTATTCGCGAATAAGCTATAAATTTTTTGTAATTTGTTAGGTAAATAAAAATTCCAATTATTTAAAATGACTTCACAATATTTAGAATGAAAATTCCATTTGAAATTCGTTTAAATCCATTACTTTAGTTGCAATCATCAAAACAATACCAAGGTGATGTTGATTTGTCAAAAAAATAAGTAATTAAATAAAAAATAATGAACCATGCTGAAACGCATAGCAAGAAATAGAGTTGTAATTCTTAGAATCATTAAAAAATGTGAAGATAAAAAAGTATAAGTATATGTAATATAAAGAAATTTATATTTTTTAATAAAAATATATGGATGATTTAGAACTAAAATTATTTAAAATTATAAAACTCTAATGTTTAAAAAAAATTGAAAAGAATAGGAACTAAAGCAAAACACGTATATTTTACTCCTAAATTAACAAAAAATATATTTAATCCCCATTAGGCTTATTTCAATGATTTTGATTACAAAAAGTATTTATTTTGAGTTCTTAATTATAGATTAGAAAGAGGAATTTAATGAAATTACTAAGGAAAAGTTCATTAAAAATAGTAGTACACCTTAAATTTTCAGAAAATATATCTCATTTTTAGTATCATTCATAAGCAATTTAAATGACTGCTGTATTTTAAATTCATAAATTTAATGATATCACATTTAGAGATTAAGAAGCAGTTGTCTTTTTTGATATGTACAAATGGAAGAAATCAGTAAAACATTATCACGTCTTGAAGAACGACAGCACCTCTTAAAAATGTAACATGATTTGGACTATAATTAATCAAAGAGCAATATATTCTGAAATTATTAGTTATTTAAGCAATAAAGAAAAAATTTATAAGCAGATTCTAAAATATTTTAAAATGGCAGCCATATTTTACATTTGAATAGTGGAGTTTCACATCTCGTAGATCCTTAACTTTTGAGTTACGGTAATCCAGCAGATGATTTATCTAGAAGCCTATCTACAGTTGAACTTTAAAAAAATGAAATATGATGACAAGAGTTTTATTAATTTTGTAATGAAGATAGAATATGAATTACAAATTTCGCTATGGTAAATGCTTTTAAAATTTATTTTTTGAAAACTCATTTATACTTAATCCAATTAAGCCGTATTACTTGTAAGAAATTGTCAATTGCTCTCATTTAGAATGAATAATAAATGTAATGGATACGAGACCTTGTAATAAATACAATGCATAAAACAGACTGCTGAATAAGAGAATGAAGGAAATGTAAACAAGAAGCCGACATCAGAACCAGCATACTTTCAAAAATGATGACACAAAACAGACTTCTGACATTATTAAATTATGTAAATGGCAGACGGCATTACATTAAAAGCATGTTTTCAATAATACATATTTTATTTTCTTAGGAATTTTCCTCCAATTAGTTTACGTAAGTACAGAATAAATTTAAATTAATGTATTGCAATAATCCCGTGGATAATGATCATTTATTAAAACTGCACACTCTAACAAAATCATTAAAGAACAAATCACTTTTTTAATTTAATATAATTAACATATTACTAAAACAAAATAGTAATGTATTTTGGTACTTAAAAATTGTATGAGTATTAAGTTAGAATGGTTAAAGTTAGAATTTAAAGCACCATAAAAATAAGAATTACAGATTGACATACTTCTAATATTCAGTATATAGATAAGTCAACTCAAGCCTACACTAGGGCCCGAAATTATATATGGTGTGATCAAACAAATTCAAATTCTCAATAACAGATCGGGTGACTTCAGAAAAATAGATATAAAACTTAGTTTATAGTTTATTTCCGTAGGATTAATTGATTAAAATATTGATTGTACTCATTATTAAATTCCGATACTGAGCGTAATCATAATATTGTACCTAATATAGTTAGACATTTGTATACGTATGTGGCAACAGGCAATTATTTAAAAAGGTAAAAGATTCGATTGTTAGAAATATTCAGAATTTATTTTAAGCATTTATTATGTATACGATTGAAGTAATTTCATTTATAGGAATCATGAAATTTTTTGACAAAGTTTGCATTTTTTGACAAATTTGTATAATTTTTGATTTGCTTGGCATTACATGCAATATCTTTTTGCCTTTACCTAGAAAACATTTGACCTATAACATACGATTTTAAAATTTCAAATTATATAAAATTGTCCTTATGTGAAATAACAGAATTTTCAATAATGATAATATTTCATTGATGGTTATGTATTTCATTGTATTCTTAAGAAAATTAACAAAAATATTGATTTTACTAATTTTCTTAATATAGTAAGATATGCATCAGTGTATTCGTTATTAGTAAATATGCAGTATTAAGTGTAAGTATTTGTTATTTTTATAATACTTAAATCAACTTCATTTATAAAACTGTGTGAAGTAAGCTATAGTTTTTTGCATACATTTTGATACAATCAACGAATATTTCCCAAAACGTATAATTAGTTTTAAAAGTAAGCAAATGAAATACTTTGGTAATAAAAGCATACATGAGAACATCAATTTAATAAATATCATTAAAAATCTGAACCTCGTAAAAAGTATGATTTCCATTTCTGATAAAATATACTATCAGACTTAAAATTAATTAAAGAAATTATTTTAAAAATTTACTTATTTGATAAATACAGCTCTAACTAAAATTTGAGGAAATACGAACCTCAATTGTTGAAAAATTAATTCAAAGATTTTTCCTAACATATAATATATGAGGTAATTGAAAAGATTAAAACAAAAATAAGTGTGTAATAATAAAAAAAAACTGAAGTGTGAAAGAGACCTTCCTCAAATGATATTTATCCTGACAATCAAAATTTTTATTAGTAATCATAGATCTAAACAAAGAATAAATAAGCAGTTTTTGAGAAATAAAATATGTAGTAATAAATTGTTAGAGATTATTAACAAATAAAATGAAAAAAGGTTGACCATCAATGGTTTTATTTTTTTTTACTAAAAGATTCAGCAAAATGGCTTAAGTAATAAAAATTAATACATTTCTCGATTTATTTTTTAATAAAAATTTTTTCACATTATATAATTTGGTTTCATTAAATATTATAAGTTATGTTATTTTTAAGAAATGAACTTTTCGAATAAAAGCTAATTTTTTATTTTTAAGAAAAAAAATACGTGAGAATTTTTATGCATTTCACCATTTAGAAGTTAAACTTTTGCAAAACGGTTGTAAAGATATCGGAAATTTCCAAATATGTTATGTAAAAAATTAAAGAGTAATTACCTTTAAATAGTATTAATTTTATTTAAACTTATATTCATTTATTTTTCACAGGAACCATTTTGTAAATATTTCCTTATAAGCAGATATTTATATGAACAAATTTTCTGTTAATAAAATAGTTTTGAAATTTTGTCACAAGAAAGAGATTCTTATCATTTTCAAGAGAATAAATCAATACTTTATGCAAAAAAATTTTCTTTTTTGAGGAAGAATATTTTAATAATATAGAATATGAATATATTATACTATCTTTAATCATAAAAAACACAAAAATTAAATTTTACTTTAATGTGATATGGTTCAAAATAGCCACGTAAAATTTTATATGTATCTTAATGTTGTGTGCCCCTTTTAGAATTCACTTTCAATTTGTTTTTCATTAAAAATCTTTAAAAACCTTAGCGAATCATTATTTATTATTATTTTTTTTTGGTTAAAAATATATTTCGTATCTATATTTGATTTTCGAATTCTGAGTTTTATAAAAGAAATAATATATTGTTGATTTGAATAGGATTCTGTTCATTCATAATGATCTTAAACAATTATCTGATATTTTTAAAATTATTATAAAACTTTCAAAAATATTATACACATACATACAAGCATACATACATACATATACATATATATATACATATATACATACATACATATATATAATATATATATATATATATATATATATATATATATATATATATATATATATATATATATATATATACTTGTGTGTGTGTGTGCATTGGTGTGTAAATTTCTAACTTCTTTAAATTATATAAATGCTTGGATATTATCATGTTTAGTTTTTACATAATGCTGCGTGTAGAGAAATGCAAATTCATAAATTTTATTATTTATCTTGATTTTCATTTTAGATTAAAAAAATATTTATAGTCTTTTATTATTTGTTTTTGTTGATTTGCATACTATTACAAATAAATGCTAAAGTAAGTTTATAATTAGAAAAAATTATAAGTAAATTAATAGACTCTTTTATATTTTTTTTCGAGAAGTCAAAAGTGAAATTATTTCCAGATATATATTTCTTAGATTCATATCACTGTTTGACGTAGCAAAAAAGTTATGGCTTTAAATTGTTGTTCTAGTGTTAATTTTAATATACTTAGAAAAATTATCTTAAAAAAAGTCAAAAATGCTTCTTAGTTTTTGTTATACGTGGTTTGTTTATAGTACTTTTCTTAATGTTGATTATACCCTGAATCTTTTATTAATATTTGTAAATGTATAATTGAAATAAATGAAAAATAAAATAAAATGCATAATAATAAAATAAACAAAACTCAGCAGTAAATAGTTAGAGGTGTAATATTAATCCATAACTTCTTGCAGTTCTTTTCGGCCTTAACTAAATCAAAAAACGTTTACTGTAATCCATCTTTTGCACACATGGTGCATCATATATTTTTAACGTAATATGCGATGCAGTAAAAGATAAAGTAACAATAACTGACACCATGACAACTTTCGATATAATCAGACTGGTTCAAATCAGTAATTATCCTATCTTATCTTAGATCAATCAGAAGATTATTCAAAATGGAATAAACATGTTCTTTAATTTTTTTCAGCAATTACTCAATGTACTCATCACCTAAATTAGTCGCCATCGGAGAAAAGAAAACTCCTCGTCTGTTGTCGAGATGGCCTATTTTCGAATGTCATTAGGGATGTAGCTATTAATAACCAAGTGAATAGGAGAAGCGAACTTTTTAGATTTATTTCCTCCAAGCCTCAACACTCCATTATAAATAACAAATGCGAATAGTAAAATAGGTATTTAATTTTATTAATGTTATATATTATGCAATGGACCTTGACAAACTGAAATTAGAGAGGAAAAAGAAAAAATCCTGGTTAATATAATAATAAAACATTAGGAACTAATAAAGTAAAAACAAGTTTGCAGACTTACAATTATGTATACAGAAAATATTCCATTTGCATTAAATATGTGGAAGACTAGAAATGACATTTTAGAAATAAAGCCGACATTGAAAACTAAATAGTAAAATTACATACCAGAAAATAATTACGATAAAATTTGTTTTATTAATATAATTAATTCAATTTTATCATTAGTTATAAAAATTGACCTTAATAGACGCGTGAATATAAAATTGGATTCATAGAATTAATCAAATTTTATCGTATTCAAATTCTTATATATATATATATATATATATATATATATATATATATATATATATATATATATATATATATATATAAAAATTTTATAAGTTTATCATTTATAGTAAATGATATAACTAATTTTGCCATGGTTTAATAAATATTTAAACATATTTATTTCATCTGCATAATAAAAATGATTTTACAAGTGAAAATTTTTTATATGGTACTTGGAAATTTATAATTATATTTTTATACCTATTCTTTTGGTACTATTAAATAATTTAAAAAATTCAAATCTATAGTAAACAAGTACATTCTAATGCATATGTTTTGTGATTGATAAAGACATATTATATTTTTATATGTATGAGGCATAATTTTTTTTTTTAATTTCACATTACTTAAAGTATAATAAACATATCATAAATTTTACATAATTGGAATTATAATATCATAAATCTCTTTACAAAAGAACTTGATTTATATAGTTTTTATACACCACAATGAGTATAATTAAAAAAGTAGTTTCACAATTAATTTGGTTTTGCAAATATACATATACAATTATACACATAAATCAAGATATAGTAATGATGATTTTCCCTTACATAAAGTAAAGTACTTTCATTTCTTGAGAAATAATGATGGAATTGTTGGAAATTCCTACCAAAAATAATTTTCCAAGAAATATTGAATTGGTGATCCCAATATTAATTTAATAAATGCATGTGAAACTCTTTATCCAACTCAAAATATTTATTTTCAAAGTTATTTTTTATTAAAAGAAATTTCGATATCAATACGATCATAACGAATAAGTCAAATAATTACAAATTTTATAATATGTACTAATATAGTTAATAATTTTTTTGTTTCATAAAAACAATGCAGCAAAATTGTTTGCGCATTGAATAAACTTTTAGATATTATTCTCAGTTGGTCTTTTTCAATTCATAAAATATCATAATTTTCAAAGTATAAGAAGTGTTAATTGCTTTCGTATTTCAATAATTCTGCTTCTAGTCACGATCGAGTCCTTAGTCACAAACATTTTTCTGGAGTCACGAATGAGTATTGTAGATATTAAGCTCTAAGCTCGTATATTTTGCAAAACAAAGTAATAAAGAGTAATGTTAAAATTCTGTAGCTAAATTAATGTGCGTATGATACATATAAACTTGTAAAACGTGTCTTTATTTTCTATTATCTTAATGATATATATATATATATATATATATATATATATATATATATATATATATATATATATATATATATATATATATATATATATATATATATATATATATATATATGAGCATTTATACATCAAAAGTACAGTTTGGCCAAAAAAATAGTATAATAATTATAATTATATCCAATGGAAATTTTTGATTCTAAGTACGTTTTTTTAATATGATGGTACAAAAATTATTTGATAGTTTAAAGGCTAAGTCTAATAAAGTTAATTACTAGGATATTTATATAATTTGGCTTTAATGTTAAATATTTACAATATAAAATTTTTCATTTCGTAATATTGTGGACATTCTTGAATTCATTTCTCAAGCATTTCTTCATATAAAATAAGTTTTATAACATGAAAATTATTTATTACAAATCATATTACATATTTAATTAATAGGATATTGATGTATTTTGCTTTAATGAGTTTCATTTTTGAAAATTAACAAATATTTATAATATAAAATACTTTAATTCGTAATATTGTGTACATTCTTGAATTCATTCCTCGTGATTTTTTTCATATAAATTTTTTACATTCTAATCATTTAATACATTTCTTTTAATTTGGAAAAATCAAATAATTTAATTTTATCAAATAATTAATAATTCTAGGGAAATCAAATGCTTACTTTTTCTAGATTTATGGCTATCTTTAAAGCTAACAATTTTTATTGCAATGAATATATCGCGAAGTAATCAAATACTTGCGGAAAAAATGCTGTTGGTTAAAACATCTATATTATTGAAATATAAACTATTTCCAAATAAGTAAAATGGTGAAAATTTCATTTCCAGTACTTTCAATTTTAAAGTAAAATAATGGATCTAATAAAGCAAAACGGTCAATAGTTTTAGTTTATCTCTATTTATTCTTAAACATTTAAGACAAAATTGTGTTTTTAAATTTCATGAAATGAAACTTTAGTACTGTAAAACGCCAATATTTTATATTACATTTTATTGCTTGCATTTTAAAAAATAATCGCCTTTTATTAAAAACGTGTAGATGGACAACTGGTGCTAAGAGTGCATTTTGTTTCTATAAATATTAAAATTTATAGATAAATTTTTAATTTTGCACCAATTAAATTTTTGATATAATTATTTATTTATATATTTTACATAATTTCTTTTTTACTTAAAATTATGCATGGTTTTATTAATTCTATTTAAAATCTGAATAAATATTTGTGTAAACTTATTTTACAATTATAAAGACAGAATGTAATATAATAAAATGTTTTATTTATGCCACCAAAGTTTTTTTATTAAGTATTCGTAGGTTATAAAAATAAATATTAACATTGCTTTTGAAACAACTTATATGATTCTCAATTTAAATTTAGTATTGAAAGTTTGAAAATTAAATATAAGTATTAAATGTTTGAAAATTTAACTTATTTCAACTTTTAAGTTTTCAAGACAATAAATTTATTTGAATTATCCTAATAAATTAATTCAATAATCATTAAACGAAAAATTAATTTTTTATTTTATGATACGATACTAGTTCAAAATAAAAATATGCAAAAACAAATTATTCAGTTAACATTTAAAATTTAAAAAATGCAGAACACACTAATTTGAAACACTCATTAAGCATTTTAAATTGATAAATTATTCATATTAAAAACGGAAATAACGTCTATACTATTATTAAACATATATAAACACTTTTATTGAATAGTAAAATTATTTTGAATACTGAAAAACATACTTTCAAAATCTTGTTAATTTGCGTTATTATCTTTCCAATATGTGATAAGGAATTCAAATATTTCTGCCGATCAAAATTGGCCATTTTATTTTAAGGACAAAAGATGAGCATATGTTAATCTTTTCGTGCGCTTTAATGACGTCATAATGAAATCATTTGACAAGGAGAGATGCTATGTATATCAAAGAATTTATTGTAAGCAAGAATGGTAAAAATTGAACCAATTATTTTTCTTGAATAAATCTAAAACGATATTTTGTGTATTAAATATGGAAATTTTGTCTTGATGGAATTGAATAATATTGACAAGACAAAGCAATAAAATGTCTTTATTCAGTTGTACTACCTTGGTAAAGGTAACAAAATATTAAATTTTTTCATATGATAACAATAATATAAATTTATGCAATTATTATTTTTATTATTATTTTATTATTATTTTATTATTTTTATTTTATTACAATTATTATTATTTTTTAGACTAATTATTTGAAGAAAAACATATATTAATATTAGTTAATAATGAAGTTAATATATAAAAAAATATTATTTTCAGCTATATTTTTATGATTTGTATTTTTTACATGGTAATATGAATTTTGAGTACAATAATATGTTTCAGACAATATTCAAAAAGGTGTGGATTACGGAAATATATATATATTCCCTTAAATATGGAATTCAAAATTCTGAAGCTACAAAACTAACATTTTAATTAATGTCAATTTTAATTTAATATTTTTATGTCAGTTTAGAGAAGATATCAAATATAATAAAATAATGTGCAATATTAATAAATATATAAATCAAAAATCTATAAATAACAAAACAAAATGTTTTAATTACTGTAATTTTTTCATGTCAAGGACTAATAGTTTACGACAATGCAACTGAGTAGTGTTACAAAATTTTAACAGATAATGACATAGAATAACTGACAACAAGGTCAAACAACGCAATTAAAAAAATAAAAGCGAAAAATAGAAATATTTTGTATGTTTCTTGATTCTTTTTTTACTTATTTAAAGAGAGATAACAATATCTTACCTGATAAACTTCAATAGGGCGACTGTATTCAGTTCTTTGGTAGGTATATGGCATTTTGAATGTCGACTGTAAAACACTGATTATAAATACCACGTGCTGTCCAGTTCTGCCGACAAAATTCTCTGTCGACTTACCATATCAGCTCACAACAAAATACTGCAAGCCGCAAACTCCTCGCGCAAATATATATCCGCACGAAAGGTTCGATCGATGAAACTGATGTGACGTCATCGTGGGCATGGTTCAGTTAACGCACTTACTACGAGCTTACACATTAGGGAGCTCTGTTCCAAAAAATAAAAATTCCAACTAGTCGGAAAAAAAGCACTTTTCCTTTCTTAATCACCACCCGCATATAATGGAACACGAGATTAGGTAAGCTCCCAAAAAGAAAGCGTGATATAAGAAACAATTCAAGGTCAATTGTTTTTGTTTGAGGTTTCATAAAAAAGCATTCGTAAAATATAATTAGTTGAATGTCTTCTGAAAATAAGTATTTCAATGGTAAAATTGCTTATGACATTAATTATTATTGTTGAAATTGCTAACTAAATAATGCACTAACATTGGCATTGCTGGAAAAATTTTATGAACGTAACTTAAACTTTGTGTTGTTGTGCAAACTTTACTTAGAATTATCTTACTAAATCAAGTAATTCCTAATTTTCGCAATATAAACACAAACTCATTGAAGATAAATTTTCTTAAAGTTCAAAAAAGGATGATATCGAGAAAAATGTAGCATTATTGCGAAAGAGTTCTCGGAACTTCTTTCCAATATTTTTGATTTAGAACTTTTAATACTGTATCATATAACAATTAAGAAATAACATAATTAATAAAGATATTTATTTGACATACTTTTACAACATTACAGCATATTTTATACGATTATAAGCACTTTCATGATATGATTGATCATTATTTCGTTCTATTCAAAATTGGAATTTAGTGATAAATATATCCAAGGAAAGAAATAGAAGCGAATCATTTGTTTGCTCATTTTTCTAAATGTTGATCGCAAAACTAATTTATTTTGAATGAGTCCATATATAAAGCAAGAGAATATTTTTATTTTATGAATGACTACGTTTCAAAGGATTATTATGTTTGAATAAAAAAATACCTTTGCAAATATAGAAAATTATTTGAATTTTTAAACTTATTTATAGATTATAACTAAATGATTAAATTTATGAAATTCAAATAGCATTTTTATATTTGAGTAACAATCATATTATAAAGTTATTGTATAAAAAATGAATTAGTTATTTTAAATTGTAAAACATGCCCTGATCAAATTGTAATTTGCATCAAAATTTTTGAAAAGGAAATTTTACTCATGCATTACTTTTGCAGAAACATTTGAGAATATGTTCCAATATTTTGACTAAACTAACACAAGGAAATTCCGGGAGTATTTTTCAAAATAATATTCAAATTTAGATATTTCAAAGAAAGGAATCCAAAATATTCTTTATCATTTTGCAGTCATGAATGCTTGACCATATTACGCAACGTGGTGTTCTAAAACATTGTTTTTTTCACTTTTCATTCTTAAAAGTGTGATTTTACTATTTAATTTCTTGAAAGTAAATGTAATTTATTTACGTTTATAACTTTTGATTTGTACATAAAATAATTTCAAAAAATTTTTTTTCTTATTTATCCCATTTCAGATAAATCCCTAAATAAATTGTTTCATAAACAGTAAAATTCCTAAGTTTCTATTCTTAAAACTTCATATTTATTTTAATTTTCAGAAAAATATAAGTTTAAATTATTAAAAGGAAATCTGTGCTTATTCAATTCCAATTTAAAACGAAATACTTAAAGAGAAGTATGCACATAAATATTCTACAGAATAACTTTTACTGATATGGATAATTTTTCTGTGATTTTTTCTATTGATATATTCCAATGATTTTGAAGTGATGAGTTCTTCTGAATAGTATGTGTATTGAAAAATAATTAATAATGTCTTTCTTTGAAACATGCTCTTTGATATCAATTCAGTAGCATTTATCTCAAAAGATATATTCTGACTAATTCGTTAAAGTAAATAATGATTAGAATATATTTTTATGGCCAACATACGTAATACATATGTTTTATATTTGTATAATCAAAATGCTTTATATTTGTATAATCAAAATGCTTTATATTTGTATACATATTGTAATAACCAACATACGTAATACATACTGATTTTTACCTACAGTTTGTTTAATTTTTATATTTATTGATATTATAGAAATATTCATCTCATTTCTGATATATTTTCTGTTTTTTTAAATAGTAAAATATATACTTTGTGTTTATAGGGTAAAGTTTATATTATGTGTCATATACCCAAGTATTTATAGAATTTATAGATTATTCCACTTTAAAATATTTGTTTAAAAATTTGATTTAAATATAATATTTTTGTAGAGCGTTTGCTTAGGTGTTACACTTTGAAGTTGCGGTGTTGAAGAAAAATTCTCTGAAGGGCACGCTGATACAAATATAAGAAATTTATTAAAAAAAAAGTCTCACTCAAAGCTTAAGCTGTTAAGTGTATTGCAAAAATGTTATTTGTAATGAAAGTAATATTATAAAATATGAGATTTAGTTGTGGAGGATTTCTATCAATAAATTTAACATAATTGAATTTTTTTCTTAAAATTTTGCTAATACGTCATTTTATTTATTTATTTTTTATTGCTTATTGTTCATCATAGTTTAAATATTTTATATATTTTTAATTACCTCATTTATATTTAACAAATTTATGTGCATATTTTTTACTTATTCTCTTAAAAAACGTTGAATAAAATTTTGTTGTGTTTTACGAGGTAGTTCAATGAATTCGATATGATTGAAATTTTTGAAGAATTATCCAATTTCTCTTTAAAATTAAGAGAAATTGGATAATTCTTCATTTTCAATTCAACAAATTTCAGATTTTACTTAATCTTGAAAATAAGTTGATTACTTAAAATATTTTTAAATTTATTATTAATTTACTAAATACTATTTTTAAGAACATTATGATTTTACTTCAAACAGTTTTAATGTTAGGTTTATTGAATTTCTTGTAAAAACACTTTTTCTTACTTTATATTGAAAATGAAAAGTTGCTCGGGAAATGCATGTATGAAGAAATTAATAAAAATGATTTCCATGCAATTTTAAGTTATATTTTTTTTAAAAAAGTCATATTTTTAATAAAGTCATATAAAAACAAAAAGAAACTATATTACGATTGAAATGTCTGTATATAAATGCTGCTCTTTTACAAATCGGTTACTTAAGAAAAAAAATGTATAAATTTCTTTTTAGTTCCAAATGTCGAATATTTTTAGAACTCAGGGTGTATATAAATAATATTTACTTTAAGATATATATTGTAAGATGTAATTTCCAATACAAATAAGAGAATTTGGAGGAGATTTCTGAGTTTCCAACCGAAAAATGCCTCAAATCAATCAATGAATGTAAAATTAAGGAATTTAACATTCATCACAAATCTTCACATCTATGACAAATACCACATATTTTTCTAAAAATCATAAGCATTGAAAAAGTTCAAATTCATGCATAATATTTCACATTTACGAAGTCCAAGTATTTTTTAAGGATAAATTGGTAATATATTGCACCATATGAAAATGCAGTGAATTCAAGATACAATTATGCTTACAATAATAATTGACTTTGAGTGTGAACAGTTAAAAATATTAAATGTAGTGCATATTTTAAATTCATCTTAGTGGCTTACATACAATATAATTGTCATAACCATGTGAAAAATGTGCAAAAGAATTTCAAAATTTTGATAATATATATAAAATATAATTATAATCGAATCAGGGAAACACATTTCATGGAAAAAATAATTAGGTAATGAAAATTTTTAGTGATTTTGTATTACCTTTTCACATTTAAATATACATTTAAATGATCAATAGTATTTTTTATTGAAGCATGACACAAAAAAATTCCATTAATTCGTTTTTTACCATTTCATGACAACGATATTAAGCAGATTTTTTTAAACTGAAACTCAAA
Organism: Latrodectus elegans; assembly: GCA_030067965.1. NCBI lineage: Eukaryota > Metazoa > Arthropoda > Arachnida > Araneae > Theridiidae > Latrodectus > Latrodectus elegans. The sequence continues at coordinate 114,626,029 of CM057813.1, read as the reverse complement.
TCAGACCAATAGCTATGCTGGAACTTGGAAGTTTTTCTGAATAAAATTTCATCAAATGTCAAACAATGATTTTTGAAAGTTTGCTATTATTTTGATTTATACAAATTTCGGTTTGCAGTTTAAAAGAATTGTGCAGTTTCTTGTTCTTTGTATTCATAAATGACTCATACTGTTACAGAAATGCACATCATTGTTTGTTGAAAACGCTATTTATCTCTAATAAATAAAAAGAAAACTTTTTCAAATTTGTTCTAAATTTTGCTCAGTTGGCTTTAGCTCGACTGCTCTTTCTGTTTGTATGTAAATGTGGTCAACTGAATATCAAATGTCTTTGATATTCAGTTCACCACACTGAATCAATTTTGCACTATTCAGCTGTAAGTTCATTATCTTATATATATATATAAAGAATCTATTTTACATAAAACTGCTTTCTCTGACTTTTCTTGTAATGTGCATTTTTCTTGTTTCGCTATCTGTGTCAAAAGTATTTTAAATCAAAAAGTAGATTCTTTAGAGTTTGAAATGGCTAAAATTTAAAATTTCTCTTTTATAATTCTTACTTTTACAACTTTTTCAGACGACGGCACAGGTGCCGTATAACAAAGGATGCCAAATTCTGAGATTAGCGATATTTTGGCGAATTTTCTTATGTGTCTGGCAACCTCGTTTTTATTACGTCATACATATGAAGACCCATAAGAATTATGCAGAAGCTTCTTATTTAGTAAACCTAGTATTTACGTCATCGCGCACGTCACGATACGTCATCTTTGCAACATTTCTTCGTCGTCAAAAAATTCAGAATTTGGAATGATGGATTATACGGCACCTGTGCCCATACTGTTGTATGGTCACAGGTGCCGTATAATCCATGATTCCAAATGAAATCAATCCAAATGTTGAAGAAAATAGCATATGGATATAGCTGTAATCTAGCGGAATAATATACTGACATACCGTCGAATCTTTTTATGTCGAAGAAATATTCTTATTAATGTCGAAAGAAATATTCTTGATTCAACACGAACAATGTTGGTTGAGATACTTACATGAAATTAAATTCGAATGTAAATTTCTGTGAGATTAAATTTTATTTTTTGATTTCTGCTTTATTTGTGCACGATTTTTTTTTTTTTTAAATAACGATATGTCGCACTTTCATGTGCAGTGAAAATGTGAAAGATTCAATTATTTTATTTTTCATTTTCCTTTTTTTTTTTTTTTTTTCCACATGATTTTCCGCCACAAATTTCCTTTTTCAATTGTACTGGAAATAATTTACTCTCAGCCACTTTATTTTTTATACTCTCTTTAAACAAAGGTAAATGTTTTATAGCAATTATTAGCAACGATGAAAATTTAATAATAGCTGCTATCTTTACAAATATTACTTAAAAATATAATTGATAAATATGAGTTATTAATATACTTATTTTTAATTAACATAACCGGCTCAACAATCTAGCAACAATGGCTTCTATAAATTTGTATCCAAATAAAATTAGTTTAAACTGCTATAAACAGCTATGAACTACTAAATGTGATTTAGAAAGTGTCTGCCTACATAAAAAGTATAGTTAATTATCAGTTTCAGTAAAGATATGCATTTTCAAAGAATTAGCAAGTTAGAATTATTTTCTCTATAAAATTGTAACATTTACAAATTGCCTATATTTTACTGATGAATATTTATTTTAACTTTTAAAAAGTTTATTTCTAAGTAAAAATGTTTCGTATATAAATTTAGTTATTAATGAATTTTCTCACTATTTTAATAAAAATAATAAATGATTGCTCTATAAACAAACGTAAATTTAAATGTAAAGTATCTCTTAAATGAAATGAACAAATGACTTAAAAGTAAAATTTCATGAACGAAATTAGCATTTAGTAAATTTATTTCTTACAAAACACTTATTTTCTACTTCTTAGAAAAATCAGGTAAAATCTTTTTCAAGTAAAAGGCTTTTATTCTATAGAAATAATGCAACAACTCTGTTCGGATTCATTAATAATTTTATAAATGTAAAGTTGAAATAAAAGTTAGAAATTTTAATGTGTTATTTTGTTTTTGTTTAGTTAACCACAACAACGAATCATATGTATATCTATTATATATTCCAGAAAGCAAATATTTTTTAGAATTACTAATTTGCTTTCGAAAAATAATCTGAAATCGTTGAAGATATATTATAAGAACGATATAATTTGTATGTGAAAAATATGTAAAGTTATTTCATAAGAATCATAAAATTTCATTACCATTTTCTACTTTAATAACAGTTCATTAAAATAGAAAAACAATAAAAATATTTGGGTATCACAAATATTTCCTTACTCAAAATCTTTTCTTTTTTTTTTTGTTCTTTTATAAATTTTATAATTTTTCAGCCTCATCACTCAGTAAGTTTAAATTTAAAGTTACTTTAATCATTTTAAAACTATAATAAGAAATAACGATATTTCTATAATTGCAAATGCTATCCTTTTACTGAAACAGGATAGAGACAATGGCTAATTTTGTCCTGATTCTATTGTAATGCTTTTCTTGGAACGCTTAGCATTGCTGTATTAATACGCGTTATTTTGGTGCCTAACTTGAGAAATATTTGTTTTATTCTTGTAGAAACAGCAATATTTATTTTATTATAAAAAATATTAATTTATTACAAAAAGAACAGTAGTAACAGAAAATATTTATTTTATTATACACAGAGTTGTGACTAATCATTATTTATTTATTTATTTATTATGCTATTATTTCATTATGTAGCAAAGAAGACCATTCAGACATCCAAAGCACTCTGCTGGCTCATACATGAATTCTCACTCATACACTTCATTTTCGTGTTTGAAATGGTCCCTCTCCCATCGTATAAACCACACCCTAATTATTGAAACACCCAACACGTTGAATTATTGATTACAACAGAAGAATCATGCCATCAAGTAAAACATTTTGCAGTTCTGATGGAAAAATTGAATCATGAATATACAAAACATATACATGAGACATAATATGAGTACATATTTTTCGTGTTGTTTTAATAGGATTACGGTTTTTATGTGTTAATACTTTCTTTGTTTATTTTTTGGAATTGTTTTAAGTTTTGAATTTCAAGTTTCATAAACTCGAAGGTTTAGTTATAAACTTAACTATTTTACTAAACTTAAATATTCTTAAATGTCATTGTTATAACTATGTAAGATTATCATTTACTATAGTTATTATCTACTTTAATTACAATAGTTAATGCGTGACTTTGTATTTAAAGTGATTATAATATATTTTGAATTTTAATGTAACTGATTTCTGATAAAATGTGTTCTTTTTAAGCATGTTCATGAAGGAAATAGGAAAAATTAGATAAAAGTGATAAAATTAAAATTTTTATTACAATTTTGCCTTTATATAAAGTGATCCATCAATTTGGAGTTATAAAAACAATGTCCGTACCTTTTACCATAATTTTTTTTATCGGTATAGCTATTTTCGTATAAAATGTTAGGAACATTATACAGAAAGTTTATACAACTAATTATAAGCTATTGCTATGAAGCCTTCATTACTGCATATGAATATAACATTCAACGCCTTAAGATGTTTCAGAATTAAGGTTTCAGTATCACAACTGTTACAGAGAAGTCCCCATACTTGTTATGTTGATTTTGACAAATAAAGAACCATTTCCAAGATCTATCTAAAGAAAGCAGTTATTTTATTTAAAAAACTTTACTTTACCTAATAATATTTTTGGAGGAATTACATATACTTGAAGATTCCTAGAAATCGAATCGACTCTCGAGTTTTTTCATGAATAGGCCGTTGCCTTCACAATGTGAGCACTAAATTATAACCATTTTTATACTAGATCTGAACGTAGCAGGAAATTGTAGAATGATATGTTTCCTGAACAGTTTAAAGCCATGATTCTAGAAACTATTTATGGATACCAAAAATTAAACAGTTACAAGTGTACGCAGATAGTTCCACGTAGGATAGACACCATGATGCTGGAGGTAGCATCTCTTCTGCCAACTTTCTAAACTTACCTTCTTGAGGGCTCATTTACTTCTGCATTCGATGGAGAGATTGAAGCTATTCCAACAGCAATTCAACAACTATCATTGAGAAAGTCTGATTTCGTCAAAGCCGTTGTGCTTTTCATTTTAAATCAGCGTTGCATGCTCTGACACAAAATTGCAATTATGAGTAACCGCGAATTCTAGATTCAAACTAATTATGAAAGGTCTTGCTCACAAAATTTCCTTACAGTGGGTACTGGCCCGTTCGGAAATTGTGGAAAATGAACAGGCAAACTTTCTTGTAAAGAGAGAAAACTTGCTATCAGAGCGATCTAGAAGGAAGAAGACATTTTACCCCCTGAAATTTTTACAAATATATCTTTAGAGCAAATTTTTAAGTAGAAAATTGTGGATATACCAAATACCAAGAGTTGAGTGATTTTAAGTGATAGCCCATGTTGTATTCCTGAATCACCAAGGACGATGGATATGGTACGTTTCAGATTTTTAACTGGACATAACTGCTTGAGGTATCACCTTTCCGCATTGGTGTTGTTGATTCTTCTGACTGTACTCTTTGTGGGCAGTGGTTGGGAGGTTTACAAGGCCGTACTCTCCTTCACTGGTTTGCTAGAATTCCATGAATTGGAGCAAGTTTACGTTAATATGTGATGTTCAAAGTTCTTCCTCTGGTGTAGCGTGGATGTGGTTGGTTGGTTGGGTTTCATGGCGCAAGGTCCAAAATGGGACATGTTGCACCAAAACTAATGGCGTGGATGTGGAGAGGAGGGTGCTAGATCAGGTGTGACCTCGTTACCTGACCATGGTTAAAAATTGTGAGACACTTGGTGTTGGGCGAGTATTCCAAACCCATTAACCTAAATGTACAGTCCGGGGCTCGCCTGTACTGATATGTATGTATGACTCTACTTTTTGTGACCGGTCATCCGATGACAGATGAACATTTTGACGTGTGTTCTGTATAGTTTTAATTGTAATGTCAAGAATTATTGTAGAGCTCGTATATTGATGACATAAGAACTAGTTATTGTACATGGCATTTATAAAATAAATATATCATAATTTGGAAATAAATTTAAGACCATGGAAAACTAATAATATTATGGAATGAGTGCAAATGTTTTCCGACAGAAATATTAAAAATAACTTTTTGAGTTTCACTAAAACAAATAATAATTTGAATTTACAAAAATATATTTATAAAATAAACATGAGAAAGTAATTTTCATTTCCCATTCTCAGTGGTCCTACGTGTATCCATAATAATACAAGTGTGCTACCAAAAGTGAATTCCACAGAAAAAATCCTAAGAAGGAAAACTCAGAAATATTTAATTAGTTTCGATATACAATAAGAATTATTTCTGAGTTTTAATCATAGCAGTATACAAAAACAAACGAATGAAATTATTTTCGTTGATGTGCCAGTAACTTATTTAAATTTTTATCCTACAATGTATGCTTCTGCTGTTTGCATTAAATAAATGTCACCAGGTTAACAAAGAATTATAATATTTTTCACGTAAGGGATAATTTCATCAGGAAATTATTTCTTTTTTATATGGATGAGGATAATAATGTTACTGAACGTAGAATTAAAGACAATGCATACTACATAAAAAATTTGTTATTAACTCAAAAAAGCAATCAACTACAAGACGTTGAATACTTAAAATTCAGATTAATAAAGATTGGAAAAACAAATTATATGGAGCTTAATTATGTTAGACTTAAAAGTAAATGTGGTAATATCTTGAATGTTCTCGATAACGATAGAGATATGCTGTTAATTTTAAACTAAATATAAAATATCTTATAAGATGGCAAATAATGCATGTCAAAGCAAGAGGTAAATAAATAAGCAAGATCATAAAAATTATGTGAAAAATAAGGATACATTTTAAGGAAGAAACCTTAAAGTCCCAGTATTAAAATTCCTTTTATTAATTAAATTTCTTTAATTTTCTACTTTTGCATTAAAATAAATAAAAATATAATTTATGTATTTTTTTTCGTAATTAGAATTAAAAGTAATGAATAATTATTCAAAAATGATTCTATATTTAAAGAAGTACGCACACTCTCACGCACGCACGCACACACACACACACACACATATATATATATACATACATATTAACTTTTAAATATGATAGAGAAAGTATGTAAATCATTATAAGAACCTTTAATTTAGAAGTAATAAATAAATAGTAGAACTACTAATTATAATACAGATAGCTTAGTATCAAAAATTAATTTTTATCTATAATTTATTAATTAAAGACATCAAACACATTTCTAAATATAAATATTTTGTTTCTCAGTTTAATTTTTAAAAAAAGCAATGTTCTGTAATTAAATATTAATGTTAGTTTAATCCTAATAATCAGAATTATATACTTACTCCAAAACTTTGACTGAATAACTTACACTCCCCTGTCCCAGTCTCCCCGCCGCTTACAGGCCTGCAGACCGGCCTGTACACCCCTTTCTCTCCAGGGTTCTTAGGTGGCAAATATTTTTGAACACCAGGACATCCATAAAAACTGTCATCCAACTGAAATAGATGGAGCCGACCTGGAAATATTTTATGTGGACTAATGTACGTTTTCACACATTTGTAAGGAGTAATTTCCGGGCCAGCGGGGACCTGGTATGTTACAGACATTTTAATATTCAAATTTCATGAAGACCGTGAAAGCACTCTTAAAAACAGGCTCCTAAAAAAACCCTTTAGAGCATTCAGCACTTTAATCAGCAAAGCCAATCAGATGAACTTGCGCCAAAGGAAAGAAACATTGAAACTCTTTGGCTTCGATTCTAGAGACAAAATTAGATTGAGTTGGTATGCGGAAGGGTTGGTTCACATTGTGTCACTAGATCAAGTTCCATTGTCTAGGTAAACTAACAGTAGCGTCTAATGAAACATCTGTAATCACTTGATGTCAGGAAAAATAATTTGGGGCTATCAATCACACCAACCTTAACTTTTTTTAAAAATTATTTTATCTTCATAAATACATACATTAAAATATATATATACAATCATTCAACTTGGTTTCAATGAATGTAAATAACTGAATATATCCAGGTTGAAAAGAATTCCGTCTTAAAAAAAGAGAATCTATTTTTCATAAAGTACTTATGAAATATGGAGTGATAAAAAATTACTAGATATGTGTGTGGATTTTAAGAATAAAAGAAATATGAAAGTTTTAGAAATTTAGGATTAAATTTTGTGCTAGAAAAAGGAATAATATCCGATGAGTAATGTTTAAAATGAATAGAAAATTCAAAGATACTGAAAAAATTAATTGCTAACATTCAGAAATGTTTTCAAAGTTATATAAAAGCAATATTTTGCTTATTGTTGTGTAACAGAATAATGAGTATCAAATGTCTGTTTCTGAAGTTGATTACCGTTATTAAAAAATACGTTTGTTTGCTAAAACCACTTAATCATTAAACTGCTTTAAGGTATTCAATAATAAAGCAGTTGATGGCATAAAAAAAGAAAATATGTTTCCAATTTCCCATTTTTTTGAAATATGGAACACTGGAAATGAACAAAAATATAGAGAAATAGTATTGTTTACTATTAATCAATATGCATACTTTATAATTTCAAATTCATTTGATTTATTTTGCAATTGCAAACATTGGATTGTAGAAAGCAATCATTTTGTCTGTTATTGCGCTTTGATAAAGGTAACACGTAATATATTAGAGAACGAGACATAATGATTGTATACAATAATACACATATTTTTCGTAGAAGTATACCTAAATCATATAGATTTGCAGTATATACTACAACAAAATACTATTCCAAACAATTTAAATTGAAAATATATATTGCTGTCTTTCATTATTAAGTCCTTTTAACATCTCGAAAGTGATAACTTAAGTCAAAGTTTGTTGGAAGACATTTGAATTTCCATCACAAATTGCTTTCCAGATATGTTTTTAGTAAATAGTGAATCATATATTCGTGGCTCAAGAGAGAAATTCCAGTAAAGTTCCAACCATCCAGTCAGACAAAAGCGGAATATTTATCTTCTGTTGTCCAACAAAGTCCAGGATCGAACTATGATTCTTAAATTCCAAACAGTGGGGTTCTATTATTAGGTCATGATGAGACACGATAAAGGTTGTAAAACTATACAACTAAGTAAAGCTTTAAGTGTAACTAAGATAAGTAAATAATTTAATTCGCATACACGTTTCTAAAAAAAAGTCACTTGTGTGAAAATTGTAAAGCCTGTGTCCTTATAATGTTTTCCTAACACCAAGGAATTTCAACACATTATGTGAAATTTTCATTTATGAGATCTTAAATTTTAGTGTTGCAAATTCATTTTAGGAAAAAAATCAGTGGAATTGTTTTTATATTACTTGTTATAACAGAATTGGAGAATTCATTATTCTTTATTGATAACAATTTTATTTTAATTGTTGAGAGCTAGTTATAAAATTGTTAATCATGTTGAAGAGCAAATATTCAAAACATTCTGTTTAATTTTTTATGGAACATAAATATGGATCTGGAGTAACTTATAACATTGATTGTGTGTGACAGTGATTGAGCTTTATCTTAAGACGTACAAATAAATACTTTAAATCTTTGCAAAATTTTACATATATGGCAATCTTTATTAACATAAGAATTCTTTTTTTTAATTTACATTGTATTTTCATGAATAAATCTTTGGTGTGCAACAAATATTTAAAAAGTAAAAGTTTTATCAACTGAAAAACATAAAAAAGATAATTTGTAAAGGTAGAATATTATTAGTTTCATTTTTGTTATTTCAAATTCAAAATACCTAAGTATATATTGTCATTTCTTTAAAAGAATAAGGCAATTATTTTAAAGAATAAGATAAATATAAAAAAAAAATAAATAAGCATTTGAATCACCCTATTTTTTCCTTTTTATAAAGAGGATGTTTAGTTATTTTTACGTTCCTCACATTTTACTTTTATTAAAAATTTATCTAATTGTATAGGAGTGCAGTTTTATTTGAGGCATTATAAAAATTAGCATTTCAGTTGCTTCGTTTTTACCAGGAAATAAGAATCACAAAATTATTGCATTTATTCATAGAACCATGTGTAATAATAGGATTCTATGCAACGAAGAGTGGCACAATCCTTGACCCATAAATTTTAGCAGGAAATATTTTGCATAAGTTTCGATTTTAAAAAAGGAAAATGTAAAACAAAATGTTCTTAATGACACACAATTATTTCTCAAGCAGTACATATTTCTAGAAATGTCTGAGTGTCTTTCATTTCAATTACATACAAAAATAAAACAGCATTCAGCTTATGTCAATATATATATATATATATATATATATATATATATATATATATATATATATATATATATATATATATATATATATATATATATATATATATATATATATATATATATATATATACACTACTACTACTACTACTCTTAAAACTGAGCCTGTTAAAATTTGCTAAAACAAATTACATTTAAGTCCTAAACTCAAAAAACGTACTAAATATTTTTGTAAAAAAATAGAAATTTATTCAAATAGCTTTAACTTCTATCTGTCCTTTAAAGGGACTGCAGAAACTTTTCTTAAAAATGAATTCTTTACTAAAACAAGAAATATTTATGTTTATTATTCAGAAGTTTAATGTATCACGATATTTACAAACTATCAATATCGAATATAATATTTTCTAAAAATTGGAAATAGTTTTAGAAATAAAATTTGTCTACGGTTAATAATAATACTCTTTCCATAGTTAAATATACATAATTAAGAAATTAACCCATGTATATAAAAATGTGACTTCTCAGGAGCTATTTATTTATGGTGGTAAGTTTATTAGAACTAATAAAACAAAGAAATATCTTTTTTACTTTGTATTATGTTTTATGAAACATGTAATCTTTTAAATTATTATAAGAATAAGCTTAAAAAAACTGCTTATATATATTACCTTCACGTCTTAAAATATGTTAAATAAGGTAGTGTTTTAAAATAAACAGAAGGGTTATGATTTTTAAATTAACAAATCATTTAAATATTAGTAAGACATAACGAAGAACAAAAATACGTGGATGATTATTTTTAATTCCTATTTTTCCGAATTCTCATTTTGATTTTAAATTTGTATTTGTAATGATAAGACTATGCATTACATTGTAGTTTTCATAGTTTGAAATCCATAAATACATCTTGAAATACACATTTATAGACCTCAAAATCACAATCACACTATTATATGATGTGCATATGGCTAAAATATCAATAATTAGTCTTTAAGTAAAATTACTTTCGCGTGAGAAAAAAATAATTTCTGAATTTCTGCCTTATTGATTACTGCCGGAACGAGAGGATGATAAATCATTTTCCGCTCGGATTTCCTTTACATCCACATCTCAATTTACATGCATTGTTTTTTCCTGGCCATGTAAGAGAAAACCACTCAAGAGTTAAGAAATAAATCGCTTCATTCAATATTCTCTAATTTCAAAATAAAACAAGATATTTATTTTCTAATATTAAAATTTCTAAATTGATCTCAATATTTAAAAAATGATGTGAGATCTATAATCATTTTTGTTAACATAACACCTCTAATCATATTTTCCACTGTCTTTTCCTTACATTTGTTTCAGCTGGCACATTGCTTCTGATTGTGATTCTATATTTTCCAATTTTTTTTTTTTTTTGACAAACTTGTTAATGTTTTAACCAAAATCATATATTTACATGCTATATTTCTTACTTTAATTTAGAATGAGACGTATTTTATGAATTTATACTCATCAAACTTGGTAACCATCTTTTTACCTCAATAAGTTATGAAGTATGAACACAGACTACATTTTTTGTGATTAATATCTAATTTATCATTAGTCTTCTAATAAAGCTAGTGAGAGAGTTGAAGTTAGAGCTAGCATCTTTTAATCTCTAACAATAACTCATTAAAGAATATATTATCCAGACATTCAATTTGAAGAGTTACTCCTCGAAATCGCCTGATGAGATTATATTTCAGGGAAGACACTTTCAGTAATATTTTACAGTAATTCTCATTCACACACAAGTCTTATTTATTTTTAAATTCTCATGATTCTCAAGTAATAACGTATAAAATTTTCTAATAGCTTCATTAACGTAACCAAATATTGTAATTTTGAAGCATTTCTTGCTTTGAAGAATTTAAATTGTGCAGAATAAGTATGTCTATAATTTTAGTCAAAGGATTGACATATTATATGCCATCATTAGAATGAATAATAAATAAGTTTAATAATTATTTATGCCAAGAAAATAAACTGTATGCAGTGTTTATTTCAGAATGTTAAATAATAATATTTATTACGATTTAATTTTTGCCATTTATTTCTTACGGATTGCGCAAGAACTGAGTTTTCGTGAAACTTCAAATTTACGAAGACACCACCCGTCTGCTTCTATTTAACTGGTAGACCCCAGCTAAGGGCTAGGTACAGGGAAGCATATTGGTGTAACAAAAATAACTAAAATCATTCTTATTTACCAATTTACATAGCTACACCTGCTATGTAAGATCGTCCATCTCATAGAATCTTCCGGAAGCTTTAGAAGTTAAAGGAAGCTTTTTTAAATAAAATCTTTTTCTTAATTTATTTCTTAAGTAAATATATATATATATATAGGAAACCTCTTTATGTATCGTAGTATTAATAACAGTTTGCAATAAAAACATTCATTTGTTCTGTTTTTTGCCAAAAGATGTAAACAAATTTCTTCCGTTGCAAGTGAATAATTCTTAAGTAAAAATGCTAATAAAAAAAAGATAAAATTGACAACTTTCAGAAAAAACATAAAAGAAGTTACAAAAGAGAAAATATGTGTATAGAGTTAGAAACAAAAACAATTATGTTTGTGATATAAAAATTCGAATTTTAAATAAAGAATGACAACTTCCAGCATTTTTTTTATAGGAGTAGGTTAAAAATAATTGATATGAACTTAATGTTTTCTAATAGTGAATACTATGTCTCAGAAATGTAATTGAACGAAATCGTTTGCCTGAAAGACTGTCATTTGGTTAAAGACGAGTCCATTTAGTAGTGTTGGTAATGATTCAATATATCATTTTCTTGCTCTGAAACCAATGTTTGGAAACTGAAAATATTCTTAAGGACCCGATTTCGATCGAAAATTTTCTCCAGAAGATAAAAATTCTGCAAGAACATGAAATAAGTGGATAAGTATTTAACATTAACGATCAGAAGAAACCGCACTATAAACACTACTTTATTCTTCATTGTAACATCTTCAAAAGGTTACTGGTAATACAGTTTTAATTCTAAATATTCGAAACCGTTTCCACCAGGAGTTGCATGTTCATAGACGATTTATTGGAAGGTGAAAAACATGTTGTCTACAGAAGGTCTCCTACTGTAGACAACTGCACAAGAGCAGATGAGAAGAATGGAGCAATGTGCTTTTTACGGATAAATCGAATTTTTATATACAACTGATATTAGATATTTATCAACTGGAAAAAATTCACTACTCGGATAAAAGCCTCATTTATAAAGGATATTATCCAATTTGGTGGATAAGGAGTGATGGCCTAGTCAATACTTTTATCAATTAGTATACCGATCTGTACATTAACAAAAACTACACTACTGGTCATTAAAATTGCTACACCAAGAAGGCGACATGCTACAGACGTGAAATTTATACAAAAAGAAGAAGGTGCTGTGATATGCAAATGATTAGTTTTTCAGCGCATTCAGACAAAGCAGGCGCCAGTAGCGACACCTATATTGTGTTTAAAGGAGGAAATTGTTCAGCAGGTTCCTCATACACAAATTGCATTTGAACGTTGTTGCCTGGGGAAAAGTTGTTGTGATGCCTCGTGTAAGAAGGAGAAATGCGTACCAACACGTTTCTAACTTTGATAAAGGTCGAATTGTAGCGTACCGGAATTGCGGTTTATCTCATCGCAGTATTGCTGCCCGCGTCGGTCGAGATCCAATGACTGTTAGCAGAATATGGAATCCATGGGTTCAGGAAGGTAATACGGAACGCCATGCGGGATCTCAACGGCCACCAATCACTAGCAGCCGAGAAGACAGGCATATTATCCGCATGGCCGTAATGGATCGTGCAACCATGTCACGAGCCGTGAGTCAAGAAACGGGGTAGTTTGGAAGACAACAAGTGTCTGCACGAACAGTTCCACGACATTTGCAGCAGCATGGACTCTCAGCTCGGAGACCATGGCTGTGACTTTTCTTGACGCTGCATCATAGACAAGAGCGCCTTCAATGGTGTGATCAATGATGAACCTGGGCGCACGAATGGCGAGACGTCATCTTTTCAGATGAATCCCGGTTCTGTGTACAGCATCATGATGGTCGCATCCGTGTTTGGCGGTATCGTGGTGAACGCACACTGGCAGCGTGCATTCGTCATCTTCATACTGGCCCATAACCTGGCGTGATGGTATGGGGTGCCATTGGATACACGTCTCGGTCACCTCTTGTTCCCATTGATGGTGCTTTGAACAGTACACGTTACATTTCTGGTGTGTTACGACTCGTGGCTCTACCCTTTATTCGAGCCCTGCGAAACCCTATGTTACAGCAGGATAATGCCCGACCGCATGTTGCCGGTATTGTACGGACCTTCCTTGATACGGAACATGTTCGGCTGTTGTTCTGGCCAGTACGTTCTCGAGATCTTTCACCAATAGAAAACGTCTGGTCAATGGTTGCTGAGCGACTAGCTCGTCACCAAACGCCAGTCACTACGGTTGATGAACTGTAGCATCGTGTTGAAGCTGCATGGGCATCTGTACCTGTACATGCAATCCAATCTCTGTTTGACTCAATGCCCAGGCGTATAACTGCTGCTATTACTGCCAGAGGTGGTTGTTCTGGGTACTGATTTCTCAGGATCTATATATATCCAGCCAAATTTTTTGAAAATTTAATCACTTGTTATTTCTAGTATAATATATTTTTCCAATAAATATCATTTTGTTATCTGCATTTCTTCCTGGTGTAGCAATTTTAATGGCCAGTAGTGTAAGTACTAATAATTAGCGATAATCAGATGGGATTTCATACCGCGTTGTGATTCTTTACAATGTGCTAGTTAGAGGTGGATTTACTATCATAAATTATAACACCAGGGAGCATAGTCTTCATCTAGTGGAAAATTTTCTTTTTGATGAAGTAATTTTTTGAATTGATTGGTCAGCATATCCATCATATAGGAACTTAATAGATTATACTTGAGCTATTCTTGGGAGAATTGTTGTTAATCACTTATTCCCAAGAAAAATTCAGCATTTGGAAAAGTCCTCTATAGAAGTAGGATAGAATATACCAATTTCTCATTGATTACATCCTTCATAAGTGTGCGACAGTATTTATCGTCAAAGTCAATCATGTCCCTTAGTGAAACTTTGTTTCATGAATCACATTTTTTTAATTTAAATAAACAAAAACTTTACATTATTTGTTTTTCGGAAAATATTTTTGATAGAACTGAATAACTTCTTGTTTGTCGATCCTATTCTTGTATTTTAATATACTTATATATTATATATCAGTGTTCAAAATATTTCCTAGTCACAATTTTTATATCGAAAACCATAATATATCAATTGTTTTACAGTTTGAGATTGTTGCCGCCTTCAAAAATTGTTCGTCAGGCGATAAAGCGCACCAATTATGGTAACCTCCTACGCTCTTGCTTCTGAAATTTTTGATTCAGAATTGTAATTGTAGCGGTTCAGCGTCGAGCTAGGAACTCAAATAAATATTTATTATTGTTTCCGACGGATTCTTTATTTAAGTCCTAGCATTTTGGTCAGTCGACCGGCAGGTGAATTAGCGTCCTATGGATACACAAAAAATTTTTAACTCATATTGTTACAAAATATTAATTGTATTGCATCAATATTATCATTTTGCATCATGTCCGACTTTAAAGTGTTGAATCGCAGGCCAAGCACTTTGAAAGCTAAAATTCGAAGATTAGAAGCTTATAATATAAGTGATGAAGTCAAGAATGATGATGCAGTTACTTTTGAAGCAAAAATTAGAAATATTCAAGAAGCAAATGATTTGATTGAATTGCATCTACAGTACCATGCTGTCTTAGAAGAAAAAGATGTAGCGGATAGTGAACAAATCCTTGATCAAACAGAAGAAGAACTCGAATAATTGGAGGTAAGCTTGTTAAAATTCTCCTTAAAAAGTGAAACTCTGCATGTTGATTCATTTGCTAATGAAAAGAACTGCAGTAGTAAAAAGGTATAATTACCAGACATTCCTCTTCCAAAGTTTTCGGGACATTAAAAGGACTGGTGTAATTTTAAAACACAGTTTGAAACATTGATTTCTTCTAATGAGCATTTAGATAAAGCTCACAAATTATTTTACTTTCAATCGTCTTTAACTGGAAATGCGTGACAAATTCAAACAAAGTTTTTTTTTCGCTTTTTTTTCAGGTGTTACAGGAGCGCTACGCTGATAAAAGGCTTATAGTTAATTCTAATATTTCGGAACTAATAAATATAGAAAAAAAATTAACTATGAATCAGGAACAGTTTTAAGTTGATTACTAGACAAAGTGATTAAACGCTTTAGATTTCTTAAATCTTTAAATTTGATATTACAGGATTTAAGGGCTAATATTTTGATTAATGTTGTTTTACAAAAAGTAGATATGGAATCAAGAAGGCTCTACGAAATGTCGCTTGAAACATTCGAATCACCGAAGTGGGATAAATTTATTCAGTTTGTAAAGAGACGATATCAGTTTTTGGAAAACATTCGCGCAACTCAGTTAAAGCCAAAAATGGGCAATAAAATGAAAAGTTTTTTCGTTGACTCTAATGTAAATAAATCGCAGTGTTTAATTTGTAACTCACTACAATATCACCCAATTTTCAAGTGCCCAGAATTTTTAAAGGCTCTAGTGTGAAACAAAGATTTTTTAACTAAGAAATTCAAGTTATGTTTAAGATGCTATAGTTCGAAACAACAATTAAGTTCTTGCTATTCCAAGTATAAGTGTAAAATCTGCCAGTCAATGTCTCATGGATCCCATAATTTTTCTAAATCAGAAATAAAAAATAAAAACCAAAGTTTCGAGCAGCCACCCAACAACACTCAAGAGCAAGGAATTGATCCGGAGGTCAACATTCCCCCCTCAGAGCTTTCGGAAAATCCACGTGCAAGTGCCAATTATTATGGACATAAATCTCAAACAGTAGTGTTGGCTATTGCTAGCGTTTTGGTGCGAGATGCTTTTGGAAAGTCACATGTGTTGCGTTTGTTGCTTGATTCTGGCTCCATGATAAATGTTATAAGTCGCAAGGTTACAGATTTGTTGCGGCTAAAAGAAAGACAAGTAAATATCCCAATTAGAGGATTAATTTAAATCTAAGGCAGTAGTAAATATTTCCAATTCAGCTAAAGATTTTATTAGAATTTCGAAATTTGCAATTGTTTTCAAAAATCGCAAGCATAACCCCCGCACGACAATTGAATATTAATTTTAGGAATTTGCCTAACGATATAAAACTGGCGGATACCGCATTTTTCAGACCTAGCAAAATCTATGGTCTACTTGGGGCCGAATTATTTTTTGATATATTAAATTCAGAAAAATTGAAGCTTAAGGAATCTCGCTTAATTCTTCAAAATAGTGTTTTCGGTTTTATTGTTAGTGACTCAAATGACATTTCTAACACGACCAGCAATCATTACGGACTGATACAGGAATCAATTAACATTGATTTGATAAAATTCTTAGCAAATTTTTGAACTTGTGTCTATTAAAAATGTAATTCCTATTTTAAGTCAAGAAAAAATGGGAGTGTGAAGAATATTTCATATGCAAAAGCGTTCTAGAGCACCTGGTGGCCGATATATCGAGAAAATTCCTCTTAAAACTGACTGTGTATTAGGGAAATCAAAATTACTGGCACCTAAGCAATTAGAATCATTATGCAAAATATTAAAGCGCACTTCTGAAATGAAATCATTATATGAAGATATCTTGCGACAATATAAGGGTTTAAATCATATGGAGGAGGTATCAGAGGATCAAACCCTAAACATTGTATATTACATGCCTCATCATGGAATCTTGCGCCCAGAAAGCAAGTCAAAATAGCTAAGAGTAATTTTTTAACGCTTCAGCTCCTACATCTAAAGGTACACCATTCAATCAAATGCAAAAGTTAGGTAGAATTTTTCAGAAAGATATTTTTCCCGTAATGCTTCGGTTTAGAAAGGATAGGTTTGTTTCTTCGGCAGTTATATGCCAGATGTATAGACAAATTTTACTCCATCCATCCCAAAGAGATTTATAAAGAATTATTTGAAGGGAAGGTCCAGATTTTTCAGTTAAAACATTCAGGCTTAATACTGTGACATATAGAATTGCCGCCGCACTCTACCTTGCCACGAGAGCACTTAAACAGTCATGTGATGATGAAGAAATTTCGTTCCCATATGCTGCTAGGGTTGTACATGATGATTTTTATATAGACGACGCATTAACGAGATCACATGATCGAGAATCAACAAGACAATGAGTACTCCAGCTTGTCCAGTCACTTACACTGTCAGGTATGTCCCTTCACAAGTGGAATTCTAACGATGACAGCCTTCTCAAAGGTATCCCTAATAGTGAACAGTATTCCTTCGAAGATTCTGAGAAAATGAGTTCGGTTAAGGTTCTAGGAGATTTGCGGAAACCTATTTTTGATTGCCTTTCATACAAGGTTACAATTCAATATAGAGACACTTATACTAAACGCTTTGTATTGTCAGACATTGCAAGGATATTTGATACTCTAAGAATTATTAGTCCTGTTGTGACAAAGGCAAATTTGTTCATGAAAGATCAATGACTCTTAAAAGTAGATTAGGATGCTTCGCTTCCTGTTGCTCTTTTGGAACAGTGGATAGAATTTGTGTCACTTCTCCCAAAGTTAGTCCTTAGTTATTCCAAGGCATTGTTGCAATTATAAAAATATTACAATTCACGGGTTTGCAAACGCTTCTACTGCTGCTTATGGAGCAGTTGCTTATGCGCAATGTAAGTTATGAGATGGAACTATTTTGGTTCATTTTTTGTGCAGTGAATCCAGAATTGCTCCAGTAAAGCAGATCACTGTTCCTAGGTTGGAGTTTTATGCAGCTTTGTTGCTGGTTGAACTCACACAAGTCAATAAGGCCTTAAACATCAAGGACTGAGCCACAATTTTGTGGTCTGATTCCAATATCGTTTTGTCTTGGATAAAAAAATCGGCTAACGATATTAAAACATTTGTTAGCAATCGAGCAGAAGCCATACAAGAACTTATTGCGAGCTGTCAGTTTCGACATGTCTCCTCAAGGGAAAACTCAGCGGATCCGATATCCAGAGGTTTAGCTCGAGATAACATCATAAATAAAGACCTGTGGTGGACTGGACCAGCATTTCTTAAAGAATCCACTGAATTATAAGAGACTAGTATTCCAGAATCTGTTGTAGACAATAATGAGTACTCGCGGGAGGTCTATCGAGGCTTTTTCGCATACTCAAGTATGCGAAAAAGCCTCGATATTTTTATAGCGTTGGTGAAGCATCTTCAGTAACAACAAAAATGACATATATTAATCAAAAGAAAATTAAATTCCAATTTTTACACGGGAAAATCTTTTTAATACAGTAAATAACGCATTTCACTTTCTTATCAATATCCAAACTATTAACAGTTTTTGGTAAAATTCTTATACAAATCTTATATAAGCTAAAAATAAAACCTTGTTTCCTGGTAAAGTGGACTGATCAAGCTGTATAGAAAATTCATGTTTCTTAGTACACACATCGATATTCATAAATCTTGTCAAAAACAATGTCGAGCCGAAATTTAAATTGCCGCTAGGTGGTGTGACCTGAGAGCCACTATCTCAATGGAAAATCTATTGATCTCTATAGCAATAAAAATCTGTTGATCTCTATAGCAATAAAAATCTGTTGATCTCTATAGCAATAAAAATCTGTTGATCTCTATAGCAATAAAAAACTGTTGATCTCTATAGCAATAAAAATCTGTTGATCTCTATAGCAATAAAAATCTGTTAATCTCTATAGCAATAAAAATCTGTTAAAATTAATTAAAATCAAACTGAATATAATGTGAAACATTTTCAGTTTACATGGTAACGATATTGAATATAAATCTGTCTTTGATCATAGCCAAAAGAATGATAATATACCTAAATATATATTCTGATATTTTATTATTAGATAGCATGCAGATTAGAACCAATTTTTATTTTCGTTTTTGGAAGCAATGAAAAATTTATTTTAGAAAAGTCAGATTACTATTTCCAATATTATTTTAATTGTTATATTTAATTTTTGATTTTTTACACCTTGATTCTTATATTTCTCTAAACTAACAAGACAGTAGTTTATTAAGTTGAAAGATATTTTGATAGATATTATATTATCTCATTTTACCATTAATTTGAAATGCAATTTCTATTCAATTTTCTTTTTTACATATTTTTATATAAATATAGATATACTATTAAAATTAATCTTATTTGAATTAATTATGTTTTACATTTCAATTATTTTTATAGAAAACAATTTTAAATATTAAGTTTTTTTGTTAGACATTAATTTCAATAAAATACAATTAAATATCAAAATATAATAATTTTTTCACCCCAGCGAAAATTATTAATTTCTCAAAACCAACATATAACAGTGTTATGTCATTAAATTATTATATAAATATAATATTTTTTAAAATAACATTTAAGAACTATTTAACTTTAGACTGCAGAAGTATCTCTTGAAAAAAACTCTTCAAAGATAACACAGGCCTACAAAAAAAAAATTTTTTTTTTGGTGCTCAGGATTTTAGAGCAGATTTTAACTATATTTTTATTGCTGAATCTAAATATGAAAACCTTTTTCTGTATCAGCTCTAGATTTTTAGATAAATTCACTTATCTATCAATGCTTTTTTTCTATTTAGTACTTTCAAGTACAAGTGTTGTAAAATTTATACAGGGAAAGATTCTTGTATATTTGCCCTATTGTCAGTCTTCTTTTGTAACCAATTGAATTTAAAATAATAATATTTAGAAAATAACTAATTATTATTTTTAAAAATTATTATTTTAATTCATTTATTATAAAAAGAAAACAAACAATATGAGATATATAACTGATTAGTTGACAAATTCTTAATAAATGGGATTGAATCCTACTTATTAGTGATATCCAGTTAGTTCCATAGAAATCCGATAGATGGAGATGTCTGTCCACTATCTGAAGTGACCTTCAAAGCTTCAACCGCAGTTGAGAGTTGAGAATAGTTCGTGAATTCCGGCGGTGCAGATAGATAGAGGTTGAGCGTCATATGAAATTTCTCATTAGTAACGAGTTGTTAAAAAGTAAATCTAAGTATTTGTGTTGTTGAATAGAAATAAAATGAGTTCAAGTAGAAGAAGCTGTGTACATCATCCTGATATTTTTTGCTACATATGCGGAGAATACACACTACTGGAAAACAGAAAATCTATTAGTGACTTTGTAAAGAGGGCTTATCTTGGATATTTTGGTGTTAAACTTGGTGATCAGGATAAAACCTGGGCACCACATATTGTCTGTAAAACTTGTACAGAGCATTTACGACAGTGGATTACCGGGAAAAGGAAAAGCCTGAAATTCGGTGTACCAATGGTTTGGAGAGAACCAAAAAATCACTTTGATGACTGTTATTTCTGCCTAGTAAATATTACTGGAATCAATCGAAAGAACCGTAATAAGTGGACTTATCCAGATTTAGTCTCTGCAAGACGTCCTATCCCTTACTCAGAAGAAGTGCCAATTCCAACTTTTCACCAGCTACCAGAACTCTGTGAGGACGCTTATTGTCTCTCTGATCAGAATTCTGATTCAACTGAAGGTGACAGCGATTTTGAAACGATATCATCAATTCCTCAATGTTTCAACCAAGATGAGTTAAATGACCTCACTAGAGATCTCAATCTGTCGAAAGAAGCTTCTGAATTACTGGCTTCCAGGTTGAAGGAAAAAAAATTTACTTGAACCAGGAACGAAAATTACATTCTATCGCACAAGGGAGAAAGATCTGCTACCTTTTTTCTATGAAGAACAAAATCTTGTATTTTGCCATGCTGTTAGAGAACTCCTGGTAAAAATGGGTCTTCCTGAATATTTTCCAGATGATTGGCGCCTATTTATTGACAGCTCAAAGCGAAGTTTGAAATGTGTTCTTCTACATAATGAGAACAAATATGGCTCGATACCAATTACTCACTCAACGAAAATGAAAGAGCAATATGACACCATAGCTTTGGTCTTGGAAAAAATAAAGTATCGTGAACACCAATGGGTGATTTGTGTAGACTTAAAAATGGTAAACTTTCTCCTTGGACAGCAAAGTGGCCACACAAAATATCCTTGTTTATTGTGCCTCTGGGATAGCAGAAGCAAAACGCAACACTGGGTTAGAAAAGAGTGGCCTAGAAGAGAAAACATGGATGTTAGGGAAAAGAATATCATCAACGATCCTTTAGTTCCACGAGAGAAAATCATCTTCCCACCACTGCATATCAAGCTGGGTCTAATGAAGCAGTTTGTAAAGGCTCTTGATAAGAATGGATCATGCTTTGCATATATAGGGGAAAAATGCCTCAGCTGAGTATGGAAAAAAATAAAGCAGGAATATTTGATGGCCCACAAATAAGACAGCTGATTAAACACCCTGACTTCATAAATTCAACGAATGAGATTGAACAAAAAGCCTGGAATTCATTTGTTTCAGTTGTCCAAAATTTTCTGGGTAAACACAAAGCTGAAAATTATGTTGAATTAGTCAATGAAATGCTGAATAATTTCAGATCCCTTGGGTGTAACATGAGCATTAAGGTGCACTATTTACATAGCCACTTAGACTGTTTTAATGATAATTTAGGAGACATTAGTGAAGAGCAAGGTGAAAGATTTCACCAAGATATAAAATGTATGGAGGATCGCTATCAAGGAAGAAGGAATTTTTATTATTTAATCAAGTAATATTTTCAATAATTACTTGATTGAATAATAAAAATTACAAGTCCCACACAAAACTCTGTAATAGGAATAAAAGAATGATTTCAAAATTTAGTTAATTTAATATAGAGTAAAATTAGCAAGATCAACTTTAATAGAAATGACAAAAAAGTACAAATATATGTTAAATTTGTTACTCAAATCAAATCACTTGTCATAAAAACATCGTAGAAACAAAAAGTATAACAAACATTCTCTTTAAATAAAGCATGCAGATAATTGAAATTGTTTTAAATTTTCAGCATTACATGTAAAAATACTTTAAACTAAATTATCAAATTATAAAAAAGAGAACATACAAATGAAAATATATTTTCAATATATATATATATATATATATATATATATATATATATATATATATATATATATATATATATATATATATATATATATATATATATATATATATATATCACTTAACATTCTTGTAAAAACTTAATTATTATGAACACATGGAAAACAATTATACTAATTAGTATAACACAAATGAAAATTTTAAAGTGGCAGCTAAATATTTAACCAGGCAAATGGCAGTAAAAAAAAAAGTACTTAAATAAAATTTAACATTGAACACACATAACTTTATAATTTAAGATAGATATTTGTTATTCAAGATAAAATTATATGTGATAAAAACTGAAATGGACAAAAAATTGTTTAACTAGGCTAATACCAGAAAAAAAATCACAAATACCATTCAACATTTGCAAATGCACATTATGTTAATTTAGAAAAACAACTTAAGTACATAGAGGAAAAGCTCTAACGGTGCTGAAAGAGGGCAAGAAAAATTGTGTTGTTAACATAGTATTCAAGCTGCCTATGCTATTCAGAACCATTTCTGGTCTTCATTAAATATAAAATCAGTAATTTTAATAAATAATTATTTTTAACCAATGCAAAATTCATTTTAATTACGTATTACTAGCATCAGCACAGATAATATATTTCTCTGCATCTTTAATAATTTATATCTATTCATGTCAGTCTGAATATTTTCAATCATAGCTAACATTCTTTTAAAGAAACCTAATAAAATTGAATGCTTCTTAGTAAATGAAATGAGTAAATGCGCAGAAATTCTCTTCAAAAATACTTTTATGCCAAGAATTTCATTCATTACAATCCACCTTTCTAACAATGATCATTGGTTCAGAACAAATGAACAACACACACACACACACAGATTGAGTATGACCACTGAACTGACGTATAAAGTCCGCTGCAACTATTTTTAAAAATGCAAAATTAAGTACAAGTGCTTTTAATGTTCATTATGGTATCTCAAGCTCGGCAACAGGTAATAATCATATTTTCTGTAACAAAATTTAAAAGCAAATTTTGAAAAAATTAATTAGAAATTTAACAAAGGTTTCAATCCGAGATTAGAAATTTAAAAAAAAACTAACAATCCTTATTGACTGGATAAATTGTAAACAATAACATCTGACACACATTCTTCATATAAAATTAAACAATATCTAGCAAACTTTGATCTAAAAGTACCAAATCCTTAAATATTAACAATTTTTACAAATGCAAATTTGCTAATATCAAACAATTAATTTGAACAAGGTTACTTTTAATAATATGGAAATATTCATAAAGTATTAAAAAATTGATCAATTTATAATACTTTTGCAACACAATGATGAAACTGCTTACAATATACATTGCTCATTTTTAATGAAGCAGGAGAACTATCACAGTTTTTCTTGGCTGTATTTTTAACAGTCAGCAGTTTCCTTTATCTTGTGCCTGATGAAAAATGTTTGGAATACCATCTTTTATCAAGCTTTGTTTTCTTTTCATCTATTTCCACACCTAAGCACATACATTTAAAATATTAGAAAATATTATACATTTTTAAAGACTTATATTAGTACAAATTATTTACACTTCCACTTGATAACTTTAATACATAATAATTATCTGAATCTTTTTATCAAGTGTAAAGAACATACATCTGAAGAAATCAACTGCTGATCAACCCAATAAATTACCAATCTCCATTTTCCAAGCAAGATTAGATATTAAATCAAGAATGCATTATAATATGCAGAACAAATTAACTCTAAAGTTAATTATATAGTTATGCATTAGAAAATCAGCTATTTAAATGCAAGTTATAATTATCTTCTATTTTATTACTGGTAATAAAGTGATTTACATAATTTTAGCTTTAATATATTGATATTAAATACATTTTAATTAAATAAAAAGTGAAGGAATACACACGCAATTCAGAAATATGAAGGTAAAATTATATTAATATATAAATATTTCATGAATTAATAATTAAAATAATTTCATTAGACTTTAAGCAGAAATAAAAATAGAGGAATACAATTATAATTACTTGAAATAGTTACATTTTAGAAAACCAGCAATTGTTTTATTATGAAAAGTTCTAAAGTAGATATAAATTGGAAGACTTAGCTAACAAAATTTCATTGTGGTGACTGTATGCCAGGTAATAAAAAAATAATACAACATAAATTTTGTTATTTTAAAACAAACTAATTTATCAAGATAAATGTCAATTAATGAAAACTGAAGTAATTGTAGAAAATAGTTGTAAAATTTATGTAAAACACAAGAAAAATGAATAGTGGCAAGAAAAAAAAAAAAAAGGAAAGAAAAGAAAAGAAATAGTAACTAAAACTGAATTTGGCAACACTACAATAAAAACAAAAGCTGAAATCGGCAACACTACGAAGTAAACAAAGGGCGCCAGATTTGGCGAGAAATCATATATGGGGATACTGAAATTATACAAATTGTAGCATATTTTGCACATATCGGTAAAACTGAGTATTACGGTCTCAAATTGGCGAACTTTTTTTTCGCCAAGTGCCTGAGACGGGTGTTTTGGAAATTGATTGGCAACCCAAAAAGAGTGCCAATCGATATGTAATTGGCGCCGATAAACGGCGGGAGTTTCACCCGACTAGAAATTCCCCCTTTTCTCCCCTAAAACTAAATAAGAAAACAATAACAACCATGTAATTAAAGCGGGTTTTCCCCCATATTTCGAATCGCTAAGCCTAACCGCATGCAAGAAAACAGTAATCGTAATAAGAATTGATTCAAAATCCTATTTAAAAATATTTTAGGATTAAAATTAATTACATAAAGTAGCAAAAATAATTACATTTAATAATATTTAGTTAAAAACAAATGAAAAAATTGAATTTCAGCTATTAAACACAGAATGTTACAAATCATTACTACATAAAAGTAAACAAATCTAGATAAATTTTAGAGCATAGATTTTATAGTTTCGTTTATTATTGGAAATTAAAATTCATACACTTCTTGGAATTCTGCATGCCTGCAGAAAATAAAATTAAATTCTTACCTGCATTTTTCATCCGGCGCTCTACATGCACAGCAAAATCAAAATTGGATATAAAATACGGGATTGAAAATCCGGCGCTATATTCTCAGCGAAATACAAAACGAATATAAAAGACATTGAAATTTCGGCACTATATCCACACAGCGAAATAAAACAAATAGATAGGATTGAAATTCCGGCACTATATCCGACCCGAAATAAAAAAAATGTGTATATAAAAGAAAATATTTATATTACACGCTACATCCGAAGTGAAATAAAATATAAATATGAAAAAAACAGGATTTAATTATCGTGCTTTACAGCCGATAAAAAAAATCCAAAATAAAAATGGCTAGCGTTTCCGGGATATACGGACGATATGCATAGTGACACATTTGGCGACTAATCGCTTTTGGTGATTTTTTGCGAAAAAACTTGGCAAGGAAAAATCGCCAAATTTTACCGATTTGGCGATTTTTCGCTGAGACCTTCTGAGCTTTACGAGGTGAGACCGTAATACTCAGTTTAGCCTTATTGTTTTTTATTATTTAATTTTTATTAAAAGTTTATTTTCATACTTTCAAAAGAATTAATATGACTCATTGAATGAATAGTCATAAGCAAGGACTGTACAACTGGTGACGTGCTAGTGATTTAATATCAGAGACCCCGAATTTGCTCAGAAATTAACAATATTGAACAAAATATGGCGATAAAACGAAAAAGCGAAAGAATTTTCGATGTCCACAAATCGTGTGAATCGAAGATTTATTGATATTATACTTTATAAATTTTGATTCGTCCTCGAATTTTCCTTTCATAACTTTCATGTTTAATTGTTAGCCAGTGTTGTGATTTTAAAGACAAAGCTACTCTCTCTCATTACTCATATAAAATTTGATATAATTTGGACAGTTGTTTTATAGTGTCTTAGACATTCTCTTCATTCCATTCAGCCATCCGAAATTTAATCCCGGACAAAATTTAAGAGGAAAAACATAAGCATGATGATGTATAGACTTTTTTTTTCTTTCTTTTTTATCCAGAAGTCAAGTCTTAGTATCTTGGTGTGGAAAGGTTTTCCTCCCATCTACAAAGGATGGCGTGTTCAATGTCTGTCACAGCCATACACAATCGTATTGAGATAGCCTGATAATGTTAGAAGTTTTGTGGGGTCAAATGCCCTTTTTATTGTGAAACATGAGTAAATTGAGGGAACCAGTTCAGATTATACTCAAATTCATTGATATTAATTTAAAAAGTTGGAAATAATGGTATTCGATTTTCACGCACCCATAACTTTTCTTTCATTATCGTTAGTACTTCTAAAACGCGCTTTAATATTGCTCTAAATTCATGCGCGTGGCGCCACTTCAAACTGCTATTTAAATCTTTAAGATTTTGACGATTTTAAGTTCGACAATTTTGTTCTTCTTGGGAATTTAAAAAAAAAAAAAAAAAAAAAAAAAAACCTATCAATTACGCTTTGTAGAAAACAGAGATCATTTTAGATAAAGTATCCAAGTTCTACAGAAGGATAATAGTGGCCTATCGAGATTGTGGATTAGCCTTAAAAGAAATCAGTAGTCATGTTGGATGAAAACAAACAACAGAAATGGGAGTATGTGATCGTTGGATGAAGGAGGGTACGACGGACGGACTTGTTCAATTGCATCCTCCTCAGTGCACCACTTCACGTGATGACATTCAAATTGTGTGCATGGCAGTGACATATCGCTAACCCCCATCACGAATTACAGCACTGTACATTCAATCTGTAACGCTTTTTCCAGTGTCTGCGTTACCATTCAACGCCGTTTACAGCAGAGTGGTCTGTCCGCAAAAATCCATTGTTTCGTCTACACTTGATACAGAACCACAGATGTCTCCGCTATCAATTGTGCGATGAAAGAAGAATGTGGATGGCAGAATGAAAAGAAATTGTCTTTACTGAGGAGTCATGCTTCTATCTGCAACCCCACGATGAAATTTTTAATTTGAATTTAACATTTTAAAAAAATAAATATCCAGTATTTATTCACTTGACCATAAATAGTTTTTACATGTATGATATTATTGAGTAAACAAATATGTCTATATGTATGTATTTTTCCTTTCAGATAAAATGATTACAATTTGAAATGCCTAGAGAAATTCATTGAGAAAAAATATTTGAACTTATGAAGAAAATGTCTAAAACTAAATAACATTTTGTGATGAAAAATAGATCATCTATTGATCTATTCTATTACACAATTTATTTCTCTAAGTAACCAAAATTTCAACGAAGCATTTGGTAATATAAAATTTGTATTTTTTACATATTTGGGGATGAATTTTAAAATATTCATAAGAGTTCTAAACTTTTATATAAACATTATTTTCAAACAATTCCACAGTGACTTAAGTACACCAAAATTTAAAATTCCTTATATAATTTGTATATCTGGATTTTTTATGGTAGAATATGAAACATGCTGTGCAATCATTTCCAAGTTTTTTTTATTGCATGTGAATAATATGTTTTAATTATTTTAATGCCAAAAAATTTAGGTGAAAAATTTAGGTTTATAAAGAAAGTTTTTTTTTTAAAAAAAAATAAAAATGGAAAAAAGATCTTATTGTTATTTTGATATTTGCTTAATGATTCCATGATCAAAAAGAAAGTAATTAAAATCTATATTTTATAAAATATGCAGCATTGCTTATGTCTTTTATAATATTGTAGTTTGCAATCTTGTATTTTAAAAAATCATTTTATTTGTAACGTATTTTAATATTAGTATATGTGATACAAAATCATTGTTTAAATATTTTTGTTGTAATTTGTATTAATTATTCATTTATAAAAAAAAATTATCTGTTTTTCAGTTACATTTGATTGATTCAAAAATATTTTAACATTAGAAATAAATTTATGTGTGGATGTATATATTTTTATTTAATTTATAACAATCCATTTTGTAAATTATGATAGGGGCTATAACTATTTCATAACAATGAAAAAAATCCAAAATTATTTTGTATTTTTTCATTGTATATCAATAATTTATCATTTTTGCCACATTCTTATACAAAAATTTCAAAAACTGCTAGATAATCATTAATTTACTTACGTCATTTACTAAATTTTAATTAATTAATTAATGAGAATGCCACTTTTTTAACAAATTACTCTTGCTTTAAATTGCACACAATAAAAAGTTCTATTAGTTTAATATAAATAATTATTCCCTTTATTATAGATAGATTTGGAATTTGATTTTTAATATCCAGAAGCTGACTGTTTTCTTAGTAAATGTCCTGCATAATATGCTCTTAGAATATTATACGTTCAAAAACCTGTCCTATAACATGAAATAAATATGTGAGAGTTTAGGATGGTATATTTTTTAGGCTGAATATCATTTTAATACAGAATATAATTACATAGATATTAGATTCCTTGCAGAAATAATATGGTTTATTTTTTTGAAGTATTATTCTTATATAATTTCAGTGTTAAAGTTTATATAGATACTAATGAGATTGCAAATACTATAGAAATTTTAGTTATTAGGCTTTTTTTTCGAAGTAGGTGAAGAGATCTTTAGAAGAACAGCGCTCGAAAGTAGTCAACTATACTTGCTTGGCTGTGGTCAAAAGCAAGACCTGAATATGAAAATTTTTTATTTGAGGAATAATAATTTAATGATGTCGAATATGCAAGATTAAAAAGCATTAAATACTTTATATAAATGTTATCGCTTGTTTAATGTTAATTTACTAACTTACTGTATTTATAAATTAAGAAATGGTCCAGTTAAGACTTTGATTTTTTATTCTTATTTTGTGTTATAATCTAAAAATTAAGCTCCAATATTAATTTCACATCATAAACACAAACATTTCTATATACATATTTTTATTTAATTTTTTCTGTATTAAAAATTAAATAAAATGCTTTTTGTTTAATCCTGCATTTTATTTTTAATTTCATTCTTAGTTTCATTGAAGTTATTTTCAGTTTAAGCTAAACTTGGAAAATATATCATAAAACAAGATTAATTTACAAAAACATAAGTCAGTTTTGTTCAACAGAATAATCTGTAAATATTTTTCTTTATCCTCCTGTAACTTCAAAAATGCATATTATCTATATTCAAAAATAAATTTTTGCTATACTTTAAATAAAGAATTTTTTTTCAAAAAAACTATAATTACATTTACTTATATAAAATATTTACGTATTTTTTTTAATTGTGTACAATTTGTTGTATTAATAATGTTTGTAAAAGTTAATTTTGTACTTATGGGCCCATAGTAAACTAAACTGAAAAATAAGTAGTGTGACGATTTTTTCTTGAGAGTGCTACACTCACACGTAAGATTAAATATATATATAAGTAATGTAATAAATGGCAGAATAAATTGCTTGATATTGTATGTAATTTAAAAACCACTGTAATTATCCAAATCAATTAAAATGTCATATTCAATTGTACTGTTATATTATTGACTAAAAAAATCATATTGTAATTAAAAAAAAAACAAAAAAAAACATAAATCCTTAAAATAAAGAATTGAAAATCTAATTTCTGCGCTAAATTGTCAATATAAAAAAAATCAGCAATACTTCTATAAAAGATTGAAATTCGCTCTTTTTTCCTCTTAAGACTATTTGTTGTTACTCCTCTTGAAAGGAGTAGTTTACCCACATCTTTCAAAAGAGTGAATTTCTATCTTAAAGATTGGTTGAGTTTTGTGTCAATGAAAGAGTGAAATTTAACTTCTTCTGAGTGAAATCCACTCGATTATTTTTAATAGTGTACTGTACTCTAGACAAGCAGAAATTTTAAATTAAGTAAACCTTCGTTTGTGGTATTTAATTTATATATATATATATATATATATATATATATATATATATATATATATATATATATATAATTATATATTTTGTAAAATATCAATATTTGAAATTAGATTGCAGATTTATAAAAACCAAAACAAATATTGCTTCATATAATAAAACTTTTCCATTAAATTATTAATATCACTAAAAAAATCGATATAAACAAATTCTATAAAAATAATGAATTATTTAGATGAAGTTGTATGCACACTGTTATTACGAATGCGAGATTTACTTATTTAAATAGTCACTCTACCAAAAAAAGATTTATTAACACGACG
Organism: Latrodectus elegans; assembly: GCA_030067965.1. NCBI lineage: Eukaryota > Metazoa > Arthropoda > Arachnida > Araneae > Theridiidae > Latrodectus > Latrodectus elegans. Next base: position 114,595,292 of record CM057813.1, on the reverse strand, counting down.
AGAGTAAAAATATAAATAAATCATAGTTAATGGATATATCTAAAAAACTACTAGCTGCAAAATGTAATTAAGTTTAGATAGCACAGAAATCACCATTTTGACAAATTGCTTAAAGAGTAAACATCTAAAAATCACTTTTGAGAATGAACAAATGCCATCTTTTAAAAACATATAAACTTTTAAAATATTAGTTTTGTCATCCGTTTAGCCAGATTATCAAGCCCACAAATATATAAGGTGTACGTGTGTCAACAACTCCAGAAATCTCATTCTAGAAAAGCAAAAGACGCCGGGGAAAATTTCGATTACATAATTCAACGAGCATAAATGTGATAAAATTGGAAACAGAAACTTATACGAGGTAAGATTCAAAAATTTCCAAACTGAATCTATTAGACAGTGGTTTCCAACCTGTGGGTCGCGCCCACCCCCAGGGGGTGCGAGACAGTTGCAAGGGGGGCATGCACCTGTTTCCAAAATATCATTTTCTAATACGAACCAAAAAAGTCGAATGGGTGACAAAAAATGAATCTGCAGTATACATAATGCACAATCCCCGCCACGAATTTTTCGGGTACAAATGCTAAAACATCCCATCCATATTCTTCTTGGATCGAAATATCTCGCTTTCGCGTTTGGAGCCGAGCACTGGTGGGGCGTGGAATCAAAAGATAAAGCACTCGCAACATCCCAGGTATTCTCGTGCTTATTCGCGACAAACTTCAGTTAAACAGAAGCCTCTGATTGTTTCTGTTTTCTATGAACAAAATTAAGTCGTTAGTAGTGCTTGCGATAACCACGTTGATATATACAGGGCCGGTCCCAGGGTAGGGCAATCCGATCGGCCGCCCAGAGCGCAATGATCTAAGGGCGCCAAAATCATGGAAAATGAAAATAAACTGGTTAAAAAAAATAAGTTACAGGCTTTTATAAAATGCATTAAAAAGTAAATATTTTTTATCATTCTGATATCATATGAATAAATTATTTTTCATAATATTGCTTTGTCATCGGACTCTTATATTGTAAGTATACCAAATATTATTGGAATCGGTTCACAGGAATTTTCATAAAACGCGTTGCAAGATTTGACTGATAGTTTTGATTTTGATTTTTGATTTCGAAACCAAGGGAAACGAAATGTACTTTTTAACTGCATATAAAAAGGAAGTAGACTTAAAACAATGCATTAAATAAATTATAATATCAGTTGTTATTTATGAAATTTGATTTTTATATAAATTAATGGGACGCAACAATTTGTTTTTTAAAGAGGGGGCGCCGGTACAAAAAGGTTGGAAACCACTGCTATAAGGTATAAAAAAAATGCAGTAATGCAACTACAAGAAGTGTTTGTGTTTTTCTCATTTCGGTCATTATTGTCTTTTTTCTGTCTATTCTACTTTCACTGTTGTAGTTGTCGCCATTTTGGAAGCTCTTAACATAATTAAGTTTTGTCGCCACGACAAATTCTAAATTTACACTGATAGTATGAGCATTGTGAAGCAGCTTAATTTTCCGCAGCGTTTCCATCCCATGTTAAATGAAATATTAGCTTTGTTCAATCAAATGTCTCATAATGGTATTGAAATTTTGTTTTGCTAGGTACCTGGTCATGTCAGCAATGAATGAGGAGACGTATCTGCTGAGAAAGGAAAAGAACTCTTAAACCAAGCAATCCTTTATGCTAACATCAAGCATTCAGTTTCTATATGTACCCATATTGTCTGGCAGAATTCTTGGAACCAGCACTGTATTAAAACAATTGTATACTTCTGTATTAAAACAAACTTTTTTGTATTAAGCCTCTCATTCGAAATTGGACTAGTCTCTCATAAAGGCGTGCTGATGTTATTTTTATCCCGACTAAGGATCAGTTACAGTCGTTTGACGCAGTTATATTTAAGGAGCCTGCACTCTGTGTTCGAGTTGTAAATAATTTTAACTATATATCATTGCTTAATTGAATGTCCTAATTTTCACTACCTTCGTCTTACCTTTTTCACAGCGTTGTCTAAAATTTACGGGAATTTATTAAGGAAACACCCGATCCAAATCTTTCTTCAGGACTATTGGAGTTTTGCAGTGCCTTTAATGCATTCTATTTTTTTTGTGCCATTTTTATTTCGTGAACAGCCTTCGAATTTATACCTTTTTACTGCAGCAAACCTGTGTTTTGCCAATTTTATAATGGACACTTTATATCTTTTGTTCTGATCTGATAGAATTTTATCGATTCGTTCGTCACAATTTTACACCAGAAAAAGACACTTACTCACTCGCTCTTCTCTAAAAGTGATTTGTCTCAAATTACATGGTTGAAAGCTCGCAGGAAAATTTTTGTACGCAGGTGCATTTAGTAACCAGCAATAGGAAGAAATGGCGAAAATTGAGCAATTTCAAGAGAATCATTATCAAATTTTGAGTTCATTGGGAAAGAGTGCTAAGGAGACTTTCGAAATGTTAAAACCTGTATACAGAAGTGAACCGTTATAGAGAAAGCAAGCTTTAAAATGAAATCGTCGTTTCAGAGAAGGTAAAGAAAGTGCTGAAGACAACGAACGCTGTAACAGTACCGTAACTTCATGAACCGATGAAAACATCAAAAAGTGATTGCGGTGATATGTGCGACAATGTAGCAAACAATTTGCCAAATTGCAGAATCATTGGGACATTAAGGACAGCATGTCAGTGGATACTGACTAAGGATCTTAACATGCATAAAGTGTGTCAACATCCTATGCATGTTAAGATACTTAGTAAGTTTTGTTCTCTGCATGTTAAACGTAAACCAAAAGGGAGTTACCAGGGCAATCTGTATCTGGAATTTATTCCTGATGCGCGCACAATGAACAAAGAATCCTACTTCGATATTCTGAGTGATTTGCGTGGGTCGATCCAGAAGAAAGGATCGAAAATGAGGTCTGAGCAGTCATGGGTGCTTTGCATGATAACTCTCCTGTTAATCGATCCCTACTCGTCAATAACATTCTTGCGAAAAGGAAAACAACTGTTTTGCTTCATTCTCCTTACTCACCTAATCTCGCATCCTGCAATTTCTTCCTATTTTTTGAAACAGCAAAACGCTTGCAGGGTCGTCGATTTCAATGTTTGAGTTAAATGTGCATCACAAGCTGATTTAAAGGACAGGGCAAAAAAATGGATTTCAGAAATACTTCGATGAGCTTTCTTTATAGGCTCTGGAAAGAGTATGTTGTTGAATAAGTGTCTTGTTTTGAAGGAGAGGACGTGTTTCTGCAGTTTAATTCATTATATTTTTTATGGTATAGACTCAGCCCAGTAACTTTAAATCTTACCTCGTATGTTCTTAAACTAATATTTATGCTTTCTAAATTTCAATAAAGTTATTTTTTTGTACAAATGATTAAAAATATCTTAATGCTAATACATTACATTTTTATCGTAATTTTTATATAAACAAAAGTGCAGATGAGTTGAACACAAGGTGTAAAAATTGGCTCTCATATAGTATGTACTCCTATATATAGTATTTTAAATTTCAAAGGCAACTATCATAAAAAGTTTTTATTTAAAACAAGAATAAAATTACATAAAGAAATTTTCAAATTGTTAGAAAAATAAATTTTCCAGAATACTGTCATTTACATTTTCGGTGTGAAAATATAAAATTTTGTATTTAGAATTTTTTTTAAATGATTAATGCATTAGCTAAAGATTCTGGTAAAAAAGAAATTCTTTCAACAGAAACCGTATATTTCACTACAGGGTTCGTAATCAGTCAGGTATAGATTAACCTATTTTACGACTCTAGACTTTTTTTTTTCCATCGGAAATTCTGTATCCGATATGAAAATTTTCTAACAAAATAATAAATGATAGCTATACAATAATAAATGAGAGCTATAGAATAATAATTAAGAAAAATAACTTATTTTTAAAAAACTTAAATACAGTTATTATTGTTAGAATAATTATATACACATCTGATATCTATCAATGTATTCAACAAAAATGAAATTTTTGTTTACATGTCATAAATTAGGTAAATGAAATTTGTTCTGTTAAATGTCAAAACTTTCGTTTCGTAAAAACAATAATGAAATTAATACAAAAATTTTTCTTTGTCTGGGTTTCAATTATAAAAATTTAGAATTATATCTTCGTAATGAATATTGCTCTACACATTTTGTTCTATGAATATTGCATTTAAAAAAATTATTTTCTTTGATTTAATTTCAGCAGTAGTAGTTTTTTTTTTTTTTTTTTTTTTTTTTTTTTACACATTTTAAAACGCTTACAATAATTTTTCATAAGATACATTCTAGTGATACCAGGTATAGTTAAAAATATATGCAAATTATAAATCATACAATGATGTAAGATGGCCCTGTTGAATTTTAGTTTTCAAAAAGTGATCCTGAACATTGGCAATACCAATCATGTTCGAACAAAAGTACACGGTGAACAACAGAGCACATTCACGATTTCCCGACGATGTGAACGGACAAGTTCAGAAATCGATTCTCTCTCAGAGATTTGGTATTTGCGACGTTTTGGCATTTCTTTAATTTCAATAAAATTCAGTTAAATTTCAATATATGGTGTGCGCAGATTATTTAAAAAACCAGTTAACCTGCACACTATAACTTCTTGCCCCAGATTGCATGAACTTTTGTCGTTTCAAATCGAACTAAACATTATCGAGAGAAAAAAAAATTTTTTTTATTATTATCGGGATAAGTTTTTTTTTCTAAAGGGCTTAATACCTTCGCATCTTTTTCCGAAAACAAATTTCTTAAAAATTAACGTAATTAAATCAATTGTTAGAAAATATTTGCTGAAACGAGATTGACTTAATCAAAGTTGCAAGTATATATATACTGCTTGCATGTGTTCTGAAAAGAACTGAACCCAAAATAATTGTTAATGAGATGAAATCCAAATTTATTTTACTTGCTTTTTTTCGAGAATCCAATTTCACAGAACATTTTGTATGGAGACATATCACAAATGTAACATTTTTTATTTCGTTGAATCCAGAACTATAAATGCATGAGCTTTATAACTTCACCTACAAGTAGATTATTATTTTTTCTGTCAAATACTTCTTTTTTCATGAATTCTCGTCCCACCTATGAATAAACATCCAAAAATATACAAGCGGGCTTCAATACGCTATTATTTGCAAAGTAATCCTTTTCACTGCTTGCAATTGAATTTAACTAATGTGAAAGTTATTGAATTTAACTAACCACACAAAAACACACAAAATGGGCTGTTTAGTTAAGTTTTTTCATGTGATTTTAGAGTCCACTACATCTTCCAGACGTATTTACTACGTTGTCATAACTTTGTCTTATGTAGTTGAAAATATGATGTTTTAATGTAGGTTTATTTTCCTACATATCATGCAAAGAATATTATAAAATGTGAATTACAAATAATAAAAAATAATATTTTCAATGAATAATTAAAAATTTTGAATATGATTAAAATGATTAAATAAGATACGACGGTCACTCTGAAATTTTTGACATACAACTAGATTTTTAAAGTTATATTTACAAAATTTTAGGTGTGTTCAAAGTAGTCTCCTCCAGCATCAATGCACTTTTGTAAACGAATTTTCCACAGATTAAATGCCTCACGCCATTCATTTCTTGGAATAGATGAAAAAATGCACTTATAGCCACATCAATCTCTTCTTCTGAATGAAAACAACGTCCACGTAAGTTCTTTTTTATATTAAAGAATAACCAAAAGTCGCACAGAGGTAGATTAGGTGAATACGGCGGGTGTTCGATCACTTTAATTTGTTTTTGTTTAATGTAATAATTTTTATGTGAAGATGCATTGTCATTGTGAATCATTAGTCCCCTAACATTTAGTTCTTGTAGAATTTCTGGAAGACATTTAGTGGTATACCAGTTTGCTGTTACTGCCTTCTGTCCTTCCAACTTGATGGATTTGACCAATCCCTTACTTCTGAAGAAAACAGCATACTTCACTTTTTTCAGTGCGCGTTGTTTTTTCACCATTGTCGGCGTGGGATCATCTTCAAAGACCCATACTTTGCTTTCTTGACATGTTGGAATGTCAAAAAACGGTATGTATGTTTCATCACCTGTTACAATTTTAGAAATGATGCGGTGACCACCAACATTTATCAATTTAAGAGTTTCTTTACTGATTCTGACACGCTCCTCTTTTTGGTGCTCAGTTAGATTATGGGGAACCCAACGGCAAACTACTTTTTTCATATGTAGTTCTTCATGAATGATTTTGTGTATGGTTGAGGATCCAATGTTATAAGTTTCTTCTGTATCATTTGATAGGTACAACGATTATCATCCATTAAAATTTTTCGTATGGCAGACACATTATCCGGAATTACTGCCGACGGCGGCCTTCCTGTGTGTTCTTCATCCTGAAGAAAATTGCGACCTCTTCTAAATTCTTTAAACCATCTGAATACAGTAGCACGACCTGAAGATTCCTCACCAAATGCTAATTGCAACTGTTGAACGCATTCTTCTTGATTTAATCCTGCTTTAAAATCGTAGGAAATCATAGCGTGTATTTTAAAATTAAACCGTTATTTTCATTTTTTACATTTTCGTCTGCGCGTATCTCAAAAATTTCAGAGTAACCCTTGTAAAAATGTAGTTTAACACACATTTGCAAATATATTCTTCAATATCTTAGGCTTCTTTCTTATTGACTTTTGCCTTCATTTTCTTCACGAAATTCTGTAGCTATAGATCTTTTTTTGGATGTGCATTAAAACATTTTGCAAAATTCATTCGCTTGTTTTCATGTATCTTTTAAAAGTTTGTTGATTAACAATTTCTTAAAATCTATAAAATGCATGAGAAATTGGCAATCATTCTTATAAAGGTAAATTAAAATAAAAAATGCATTTTGTGCTTTTAATTATATAATCTATGATTATTTTGAAAAATATTTTAACGAAAAAAGTGGATGTTGCGTCATTTGAGACTAGCCTTCAAGTCATCTGTTCAAGCCATAGAGTTTTTAAATACGGCTTATTGATTGAAGGAATTGGTTGGCAGTAGCTATAACATGCATATTTTACTGTTTTCAATATATTTCCTTGCATATTTTATGTTAAGATAAATCATATAATAGAAGATTATTATAATGGAGTTAAAAATTTATAGAAGAAATAAACAATATAAAAAATCTTATATAATTATTTTGAACACTCCCACATCCATGTCGCCTTGAGCAATAGGCTTGCATCATTCTCCGCCCATGTATTTTTTCCAAGTAAGACATTGAAATATTTAAAAATTTATTTAATGTTAATTTCATTAGATATGAAAATGTTATTTCATAAAGAAATCCGCTGCACAAAGATCAAAACTTTTGAACTGTAGTTGAAATTGCAATTTTTTGCATGATTTCAAGTATAGCTAATACTTGAAATCACGCAAAAAAAAAAAAAAAAAAAAAAAAAGTGGTATTAAAATATTACACGAGGAATATAATTTTACTGAAGCATGTTTCATATTTCACAGTTTTGAAACCTATATAATGGCCAACCCCCAAAACGACACTTTTTACTAAAGATTAAAATAGATTAAAATAGAGATTTTTAAATAAATATATGGGTATTTTAAAATTTATATGTTTCTCCCCTTTATCAGTCAAATGATTTTCATGAAACTGTGGCGACATTTTTCATTTTTTGGTAAGTTCATCTTTGATTAATGTTTATCGAGATAATTGAAAAAATGAATGCATTAAAATCTCCCCAATCTATTTTTCACTTAAGCATTTGGAAATCTTATTTCCAATGTTTTTCTCCAAGATAAATTAGGTTATATATATGCTTGCCAAACATTCGGGTTTTCAGACAAAATGTCTTGACCGATTTACATCAAATTTCGGTACATGTTAAATTTGCTTATATAGATGATCAAAAAAGTTTAAAGTTAAAAAGAGTTAACTGCGAAGGACTATTTAGAATAATTTGTCATTTATTTCTGTACTACATGAAACCATAGAAAAATGATGGTCACCTTATAAATACTAGCATTTTGCCATCCTATCCTCTTATCTTGCAAATCGTGACCATATACAAAGTTGTGCTTGGTAAGAAGTATTTGCAGTCAAATGATAAACAGTAAAAGCTAGATGAGATTACCAAAAAGGTGATTATTTTGAATGAAGAAAAATGGCTCAGGCTATTTAGTCATGTTAAAGTTACTCAACAATCTTGATTAGATTGGTCACTTAGCAGTTACCAATCTAATCAAGATTGTTGAGTATGCTTTCTGCTTACCTGGGGCATAAGCACAATCAAAGAGTATTGATAAATCAATTCACGTGCGCGAACTGAGTTAACACACAAGTTTCCACCGTGAGAAAATTATGCCGAGATTTAAACGCGTTTAAAAGTGCAATACGCGAACGGGATTTTATAAAGGTGGAACCGTGATAGTCTGATGAAGAAAATTATTGTTTTCGTAGTCTAAAACAATTAAGCTGAATACTTTATCCAATTGAAGACCATCATGTTAGGAAGCTTATGCATGTTAATGTTTTGAGATTCACTAATTTTCCATTGTTGTGGAGTTTACAGAGATAAATGCCAACTCAAAAGTCGGTGTCTCTTATTTGATCATAATTCCGAAATTACTTAGTGGTTGGCTGAGTAGCAAAATTACGATGCGGTAGCAGTCTAACTTTTATATATATTTTAGTAGTTTATTTAGTTTATCAGTTGTTCATGTTAAATTATAACAATTATTCATTTAGAATTGAATTTTCATCCTTTAATTATTTTTATATAAAGTATTAATCATTTTTTAACTAGGAAAATTTTGAATCAAAAGCAGACTTGTGTTACTGAAAGTTCTTTTCAGAAAAAATAGGTAAATTGAAGAATCTTAGCTCTGTGGCTTTAATTATCACCAAACATCTGATAAGGAAAAAAACGATAAAAAGAAAAACGTATCTCTTTCAAGGAATTACAATATAAAATTTAAAATTAAAAGCTGTATAAAAATAAATAATTAAATAAAAAATTCTGAAAATTCGGTTACATTAGGGGGCGTATGCACATATTGGAAACATACAAAATATTCATCTTAATGCTCTTACGAAGTTTATGTAATGTTTTAGATTTTTTTCGCCAAAAAGTAGGAAAAATGAAAACAATTTTAATTGTCTTATTTTAGTAGCGATAAATACTCCTATAAGTCGTGAAAAGTACAAATGATAAGTGTTAAAATTGTAAAAAATATTTGTATACATAAATTTTAAACATAACTATCATGTGTCAAATAATCTTGCATTTCTTTTGAAAAAAAAAAACTTTTAGAAGGAATCCTCAGTAAGCTGCAATTAGGAGTACTTCTTCCTTTTTCGAGGTGGAGGTGATAAACATTTATAAAAGTAATGAAAGTTCAATATAAATTATAACCATTTCATTCTATTAAAAAAAAATTCAGTGAAGATCTTAAATTGCAGTGAAGATAAATTCATTGTAATCAAAGGAAGTTTCCAAATTCTATGATTACCTTAAACTAAAATTGAGTTAGAGAAATAAAACATGATTTCATAAATGTATTAGCTTGTCATACTTGAATGTTTTAGTTAAGGAAGAGTATTTTTATCTTAGTTATTTCTTAATACTGGTAAAATAGAGTAGTAAGGTATACAAATTTTGAACTTGGTCTTACTGGTTTAGTGGTACGATTCTTTGCAGCATTAAGTCCCAGTCACTATAAGAACACTGAAAGATAAATGTGCTTCTTCTTGTACATTTACATGCAAATCTTTTGGGGTGGATATTTGGCATTTTTCTGGGTTTCCTTTCTTGTAACATGTTAATTCTACCACTATCTGTGAAAAGTCCTCACAGATGGTAATTGATGTAGTGGATTTTAAAAACATCTTAACTTTTTTAACCATTTGATTGTCCACTATGCTATGCCAAAATATTATGATAAATTTTTTTAACATAAGAATTTTTTAAATATTAATATAGCTACTCCAATGTGTAGAAATCTTAAAAATTTCTCAAACTTAATTTGTTATAAAAAAAATTCTGGTCCCTGTTTTAAAATTAGTAGTTGTATTAAAGTTAGTTTTAAAATTAAATTTTCTGTAAATATTATGACAATATCTTCAAAATTTTGTTTATTTTAGAATTTACTTTTTGTTTATGCATAACATGGAAAATATTAACATAGCTATTAAATGTGTTTATATATTCCGTAATTATGTTTGAATTAATATTTTTATTTTACTGATATGTTAAATGATTTTTTATATTCATCTTTATTTTAAATTTAATTACAATAAAGACCGTATTTTTCAATGCAATTTATAATATCTTATGACTTTTTGGTTACTTACATATAAAGAAAATATATGAAAATTTTCATTTTGCTAAGCGGAATAGCTACCTTAGTTTTTGTTAATTATTATTTGTATCATTAATCAGATTGTGAATTATCTTTCATGTTTATTTTAAATAGTTTGCTGAAATATTTATCATGTCATATTATGTTCGATCATATTCATTTTAATTTTAAAATAAAATGAAAATAATTTGAATAAAAAAGATTTTAAACAAAATGTTTCAATTATATAAATAAAGGGTTTTTTAAAGCATTCTTGAATATTTTTAACAACTATAAAAATTATATTGTAAATGTAAAAATAAATAATTGAATTGAAACTATTTCATAAATATTTTAAGAAAAATTTAAAAAATTCTTGGAAATTTAATTTAAAAAATAATAGTTAAAAAGGCAAAAATAAAATACATTTTTTAAAATTAAAAATGCCTTTTCTTTAAAATTTAATTTGCTAAATATATTGAATTAATTATTCATTAATTTATATTAAGTAGTTTTTGAAAAAATTCACTTAACAAATTCAAATTATTGGCTTGGAACTAAAATATGTCATATAAATTTCTAAATAAAATTTATGTGTACTAAAAATCACAAATTTATCAAACTAAAATAAAATTAAATTTCAAAGATATTAATTAAAAATTGAGTAGAGATGTTAGAAATGTAAAGATGGAAAACATTGTTTAGTAATAGATTTTAGAAAATCATTTTGACTTGTTACTTACAATTTTTTTATAATCAAAATTGAAAAATTTTTATTAAAGCATTTATTAGAGAAGAAGGCTTTAAAATTTAATGCAAGAAGACTGTAAAAGGAAAGGAAGATTATTGATTATATCTTTGATTTTATTCCATTTTCACATTTTATTTAATCACTATAGTTTTGTTTCAATATAATGGCTTTCGTCAAAGTTAACATTGTGTTGTCCTACCTGTGATTCAAATTTTGTAACAAATAGAAAAAATAAAATTATTTTTAGAAGAAACATAAAGGTTTTCAATATAGGTGTTAAATAAAAAATATTTAATTTGAACATATACAAACTACATTGATTCTTAAATAATTATAAAATTGAAATATAGTATTTTAAATATAATAAATAAAATTAAATAACATTTTTTTATATTTATTTATTATTTTTATCAAATTATTGTGCTGTGCTTGTAGTTGAATGTTTAGCATTTTGGCTTTTAATTCATTTACTTGTGGCCTTCAATTTAATTACTTGGGATTATTTTGTTTTTTAAGTGGTTTGGAATTCACCTTAAATTGTGTGTTCTGGTCAAAAAATTACTTGACTTTTGTATGCTTTAAAAAAAAAAAAAAAAAAAAAAAAAAAAAAAAAATCAAGCTAGTCATTCTATGCAATGCAGACCATTTAAATTTTCTTTATGAAATATTCAAAATGCATTTCAACTGCATAATTTATTTCTATTAAATATGTTATATTTTTCTTTTCCATTGATTAAAAAAGTAGGATACCTTTTTTGGAAATCAGGATCAAAACATCACTCTCTCTCATGATATGTATAATTAATTCATTGTATATAATTTTAAATCTCTTCATAATTTTAATTCTTGGCGGAAAATATGGAAATTTTATGATCACTTAAAGCAAATTTATGTTTAAGAAACTTTGACTGAAAACTTTCTTTATATATATATATATATATATATATATATATATATATATAAATATATATATATATATATATATATATATATATATATATATATATATATAATTAAAAATTATAAATGAATAAATTTGTTGATATTGCAAATTGAACAGCTCATATTCTTTTTTAAATTTGCATTTTTTATTTTAAATTATCTTAAAAACAATATGAGAAATCACAGCTTGTAAAATACTTCCTTTTTAAGACATAATTATTTCTCATTCTGCCTTTTAATGAGTCACATATTTATACTTATTGCTAAAATCTGATGGGCTTTATGATAATTTCAATTTTTTCACTGTTGAAATTACATTTTAAATATTGCAATTAAAGTTATCTTCTATAATATCTCTACCACTAGAGGCTTCATAAGATAGTGTTAAAAACATTATTGCTCACACTTATTAAAATAGAGTTTTTTTTCCTACGTCAGGAATTGGCAGCATCGGCCATTTTCCTTCTAGCAGCCCAATACAAAGTAGCCTCTATATTATAGTTGTCAAGCATGAGAGAATTAACGTTTTCCAGAGATGGGCAAATGATCAAATGACTAAAATTCATTGCTTCTCCTGTGAAACACAGTGGCAATCAGAGGAGTTAAAAATGCATATACGACAAAGATGATCTCGAAGGTAGTCATGTCTACTCTGAATTCTAAAATTTGCACTGAAAATTTGTCGTGGGATATCCATAGGAATAGAAGTGTGTATCAATTTAGACCACACTTTTTCTGTACCCTCTGCTTTATGGCATTTTTTTACAAAGGCATTTGTTGTTTTGGTAATTTCAGATGAAACTCAATTGTATGAGAGAGACAAAGAGGGATGTGGGAGCAGGCATCCCTGTTTTGCTAGTCAATACACTCTCTCATTGCCAGGTATATTGCAATGGCTGGGAATTCACTGAAAGAAAAGAATCCATCCATCATTAATAAGTTTGTCTATATGTATTTTTGTTTGTTCTTCACGTTTTGATTCACAAGCCTGAAAGGAGCAGAGTGATAGGATGGCTGCCTGCGAGTCAGTCAACAAGAAGATTGAGATTATCAAAATAGTGACTTGATGAAAAATCTCATCTGGCAGACACCCTGACTTGCCCATTATGAAATGCCTTTGAAAGGTCTGGAGATTACTTGTTCTGGACTTATTGACACACCAGCAGTCAACTGTGCTAAAAAATTTTCTCACTTTGTTTGTTTGTCAGAACACTATTGGGCTGTCCATACCAGACTAATGGTAATTATGCCAAGGTCTGGTGTAGGTTAAAAAAAAACAATTATCTATTTAAATAAAAAATAAGCTACTTATTAGTACTAAGTTAATTTTCATAATAATTTATTCATATTTATCAAACAACAGCGTGTAAGAATATTTTATGTAGCTTTGTAAACAGTAGTCAATATCTTGATAAAAGCATTAAATCAATAATGAAAATATTATTCTTTAATAATGATTTGTTCTTAATTAAACAAGCAGAAATTTGATTTCATACATAAATAAAATAAAGAAAATGTATCATAAAAACACTGAAAGTATATAACATACAAAAAATGCATTTTTACATAATTAATTATAAATTTTGTTCTCACCTAAATGTATCGTCAATGCATGGATATTATACAATGTTAATAATGTAGAAATTTTTTCAAATGTAATCTGCCAAATACTATGTTTTACGTAAGTTAAAATGTTTACTTATGCTTTACATAATTAAAAATAAATTGTAATTTTAATGACTCTTCATTTAAGCAACTAATTCTCTTCCTTTATTATATTTTATTAAAAATTGCAATGATTAAAAATGTATATATAACACTTAAAACTACATATGAAGGAATTCATTCAGCCACTATAAAACATTCTATGAGTATATTAATCCATTTAGCAAACTGCATCAATGATTAGGAATCATTATTTTTATTTATTTTATACACGTTTGAAAATTTATGTCAAAGATTAGTTTAATAACCCTTTATTATTAATAAAGTCACAAGCATCATGGTAGCTTAATTCTTATTAAGATATTGAAATTTAGATTTGATTTACAAATAATATTTGAAAGGATTTATCTATTTCTTGCAATTGTAATAGACCGCTTAAGGAATTTTTAATCATTAGAAGTTGTTTGATTCATTCAGGGACTGCCATGTCTGTAAAGTCAATGTACATTAATTGATTACAACATAATTAACTTTCTTTTCTATTGTGGTTTAAAAACATTTAATGTTAAGATGGTTTTTAGTCACCTTAACGAATTAGTATTATCACAACCTTAACGATTTAGTATTTGTCTTATGATTTTATAAAACTTGCTTTTAGTTTTAATAGTGAGTAAATTGCAATATTCCACAAGAAAATAGGAATCATTACAACTAACTGAAAAGTATCAATCATGATAAACACTATGAAAACTATATATGCTCAATGTTTTATATTGAGTCAACTTCTACAGATAATAAAAATGAAGCAAAACTAATCCTATGTAATTTAATTGGTGAGAGATCACAGAATGTGCTGAGTTGTAAAAAACTGGATTTAAGAAAACTTTCAATATAGTTTTAAAATATGAATCCTATGTATTATTGAAATAAAACATCAAAAAATAAAATTCTTTGATGGAAATGTCTATTAATATTTGTCCAAGTAAAGTTATATTTGCTTTATTTTGTTTTCCATTTCAAAATTTTCATTTTACAAATGAAAAAGTTCCTGTATTTTTGGTTAAATGTTACTCTCAGAGCTTTAAATGGGAGATAATAGCATACAAGGTAGTGTCCTGGATCCCCGTTTCTGATAGAAATATATTTTAGGTTGTCAATCAAATAGGAAGTTTGTTGTGAAGTAGAGAGGGCTGCCAAAAAAGTTTTTGTCCTGTGCCTAATTTATTGTTAATTGGGCACTGGTTACTCTTAAAGCATTTACTAGTTTGATAAAATGTGTAGTAAAATCAGATAATATATGAAGTTAAAAATAATATATAACAAATTACTGAAGTTGTTTTATTATAAATTGACTACTTTGACTGTAAAATAATATGTTTGATTTCAATTATGTAAGTATATAAATAATAGTTTATAAGAATAAAAATAAAATTAGTTTTCTAAGAAGGATTTTTCATTTTTAGATAAAAATGTGTACTGCTATTGATTTTATTATGAAAGTGACAACTCATGATATGCATACTGGTGGTGAACCTGTACGCATCATTGTATCAGGATTACCAAAATTACAAGGTTCTACAATTTTACAAAAGAGAGATTGTGCTAGAATTCATTTGGATTACTACAGAAAGTTTCTCCTGAATGAGCCTAGAGGTCACAAGGATATGTATGGAGCTATTTTGATGCAAGATAAGCTATTTGATGTAAATTTTGATGTGATTTTTCTTCATAATGAAAGTTACAGTACTATGTGTGGTCATGCTGTAATAGCTCTAGGTCGATATGTAGTTGATAAAGGATTAGTTAAGCCATCTTCACCAGAAACAGAAGTTGTATTTCATTGTCCATGTGGACCAGTGAAAGCAAGTATTCAGTATAATGATGGTTTGAGTGGACTTGTCTCTTTTCAAAGTGTACCTGCTTTTGTGTATGCACTTGGTAATTGGTTTCATAATACTAATATTTTAATACCCATAAAATTTTGTTTGCTATGATGATTAAATGATTAAATCGGGAAATTAGAGTCTAAACTGGCACCCTTTTTCTCGATGATTTGTTTGTTGCTCAAAGGTAAAAGCCCTATCAAATCAGTAGCTTCATGGCACCTCCAGTAAGATCATCAAAGTGAAGTATCACTAGCTGCAGCTAATGACTGGGAAGATGACCAAACTTACCGGATTGGTAGAGGTCCGTGCCCACATTAAACTGTGACGTAAAAAATCCTTCTGCTGGTGCGCTGAGGATGAGGAAAGGAGTTTGAAACTCAGGTGTGACCTCATCACCTAACCGTGATTCAAAATTACGATGCGTTTTTTGATAAGCGAATATTCCAAACCGGTTAACCTTAAGGTACATTTCTGCTGTTATTTGTACAGCTATGCATGTATGTCATTTAGAGATCGATTTCTGCACACTAGAGCTAATTTGACTAGAACTAACTGTTTCAATTATATTACGAACTACAACAACCATAAAAGTTCAAGTTGGGATTCGAAGATATGAGCTATTGAACTGAAAAGACTAACAATCCAGCTGCAGTTCAGACCCTCTTTTCGACGCCACACGGGTAGAAGGACATAGGATGGGATGGAACTTTAAGCATAAATAGGAATTTTCGGTAAAACTGGGTATTACGGTCTCACCTTGGCGAACTTTTTTTTCGCTAAGTGCCCGAGATGGGTTCTTTTGAAAGTATGAAAATAAACTTTTAATAAAAATTAAATAATAAAAAACAATAAAATAAAATCGTATTTTATTGTAAAATTGTAAAAAAATATTTTCACATTCATATTTTGTAAATAAAATAAAATTGTATTTTATTTACAAAATATGAATGTGAAAATATTTTTTTCAAATGCCAAATAGACGATAAAGCTTCCTTTGCAGTATACCTTCATTTAAAGTAACCTCCAATTGCTGGTCTGGTTCTAGATTGAAAAAGGGGATTCCCCTGTTTCTTCCCGACGTGGAATTCGCATTCGTATTTGCTATTGTTACGCGAAACGGAAACTGACTTCACATTTGTAGGTAATATTTCAGTAATTGTTTATGTACTTGATTGAATTTTTTTTTTATTTCGTATGTAAAATATTCTTATTAACGCAATTTATTCGAATGAGAATATATTTGTTTTATACTCATTCTAAAAAAATATATATATTTTGTTTGTGCATAAATTTTCCAATATTAGACTCCAATTTTTTTCTATTTAGTTATTTATTCTATTGCTATAATATAAATTCATTGACTTATATTTGTTATATGAATTTATTTTAACATTGTTCGAATATGTATTATCTGGAATAATTCATATTTGAAGGTAAAATTTCATTCATTTCATAGTATGATGTCAAATTTTAGATTTTGCTTGTAAAAGAGTTTTTTGATTACGTAATTTATTTAATTTGTGGTACAGTTTCTTTAAAAAAAATTTTGAATATCGTTTTCTAACTTTTTATGGTTATTTATTTTCTGGAGTTATTTATATAGTTTATTTGTATTAAATGTTTCGATTTTTCAGAATAAATATTTGATAGTGATTTATATTAAAATTATTGTTTCTCTTGTGATATTTTTATCGTTGATAGTAATAACTTGAAAATTTAATTCACTTAAAATACATGAAAAGATAATAAATAAAATCAATCGCAGAATAATATAAAGGAAATATCACACGCAAAACATTTAATAAGTGATTTGTTATTACTTAAAATTATTATTAAATATTGGATGCATGTGTAAATTACAAGGAAAATTTATTTAGTAAGCAATATGTTTGTTACTTAAGTAATTTTAATTATTAATAAATCCTGTCAAATATATGTGTACATACACATGATACCTGTTTTTAAAGTTCAATTTGAAACACTGATAAATAAATTCTTCATTTATAATATATATAAAATAAATGCGATAAATAATGCAAAAATGAAAAGAAATATAATTTATGCTTAAAATATTTGACGAATATAATTCATACTATGTTCAATTAGATTATCTAAAACATATGTTTTGCTTAAATAGCCAATTGTCCGATCATTTGAATTAAATAAATGTTTTGCATAAATTATACATTATTCTCTTAGTGTGAAATTGTGTTTTGTGCATGATGATTAAATATTTTTGCTATTAATTTTATTTTGGAAATAAGAATCATAGAATGAAAAGAGCATACACACAGTGATCGGTTTTATATTTCTTCTTTTCATTTTAATATATATATATATATATATATCGGGATAAATTATTTATCAATTGAATAAAGTTTTTTATCGACTAATATCGATATTAATATTTTATTTAATAAGCAAGGATTTTTGAAAATAAATTAATATCGTATTATATAATATATATATAAAGATTACGATACTGACTCTTTATTTTCAAAAAAATGTAAGCAGTATTTGTTGTGCGTCCTTGCTACTGTGGAACAGTGAGAAAAAAGCGTTTTATCTTTCAGTATTTATTTCCAAAAGTGTGCGTGCTTGAAAATTCCTCATATTATGACTCGTTACGTGTTTATGTACATGAGAATAGGAAATCTATCAGAAGGCATATACAGAACAGATATTGAAGCAGTTTGTGATACTCATCATGTATTAGGCTATCCTCTACATGATCTCAATACATTTTGCGATGTGGAGTTTGAATATTCGAAGCCTATTTCTAAAATTGTGTTAATTTTGTAGAAAATAAGTTGTTTTTAAAAGAAATGTTCTTCACTAAGAAATGAAGATGACTTATAAATATTTTTACACATAAAAATTCGAAGTATATTTATGTTAAAAAAGAAGAAAACAAAATTTTACAACAGTCTAAATGACTTTTAATATTTGGGATACTAAACACGTGTTATTTATTTATTATTATTTTGCTTTTACAACTATTTATGATCGATTATTCATCAATTTAGTAGAATATTCATATAGTTAATATACATTTAAGGTCTTTCCAACTCGAAATTTTGATACCTTTGAAGTAGAAACCATAAATGACTAGGTTCAAATTGGTACAGAAATTTTCTCATGAATTGATCTCTAACTGTTGAGAGAGAAAGATGAACAGAGAGAGGTGATGAATATATTTAACTGTCCATGACTTTAACAAGACAACTATTTCTTTGTTGTTATATAGACTATATACCATTTTATTATTTAACATAACAATTATTGTTCTAAGATATTTACTCCACATTTTCCCCGGAGAACTGCTCATAATAGCGAACCGTATTCACGTGATACAAAAAGATTTATATTTTAAAAAAAACCATTATTAAATTATCTACGTCTCTACTTTATAATGCGAACAAAAATCAAGGATTATTTTATTTTTTAACATAATTGTCAGTAATCTTAATTAGGGATTGTACATACTTCTAGTGTACCTTCCATATAATGGTTAAAGAAATTTCTTCAAACTTGGAAAATTCCTAAACTTTCACCTCGATTCATGCCCATCTAGGAACCTAAATGTGATAGCAAAATTTTAATTTCAATGACTCCAATATTATTAGTTCCAACACCATTCATTTCCGTTTCCGATATAACTGTACTTCAGAATACTTTTATGTAATTAATAATTGACCATTGTAGCCTGATTGGTAGGACGTTATTCTGACTATCAAAAGGTTCTGAATTTGAGAGGCTTAGCCGAAGATCATTTGGGTTCAGTAAAATCGACTAAAGCACATTAAATATGTTATTTTTTCGATGTCCTCCAAGTGAAATGATATTTCCTTGGATGGCAGGTCAATTATTGCGGGATCTTCTGCTTGGCCCTTGCTTCTAAATTATGAAGATTCCCAATCAACTGCTTCCACCTAATTGGAAGATCTTCTGGGTTGAGTGCGACACTCTATGAGTGCAGTATTAGGAATTGTTTAATGTGAAAAATGTACATTGGATTCCTCGTTGGTTGGGTTGGGTTTTATGGCGCTAAGTCTAAGAATGGACATGCTGCGGCAAGAGTTTAAAAAAAACCCGAACAATAGTAAAAGTTTTAAAATAAATATGTGCATATAATATATATGTGTGTGTGTGTAAAAAAACAGAAAGGATATCAAAATATATATAGATAATTATACAAAATTTAAAATATAAATTAAATAAAATATAAAAAATCTATAACTCTCAAAAAAGCAAATAGGTTTTTGTGATGTGCCTCTTCCAACAAATTAGATGTGGTTAAAAATCTGCTTTGAAAATTTTAAAACGGTAAAGGTTAAAAATAGAGCATAAAATTAAAATATGAAGCACAATATATGGTTCTTGATAGGTTTCATACCAAGGATTTAATTCATTTAATAATTATATCGGTGTGTGAAACATTTGTGTTCCATACGAAGGCAAGTCAAACGTACATTTGCTCATTGTATCGGTGAAATTGATGATGAGGTAAGGGATGGAAATATGCTATTCAGTTTGCGACCTGCATATTCTATATACATCTGTCAAAGAGAACAAATAAAACTTATCCTTACTTTTGTATCGTTTCTCACATAACAGATGGTAGAATTGGTTCCGGTGCAACTGCATGTGCTCTCTGATTTCCATTAAGATCTACGTAGTTTTGTATCCAACAAAATATAAAATTTTATATCCCTTGCCACCAAGGGAAATCATTGCTTTGAAAAATTCTCGACACAACAGGATGATATGTAAAACTATTGTTTCTCAACGCTTCTAAAACAGTATTGCTGTCAGTATACGCACTACGCACTAAAATGTTCATAGTCATCTATATTCACAGGATAAAGAGCGTGGAAAGTAGTTGTGGCTTCAGCATTAAAGATGGAACAGCCGAAGATAGGCTACAATTAAAAGATGTATCATTAATAAAAATTCCACAGTCAGCATGTCCTGCTATCTTAGATCCATCTGTGAATACAGGTTTGAATAATTAATATTAGCAGCAATGAAAAGAAAATTGTTGAAAATCAATAAGTGTTGTGTCCGATTTTCTGAAGTGAGTAAAGGTGTTAATAAAAGTATTTGCTGGGTCATACCAAGACGGATGAGCAAATTTGTCGGTTGATTCAATCTGAATATCACATAGGTCTGAAAGCCACAGATGTGATTTAGTTTGTATGAGAAAAAGTGGGATGCTCATTGGATGAGTATCATATATAGTCTCTTTTAGAGAGGCTTTAGGAATCAGGGATCACATCGAATGATAAGGGGTCAACATAAACTTAGCATAACAATTGAGAGACTTGCTTCATTTGTCTCGGGTCTAATGGTAATTGATGACATATAACGTATGGATGGAAGCCATAACTGATCCATAAACAACAGACCTGTAGTCAATGTGGGATAAGATTAATGAGTGATAAATCTGAAGGAGTGATGTGTGATCTGCATCCCAAGAAGTATTTGATAATACTTTGAGAATATTCAGCGATCGCTCACACTTCTTCCGCAAATATAAAATATGTGGAAGAAAATTTAATTTTCGGTCGAATATGAATCCAAGGAATTTTACTTCACTGACCACATGTAGAGGCGTATTGTTAATGTAAATCACTATCCAGTTTTATCTTTCTGCAAAAATGGACACAACTACTGTTGGCTATCATTTCATGCAACAAGTTTATTAACAACTGCTTGTAAGTGTCTAGCAATTAACCCTATATTTGACCCCTGACATGATATTTGCAGGTCGTCAACATATAAGGTACCATGCCAGGAATATAAATTTTATGAAGTATGCAACTTATGTGGATGTTAAAAAGAATGATGCTTAAAATACTACCCTGAAGAATACTTTCAAATTGATTAAAAGTATCGGAATACGTAGAACTAATATTCAAATTGATTAAAAGTATCGGAATACGTAGAACTAATATGAACTCTAAAATAACTTGAGCGTAAAAAGTTTGGTATAAATATGAATAGATTACCGTGAAAGCCCAAATCGTGCATCCTACGGAGAATTCCATAACACCACATACGGTCGTAAAGCTTCGTTTTGTCGAAGAAAATGGGAACTAGAGGATTCCTTCTCACGAAAACATTGTGGATTTGGTTTTCCAAATATGTTACCTAGAATGGATCTTCCTTTACAGAAACCACTCTGATTAACAGGACTGCATTTATTTTTCTCTAAAACATACGAGACGGAATTGACATTCTACTTCGAGAATCTTACATAAGGAACTCATCAAAGCGATTGGTCGATGGTTAGAAGGATCGTTATCAGGCTTCGAAACCGGAATTATATAGTTTCGCTCCAGATAAATAAAACTATATTTTAAGTTAGAATTCTATTACATAAGCGAAGTATGTTTGATAACGAATCTGGCATTAAATGCCGAAGTATGTGATAGCTGATTCTATCAGATCCTGGACTTGTATTATTAGCATGTAGCAATGCTTTCTTCAATTCCAACATCCGAAATTCGCACTTACAAGGCATGGCTGGTCTTTGGTTGAAACGAATTGATGTTCGCTCAGCCATGAGTCTTTGTCATTAAAAACGAAAAAACTTAAGAATCAGAGCTTGAGACACTAGATAAAGTTTCACTAAGGACATTAGTAATGTATTTATTAGAAGAGTACGTGGCAGTTCCTGTATTTAAAATAGAAAAGGTGAATTCTTTATATTTGGGTGCTTTCACTTTTCTCTATAACAATTTACTGGATGTTGAATATGTAATCGAAGATATGTAACGAGACCAAGATTCCTTCTGATTTCGACGATAAGTTCTTCGAGCTAATGCTTTTGCTCTCTTAAAAGCAATAAGATTCTCCGTTGTGAAGTATCTCCGAAATAACCCCCATAACTTTCTACGTTTCTTGCATTGATGCATCAGCTGCGTTGATAATTACTTCAGTGACTTTGAGAACAGCATTATCATCGATCAAAATGATTTCATCATCGACAAGCTGACGACCGAAAAATGATCGCTGTTATGCAGCTCATTTTCTACTATTGAATTTAACAATGGCAGAAGAGATGGAGAAGAAATGGCAAGATTGAGAGAGTGAAATGTTCTTGTAGGTACGTTTAAGTTTGTCTGCTTATTGGTATTAATCAGGCAGAGACAATTATCAGAAATAAATTGCTCTATCTGACGACTGCAGGAATTTGTATCATTACTTCCCTAAAAGGAATTATGACAATTAAGTCACCGAATAACAAAAATGGAGTTTGCAAGTGATCAAGTAAATCGTATAGTTCATCTTGACGGATGACATCAGACATGTGAGAATTCTCACAGCTACAGCCTGTAAAGTAGTATTCAATAAATGGTCAATACTGGAAAAATTATTAGATGTTAATATACAACACCACCAGACACTGCACAATTATCACCACAGTCTTTTCTAAAGCAATAAAACCCACGCATGGTAATATTACTGGTAGCTTTTAGGAAGGTTTCCTGAAGTGCTACACACGTGGGATTACGAGCTGAAATTATTGACTTGATTTTATCAAAATGTGCATGCAAACCATGGCAGACAGATGGACTTGTCTGAGTACACGCACGACTAAGCATCGCGGATGGAAAAAAGATTCTTATACACTTTTTTTGCTATCTTTAATTTCATAGATCATTTGCTTCTTGATTTAGTAAAAGGAGATTTTTTTAATAAGTATCGAAGATTTTGTAAATTTTGCCTTAACTGATGTCTTGAGTTTACCATAGGGGAAGGAGAAAGCGATTCAGTTTGTGTCTTGCTTGATTTTGTGACCTTCTTAGCAATGGTGGCATAACGAATCCGTGAATATGGGGTACGAGTAGTAATTTTTCGTCGTACCTCAGGATATGACAATTTTTTAATTATCATCTACGAGGTTATTTCTTTTTCCAATATCCATTGTGGACAATTTTGAGTATAGGAGGGCTGGTCACCATGACAAGCCTCCCTCGATGTGCAGTTCCAACAATCGTAGCTAACTGATGCGCAATGAGCGCAAATCAGTTTACCTCAGCAAGCGTTCTTTCGAATATCCAAAACTCTGTCACTAGAAACATTACAAATGATTTGGGATATAAGGCCCCGAACAGGTAAATTTAAATAATCAACTTTAATGTTGTCTAGAAGGTCTGCGGTCGCAAAACTTAGCATAAGATGTTTGTAGATGAACACCTCATCTCTTTTTATTCTAATGCGTTCAACTTCACAGACTTTCTGATTTTTAAGATAATCCAAAATTTCGTCCGTCGTCGTACATTGCAAATCCCTAGCATATATTACGCCATGTGAAAAATTAAGGTTATATGAATGATGACAGTTATTTCAAAGTTTTCCATGGAATGCATTTTAATAAGGACCGCATCTTGATAGTCTGATTTGACTTTTATGAGTAGGTCACTTGAGCTCATCTTCTGAATGCCTCTGACTTGACAAGTATTCCAGAAATACTTTTTTGTATTGGAAAAGGTGACACCGATTTAAAAGTGTCATCTTTTATTACGTAATAAAAATTTTTACATTTATTCCGGCCAGTTGTTTCCCCTTGGGATGAAATATTTGATAAGATTTTTAAAAATAATTTTAGATAGATATTTTTTATTTTCCATTTAAAAAATTAAAACTTCCAGACCTAACCGCACTACCTAGTCTAACAAGGAGATGCAGACCAGCTGCACGAATTCTAGCAAGTTCTATATACGCTCACAGTAACATTCCTGATGGCCTCCATCCACAACGAGTCAATCATCTAGTAGATGTACCGATCGTTTGGTCCATAAATCCGATTGATGTTCTGAAGACCACGGTTCATTTTCCTTTTACCTGAAGCAGAGCCTAAAATAATGTGTTGGTCTGAGGTTCTCAGTTACCAGGACCCTCCTTTCCATGGACCCGGGTCACCACGCACGGTAAACATGCGGATGATTGTTTCTTGAGAGAAGCTAATAGCAACAGGGTAAGGATGGCTGTTGAAGGGGAACCCTCAACCTCTTTCAAGGCAACCATAATGAGAAAGAAGAGGGAAAGAAAGAGCAGAGGAGAAAAGAAAGAAGAGGACAAGTTACTGGGGTACTTCGGGATTCTGACACCCGTGTTTACATAAAGAAGGTAAACCCACTGATGGGGTATTCTTCGTTGGAAAGGACTAATCATTCTCCTTATCGGAATGTAGTGAATTCGAATCCTGAGGTACCGAAGTTCCGTCTTGTTCACTAAAAGCGGCTGAGGCAATATCCTCTAAGTGTAAAATAATATCTCTGGAGTGTCTGACCAAGCCATGGCAGACATGTGCTTGGTTTATGCTTCTAAATTTCAAAGAATCACATTTTCCCTCATAAATTTTCACTTAAGTGGTAGAGCCCATCTTTGAGCTAGGTACGGGGATATATGCTGGAAATAAATCAATCAACATTATCCTTTGCAAAATCTCGGCTTTCTTAAAGTCAAAATCTTTCTTCCACTTCATCTTTAAAGGAGGTCCTTGTTTTTATAGCAACTAATTCATAAAAATAATATTATCTATTATGTATTTTTACAAAGTATTTGCATCTTATCAAGCTAGTTGCGGTGCATTTATTTTAGAATGCTTTATGATAACCTATAAGATAATATTTATGATAGTATTTTTGACGTATGGAAAAACTGTATAGTGATTCAGATCTAACATTTAGATTATTTTGAAACTTCTTCCATCACTTTTATTAGCCAATAATATAATTTTCTTATAAAAACTGAAATTTCTTATAGAAGCTTAGTAGCCTGATTAACATTATTTTATTTTAAATTTGTGATTTCAATACAATGGTATTTAAATAAAGGTAAGGCAATTGTTTTCACTTATATTTACATTTTAAATCTTCTATACACATTTTCATGCATGTTTTGATAATATAAAGTAAAAAATCTCATACATCGTTTTATGTCTATATGCATGCTATTTTTTAAGCATT
The DNA here is from genome assembly GCA_030067965.1 of Latrodectus elegans. Taxonomy (NCBI): domain Eukaryota; kingdom Metazoa; phylum Arthropoda; class Arachnida; order Araneae; family Theridiidae; genus Latrodectus; species Latrodectus elegans. The sequence goes on along the minus strand of CM057813.1, from coordinate 114,569,710 downwards.
TTATATTTGGAGCTGAAAACGTAATGTATCAGATGCTCTTGAAAGTTAAGTCTTGCGAGTATTTTTTCTTACCCATTGTGTTTCTGAGTTCTCCTTTGAAATTTGTGATTTTGTACATGATTAAATAAAATATTAAAATTTTAATTTATGCATTTTTGTGTGGAGATTTTCATATTCTGGTCACGAAATTAGGCTTGACGATTTAAAAACTTCCCTATTTTTAAATCCTTAATAATTCAGTCATTGTTTTTTCTTCAGTATACTCAATCTAATTAATGATACCTATCCACAATAGTAATTTAATCAGTTTGGAATTCTTAATACATTCATAAAACTATAATCATCAATTAGTTTAGTTTTTCAAACAATAGAAACTACATATAACGTGTAAGCTAATTTGTGTTTTGATTAGAATAATTTTATCAATGTTAAAATTCATATACTGTTTGTAATTTTTATTAGATACATATCTGTTCTTAATTAAAAAATTAGATATTGCGAGTATTCGTAGCCAAACGATAGAAGAAGAATTTGATTAGGACTAGCATTTAATTCGGGAAAAATTATTTACATAATTTGATAAAAATCAGACTTAAAATTTTATGCTATAAAAACAAACAGAAAGAGACTGAAAGTACATGATTAACTAGGATATCTTCACAGAAGGTCGTGGTTTAGACTCTTCTATAAATTTCTATCGGAAAAAAAGGATATACTTTGGATAAATGAAAAAGAAGCACATTATTACAATAGCATTTTGTGCCAATGTTCAGCATTTACGCACTAGAATTGTGTGCGTAATCTAATCTGTTTCAGGATAAGTGGAAATTATCGACATTATTTCAGATAATTATTGTCGTAAGATGAAAAACTTTTTTAATGAATTTTTTAACGTTTAATCAGTTTATTTTGACATAGTTCTTCATATACACTGTGTTACTTTATTTTTAAAATACAGGAAAATTTTGTAATTGAGTTGGCACCTAAGTAATCCCATTGTAAGTGTTAAATAAATGCTATATTCTTATAAGTATACTTTTAAACACCTTTACACTTTTATTCATTAATTTTCCTCAAGTGTTGCATTTCAAGACTTAAATGCTATTTAAATTATGTAAAATATTTAAAAAAAAAAAAGTGATAATTAAATTGCACAGTATGTGTTTTCAAATTCAGCTTCAAGTATCAAATATAAAAATTTACTTTTAATTAGCTTAAGTCGTGATTTAAATTGTTTTCAACACACATAATTAATTATAATTTATTATTTAGTACTTGGCAGTCTCTCCCTTTTTTATTTTGTAGATGTTCCTCAAACACAATTAATGAGGAAGAGACTTAAAAACCAGCTTAAATTATACGCATGCTTAAAGAATGATACCAGTCTCCCTGATGTTTCATATATATATATGAAAAATAATGTCAATTAATTATATATATATATATATATTTGAATTCCTTTTTATTATTCAAATTTAACCGATTGTATTGTATATTTATTTTTCAAGAGTATATACAAAATTATTATAGTTATAATTATTTTGTACAGGTATTTTTAAGTGATAGTTGATTGTGTGTGTGTGTTCACTATATTTTCACATTTTAATTTCACTTAGTCTTCTATTAATATGAATCCAGAAAATTTTCTAAATGCATGAGATAGATTTATAGATTTGAAGAGCTGATTTAAATATACACATATTACAAATAAATGTTATAAACCAAAGCAAAGTCTTATTAAAGGACAACTTACCTACCTACCTATATATATATATATATATATATATATATATATATATATATATATATATATATATATATATATATATATATATGGCACTCGATAACCTGGCAGTTCGGATAAGGAATTGTAAGTTAGTCAAAGTACTGTTTGAGACTGACAGAAGAGACAGAAGAAATCGAATTATTGTGTTTTGAGATTATGTGTACAGAAAAAAAAACATAGGAAAAAAAGCATAGAAGAAAGTGAATTTAATAAGATAAATGAAGAACTTTACATTTGTTTACGCCGAACAAGAGAGAAAGGCACGCTAAACTGTAGGCCAATCTTGCAAGAGAAATTTTATGAAGAATTTCAAAAAGATAATGATCCTAAATTTGTCGCAAATACTGGCTGGCTTAATCAATGGAATAAATGCTATGAAGTGCGGCAGCTTAATATTTGTGGGGAAAAAACTATCTGGGGATATGGAGGATATGTCTTAATTTAAGGATAAAATTTTCAGAAATTTATCGAAGTATTATATCTGAAGACCACAAAGCAATTGTACAATTAAGATGAGTCAGGATTAAATTATTTACTGTTACCAATGAAAAATTTTGCTTTCAAGTTAGAAAAATCTGTATGATAAAGAAGCAACGAAAAAGTAACTATCCTAATATGCAGTAATGAACTGGTGAGAATAAATTAAAATTTTTTGGTCTTATAGGAAAATCAAAGATGAGTGGTGTATTAAATGGTGCATTAAATATTGAAATGGATGAACTTTCAATTTAGTACCAAATCCAGTCACTGACCTGAATGAGTTGTGCAGTTTTCAAAGAACGATTCCATGAAGTATTTCTCCCATAAGTTGAGCAATTTTTAAATCTGAAAACTTGTCAAAAAAGGCTATTTTGATTTTTGCTAACGCATTTTCGCACTCATATATTGAAATGTTAAAAAATGGATACATACAAGCAACGTTTTTATGTATCCATTCATAAGCCACCCAGTGTCACAGTGTTATGCATGCTAATAGACTAAGGAGTTTTGGTTAGTCTAATCATGAAAAAATATAGAAGCAAGCTGTTATCCTCCCTTCTTGTTGCACACCTTGATTGTCAAGATCTTATCTAAAACCTAAAGACAACTAACTTATTAGATGTTGTTGCATGAGTGGCGGACGCCTGGAACGAGGTAAAGACATTAACATTAGTTTGTTCCTTGCGAAAACTTCTTGATCACAATGGAAATGAGTTTGTTTGGCATGGTGATACAGAAAATGTGTGTTAACTTCTTGGATATCCTGAAAAAAGAGTTACTGGATTTGCAACGAAAATGACGTCCAACAATAGTTACAGAATGATTCCGAACAAGCGAAACGTCCGATGTAGAAATAATTGCAGCTATTACAGTAAATGAAAAAAAATGGCAGAAAATAATGAAGACGTTCACAATTCCACCTTACTAAAACTAAACTCCGTGGCGCGACAGCCCATGTGGGCCGAGGCCTATAATGCCCATAACTGTTTTCATGACCGAGGGAATTCCACCATATAAGCTCCTAAAATATCACATAGTTAAGGATCTTAACTTTGTCGAAACTGCTCGTAAGTATTTTTAGCAACAAGAGGAATCGGTTATGGACTTATTATTTCTTCGTCTTCATAATGAAGCAGCAAAAACCTAAGTGCTGTGGGAGACAACAAGTTATTATACATTTCTTAGAAAGAAAGAAAAATTGCCAGCTTTTGGAAAGTCGGCTAGTTAATTTTTATCATAGACAATTTTATGCCATTCATAAAGTACTTTTCTGAGTCTCTTATCAAGTAAATTATTATACATGCTATGCATTAATTTTTATTTTTACGCTGTAAAGACTATACCGTCATAAGGTACGTTTTTTAATCCCATTCCCGATAACCCGACTTTTTCTCAAACTCTTCGGTTCTCATTAGGTCGAATTTTCGGGATTCTACTACAAATATACTACAGAAAGGAATTAATAATAATTCATGTTTTTACAATCATTATGTTAACTATGTCAGCAAATTCGGCCCAAAGAAGCGATGGTTCACTGGATTTGTCAGATTTAGCATTGGTTTATTTTCCTTGTTCTTAACTTAAACCTGATCAAAAAGAAATTGAATGTTGTGGAAATGTAAAGGCTTTGCGTATCAGTCATTTTATCTGGAGTCCTGAAAACGAATTTTCTGATCTTACAGAAATTAGAAGTTTTACATAGAATGCTAAGAATTATGTACTAAAAATTTAAAATTTACTTTATATTATTTGTAGTAGTTTTATAAATATTAATTCGATTTTTTATGAAGCAACTTGTATTAAAAAGTAATACGGTAAATAAACAATAGCTAACAGAGTTATTATAATATATCTGACACTGACAGAAATCACGAAATTTTCTTTGTATTTTTAATACAAGTTAATTTGAGAAAATTTAGTTGTCAACTTGTTTTAAAAAGAAGTCAAACTCTTGTTCATTTAATATAACTTTTTCCAAGATATCTTTTTTCTCACTTTAACTGATCGTAACTTTCACTTAAAGAAATGTTTTAAAATGATGTATTTAATTTTTTTAGTATTTTTCTATTATCAAAATCACATACTAACTAAGCCTATAAATTATCGTGTCGTGGTAAATGAACTACCTTGGACGAATGCTAAATTTTCTTTCCATCTTTTATTTTATCAATTAGGCATAAGAATTCAGAAAAGAATTTTTTCGATATTCTGCTCTTCTTTCAAATATATATACATATAATTTTTTAATACTTTTTTCGATGTTACTAAATTTTCGACTACTAAAATAGTTACACATGTATTAATCTCAATGTGGACAATACATTAAAGAATTTCAACTTAGAGAGGATTCCCTTGTATACTTCTAACAACTGGAGAAATATTTTCAATATCATAAATACATTTTGTTTCATGTTTGGACTTTAAAAATAACTTTTAACAAACCAACGAGTTTGCGTTAAAATACTCTTTTGCCATTATCTGTTGTAGCCATGAAAACCTATGAGTAAACATCAAGATTAAACTGCTTTTTTCCCAATATCTTGCTGAATTTGGCTGAGGTTGTATTCCTCATTATCGATGTTTTTAATATCGTAATTCCTGATGTACTATTTTTTTTCTGTCGCCTATTGTTGATTTCTAAGTTTAGTCCTGATAAAATGTTGTAACCTCTTTTGTTAGTGGTAAAGTCATTATTACACTGACCTTTTGCGGATGTGTCTCTGGATTAAGATATTTCTCGGCAGTCTATTGGCACACTTTACGCACCTTCGTTCATGTTTACATATATGTTGTGAATGAGCATCGGTCTTGTTTTCCGTTGCAAAAATAGACTTTTACTTAAATCAAATTATGAGAAAAATTTGTCCATATTAACAACATTGTTTTATATTACATTAAAAATTCTGAGTCAAATAATGAATAAGTAATTTGTTGCTATAAGTTATTAATTGATATAAATGTGCGTTTATATATATACACTACTGGCCATTAAAATTGCTACACCAAGAAGGCGACATGCTGCAGACGTGAAATTTATACGAAAGGAAGAAAGTGCTGTGATATGCAAATGATTAGCTTTTCAGCGCATTCAGACAAAGCAGGCGCCAGTAGCGACACCTACATTGTGTTTAAATGAGGAAATTGTTCAGCCGGCTCCTCATACACAAATTACATTTGAACGTTGTTGCCTGGGGAAAAGTTGTTGTGATGCCTCGTGTAGGAAGGAGAAATGCGTACCAACACGTTTCTAACTCTGATAAAGGTCGAATTGTAGCGTACCGGGATTACGGTTTATCTTATCGCAGTATTGCTGCTTGCGTCGGTCGAGATCCATTGACTGTTAGCAGAATATGGAATCGATGGGTTCAGGACGGTAATACGGAACGCCATGCGGGATCTGAACGGCCACCTGATACTATCAGCCGAGAAGACAGGCATATTATCCGCATAGTTGTAATGGATCGTGCAACCGCGTCACGAGCCGTGAGTCAAGAAACGGGGTCGTTTGGAAGACAACAAGTGTCTGCACGAACAGTTCGACGACGTTTGCAGTAGCATGGACTCTCAACTCGGAGACCATGGCTGCGGCTTCCCTTGACGCTGCGTCATAGACAAGAGCGCCTTCAATGGTGTGACCAACGACGAACCTGGGCGCACGAATGAGGAGACGTCATCTTTTCAGATGAATCCAGGTTCTGTGTAGATCATCATGATGGTCGCATCCGTGTTAGGCGTATCAAGGTGAACGCACACTGGTAGCGTGCATTCGTCATCGTCATACTCGCCCATCACCTGGCGTGATGGTATGGGGTGCCATTGGATACACGTCTCAGTCACCCCTTGTTCGTATTGACGGTTCTTTGAACAGTGCACGTTACATTTGTGGTGTGTTACGACCCGTGGCTCTACCCTTTATTCGAGCCATGCGAATCCCTACGTTTCTGCGGGATAATGCCTGTCCATATGTTGCCGGTATTGTACAGACCTTCCTTGATACGGAACATGTTCGGATGTTGCCCTGGCCAGCACGTTCTCCAGATCTTTCACCAATAGAAAACGTCTGGTCAATGGTTGCCGAGCGACTGGCTTGTCACCAAACGCCAGTCACTACGGTTGATGAACTGTGGCATTGTGTTGAAGCCGCATGGGCATCTGTACCTGTACATGCAATCCAATCTCTGTTTGACTCAATGCCCAGGCGTATAACTGCTGTTAGTACTGCCAGATGTGGTTGTTCTGGGTACTGATTTCTCAGGATCTATCCAGCCAAATTTTTTGAAAATTTAATCACTTGTTATTTCTAGTATAATATATTTGTCCAATAAATATCATTTTGTTCACAGGTGCCCACTGGGTAACGACAAATGAGTAGCAGCAGTTTCTAGCCTTATGGCATGGGATTCGTCACCCAAGTGGAAAAAAATTTATAATTACGGTCAAAAGCTCAAATAAAATGTTTCAAATTCTCTTATAAACATCCTAATTTTCTGATATTCTTTTAGACATTTTCAAAAATCTAAAAATTAAAGCATAATTTGTTCTCTAGATTTTAATATTAGTAAACTTCATTTTGATTGTAGAGAATTCAGAATATTTTTTCTCTCAAAAAAGCTGCTGTCATGGTATTTCTTGAATAGAGAAACCTTTGTGTTAGTATTTTGTTGGAGTTTAGTTTTGTCATTATTAAAACATATGAACAAATGCGTTTTAAACTAAATTCGGATTTTAAACAATCATTATATGCATTTAAAATTCGAGTTCATGTAATAGTAATAACAAAACAAGATTAGAATGATAACTTTCATGGACAAAATATCCAATGTAGCTATTTTATAAGATGAATCCTTATATTTTTCGCATATTTCTATTGTAATTTTAAATTACATCTTGTATATTTTTGCATGATTATATAAATTTATTATTTTAATTCTTTTTATAGAGTCGTACCTCTGGTAGATCATTTTCTGCACAATGGAATACATTGGTATGCTAATATTTATTTAATGTATACATTATTGTGAATAGTTAAATATTAATATTAAATGTATACATATAATTTCATTTTTATACACAAATATAAGGAAATAAAAATCTTCACAGTTAATAATATAATATTTAAATGTCAATTGAAATAAACATTACACATAATTGCTATTTATAAGTACAATTACACTTATTGTCCACAAAATTTAATACGTACTTATGGAACAATAGAAACATTGAATTGTGTTTTACGATGACTATGCTTTGTACTCAAGGATTCTAAATTATTAAATAATATTCTAACAACTTGAAAGTTTTTATTTTTGTGCAAAATTGTTATTATATTTTTAAATAGTGCATAAAAATTAAAAAATTAAATTAATTTGTACACAAGGATTTATTGTGTATGTATATTGTTAGAAACAAAAAAGATTTTTACATGTATTTTTTAAAGTCAGAAGCATAGAATTAAAGATAATTTTACCCATATTATCATTTGGATGGAGCAACTTTTAAGATTTTTTTGAAGTAACAGTACCATTGTATTTGTACAAATTTACTGTCTAGATGTAAGTGAATATAAAATTAAAAAAGCTAGAGTTTTTCTAAGAGTGCATCATATGTAGTCTATAGTAATTTGCTAGTAAAAATTGGTGTGGAACATAAGCTCTGCACTATCTTTGAAATAAACTCGTCTCTCGTTACTGCAAATAGTCTGAAACTTTCCATTTTGATTGTATAAATAAGAGTCTATAGTGAGAGACGTAATTTTAACAAAAACAAGACAGAAAAACTACTGTTATAAGAATATAATAACTACTATTTACTTTTATATGATAAATATTTATACCATAAGTATATTTTGAGTATAATAAATACTTACTACTGTAAGTATTTTTACTAAAGTCAATATAGTATTTTCCAGTGATTCATATCAAATTTCTTGCAGAAAATACTCCAGGTTTTTTTTGTTTATCTACACCTATCTATATATATGTGTGTTTGTGTGTATTTACTCATTTCTTCCCACAACTAAATAATGTCCTATAATTTATCATTCAAATTTTCCTACTGTCCAGCGCAATCCATATCTTCCTATATTTTAATCAACTTCTTGTCTTTCTGTATGACACTGAAGTGGAAATTGCATCCGGTCTAATTTAATTATCTTGCAAGCAATCATCAAAATGTCTAATGCAGTGTGGTTGTTGTCAAATCAGATAGCATGTGGCATTGTATACTACACTCGTTTGTTATGTCTATTTTTGAGTTCCATACCGTGTTGAAAGTGCACTATGCATCACTGTAGGTAATGCTTATCAGTGAGTTATTATAGCTACGAAATTTGTTTGCATAATTATTGTTATGTAAATCTATTTTTCAGAATTTATCTCTGCATTTTTACATTATCGCTGTCAAAATTAGTGTTGTGGTTAATTTTTTATTACGATGTACTATATCCTTGACAAAACTATAAATGAAAGTCCAGCTATTCTTACATTAAAATGATATTTCTCGGACCACATGTACTCAACTGTAGAGAGATCCATTACTTAATATAACTAACTATCGGTGGATGTTAGAGAAAAAGCTCGTTGATGACATTTCTATGTATTTTGTAATAATCTGCTGCAATTTTTATGACATTATACTATCATGGTAAAAATTAGATTGCTTAAGTGCGTTATATTAAATTACGTGTCGAAAAATTCTCCAAGCTTTATTGCTCGTCACTAACAACTGCTTCTAAATATATACTTGAAAACAAAATATTGCTTTCTGTAAGATTCTAGGAATATTCCGCTTATCTTTTTCCTTTTTTATATCTTTTCGATTAAAATTGCATTATGATAATACTATATTCAATCCATCAATGAAGGAAAGTATATTTTAACTACGCACTGCATTAAAATAAACATGTTTGTCATTAACCTGCTACTTATGATTGGATGCGACACACAAAATAGCATTGTAAAAAGTGTATTTTAGAAATATTGTATTTCTAACTAAATTTATTTATAATTCATTTGTTGAAATTTTTAAATTTTATTTTGTAACATCTTAAAATAAGAATTCTTCATGGAAATAAAGGCAATAATTGTGTCACTTAATATAAATGATTAAAAATGATTTATTGATTGTAAGTGTTAGGTTGACATTTCCTGTAATGTCAACCTAACACTTAAAATTAATTTTTACAAAATAAGAATAAATCGAAATGTGCTTTGTAAAAGAACGTTTTTTTTCTTCCTTTAAAAGCAGTAAATAGCTAGTGGAAGTCTAAATGTTAAAATTTAAAAACAATATTTTTTTCAGCTTACGGAATTGGAGCTGTTGGACTGGTAACTGTGGGCTTACCGTTAGCAGGATTTACTGCTGGTGGTGTGGCAGCCGGATCTATTGCTGCAGGTGTACAAAGCACCATTGGATGTGTTGCAGCAGGTAGTACGTTTGCTGCCTTGCAAAGCGTTGGGGCAGCTGGCATGGCGTTGACAACTAAAGGCCTTATAGCGGCAGGAGGAGCTGCAATTGGATATTTTTTACACTGAACTCTGCAATAAAGCAATTTAATATTCATAATTTCAATTTGCTTGAGTTAAGATCTATCTGAAATCAGATATAGAAAGGATCTAAGTTTAACTGCATAAATGTTCTTATTTTTAATACAATTTTTACACTTTACAAAAAATGTTGATATTTTATTAAAATAAAATGTGAATCATTTTGGTTTCATTCGTGAGAAGAAAATATTTTCAGTGTGTGACGTTCAGATTTTATTTTCACAAATAATAAAACAGTAATTCTACTCTGATGAAAACAATTAACGGGACAAATGGTTTATTTGTCAATAAAAGGAAACAACAAAATAAATAAAGCCAAACCTAGCCGAAGTATCACCCTATATATATGAAAATAAATTTATCAATATACGTGAAAACAAAATTCGCCACAATTTGGAACCTAAAACAAGAAATTGGTTTCTTGTTCACTAAAGCAACTAACCGACATCTTTCCAGTTAGAAAGTTAACAGAAGTGGGGAAAAAAAAAAAGAAATAAACAAGGAAACCATGTTTAATATGATTATGTATAATAAATTCTAGCAGCTACATAATTCTCGCATTTGCTATTCGTACTCTTTACCTGGGTCCTAATTCATCCCTGTGGCAACCACTCCCAATCCTTGCATGAAGGCACCCTTGAGCTCATTGGTGTTCATCGGAGCTGGTCTTCGAGTTGCAATTGAGCGTTCAATTGCGTCTTAGACGTGTTCAGTGTGGTTATAGTCAGGGGACATCGCAGGCCACTCAGACCATTGAATGTACCTTAACTGGAGATATTCGTCCATCAACTGAACACTATGTGGATAAGCTTATCGTCCATAACGACGAAATTTGGCCCTGCGGAAAAGTCTCTCATAGGATGCAAGGAATCGCCCTTGCACCACTGACCTGTCAGAATACTTCTTTTGAACACATGAAGGTCGGTGCGCCCACCTGCCCTGATACCTACCCAGGTAAATATGCTACTTCCACCATTGTGATCATTTTCGACAATGTTGACCAATAGTGACTCCCATGTTTCTTCCAGATAAGAGTACACTGCGTTGTATAATGATAGAACCACCATGTATTTTCAGCCTAGCATACAGTAATTGGAATAAATGATTGAAATAAATATTTTTATTGAAAATATACAAAATAAGAATGACAATAACAAAGTAAAAACATTACTCATGTTTATATTTTCTTGTAATAAAATAAAAAATGCAAATTTTAGATTGCAAAATGATAGTACCACCCATACTTTTTAGTGGAATAATGGATCCCAGAGAAACATGCGCAGTTGAGTTTTAACAAACAAGTATATAAAAGTTTCGTTTGATCGACTAACCTAACCTTACTAGCATTTATTGTGAGAACGCATAGTTTATTGACTTGAAAAGGTGTCACTAAGTATGGATAGGAAATAAACCCTTATCTGATTTTGAAAAAAGACAAATTACGGCTTTTAACCAAGCAGGATTGTATTCATGGTATATAGCAAGACATATTGGGAGTTCACCAAACGTGGTCAATAATTTTCTCCATCTTGGATCCAAATATGGGACAAAGAAATCTACTGGAAGACCTCGAAAGCTAACAAAGCGGAAAGAAGGGTTAGTTATAAAGAAGTTAAAAACTCGTGGCACATTGAACAGACTATCACGAGACCCACCATCAAAGTTCACAAGTAAACTTTATCCAGAATAGCTCGGCGGAATGAATATCCTGAGTACACGAAAACTAAACCCAACCGAGACTTACAGGTCTTCATAAACGAAAAAGGATGCAATGGGCTAAAGAACACATGATTTGGAAAGAAAAGTGGACTCAAGTAGTGTTCTGCGACGAAAGAAAATCAATCTAGATTGTCCTGAAGGGTGAGCATTCTATTGGAGGGATCTCCGAAATGAGACCCACACATTTTTTCTAAGAGACAATGTGGGGGAGGATCATCATTAATGGTTTGGGCTGGATTTGGCAATGCTGGGCGGACTAACATTGCCTTCCCTACTGGTCAAATGAGAACAATAGACTATCAAGACTTGTTGGAAGAAAATTTGTTGCCTTTTGGAGAAGAAATTGGAGGTCCATTTTGGAAGTTCCAACAGGACAGTGTTACAAACTCGTCTTGGGAATGCCTCATGGACAACAGAGTGCAGGTAATCGAATGGCCTGCTTGTTCTCCTAACATGAAACTCATGGAAAACGTCTGGGGTATTCTAAGCAAGGCCGTATACGCCAACGACAAGCAGTTTTTAACGGTTCAGGAATTGAAAGACTCTGTTGTTACAGAATGGGAAATTCTGAATGCAGATATACTCAAACGCTTATTTGAAAGCATACCTAATCGAATTTTTGAACTTCTAACTAAAAAGGGTTCTCTTATAAAGTATTAGCTGAAAGTGATTCTATCATTTTGCAACTTAAAATTTGTATTTCTTATTTTATTACATGAAAATATAGACATGAGTAATATTTTTACTTTGTTATTGTCATTCTTATTTTGTATATTTTCAATAAAAATCTGTATTTCAATCATTTATTCCAATTACTGTACGCTAGGCTGAAAATACATGGTGGTTCTATAATTATGCAACGAGGTGTATGTCTCGAGTTACTGCTCAGACTGAATCGCGGCACATCACTGAAGAGAACCTGCTCTCAATCATTCTCGATCTAAGACGGGTGTTCTCGGTATCATGTTGATGGTTCTTTTTGTTGTTCAAAGTTAAGACAATGCACACTACAGAGCACATGCTATGTAGGTCTCTGGGTGACATTTATCTGGGAAATGGATGTGCCTGTTGCATTGTACAAATCTCTGCACAAATACGATCACAGCGTCACTGCTTTACAAAGTCATAAGACGCTGAATGACAGGATGTGTCCGAGAAGAGCTTAGCTATCACGTGATACCATCTTTGCACAAAAGAACCATTTCATCCTTCAATTGTTTTCATTAGAGTAATTAAAATTTACTGTTTACATATTTGACATACTTAAATTTTACAAGGAGAGTCCTTATTCTAAAAAATCTATTTTGAAACTATGGGTTTTCATTTATAATAATATTAAAAATGAAGGAAAAAGTGTTTTTTTATGTATAATAATAATTTAGCTTCCATGGGTTATGAAAATATGAACATTAATGTAAAAGTATTTCTTAAATATTAATCTATCTAAGTAGACTGATACAGAAATATATTTTTATCAATTTTTATTCAAAAATGTTATGATTTTTTTTTAAATTTTTGAACTTTAAAAATTATGTTAATATTTTTTAAAACACTCAATTTCTGACGCATATTGCTAAATTCGTAATGAAAAGAAATTATACAATTAATGTTTGTTAAAGTTCACATATATTAAAACATTATTTAAAATTTTTATTTAGTAATTTTTATTAGGAACTCTTGTGTTTAATATATTCCAATATATGATGAGCATTTAATTATTTCTTATATTCATTTTTTTTTATATCCAATGACTTTCTTGTTTATTTCTGTTAAAAACTTACCAGTTTCTATTTTCATTATTTCAAAAAACGAAATGGTAGAAACTTTTACACGTGCGTCTCTCTCATTGACCTCATCTCTTCTATAAATCATTGGAATACTATCATGGTTCGCATACATCAATTTTGAATCCATGCGAAGATTTCTTTCCTCTAAAATAACTGCTGCTTTCAGAAACTGGTTGCACTCCGTTGTACAAATTTTAAGGTAAAATATAATAGGGACAGAAATTCTGTTGACACACACATAAGAAAAAGATCAATGATTATTACATTGATTTTATTATGAATATAGATTATAATCTTTTTTTTATGTTAAAAAAATTCCTTCTTTAACATTCACTAAAATAATTTCTGTTGTTAAATATATCTGGAATCTAAACGTTTTTATTGTTTATGTTGAATGATTAATCAAATATTATAAATTACTGTATGTCTGCGAACTCTTTAAGTTTATTTAAAAGATATCTGTAATATGATACACAAATAAAGTACACAACAAATAACGAATCAAATTTATACGCAGTTTCGATGATACAAAATATTTTATATAAGAAATTTTCTGTAAAATCGATATCTATTCTATTCAAATGCGGCGTATCATTTTTTTTTTAATTTCCATTTAAAACATCAGCTATGTGTGGAAAAAAATTAATTGGAAACACTGGAAATTTGTAATTTTTGAACTCGCTATTTAAGTCATAAAGTCAACTTCTCAACAGATATCATTTCAGAAAAAATATACTGTGTATATCTATCTATCTAATATATATATTTCTGAAATATACATGGTGTCCCAAAAGGACTGCATAAACTTTGCACAGCTAAATTCCTCGCTGGGAGTTCATAAAAATGCCCGAAAAAGCGTTCTTTTTCGATCCATAGTTTACGATAAAAATGCGAAAAACAAAGTATAACGTTCCTTTTGATGCAAGAAAAAAACCTTATTGAACATTTCAACAACAATATATACATAATTTTAAGCAGATGTTCAAAGTGTCCGCCGTGAATGTCAAGGCAGGTTTGAGCACGCCATTCAATGGCTGTCATCACACGTTGCAGTATCGCGGGGTCCACCAAGCAGCATGCAGACGAGCAACTAAGTTCATTGATGATGGCACGTCTCGATACACTAGTTCCTTGAGATGGCCCCAAGGCAAAAAATCCAACGGTGTAAGATCTGATGAACGGGGCGAACATAGAACCGGACCCCTCGTCCCATCCAGCGGCCAGGGTATTCCATAACCATTCAACCACGTACAGGAGCACAGAAATGCACAGGAGCCCTATCATGCTGGAAACAAAAGCATTTCCATTACATCGGCTGTACATCAATTATATGTCGCAGTAATCACAAACGAAATACATGCCCAACATACGAAGACTATTGGTAGCTGCAAGATGCAGCCTTTTAAATTCCAGTTCAACGGCGGTTTATCGTCATTCGAGGGCGCATGCGTGACGCGATATGCGCAGTGGACGTTTTAAATATCGTCTGGAAAGATATGCGAATACAAATACCTTAATATGTCCAATAAAGTGGCTTTTTTCTTGCCCCGGCAGTGACGTCATACTTTGTTTTTCATATTTTTCTCGTAAACTATGGATCGTACAGGAACGCTTCTTTGGCCAGTTTTTATGCACTCCCAACGAGGAATCTAGCTGTTCAGAGTTTAAGCAGTCGTTTTGGAACACCCTGTATCTGTAATATGATACACAAATAACGCGGAGTACGTGTGTGTGTATATATATATATATTATAGGTATCATAATGATAAACTACATTTAGCCATATTTTGACATATCGAAATATAAATGATTAATATTTCAATTATATTTATATATTGCTGTGAAAATATTTTCTCATTTTCCTACGACTTTCCCATCTTTACTTAATTTTCTGAAACACGTTTTTGTAAAAATTTTGAATATGTAATCAACTTTACAGTTAAAAACTACCCGTTTAGAAGAATAAGTATAGTAAGAAAATTGTTATTTTATTAGTAATTTAAATAAAACCACATGTTTTTGGATCGTTTGAGATAATACGTGTTGGATTATCCACTAATTCAAATACACCATAAATATAAATTTCTGATCCTGACAATAATTGTCGTACCATATACAAATATTTAATATGAAATAACAAAAATGAGAAAACATTTTAGTACTTTTATATTAATAAAAAGTACCATTCTTTAAACTTCAAAAACAATGATCAATTATATAAATTATTCAAATTATTTAAGCCTTACAAAATTGTATGCCACTTTTATCATTTATATGAATTAATAAAAAATAGTCGAAACTAATCCAGATATGCTGAATAAACTTCTGAAAAAAATATGACACTGAAAATAATAAGAATGCTATTTAAAAAAAAAAGAAAAACACAGTTTTTGAATTGTAAAATAATTCAAATCTCAAAAAGTCGTGAATTTTTTTTTGTGTAATAAAATATTTTAACTGAAAATTAAAAAAGAAAAATTTCGTTATGTAGGCTTTAATGGTTTTTCAAATTTGGTAGCATTTAATACAGAGATTTCCCAAAAAAATAAGTATATTTAATTTTTTAACAAACGAACAGTTAAATTATAACGAACTTTAAAATATTTAAACTTTAAAAGATATAGCAAAATAACGAAAAAAAAAACATTGAAATGGAGATGACCAAAAACTTTTTATTAACTAAGTGTATTTATTGCAGTAATAAAAATACACCAAAGTATATTCATTTTACAAAGTTCTGACTTAATATAATTTTAGGAAATCACACTTTATATATATAAGAGGAAAAATTAATTTTTCATCTTAAATTAATCGAAATATGGCTTCACAACTCTATGGATTCGGTGAGAATAAGTTTAAGCTAGATTTTAAAAAAAATTAACGATTAAAAATATTTAAATAAAGTAAACAGTTAGGAATTTTTTGAAAAAATAAATTAATTAAAGTGAATTAATTATAGTCTTTATTTTCTGAACCAAGGTAATGTAATGACAACCAATGAGGTTAAAAAGCAACGCGAGGTATTGAATGTCATCTAAATATTTCCGAATTTATAACAAATTTCTTTTGGCAATAACCTTTAACGTCATTCAGTTAACACTGTGGAAAATAATCCAGCCCGTAAATTTAATGTGTGTATACCCTCAATTTCAAATCCATAGAAGAGGGCGATTCATGATAAAAATATGTATTTCGTTTTGAATATCTTATCATAATTTCATGTATGCATATCAAATGAGACGATTGCTAACAGATGTCGCCACGCATATATGCAAACATTATAAAACTGTGACACTTAATTTTTTTTATAGTTTGACCTTGATATTCACGTTTAGTTTACATTTGGACGAGTTTCAGCCTGCATTGTATTTATTTACTGTGTTGAAAATGAATTTTCGTCTTCCGACCGCGATTTACGGACAGCATTAATTTTTTGTTACCATATGAAGACAAATGCTACTGAATTGCATCAAATGCTTGAAAAAGCATACGATGGCAATTCTCTAAGCCGTGCGTAGTGCTACAGGTTTTTTGAAAAGTTTCAAAATGGTGATTTCGATGTGAGAAACGAGGTGTGTGGCAGATCAGCAAAAAAATTTGAAGATGGTGAATTGCAAGAATGACTCGATGCAGATGATGGCCAAACGCAAGAACATCTTGCAGATCAATTGAATGTTGACCAGAGCACTGTTTCCCCTTATCTCAAAGCCGAAAGGTTAATAACCCAGTGCAGAGCGTTTTTTAATTTATTATTATTATAATTATTATTTTGGAATAACAATAATATATACAGAAAACCATCACAGATTTTTTTTCTCGACACAACGAAATATGTTTAATACACAATTCTGCATCAGTGGAATAAGAACGAACACAAATTATGTTCAGACACATACATTAAATTACAAAACGGCTATATGCGAATTTATAAAAATATGTTAAATAATAATTGTAATTAAAAGTGAGCCGGAGTGTGCTAACATTCAGCCAAACTTAGCAAAATGAATTATGAAGATTTTGCAGACATTTATTAAAAAGAATGAACTTATAGATTTAAATAATACAAATTTCTTAAACGGCATGTTTAATTGCTTGTGTCCTTTTTTTAAAAATTTTTTTTTAATAAATATAGTTTTTATACTTAGTTAATTATGTCATTTTAATTGGTTAATTATTATAGTAAGAACTCTAAAGAGAGAGAGAGAGAGAGCTTCAAATCATATACATCAACAAGATAATTAATTAAATAATTCAATAACTTGAAGGAAGCTTGTTTGTGATTATACATTGTTCTACAAGCTCCTTACTGCTGAAAGTGAAACGCAATTTACATGCTTCTTTCCGTCAAGATTTCTGTTAAATTCATTATTATCTCTTAACATTTCAAATTTCATGCAAGATTAAAACGAATTTTTCAATGAAGTTGAAATTTGGAGCAGAAATGTTCTCCGTACTAAATTAGGATGTTCAGCCTGTTGATTAATGTGAAGAGCAAGCATCAGTTTGCGTCGTGTCTTATGTGAATCATTGGAGATTAGAACGTTTCATGTATTTATACCCTCAAACCACTAACTTAAATGAAAATTTTGCTCTATGCCGCATCATTTATTAGCTGTCTAAACTCTGCTGCTCATTCGCTTTATTTGTTCAACCAATAAGCCGCCTTGTCTGAAAAATTTTCCTAAATATCACTTGCAGAAAAATCTGAGCTTACTACACTTTGCTCTATCATCTAGTGGTAAAAGCTTTCCGCGTAAATAGTTTTCTTTAGAAAGTGCTTGTTGAAAATAATTTGTATGTAATGCAGTTTTGTAGTTATATATAATTAGTTCTTTTATACATTGATTGCCACCCAAATTGCAATACCAAGAAAGACAAGAGATAACAGAAGAAAATTTATTTTGTAGATAGCATGTTGACCAAGTATCAAATAATTTAATTTATAGACTTCTGTGAAGTGTGGTTCCTACCAAAACTAGTAACCAGATTAGCCTCCATTGATGGAGGTCACCTCTGCCCCATCCCTCAGCATTGATTTGAACCAAGCAGTTTCCACACGTTGCCAAAGTTGATCTGGTGCGGCAGCTGGGGATGTAATCTGGGTCAGTCCTTGAGCAACCATGGACCACATGTTTTGTATCGGCGAAAGACCCGAAGAGTGAGCAGTTCAATCTGGCGATTGACGATGAACCTTTGGACAATGCGTATCACGTGTGGTCTCGCATTATCCTGTTGCAATATGGATGTGAGCAAGCCCTGAAGATAAGGAAGGAGAACTGATTCCAACACCTCGGAGATGTAGAGCTGATGCTTAAAGTACCGGCAATGCGTACTAGAGAAGTGCGAGAGTGGTATTCAATACCGCCCATTCCATAATACCTGGTGCAGGATTAGTGTGGCGTTGCATAGCGCAGGTGTTCAGCATCCTCTTTCCACGGTGTCTCCATACTCGAATGCGACCATCGTAGTGTTGCAGACAGAAGCATGTCGTCAGTAAAGACAATTTTTTTTCATTCTTCCATCCACATTCTTCTTTTATCGCAACAATGGCATCGGAGATGTCTGTGGCTCTGCGTCAAGGATACACGAAGCAATGGACGTCTTGCAGACAGACCACTCTGCTGTCAACGGCGTCGAGTGGTACACGCAGACACCGGTTGATGCATTACAGTCTGAATGTGCTGTGCTATGGTTTGTGATGTGGTTGAGCGATCCGTCACTGCCATGCGTGGAATTCGCTTGTCATCTCGTGAAGTGGTGCTTTGAGGTGGATGCGATCGAACACATCGGTCCGTCGTACCCTTTTGCATCCCACAATCTCATATCCGGAATATAGTTGTTTGGTTTCGTCCAATATGACTACTGCTTCCTCTGAAAGATAATCCACAATCTCGGTAGGCCACTATCCTTCCTCTGTCGAACTCGGATACTTAATCAAAAAATGATAGCTGTTTTCTACGAGACATAATTTACTGCTTTTCTGTAAAAACGACTAGAATAGTGCTTTGAAATGGCGCCACAGGAGCTCGTGATGTGAGTCTGTGCTGAAATCTGATAATTTGTATATCTCACATCCGCTAATGAATGTGGTAAATTTCATGTTATTTGCATGCTTCCATGATGGTATTGCATTTACGGTGGCCAGCAGTGTAATACGATCATATAACAACTTATATTCGTGTTAAAGAATTATTTTTAGTATCTTTATAAATGAATTTAAAAAATGATTTTTGTTAATTTTATAACCATCACAAATTTTTCTACAGATTCAAAACCTAGCGAAATTTATATATTAGAATTATTTTTCATATCCAGTGATTTAACATAAAAAAAGCTTTCCTTATTGTTAAAATCTTATTTTCAATATCATTTGATATAATTGTGCATATATTGTGAACACAATAATATGCACAATTCCACACTAAAATATTAATACATTTTCATATTTAACATGAATTTTTCCATCTATATATAGTTTCCCTCACAACAGTAATAGAAAACTCTTGATAGGAAAGGGTAAAACTGAGTATTACGGTCACACCTTGGCGAACTTGGCGAAATTATTTTTCGCCAAGGGCTTGAGACGGGTGTTTTGGAAATTGATTGGCAACCCAAAAAGAGTGCCAAGCAACCTGTAATTAGCAGGAAAAACGGCGGGAGTTTCACCCTACTAGAATTCCCCCTCCCTCCTAAAACTAAATGCCAGTTTTCCCCCATATTTTTGAATCGCTAAGCCTAACCGCATGTAAGAAAACAGTGATCGTAATAAGAATTGATTATAAAAATTCTATTTAAAAATATTTCAGGATTAAAATTAAGTAAATAGAGTAATAAAAATTACATTTAATAATATTTAGTTAAAAACAAATTAAAAAACAGAATTTCAGCTATTAAACACAGAATGTTACAAATCATTACTACATAAAAGTAAACAAATCTAGAATAATTTTAGAGCATAGATTTTATAGTTTCGTTTATTATTGGAAATTTAAATACATACACTTCTAGGAATTCAGCATGCCTGCAGAAAATAAAATAAAATTCTTACCTACATTTTTCACCAGGCTCTCTACACGCACAGCAAAATCAAAATTGAATATAAAATACGGGATTGAAAATCCGGCACTATATCCACATCAAAAAACAAAACGAATATAAAAGACAGGATAGAAATTCCTTCGCTATATTCTCAGCGAAATACAAAAGGAATATAAAAGACATTATTGTAATTTCGGCGCAATATCCACACAGCGAAATAAAACAAATAGATAGGATTGAAATTCCGGCACTATATCCGACCCGAAATAAAAAAATGTGTATATAAAAGATAATATCTATATTACACGCTACATCCGAAGTGAAATAAAATATAAATATGAAAAAACAAGATTTAAATTACCGCTCTTTACAGCCGATAAAAAAATCCAAAATAAAAATGGCTAGCGTTTCCGGGGTATTCGGACGATATGCATAGTGACACATTTGGCGACTAATCGCTTTTGGTGATTTTATGGCGAAAAAACTTGGCGATGAAAAATAATCGCCAAATTTTACCGATTTGGCGACTTTTCGCTCAGACCGTGGCGACCTTCAGAGATTTACGAGGTGTGACCGTAATACTCAGTTTAGCCGTTTCAGTTCAATAGCTCATATCTTTGAATCCCAACTTGAACTTTTATGGTTGTTGTGGTTCGTAATATAATTGAAACTGTTAGTTCTAGTCTAATTAGTTCTAGTGTGCAGAAATCGATCTCTAAATGACATACATGCATAGCTGTACAAGTAACAGCAGAAATGTACCTTAAGGTTAACCGGTTTGGAATATTCGCTTATCAAAAAACGCATCGTAATTTTCAATCACGGTTAGGTGATGAGGTCACACCTGAGTTTCAAACTCCTTTCCTCATCCTCAGCACACCAGCGGAAGGATTTTTTACGTCACAGTTTAATGTGGGCACGGACCTCTACCAATCCGGTAAGTTTGATCATCTTCCCAGTCATTCGCTGCAGCTAGTGATACTTCACTTTGATGATCTTACTGGAGGTGCCATGAAGCTACTGAATTGATAGGGCTTTTACCTTTGAGCAACAAACAAATCATCGAGGAAAAGGGTGCCAGTTTAGACTCTAATTTCACGATTTAATCATGGTTTAAAATCATGAGGCAGTTGATTGTCTTTTATGATTTAGGTATAAGAAACGTGTTGATGTAGACTAAGAAACTCATTTATTTTTATTCCATGCAACATTTTTCTTTAAAATAAACTTTTATCAATACATTTTTATATCCAGTATTATTAAACTGAGTATTACGGTCTCACCTTGGCGAACTTTTTTTTCGCTAAGTGCCTGAGATGGGTGTTTTGGAAATTGATTGGCAACCCAAAAAACGTGCCAATCGATATGTAATTGATGCTGATAAACGGCGGGAGTTTCACCCGACTAGAAATTCCCCCTTCCCTCCCCTAAAACTAAATAAGAAAACAATAACAACCATGTAATTAAAGCGGGTTTTCCCCCATATTTCGAATCGCTAAGCCTAACCGCATGCAAGAAAACAGTAATCGTAATAAGAATTGATTCAAAATCCTATTTAAAAATATTTTAGGATTAAAATTAATTACATAAAGTAGCAAAAATAATTACATTTAATAATATTTAGTTAAAAACAAATGAAAAAATTGAATTTCAGCTATTAAACACAGAATGTTACAAATCATTACTACATAAAAGTAAACAAATCTAGATAAATTTTAGAGCATAGATTTTATAGTTTCGTTTATTATTGGAAATTAAAATTCATACACTTCTTGGAATTCTGCATGCCTGCAGAAAATAAAATAAAATTCTTACCTACATTTTTCATCCGGCGCTCTACATGCACAGCAAAATCAAAATTGGATATAAAATACGGGATTGAAAATCCGGCGCTATATTCTCAGCGAAATACAAAACGAATATAAAAGACATTGAAATTTCGGCACTATATCCACACAGCGAAATAAAACAAATAGATAGGATTGAAATTCCGGCACTATATCCGACCCGAAATAAAAAAAAAATGTGTATATAAAAGAAAATATTTATATTACACGCTACATCCGAAGTGAAATAAAATATAAATATGAAAAAACAGGATTTAATTATCGTGCTTTACAGCCGATAAAAAAAAAATCCAAAATAAAAATGGCTAGCGTGTCCGGGATATTCGGACGATATGCATAGTGACACATTTGGCGACTAATCGCTTTTGGTGATTTTTTTGCGAAAAAACTTGGCAAGGAAAAATAATCACCAAATTTTACCGATTTGGCGACTTTTCGCTGAGACCTTCTGAGCTTTACGAGGTGAGACCGTAATGCTCAGTTTAGCCCATGGGGCGAAAAAATGACATAAAAGATGAGAAAAAGTCAAACCTCGAAACAAAAAAACTCCGAAAAGCAACAACACTATAATCGAAACAAAGGACGCCAGATTTCGCGAGAAATCTTTAGGGAGGATATATAATACTTATACCAAAAGATAATTTTGGCATTTTACAACAACATAAATCTTCGAAAACAAAATTATCTAATTCAATAAAGCAACTCTGAACAATGTAAATGATTTCACATTTAGACATATGAGATACTTTTCACGCCACCTATTGACAAAATATATTTCGAAAAGCTTATCAAAGATGGCTTGCCACTTATTGATGCCACACAAGGAAAAGTATAAGTCTATTATCTTAATGGTTGGTAATCCCCTTAAACATTTTCCACGTAATGATCCCTTTTGATAATCCTTTTTTATACTGTATGTTTTTTATACTTTTGTGAAGGTTTGGAACTATTATTTGACAAGGATAAAACCGTTTAAAAATTTTTTCCTAAATCATGGGCACACTATACAATAGGCACTTTAGGGTTGGGACCTTGTTACTTTTCCTGTATCGAGTACAGTTACTTTTAAAATAACAAGTATTTTACCGATTACATTTTGAACTAATTACAATTTCTTTTGTACTGCCATCTATCGGATTAAAATTTAATAAAAAAGTTTTTAAAATTTTATAAATAAATTGAATAAAAACTAAATTGATAATAAATAAATTAATAATTAATTGAAACTAAATAAGTGGATCAATAATATTTTATAGTACTCCATAAAATTAATCAATATAACTAATGTTAATTTAAATTATATATAATTTATATATAAGCATTTACTTAAATATTAATAAAAAGATCTATAAAAATAATTATTATTTATGCAACATTTCATGAATTGCAAGTTTTTGTTTTTCCTGTAATGCTTTAACTTCTAGTATGAGGCAAAGAAATATAAGTTATTTATCTAAAAAAGTTTTTTTTTTTTTTTTTTTTTTTTTTTTTAAAAAAATTGTAAACTTCTAAATTTTCTTAAACATATTTCATTCAATATAAAAATAATGACATTTTGTTATTTACATTTGTTTTCAGAATTTATATCTGTTCTTAGTAAATTTTCCAATTCCTCAATAGTAATTTTCGAAGACTTCCAATTAAAATATAAAATTAGATGAGATAATACAGGGGTTGTTATTAGTTTCAGAAGTTGGTTCTGTCCAGAACTATTAAATCATAAACATGTCACAGTAAATTTTACTTTCGTTTTTGAGGGCTTATCTATTTTTATAGTTCGTTTTATGAATTTTTTATTTATATTTGTTATATTTAAATTTGTCATTATTTTGTAAACATATTAATAAAAAACTGTTTTAGAATTAACATTAAAACAATTTATAAAGGCCACTATTACAAGTGTTAGATCAGTGAAAATACATTTTGTCAATTTAAATTTACAAAAGATGGTTTTTAACGCTCAGTACTTAAGTTAACACTATATATTTTAAGTAACCACCTATATTTATATATTGTTAGGACATTAATCTCTCTCTCTCTCTCGCTCTCATATACACACACATTTTGTAGATATATTAAAGTAGGGTGGTTCCAAAAAAACCTGGCACTACGACCATAGGTGTATTGCACTATACTCGAAAAAATTAATTTTATTATTTTAATTTAAAGAGAGTAATAGCTGAAGCAAAATTCAACAGATATTTAACGAGGATATCCTGCTCCACCCAAGGTACAATGAAAGGCTAACCCAAGTGTTCAAATCTATGTGCTGGAAAAGTTTCACATTTTCATAGAATATGTAATGAAATTTTCTTCATAGATTAGCCTTAAAAATAGGATCATCTAATAATTCTACTGTGGGACGTCTCTTATGATATAATATCCTGTAAGAAGTCCCACTGCTATCTTTAAACAGCTTTTATTGAGTTTCCATAACTCTTTTTGCCTCTTACTAAGGCATGCACTGTTTAATAGCTTTGCTTGCATTTGATTACTTGCATTAAAGCAATTTAAAAACTGCTGTTTTCTGAAGAGATCAAAAACATGTTTTTGATAAGCACTGGTTCGAAAAAAAAAAAATCCAGCTCTTGCTAATTAATTGCCAAGAAAACCAGAATGTCCATGACCGACCGATCGACTGCTGCTTAGAATACAGTTGTATGTTTTCCCAAAGAGAATGAAAACTTTGTACCATCAGCTGGACGGCAAATAGAAGCTCAGTGTTGGAATTCATTTTTGAGCCATAAGTGTATCCGTTAGTACAGCTTTCATTGATGACAACATTATTCCAGTCTTCTCGTAAGGAAAGTTTGATTGAATAAGGCCTATCAAATACATATACAACAATCCTGTAATCAGTAGGCATATTTATATCATACGAATGAAGATAGCTAATTATATCAACACATTAAGGTTTCCTCAAGACAAAAATCTGTAGTAATAATTGCACTGACCTGCACTTTTAAGGCATTGCATGCAAATTATACAAGATCACTGAGTCATAAGTAATGATGGGGCAAATCATCATAGTGTAAATCCAATAAATAACTATGGATTTAGGAACCAAGTTCTTCCAAATGTATTTATACACGAATAGAAGGCTTTATTTGCTTTTTCAATACAAAGTTGAAATGCTTGTTCCTACTTAAGTTTATATCAAAAAATACTTATAAGGATTTCAGATCTTTGGTGCAAGTTAATTCTTGATCGAAGAAAGTTATCTTTTTCAGATGAATATTCTTTTTCTTTGTGAAGGCAATCATAGTAGCTTTTTTAGGATTCACAGAAAGGTCTTCATTATTATACAAAGTCTCAACTCGTTTAAGGACACAAGACTTCGTTTCGCCAAATTTACTTCTGATCATAACTGAATCATTTTCATACCCAATGATGGATATGCTGGACTTGTTTAAAGCCTCAAGAAGAGAATCTACAACGCAACACCACATGATGGGTGAAAGAACCCCTCCCTGCGGACAGTCAGCTTTGGCTTTTATCATCATGTTTCTAAAAATGAGGCACTGATAAATCTGTTAATGAACAGATATTTGATCAAAAAACATATACTGTCAATAATTCCTTTTCTAATGAGAAATTATAGAAAAGTTTTAATAGGTACTTTATCAAAAGCACTTTCGAAATCTAAGAAAACAGCTAAATCAAATTCCTTAAAGTTCTCCAAAATGAAGGACAGATTATAGATCGCACTATCGGTGGATTTAGTTGGTTGATAGGCATATTGGGAATCAGAAAGTGGTTAATACAATAAGGAAAACTTCTCTGATATATATGTCCTTCAGCTTTTCAACTGCTGTCTTGCAGTAGAAGATATGTCTTAATGTCAGTACTGTAATTTGGCCAGAAATTCTTTTTAGAACTCCCCGATAGAGCTCTATTATAAATGGTAAGTGCCAGTTTTTATTTCTGCAACTCACCTAACTCAATTAAAATTTTTTCTACATTGTTTCCATAATTTGTTTAACTCTTTAGACCACCAAAATACTAATCTTGACGAGCAAGCATTACTGACATTACAATGTTGATAATATGCTTGGAGAATGGTATATTGCAACTGATTAACGGCCAACTATAAATATACTAACGGAGATAACTTTCCAAAGTCACCTTCCTTTATTAAGACTTCCAAATCTTATTTGTAGGTTTGTCACTCAACGGTCATATTTTGCACACGAGGGCTAATTAGACCGGGACCTGCGGTTTAAAGTGGATTCCGAACCACAACAACATACATGCCCAAGGTGGGATTCAAACCCACGAACTGTTGAGCGGAAAGCAAGAGCGATAACACTGCTCTTTTTTGTAGGAACTGCGGTTGGTGTTTTATGGGTTTCTACCTATTACCTCTCATCTTTTTCTCCCTAAGAAAATTTAATGAAGGAAGTAAGCTTATCTGACCACCAATAGGTGGTCAGATGAGCTTACTTCCTTCGACACTTTCTAATCATTAATAAACTCCATACATTTACTGTAGCATAGAGTAAGGTTAATAGCAAACTTTGGCTGACGCAGCCTGCTTCCGAGGTACCTGGATCCGTAGAACCTTCAACCCTCATCTGGAACTGTTGTGGGAGAGAAGCTATAACTGTTACTGATTGACATATTATTGGTTCTTAAATTTTAGTAGACGGAGATAGTTGAAATTAATTTTACTAGAGTTAAGATTATATTTTTAAGGTTAAATTAAGAAATTAAAATAATTTTAATTAAAAGAGATTAAATAAATTGAAATAAATACTATTGAGGTGATAGGAATTAAGAGCTAAATTTTTCGAGAGCCTAAAAATATTAAGTTAGTTTGAATAGTTTGTCCATAGGGGACTTAAAGTTTCTTAATTCATTTACGAAGTGTGATTGGAATTCCTTTAAATAAGTTTTTGTGATTTCCTTCATTAACTCCATAAGTTCTGCAAATTCTCCTGATTTCCCTAAAGGAGCGACAGGAAGAGTTTGTTGTTCTTAAGTAGAGGAGAGGCTGGGAACGTAACATTCGCGAAAGAGACGCTTAGTCTCATATAGCTGGATTTTAGAAAATAATTATTTCTAGTAGAAATTTATGTTAATTTTGTCTTAGGTTTTGGAAATCGGGAGCAGCCACTATGAATTGTCATATGATTACCGTTGCAATTACAATTCTTCGGTTGCTCTACTTTGTTGTGTGGGCACTCTCTGATGTTATTAGTGCTTGCACACTTAACGGACTTTGGTGCCATATGGTACATTTCTGCACTGTGATTGTATTTTTGACAGTTGAAGCTTTGCATCGCCGATCAGGGTCTTCTGTAGTGCTCAACTCTCACTCTGAGATATGACATAGGGGCCGAATGTCATATATACTGACGCCGAAAATATTTGAACTTTGAATAATGGCATAGCATTTCCATTTTTTGGGTGAGTCATATGATTCACCCTAGCTACTTGAAATATTTCGAAGGGTTACATTTTCCTCTGTATATTCGATTAGAGTAGTGATGGGACCAATTTGGGCTCTGATTTTTATTTTTTACGGGAATATGTTAGACTTTATTCTCATCAAAGTTTAGTAAGCGCCCTATGGCAATCGCTGATCCAACAAATATTTTGAAATTTTGACCTGCGGCCTTAGCCTTAAATTCCTAATCGAATTTTCCCTTTAAATTTCTAAGAAATTCAATATTGTTCTCCCCATATCTATTATTGGTGGTAATTTTCTCCTCGGGTTGGGATAAAGTCTATGACTCTTCTTCGATTTACAGTAATAAAAGTAGGTTCATTACTTTTTTTTAAGGATAAATAGATTACTATAAAATGTATATTGTAGAAGATCCTCGCCATGTCTGTTGCAATCACTACTTCCCCACATAGTGTGGTTAGCATTTGCATCACATCCTATCAGGAGTTTCTTATCAAATTGTTATGATATATAAGATTTAATAATTTATACATTGAATATGCCTTTATCTTCAAAAGTAAGATATGAAGACAAAGATGACTTCATCTTGGATACCTTGCAATAAACAAGATACTTTTACCACAATATTATTCAGGGAATTAACCAGAATAAAGGCATTTAATTTGTTGCGAAATTCAATACAAACTCTTAGCCTCAAACATTTATCATAAAAGATGCTAAAACTTTGAACATGTGTAGGCTCAAAACAGAACCATTATTACTACACGACTCCTAAATTTATAAATGTCAACCTCCTCTATAGCTATATTTTTGCTAATAGCTGAAGCTGATAGACTATGATGGAAGGTTGATTTGTGCTACTTTGATTATGCTTAACATTGTAACATTCAAAGTAACAAAGAAGGAGCACCTTTCTTCGTGTGACCTTAAGAAGGGAAGTCATTGATTTGCTTGCAAACCCTTTTTTTTTAATTCGCTTTTAGATATGAGAAAGCTAGAGTGCAAAGTGTGGTATCACAACCATTATCTAATTCCAGTTCTTCAATATGCTATGTAATCCACTTTCCTTATTAGAAGTAGGTCAAGATTTACTTACTTGAGAGGAAGTTGCTTGATCTTTTGGGCACTACTTGCATATCTTCAATAATATGAGTTTCCATAAAGTCTGGGTACCACAGGGTATTACAAATTCCTCAGTCTAAATTACAGTGATGGCTACAATAAATGCAACATCCTGCAGGAAGCATGCAAATAATATGAAATTTACAATATGTATTAGCGGAGGTGAGATATGCAAATGAATAAAATTTCAGTGCAGACGTACATCACGCGCGCCTGTAGCGCTATTTAAAGCGTGAAGATTTAGACAATTGTGGTAAAAAAAAATCTTTGTTGAGGACAGTGATTATTTTTTGATCAAGTATCCGAGTTCGACAGAGAAAGAATAGCCGTCTATTGAGATTGTGGATTACCTTTCAAGGAAATTGGTAATCATGTTGGATGAAACAACAAATTGTAATCAGAAGGTGATCGTTGGATCCAGGAGGGTGCAAGAGTTTGATCGCATGCACCTTAATGCACCACTTCACGTGATGAGAGGTAAATTGTGCACATGGCAGTGACGGATCGCTCAGTCACACCACGAACCATTGCATAGCACATTCAGTATGTAACACATCATCCAGTGTCTGCGCGTACCATTCGACGCCGTTTACAACAGAGTGGTCTGTCTGCAAGATGTCCATTGATTCATCCATCTCTGACGCAGAACGACACACGTTTCAGCCGCCAATTGTGCGAGGAAAGAAGGATGTGGATGTCAGAATGGAAATAAATTGTCTTTACTGACGAGTCACGTTTGTCTGCAACACCACGATGGTCGCATTCGAGTCGGGAGACACCGTGGAGAGAGTTCTAAACAGCTGCGTTATGCACTGCCATACTGGTCCTGCATCCAGTGTTATAGTACGGAACGGTATTGAATACCACTTGCATTGATTGGTGATGGGAGAGTATTCCGAAACTCGTTAACCTAAAGGGTCAGTCCGGGTCTTGCCTGCATTTTTTTCTCGTACTACGCAGCAACGGTACAAGCAATCCGAATGAAATTGCTACTGTTGGAAGCCGTGGAAATCAATTTTCATCTGCGTAAGTTTCACTTTTCTTTCACAATACCTTCTCTGGTGGGACATATAACTTACTTTCTGAGAACCAAGTGTAGGTAATGATTTCCACACAGTTAACATTCTCCTTATTAAATTTGCGCAATGGAAATCCATCCTTCACAATGGTTGTTTTATAAGATTTGACAGCTTGAGTAAAATTCCCAGGTTGGTGGTCCTTCCTGGTAGAAGTGCTACAGGTAAAAGGAGTTGAAACCTCACATTCAAGTCTTTTGGTTGCTCCCACCTTCTGGGCAGTCTTTACCAATTTCTTTACTTTTTATCAGCACCTTTCAGAGTTTTTGAGAGAATTTCCGACTACTCAATTGTGGTCTCTGTGAGCTGCCTAGTGGCAACTTCATCTCCCCAAACAGCAAGATTGTTGGTGATTTCCTTTGTGATAGGATTCTGTTTCTTTGGAAACGTTTTACCAGTTAATTGATTACCACTAGAAAATGCAATGAATCCTTTTTTTATTATTTTTCATTCATAAGTTGACCCTAGAACTGGGAGGAATATTATCGTCATCACTTGCATAGCCTCTCTGTACAGGTAGAAGGGAAACGCAACGAAAATTTACCTCGTTCCTCGAGGAACCAGTTAGCGACACAATAACCCAATCCAAGGTGATAGGGTTCATGCTGATGGATGACGCAATATCCATCTTCATGGAGCTTAACACCTTGGATTGTGTTACCTTTCTGTATTAACTAGGTATATCTGCACAGTCTTCATATCATGAGTGATCCAAACAAGATCATAAAACAAGTTTAGGTTTCAGATGTACATCACTTGTGTACAATCTCATTTTGAGGTTACAAAATAGGATTTGTGAGGGTTGTTATTCATTTACATTTCTGTAATAAAAATGGACCACAAAATTTTATAACAAGCTTTGTGAAGACCCCTGATGCTCAGAAACTCTCAAATCGATTTTAACTTTTGAAGGACCCCCTAAATTATATTATTGTTCCCTAGGGGTCTGTAGCGACCACTTTGGGAACCACTAATGTAGTATAATTTCATTCTCCAACCTGATGATCAATCAGAGGAGCCAAAAGAAAAATATGAAACATTACACGAGATATGTACATGAAAACTATCAAGCATGTATCTAAATTTGCTTTTACTAAGCTGGTCTTGACACAAGGAAATAAAAAAAAAAAATCTTTTGATAAGGGAGTTCATTAAATAATTTCATTTTTTAATTGGTTACCTCCACCTTTAAAACAGTGAGAAACTTGAAAATGAGAAAGCTGAATTCTTTGAGTTGCATAGTAAAAATTTATTTCAACTAATGATGGAATTCATTAATGTAAAGAATTAGCTACTTAAAGTCCCAACTGCAATTATATAGGAAAATTATTTAATACATTAGAAAAGAACTTTAAGGGTGACTCCTTTAATCAATTAAAAACCTATTTTAAAATGTTGTGTGATACCATTAGAATAAAATATATGTTGACACAGGTAATTTTTACTTACCACACACACAAGTAATTAACACTTTCTAAACACTAATAAGTTATATAAATATGAACGTTTCGCTTATCAGTGTGAGACACTTGTTTCTTTATATTAATAGTAATTTTTATTTTTTAAAAAAATTTTTATTTTCTAAATAAATACAACATTTGAAAGGAGTTTTTATTGTAAAACTTCAATGAAGCATAAAATTTTTCAATGGATGGCTGTGGTTATTCTTTATTTACAATTAGAAATGTACAGTAATAATAAATGCATATTATATTTTGTTACTTTTTCCAATGCATACTTCACCAGTCAAGATCTGGACGGCCAAACCGTTCTATTACTTTCTCTTGATCAGTAAGATCTTTTCGAGCTTTAATTCTCATATAAAAAATAGGACAATCACGACTATAAAATAAAAACAAATATTTCAGTATGACAGCAATTCAATAGATTGAACAAAAAATTTATTTGAAATTCAAATTAGTTTTTAAAGCAAAATTAACTAATATGAATAACAATAACACATATTTCATATTTGAAATTTTTAAAATATTTTTAATTAAAATGCTAGTTACATTAAATATACAGCTTTCCTCACTGCCAGCCTATTCAATTCTAATAGTTTGTCTCAAATTTAGCTTTATTCATTTTTGCTTTGAATAAACTTTTCAAGATTTTAGAAGCAAAGAGAATCATATATTCATACATTATTCTTAGTTCTTACAAATCATTTGAAACACTTTTTCTTCCATAAATCATAAATAAAGACTCTAAATAACGACTCTAAAATTTCTAATATTTTATATAAAATATTATTGTTTTCTAGGAGCTGAAGGTAATTTTTTTTTGCCATTTTCTTTACAAAAATACTTTTTGCTTGTTTGTCCAAACACATGATTTGGGATATTTATTATATCTGTTTTTAAATTTACTATTTTTTGATCAAAGGGTAGCAGTTAATTATGGCTAAGAATTATACATTCTAAAATTTAACTCAGTTAAATTTTTTTCCTTGCACAGCCGTTCAACTTTTTATGATTTGGAAATTAATATTTTTTTATAATATTTGAAAATATATTTTTATTATTAATTATTAAAAAGCCGCAAAATGGTGATTTCAGAGGAAGGAGTCCTCAAAATAAACATACAAATAATTCTTGGGGAACAGGTAAATTAAACTCAACACCACATATTTTCAATGCATGAAAACAGATTTCTTAAAGTAAATACTACAATACCTCATTAGTGGTTTCGGTTAAATTTCTGATTTTCTCTCTGTTAGCAAATTATTCATTATATAAAATCATACAATAAAGTCAATTTCTCTATTCCTTATAAAAATTTTAAATGCACTAATGACATACAATTTATTTTATAATGATTTTAAACTCTCATTAATTTTTTTCAAGTCAAAGGAAAACGTATGAAAATTTCATCAATTTCCTAAAGTAACATACTTAAGAAAAAATAAGTTTAAACATATTACTTTAAAAATAAAATTGTAAATTTGTTAGCATCCTCTTTTAAAATTCAATCAAAGATTTTAATTTATTATTCTGGTACAGAATACAATTTCAATAAAAATATTCATACTAAATAAACTAGAGCATTAATATTTGAGAAAAATATTCTCCCAATAAAATGTATAATCTAGCTATATTAAGAACTTAATCTTAAAAAAAAAAATGGAAAATATTCACTCTTTTGAATTCGATGAAATTCCAGAAATTCAATGTTGGAAAAAATGCTTATTGCTTGTTTCGTTATTTATCATTTCTAATTTAATTAAAAATAATATTTTATGTTTCTTTTTTTTAATTTTGTGAATTATTTTTAGTGCATTAGAGAAACTATGAATTTTATACATTTCAATTTCATCACAAAATCAAGTAATACCTCTCCACCTGATTTTTGATGAATGGAATAATTTTTTCCAAGCAATTAGAAATGAGTATAAATATTAAAAATTATTACTGTAAAATAAAAGTACATTACAGTGATATACAGTAGCTATATAAAGATCTTTCATAAATTTGTTTAATTTTATCATATGATATACCCATTAGATTTCGATGTATTTTTTAATTTTTAAACTTATAACTATATATTTAAAAATTCCTTAAATTTTTTAATATGCGTCGAAAATTTTTTGAAAACTTTAAACTCAATTTGGTTAAAATAAAGCTTTTATATACTTCAGGAGATATTTTAAAAGAGCAAATTCACAAAGAAAGAATAAACATAAGTGGGCTTATTCACCCTATATAGGTTGTGGACAACCACTCTCCAAATAAATCATGAAAATGACAATATTCTGAAGTGATCTGTGGAAAGTTGGGGATATATGTTCCAACTCAAATTAGAAGCACCTGTACCATGACAAGTGCAAGGGGGTAAAGGACTTGCTTTGCAGTGAAATCATAAACAAATATAATTTCTTTTTCTACCCCAAAGGAATCAATTTAATTTAACCCATAAAGATAAATATAAAACACAAATCTCATGCATTTTGATTAATAATTTATTTCTTTTGTAAAATTTATGTCACATATTGGCCCTTTATTATTTTTAAAGTTGATTTTCCTTAGATCAGCAAATTATTTTTGATTAATATGCACACTGAAAAAAGTGCCTATTTATAAGAATTATGATACCTAAAATAGTTACATTAAAACAACAATAGTTGCATTCCAGCTGGTAATTTATTTATTTTCTCGTTTGTATATCATGTATTTGCTTTTTGTAGATAAAATACATTTTGTAAATCCAAATACATTTAAAATGGTATAAATGTTGAAATGAATTCACGAGAAATTTGAATTTTCGGAAAACAGCATTTAACATTAATTGAGAAATGCATCAAGATGAATATGTTCCACAAATCTTGCGGTTGAATAGTTTAGAATGGCTATATTAGAAACCTGTTTGGAGACGATATTGTACTACATAACACATCTTAGTGGCAACAAAGTGATTCATGATTTAATCATTGTTGTAGCCATAACAGAAAGAAAGTCGTTCAATCACACTATTTCTAGACGAGTTACTCAAGTGACAATGAGCATATCTAATTGATTATCCTTCCTGATATTCTTTAACATCTGCTAATAATTTTTCCCGTTTCTCTTATTTGCTCCAAAGCTATTACTTTGATACAGCATCTCTACTAGAAGAAAGATAGTAATTATATATTCCCCGTTTTTAATTTTTTGGAACATACAATGAAAATGAATGAAACAAAATTAAAAATTATCAAAATCAAAAATTAACTTCATAGAACACAATAAAAGTTTCCATATCTAAGTTTCCACTGAAAAAAGTTATCACGCTTATTTATCATGTTACCAAGACATGGATTTCAGTAAGCATGTTGTGATGGCGCTTATAATTAACATTTTTTCAAAACTATTGCAACCTAAAACATAACAAAGAAAATTTCAATTTCTGGATTTATACACGACTGGCCATCAAAATTGCTATACCAGGAAGAAATGCAGATAATAAAATGATATTTATTGGACAAATATATTATACTAAAAATAACAAGTGATTAAATTTTCAAAAAATTTGGCTGGATACATCCTGAGAAATCAGTACCCAGAACAACCACCTCTGGCAGTAATAACAGCAGTTATACGCCTGGGCATTGAGTCAAACAGAGATTGGATTGCATGTACAGGTACAGATGCCCACGCACCTTCAATATGATGCCACAGTTCATCAACCGTAGTGACTGGTGTTTGGTGAGCCAGTCGCTCGGCAACCATTGGCCAGACATTTTCTATTGGTGAAAGATCTGAAGAACATACTGGCCAGGGCAACAGCCGAACATGTTCTGTATCAAGGAAGGTCCGTACAATATCGGCAACATGTGGTCGGGCATTATTGAAGGCACTCTTGCGTCATCGAATTGTTCGTGCAGACACTTGTTGTCTTCCAAACGACCCCGTTTCTTGAATCACGGCTCGTGACGTGGTTGCACGATCCATTATGGCCATGCGGATAATATGCCTGTCTTCTCGGCTGCTAGTGATAGGTGGCCGTTGAGATCCTGCATGGCGTTCCGTCTTACTGTCCTGAACCTATCGATTCCATATTCTGCTAACAGTTATTGGATCTCGACAGACGCGAGCAGCAATAATGCGATAAACTAAACCGCAATACTGATACGCTACAATTCGACCTTTATCAAAGTCAGAAACGTGCTGGTACGCATTTCTCCTCTTACACAAGGCATCACAACAACTTTTCACCAGGCAACAACGTTCAAATGCAATTTGTGTATGAGGAACCGGCTGAACAATTTCCTCATTTAAACATAATGTAGGTGTCGCTA
The DNA here is from genome assembly GCA_030067965.1 of Latrodectus elegans. NCBI lineage: Eukaryota > Metazoa > Arthropoda > Arachnida > Araneae > Theridiidae > Latrodectus > Latrodectus elegans. Next base: position 114,534,128 of record CM057813.1, on the reverse strand, counting down.
CTGGTGCCTGCTTTGTCTGAATGTGCTGAAAAGCTAATCATTTGCATATCACAGCACTTTCTTACTTTCGTATAAACTTCACGTCTGTAGCATGTTGCCTTCTTGGTGTAGCAATTTTAATGTCCAAGTAGTGTACCTCCTTCTCGTTTTTGTTATGAATGTTGACATTCAAACTTTTCCCCTTTGTTTTCAGATATCCATTAAATTATACATATTCTATTTCAATTTAGTTTTTGGTACTTGCACTCTTCTAATTTTTTTAAACACAAAACCAATTTTTAAATTTTTTTATAAATTATTAATAGATTAAAACAAAATTTCAATAGTTATAAGAATTTATAACTAAAGGTTTGCAATTCCCCCCTTTTTGCCTTATTAATTACCTTTATCATTTATTTAGTCTTTTATTTTTCCCAGGAAACACAAAGATTTAAAAATTTCTGGAAATGAAAATGGTATTCATTTGAATATCCTAGCTAGTTAGCTTAAAGATTGTGAATATAACATTTTAATGAGAGAAATTGTTCTAATACAAGGGTATCCAAACATTATTCTTTTCAATGAACTAGGAAAAATTTGGCAGGTAACAATTAAAAAAAGATTCTCTAAGTTTAAGAACAAATTCTTAATATTGTGAAAATAACAAATTTATTAAAAATATAGTACAATGCCACAAATATTTGAAAAATTATAATTTTAGTCCTCTTATTATAAAACTTTCTGAAGGATACTTGTATCTTGATTTGCAACTTTAATTGCATTTTAATTTTTTCCATAAAGAATTTGTTTGCATTCATTTATTATTTTGTCTCAAGCTCCTAATTATTAGAACCCAACTTTTTGAGAAGCATGGGAAGTATTCCTATTTATAAGCACACTTAGTTTCAAAAGATGACTTTAAATACAAAATGATTTTGTTTATCATACCCACTTATGAAACAGAAATAATAAATAAGAAAAACAATAAATTTCACATGATATATTACCCTTTCATATATTTTATCTCCAGAAATCATTGTAGCAAAATAAATCCAGCTATAATCCCATAAAAAAATAATTGCAGCAAAAATTTCAATGCAATAATTGTATCAAAAAATGAGCATTAAATTATAATTTAAATTAAATTGGGTTATATAACAACATTTCAATATTATTTAACAAAATATTTTATGAATTTTGTAATAAAAAGTGTTATAAATAAATAAGTTTTTGATTTTCTAAAAATGAATTATTTTAAAAGTAAAAAGAATATAGGGAAATATATTATAGTAGCCTCAATATTCTAAAATGTTAGTTGCATAAGTTGTGACAGTGTGTATATCAGTTAAAAAAAGAGCAAAAGCAAGAAAACATTAAAAAGAGGAATATAAATATCAATAAAAGTAGAAAAATAACATGCATTTTACACATTATTATCCTTAAAAATAAATTGTTTAAAATAGGAAACATTCCGAAAAATATGAAATTTACACTTATTTTCAGCCTTTGTCACTTTATAATTCTAGTATATCAATTTAATAAAAATATAACATTAAAATATAATTTTTTTACAACTAATTGTAAACTGAAACAAAACAAAAAATTTTGAAGTGTGACTTTTACTAAATCTAACAAATTCTTTTTATTTTTTACTATCACAGAAGTAATATTATAAATAAAACATCAATAAGTTTGAAGTTAAACAGAAAATATAAAATGAATTTTAATTTTACAAAAGAACTAAAATAATAAGAGGGAAAATTGTTTCCTTGTAGTACTAATATAGTATTAATTGATCAATCAAAATCCAGCTGTTTAAAACATTTTATCCCAACTTATCTAAAATATTAATACATTTAATTTCTACCCAGTAGTTTATTAAATAATCAACTTAAAAATTCCAAATTTAAAAATGTTTTTTAAAATAAAAACTTTTTTGAATTTTTACCAAATTGTCCATTAAATATACAATCTAAAAATTCTAAATTTAAATGTATATTTTAAAATCATAATTTTTTTGTATTGCGAGAATGATCTTTAAAGATTACTTAAACTAGAAATAAGATTTGAAATTATACCAACTTTAAAATGAGATATAAGCATTTGAAAGAAGTCTTTCTATTAAAGATATAATATAGTGTGAATAAAACTTTAAGCAATTATATAATTTTAAATTCTGACCAGTTATTTTGTTATTTGGAATAGCTATCTCTGAATTACTAAAATCTTTTTGACATTTAATGTCAAAAAACATAGCTAATCAACTTTAATGAGAAGAAAGGCACTTAAGAAATTATTAGTAATTTAAAAATTATAATTTTACTTCCCTGCTTAACAATATTTATCAAATAACAATTCATCAAAAATTGCTTAAAAGGAAATTAAAGAATTTCTATAATAAATCTCATAAAAGATTCTGTCTTGTTCAAACATGGATTTACAGCATGAATTGCTGTCGACTGATAAAGTCAATTCTACTTTCCATTCCTCACATTTTAATAAAATGAATATTAAACATGTTTTGAAATTAAATATTGGTAATCAGACTAATACGAGGCATGAAAGATTTCCCAAGAATCAAATTTCAAGAGTTTTAAGGAGTTTTCTGGAGGTCAAATCAAAAATTTCCAGGAGGTAACATTTATGTTAAATAATTTTTAAAAATTGTTTTGAAATAATATGCATATAATTATTTATAAGCAACATTTTTTTTTATTTAAGTTGGAATTACATTTATTTAAAAAGTCAATATTCTTTTATATTACTGGATTATACAGTGCGCAAAATAATCAGTAATTTTAAGAGCATTTGAAGATGTGTTTTACAACCTCTTTAACAATATAAGTATACTTGATCGAAACAAATACAACTATTAGATTAAGATTCCAGGATGACAAATAAATTCTAAATTTATAAAATATTCAATAATATAATAATTCTAACTCAATAAAATAAATTCTAAATTTTTCTTCGGTTTACCTTCAAAACCATACAATTCACTATATATATATATATATATATAATATTCTAGGCTATTCTATTTCTCTAATCATTCAACAGATTTTCACATTTCTTGGTTATTTATATACATATAAATGTAATAAATATTTGTATAGTTTTTCTGAGTCCACTGATCATTGAAAAGTACTTTCCACCATAGGCATATTAAATAATTTATTTCAACCTAATTTCATTGATAAGCAAATTCAACCCAATTCACTGAAATTATGGGTGATTTTCACCCAAGGAAGTTCTGGAAAGTAATTTTTAATTCAAAAGTTTTATAATTAAATATTAATATTCAAAAAAAGTAAATTTTGTACAATAATAAATTAAAAGGGGAAAAAAAATTAAAATGGTCCAATTGGTTGCACAACATGACAATCTTGTGGGTGATTACTCCATTTCACACACATAAATCTATGTATATCCGATCTTCATTAAAATGGATAATCATGAAATTATTGTCGCTGAACTGGATCTTTATTTTAGTGAACAGTTATGAATACAACAATCTAATATTCATAATGTTGCCACCTAATGGTAACATTAAGAGCTAATACACAATTAAATTTTCCGACAATTTCATTGAAAATTTAAAAAATAGGTAAATAAAACCAATATATATATATATATATATATATATATATATATATATATATATATATATATATATATATATATATATATATATATATGTTTCAAGGAATTGTACAAATTATTAAATAACCTGGTTGCCTGGTTGGAGCATATGTTAGCCTAACATCTATTGTCAATATTGAGAACTGCAAATTATAATATTTTCTAAATTATAGTGATCTGTAACTTAATTTTCATATACAAAAGACTGAATTTAGATTGGTAGAAGGACATGATTAAAAGATTTTGTTAACTTAGTTCTAAATTCACAAAACTTAATATTTTTAAATAAAATTTGCTGCTCAAAATTTTATAATGATAAAATTAGGTATAAATACATTTAAAATAATACTAGCAAACATTTCTTTATTTTTAATTTATATATTTCTTACATTTACTTTTGTTGTGTACATTATTACTGTTATAAATAACGATTACAAATTATATTTTAAATTAAAATAAGGTATTTTTTTTTAACATTGCATTATGTATTTATTACTTTATTTTCTCTAACCAGATTCAACCATGAAAAATAGAAGCAGAAACTGGCTTTGTTTTAGTAATTAAAAATTTCTTTTAATTCACTTATAAAGTAACAAAACTATTTAAACACATATAACTCAATTTTTTACTTAAATCACTTATATTATTTCAATATTATATCTTTGCTACCAACATGATTAAGTATTCACGTGGAGTTCATAATACTAAATTGCTTAAAGTTATATTCATATTATTACTTAACTATATTCATATTATTACTTAACTATATTCATATTATTACTTCATATTATTACTAAGTTATAAAACAGATGGTACCACACGAAAAAAAACTGGCTGGGGGGAAAAAAAAATTAACTTGCATACACACAGTCCGTAGACTAGGCCGACCTATTTAGAGGGCTTCAAAAATCTGCTTGATCAGTTGTTCAACGAGGCTTCCTTCATCTGGACCATAATAATGAATTCATTTGGAATAAAACTACAGGAGCCTATTTCTTCTTCAAACTTTCATTATATGGAATATATGTAGGCTTTTATTATCTGGAAACTTCACTTTTTCTGCTTATAGGCTTTTGAGGCGATGTACTGCAGCCTTTTTGTTTCTTCCTCCTTTCTCTGGTGCTGACACCTCTCTTCTACCTCCTCCCCTTGCTTATGTCTTGCAAAACCGGTTTCCTTCAAATCCTATGTTAGGGCATCTCACTTTGTTAAAATGGGGGGAATATGGAATAGAATTTAAAAAAAAAAAGGACTTCCAGCCAGAAAAAAAAAATGTGTAGTTTAATTTATAAAAATTATCCAGCCAGTGAATACAACACTTTGATTAAACTTTTTGCCATTTGTTAATGTAGAACCAGTTTCACTTAATATGGAGCATTAATTTGCAAATGATTTCTGATATTAAAATGGCAAATATTATGAATTAAAACAATGACTATAAATAAATAAAAAGAAAATAAAGCACTTAAGCAAATGCAATAATTTATTCAAATAAATAATATACATACACTTTTTTTACACATGGTTTAATATGCAAGAGATAAAGCTTTCTATGTTTTTAATAAATTATTCATTAAAATATAAATTGATAGATATTTTTAAAAAAATTAAAATTTACAACTTTTTCACTCACACATGTAACAGTATCAACAGAAAATCAAATATGTATATTATTTAGATTTTTTTGGAAAAATCTAAGCACAAATGTGCACTATCTGCATTTTTAGAAATTATGATGATAAAATTATAAAGTATGCAATAATTCAAAAATTTCAAACAATGTAATAATTAATGATATTTTTTTTTCATAAATACAAACATTAAATACACATACCTTGTGCATAAAATTTCTTGATGTAAGCTACCCTGACAACGTTGACATTCTGTCCATAAACGAGCAAACTTTTTCTCAAGATCTTGAAGATAATAAACCTAAAATATCACGAAGTATATATTTAATTTTTCATTACAATTAATGCACATTCAGAAACACAACATATAAATGATATGCATAGGAAAACTGAGAAAAACTTGTGCAGGCAATGCTCCTATAGCACAATAGATAGGCTCCTAGAAAATACAGTATTGTAAGAAATTGCATCAATAACCAATATAAAAAGAAGGCTTACGTTCTGAAAATTTAACATTTTTTAAACTTCGTATGAAGAACAAATTAGTTTTTACAGAAAAATTTATATGCATGTTCAACAAAAAATGAAAGTGCTTAGAACTTTCAATCTTTTTAGAAGTTTGTATTTTAGATTTACTTATTTTTCTCACAAAGTCACTGTAAATTCCAAAGTAGGAAGAAAGACAAAGTTAATTCCCATTTTTAAATTTCCAGCTTCTTTCAACAAAACCTCCAAATTAAAAAAAATGATTCCAGATTTTCAGTTAAGATAAGGGCATTAATATTTTTCATCATATTAAAACTTTAATATCAAAATCAATTTCATTCCAATAGAGTCCAAAGCTTTGGTATGTCTATATAACAAATCTAATGTGATATCAATTTTATTTTTTGACAATTAACTCATTTCCTATTCAATGTGCGAATAGTTAGAACATGAAATGGTTTATTGAATCAGGTTTTGTTCAAAATGAATCATGCCTGCTTGCAAAATGTACCTCAATGATTTTTTAATTTCAATTCGAACGAACCATAATGTAATTTGAATACTATGTGTCTAAACCAATTCGATGATTGTTAAACAGCTTATATATACATGCATGTGGCTCTTGTCCAATCTGAAATGATCATGGTATTGGAATTCAAGTACCATTGGATGTTTTGCTAGCATACTCTTCAAGAGTTTTTCCTAATTCCCATTGCAATAATTCCTTTTGAATTACATTTAAAATCCACAGTAATTTTTTGTTTACTTAATAAGTTTTAAATGTTTAAATAATACTGTGTTCTAATGCTTACAGCAATGTAATAATGTTAGGAGGCAGAAACACACACTATTTTGATGTTTGGATGATTTATATTTTGTAGGTAAAGTGCAGCCTGGTGTTTTTGCATAAGACATTACTTTTAAGTAATTTAGTTTTTAAATATGCTTATTTAAAATCATGTTGTACATATGTTTTCATTTTTTATTATTGAGTAAAACATATTATGCAAAGATGCCTATATTTTATCTGACATATTAGAATGAAGTCATGATAATGTTATAGAAGAGCTATCTGTATAAGAATGTAAATATGAAATTCTTTATTAGAGGTAATATGAACAAAATGGAAATTGATGAGGTATTTTTAAAGAATATAGTAAATAAAATTATGAGATTTATAAAAATAATTTAAAATATTTTTATAACAGAATAAATTTAAAGCATAAAATAATTACTTCAATATATATTACTATGTAGGAAAAATAATCTTAAATTTAATAGGAAAATCTTTTCCTATCATTATTTTTATTGTAGAGTAAAAGAAAAGCAATTCACGATTTTTTTATCTCAACTGACATATGGAAATTCATGGAACTGGGGGAAAAAATTGGAATGAATTTGTAATAAAAATGTTGAAAATAGTTTCCAAAGCTATGTCTAGGTATAAAATTTTGGTTTCTTTAAAAAGAATAAAAAAAAGTTGAAAACAAGATGTGCTGAAATCTATTCAGATAATTACAATAAAGAATGTGTTAAATCTTATGTTCATAAGAGTTCACATAGAAAAGAAAAAAATTTAACAGTAATAAAAAGATTCTAATAAATTATGAAGAAAATGAGAACAAAAGAGATATGAAGGAATTAAGGAAAAACTCTGTTATAAAAAACAAAATGCTGTTATATATAAACAAAAAACTGATCTTGACTAAACAAAGAAATTAGTCATAATTTTTAAATAATGTACTGCTTTAATAAATTACTTCTTTAAAGTATGCTTCTTATTTTAAACACACATACAAAAAAAAAGCAAGTTTAGGCAACCATAGATTTTTATTGTGTATGTGATGTTATTAACATAAGTACAACACTGCTCATTTTTTTTAAAAAACTAGTATATTTGAAAAATTTTAAATAAAATTATATAGATCAAAATTAAACTGCTAAGTTTTTCTTATATATAATATTTTCTATAAAGTAAATAAATATGTGAAACAATTTACCTCTGTTTGATATATTTCACTCTCCTTGCACTTGCAATATTCACATACAGCATCATCTAAAGTTAAAAGGAATTAACTGAATGATGATTTTAAAGTTCATATCATTGAAAGTTCAGCCTTTTTAATAAATCAAAGAGAAATTTAAAGTAAGCACACAACAAACTAAATACCTTTATTAAGCACAGTACGACAACCAATGCAAGTACTTTTCTTTTGTGTAAAAGCAGATAATGCACCAATTTTTGAAGTAGTTATTGTTTTTGTGCGAGTATGATCACCACCTAAATTTGAGGAAACTATTCAGTAAAAATTCTTTTCTTATTTTGAAAATTTTCAAATGTTACAAATTAAATATGAGAGCAATTTAATAAATTTACACAATAAAATAGATTCTGCTTTTTCTCCAAGTACAGGCTCAAAGATTCGAAGTAAAGGTTTAGAAATTTGGTTTTCCAAATAATATTGAGTGTCTATAGGAAGGTTGTTTTCCAAGACATATATAGGATCTTCTGATTTCAAGTAAGCAGCAGTTTTCTTACTAGCTGCAATAATTACATATGGTACTCTATCTCCAAGATTTGGGGCACTACCTGGGTCACGTTTCTTCATTCTACAAATAAAGAGAAATACTTTAATACAACACACACACGCATATATATACATATATATATATATATATAAGCAAATTTCTAATATAAAAGCATTTTATGACATTTAATAATAAAAGCTAGTTATGATATAACAACTTATAATAAAGAAATATCTAATAAAAAGAATAAGGTTTGTATTGCACAAATACATAAAAATATGAATAAAGAATTATACTGTTTTATAATAAACATATAATATTTAACAAATTATATTAAATAAATATACAACAGATACTTCATAGATGTAATAAAAATTTAATAAAGATAAAAATACATAATAAAATTTTTTACATTATATTAAACTTAAAAGTATGAAAAAATTCTTTCAATAATTTAAGCTAATAATTCAATAATTTAAGCTGAAACCAATAAGCACACTCTAGTTTTCTTAACATTTTCCTACCATTATCAATTTTAATGTAAGTTTTTCTTCTGATATTATTAAAATTGCAAAACCAATGCCAACAGATTTTTTTTTTATTTTGGGGATTCTCAATCAACAAAAATATATTAATAAAATACCACAGTTTTCAAAAATTCAAAATTTTTATCATTTAAAAAAAAATCTAGATATACATCATAATTTACAATTTCAGTTATTAGACAATATTGTTTAAATGTTCCCACAAAACTTCACTACATTAAAAAATAATTACCTATGAGCTAATTCTACATGAGCTTGTTTTGCAGCATATTCTTCATCAGTTTTAGTTAACTCCTTTGTAATAACTAACTGTGAAATGTCAATTCTGTTACAAAGTAAATCTGCTATAGTTTGTTTAGCATAATCACAGGCCCCTTCTGGATCTCTAAATTATAAAAATAGTACAACAAAAATGAATAAATTTTTACTGAAATTAAAATTTCAATCTGATATAAAATTAGATATGATACACATCTCTAATTTTATATTCCTTAATCAAAATATAGCAAATATATGCTTTGGAAAAAGAAAAAACTTGTAATCTTTATTATCATTAAGGATTATTTATAATAGAAGCTTAACGCCTAATCATCATAGTGAATTTTAAGTAATTATATAGATGAAATATAACAATTGCATTTATACATAGATATAATCAAAATTTATACCTATCAATCAGTAGTTTTTTTAAACATGAATTGATAAGATTTGCAACTAGAGGACAGTTATCTCTTCTTACAGTTTCTATACCCTTACAATCCATTTTATCATGGACTTCAGGCTTTGTAAAATATAAACCTGCATAACGTTTTTTACTAATCAACAAATAAGGATAATAGACCTGAAATTAAAACATTAAATATTTGAATTATTATATAAAACATTTTAAGTAAAAAAGCATTTGTCAATACTTAATCAAAAAACTCATACAGTAAACATTAGTAATCATAAGAATCACATTTAACCATTATGATTAAATGTTATATATTTTAATCATTAACTTTAATTAAGAATTCATTAACTTTAATTAAGAATAACTATTTAAATACTTATACTAAGAGATACTTTTTAGTTTTGAATGAATTAGTAAATAAAAAATAAATAGTAGAAAAAATAAATATATATATTTTCAGTTGTTTAATATAATTGACTACTATTACACTGTATTATATGAACACATGGATAAGAATAGGGAATTTTTAAAGGGCAAGATTTAAAAATACTGAGATATTTTCAGAAAAATGTTGTTTAAAAAATTAAGTAAAAGCAATTATATAATTAAAAATCAGCATCACATAAGTAACACCTGTTTAAAAAACAATAAATCCTGAAAAAATATTTTGATTTTTGTTTTTGATAGTAATAGAATAATACAAAAATTAAACTTACAAGAACTTAATATAAACAAATAAGCAATATTAAACTAATATGGAAAAAATACACAATTAAAATTATGTATTAAATAGAACTCTCACATTTATGTTAAGATTTAATTAAATAATATTCTTCATTAGCTGAATATTCATGTATTCAATTATTATTAATACATCAATTTTTTTATGAAGAGCAGATTCAATGGATACTGTTATTTAACATTTGCAGATTTGAATTCCTGTGATAAAAATCAAGATAAGTTACATCTTAACATGTATAAAGAATCCCTTTTTATATTCAATTTATCTATATCAGAAGAAACTTCCTTAACGTACTTCAGATTTTCATTTATCATGATATTCTACATTTTATTTAGGTGGAGTAAAGAACAGACACTTATTTCCATCTGTGAGTTCCAATCAACTAGACAAGACATTTGTTTTCCCTGCTATATTTTAAATTTTTGAAAAGAAAAATTAAAAATTTCATTACCACAAAGCAAAATTTAGAAATTTATTGACTTAAAAAGATGTTACAATTTTACAATTAAAGTCATTCAAAATGATATTAGACTTAAAAAGTGTCTGTAAAGAGATAATCCAATCAATAAGTGAATACAAATTTTTAATGTCAAATTAATAACCCAGTACAACATTTAAATTTCAGACAATTAAGAATTTTTATGATATCTTATATTAGTTCATTAAACACATTTATAGAAATTTTAGTAGAAATAAAACAATTCTGTTATATTTTATAATTAATAAATATGAACTATAGAAAACAAATAAAAATACACACTAATTTGTTTTTAATGTGTCTAGGTATAAACATATTGGTATTCATTATAGCAAATCAATTAATCTATAAAATAACATGACAAAATATAACAAGAATTGGCAGACATATCTTGTAAGAAATCAATTTGAAGAATTTTTTTAATTGACAAAATTATAATGATACTAGTTATATAAATTAGTAGAGTACAAATACTTTTTAATGTTTATCACATTTAGCCATTGTAAAATAATAAAAATACATATAATTTTACAATTTTTTAAATTTATAGCCATATCCTTTATAATACAGCTTTTAGATAGTAAATGTTTTGTAAATTTGCAAAATTATCTTGATTTAACCAGGACTTAGAATTGAACGGAAAAATAAGATTAATTTATTTCAGTTTGATATATCTTCAAGTCATTTTGGTACTGTAACGAGCTTATAAATTTTTTCTAATTCATCCTTGACTGTACAGTTATCATTATTACATGCACATTGTTTCTTGATTTCCTATTTTGATGTTCACTGATTTTTAATGAAAAATATCAGTCTTTATATAAAAATATCGAATGATATTTTTCTTCACAACATGCTGTCATCTTTAGACTTTTTTTTATAGAGTTTTATATAGATAAGCCAAATGCAATTTTGATAATGAATAACAATTCTAACGCTCACTATTCCATGTTTATATTGTACATCTTAGTTATTTGTTTCAATTTACATATTTTGTGCATGATAATTTTTATATATTTATATTATTATTATTTTAGTATAAAAAAGGATATGCATTTAAAATTATTTATTTGGAACTAATCCAAATGCTATTATTTTTGGGAAAATGAAAACTGGAACTGAACTGGTGTATATTTTTAATTGAATCAAAATGTAAAAATAATAAATTCAAAGCCCTGAATTTAAATTATAATGCATGTATTTAATTTTATAATTACAGATCAAGGTTTACATTTTCATACTGTTTTGGAATAATTAATTTCTTGTTCCAATAAAATTGACTTAAAATATTGTCAGTACATTTTCTAAAAATAAACTATGTAAAAAGTTAGATTTTCATGGTATTGTTTTTATTAGCAAAACTGATTCTACTTAAAGAATATATAATTAATATAAACTCTTAGGTATTTTTATTTTTACACAAATTAAACTCGTACATTACATTTATGCATAAATTCTAATAACTTTTATGAGAATTTAATAATGTACAGCAAAATTAACTAATACGTAGCAATTTTTATCAAGTAATATTTTCCAACACAGCAAAATTTCATGAGATATATTGATAATATTTTCAATAACTTCAGTCACTTGTAACTTTTAAGTGGAAACATTTTCTCTAAATAATCTTTTTTTAAAATGCATCAATCTAAACTGATTGTTCAACAGTTATCATAAAATCAAAAGTAAGAAAAAAAAATCAGATTAACATAATAAAGAAATACAAGTATTTTTTTTTATCTCATTCAAGTATCTTTATGAACAGTAACAATTAAATTAAAAAAAAACTGGAAACTAGTGAAAAAGCTTTTATATTTTCAGGCACTTTCGCAATATGGTAAATCTATATGATTTCACTGTATGACTGTAAGAATTTACACAAATTCAACTATAAATATAAAATAGTAACAAAAACAATAAAATTGTAATCTATGTTAGAATAAATCAAACCTTTTATGACCAATGGTAGAACATAAACAAGGACAAAAATTTTTGAATAATAGGTATTTAATTCTGTTTTCCAGTTAAAGGAATTTGAACACTGAATTTTTTACCCTTCATTATAATTTAAAAGAAAATATATTTCATGGAGAAATAAATTCATTACAGAAGTTGAAGCATGTAATTGTTCCCAGATAATTAATTATTCATGTATGTAACATCACATTTCTTAAATGCAAGTCATAAACTTTCCAGAGCTCCCTAGTCATGATTCTTTTTCTGTTTTAGTAAATTGAAAAACACTAACATTTGATTAAATAAAACTGTTTATTTTAAAATTTTTGAATTTATAATCTGCTTGACTGAGAGCTAAATTTAGTCATCTACGATAAAATGAAATTGAATTTTGCAAAAGAATTCAATAAAAAAAATCCAGGAACACATGGATTTATATTGAAAAATAATAATATTCCAGCACACTTTCTAAAACATTAGGAATTTCAGGACAACTAAACTATAAACTAAATTCCAACCTCAACCATTGATTAAATAAATAACACCAAAATAATTGAAATTAAATATATGTAATACAATTTCTTTTGACAAATATTAATTTATTAATAGAAATTAATAAAGAAATTCATATATACTTTTTCAAATTCTAATTTAATAGGTTTTTCAAAATGACTTGAGACATAATCAGCAGCTTCTCTTCCTAATTCCATTGCTTCTTTAACTGTTTTAACACCAAAATTAACCATTACTGAATCAGTATCTCCATAGATAACTTTGGCATTGCAAGGATGTCCATTTTCAATGGTGTACTTTTCTTCAACTAATCTTTTCGTTTCATCAATCATCATTCGACCAAATGCTGTTACACTCTATAGAAATAGCATATCAAACATGATTTGAATTCTTGACAATAATGGGAAAGATAAATTCTTAACAGATAAAAAAATATCACAACTTACAATAGTTTTTTTTTTTTAAACAATATTTCCATAATAAAGGTAAATTTGCAAATTTAAATAAAAATTGAAAAAATAATAGTGAAATAATATTTTTTTAAGTACTTCTGCAAAAATTTTACCCAAAACAGCAAACAGTTTTGAAGGTTAATATAGATAAAAAGAACCAATTTAAAAATACAAAAACATACCAAATGCTATGATTCAGTGTTTCTTGAAGATAGATTGATATGAACATTGTCTACTTAACTTGTCATCGTTTTAATATTCACCTTAAAATTTTATTTAAATTCTTTAAGGTTTAGAATGTATAAAAATATTGTGACCTACAAAATTATCATAGATATTTTCTTTAAAAAATGCCAAAAATTAACAAAGAGATTTCATTAGAAAATATATTTCATTTAACACACATTAATTTCTAAAATAAATAAACCTATTTACTTCATTCTGTCATATCAGTTTTAAGCAAATATAAATGAAAGGCAAAATTACTTGAGAAATAGCTAAGCACGGCAACTTCCCAACTTGAGCACCAGTAAACCCATAAACACTATTTGCACTTATTTTTAATGCAAGTTGTCGACCATCCAGAACCTTCTTTTTAAAAGGATCATTTTCTTTTTTTAAATCATTTTTTGCTCTAAAACACAAAAATTATATAAATTTTAACCTTAAAGTTAAAAAAAAAAAAAACATAGTATGTGTTATTTGTTTAAATAGATGTTATACATAGCAATAATTGAGTTAGCTTAAAAGAATTATAAAATGTAATAAGAAACAATTGTCAAATAGAACAATGCATGCATATAACAAAAATGTAACATAATGGTATACAATTTCCAGTTTACATTTTAAAATATAAAATCAGAAATATATTAACTTTTTTCTTGCAGATAAAAGGTGCTCCAAAATTTCAGGTAATAGACCTTTACGAACACTCTTCTTCACAAATAGATTATTAGATGGTGTTTTAATGAATTCATTTGCTCCTAACTGATCACGAACAGCTGTTGACTGTAATAAGGTTGTATAACAAAGATTGTGAGCCATCATTATGGATGGATACAGAGATGAGAAATCTAGTGTCGATATAGGATCACTATAATATCCTTTAACAGGTTCTATAACAGTTGCACCTGTGTAATCTTCATCGGGTTCTACTTTCATAGTTGGAATAATATAATCATGCTCAACAGCCTGAAAAATATAAACAAATGTAAAGTGGGAGAAAACATGGGTTACAAGGAAAATACACAAATTTACCAAACCAAGAAAGTAGAACCCCAAGAAGATTACATAAATGCAACTATTATAGAACCTGTTAAAGAATATTATAATGATCCTATATCAACTCTCAATTTCTCTTCTCTGTATCCATCAACAATGATGTCTCTTAATCTTTGCTATATAACCTTATTACAGTCAACAGTGGTTCGCAATCAGTTAGAAGCAGATAAATGATTTTGTTTGCTCCTAACTGATCATGAACAGCTGTTGACTGTAATAAGGTTGTATAGCAAAGATTAAGAGACATCATTGTAGATGGATACAGAGAAGAGAAATCGAGAGTTGATATAGGATCATTATAATATCCTTTAATAGGTTCTATAATAGCTGCACTTGTGTAATCTTCATGGGGATCTGCTTTCATGATTGGAATAATGTAATCATACTCAATAGCCTGAAAAATAAGCAAACATAAAATTGATAATAAATGATAGTATACTGTGAGCATACATTCAAAAATAGTGTTCAAGATATAGGTAAAAGATACTTAATGATATAAATTACATATGTGCATATATATAAAATGGTTTTTATAAAAATTTAAGAATCGTTTTTATCAAAATGCCATAAGACTATTTTACATTCTAAACAATAAAATACAATTTTTTTATTCATCAAGATTTTGGTAAAGTTGTGAAAACAAATAGCAGACTTCAAAATGCAACATCAGAATTTAAAAACACTGTGAGAGAAAATAAAAACCAGCTTTAGAAATGCAGAAATTATTGCTCAAAGGTTGCATGAAAATTTTTCAATTTAAGTGATGAAAATAATTTTCATCACTTAATATGAATAAAAATTTCTCTATTTCATTGAATTATATTCAGAATTATGAATTAAAGTTTTTTTAGAAATAATATGAACAATTAATTAAATCATATAAGAATGTAAATTTTCAGTGTCTAAATAATCCAAATGAAAATTCAGGTAATTTTTAATAAAAGCTAATCTAGTTCTTTTGACATTTCTTTTATAAGCAGTAAAAGAGATTTTCCTACAAAGTACATATTTGATGAACAAAATTAAAATTAGAAATCACTTATTTTGTGGCAAAAAAAAGTTTTTTTTATACCACAAATTAATAGTACACAACATAGTAGAATTGAAGCAGCAAATAACACTTTTGTCATAGCAGTTTGAAAACAAATCACCTAATTTAACAATGTCTGTTGTCAGACAATAAATACAATACAAGTTGTTAAGCTTAAAGAAACAATATATATTTATTACATTCTCATAAAGTGTATATATTTAAAATATTTCCCATTAATTTAACTAACAAAATTTTCAAAGAAAATTATATTTGGTTGAATAAGGGATAAAAAATCGTTAAATGTTATACCTATTCACTCTGATCTTTAAGTTTATTGTTACGATTAATATTTTAAATACTTGTAATCACCATTTAATGATTTTAATCTAATCTAATCAGCAATGCTGATTTAAAGAATTTCTTTATATTTCTGATAACTGACTTTGTGTAATAAATATTATGGAAAAAAAAAAAAAAAAAAGAAGAAGAAGAATGTAGAACAATAAACTTTTAAGTAAAATTTAAAACATATGATCAGTTTATCCTACTTGATAATTGTAAACATTCATTGAGCTAATAAGGTTCCATTAACATGCAAATTAAGGTAACCTATATCTATAAAAATCACTTTAATGAAATATTTTTATTAATGGTATTGTTATTTTACACAAATTGAAAATTAATGAAATGTATAGAAACTTAAACCAGGACTTGATCATACAAATTAAAAATTACTTAAATTTTAAAATATCAAAATATAAGAATTATTGAGGATAATTATGTTGTTTTACATTAAAAATAAATATCTCTTTAATATGTAACTGTTGACATCAATTTGTGTGCCAGTAAAAAATAATCCATATTATTTGCCATGCTGAAATTAAAATATTTCAATTATCTTCACTTTAAATTTGTATTTCTTTTCTCTATACAACAGAAATAAAAATAATAGTAATTAATAAAATATAAAAAAGACTTTATAAAAAAATAATAATGATTCATAAATAATTTTTCTAAAATATTTTAAAAAAGTTCTAAATTATTTTATACATTAAAAAACAATTTAAAATTTAGAATTCTTTTTGAAAATCTGGAAAGTTGGTAGTCTTGTACAAATACTGTCTTTCAGGTTGAAAACTTAAAATAATTACTAATAAGTATAAACTTGGAAATAATTACTTAATTTTCAGTGAAATATTAGTATCTATTTCCAAATTCATACTCTGTAATTTTTACTTCCAATTTCTTTTGCATGATTCTGTAATAAATCATTTTTAATCAATTCATAGCTGACATCATACTCAAATATCTATAGGTGATTATCGAAATATTGGAAACACCTTAGATTCATGAAGAAACCTTTATTAGTAAAGTAAAGTTTATTAGTAAGACTGCTTTTGGCAAACGATATAGTTTGAATTTGTACAGGAATTGATTAATACAAGGGCTGAATTGTGTTTTGTAGCATTCTTCATGGAGTTATTTTGAAAGTTTTGAATAGATGCCAGTGAAGGATATTGTGATCCCTTATAGAATACTCTAAAATAGACCTTGACAGTTCAATTATATTGAGTTCAGCATAGTCTGGGATAAATAGATGTTTAACTTCACCATCATGTTCATCAATCATTGATTGACAAGTCCTATGGCATGAATAGGTGAATTATCATCCTGAAAAATTACATCTACTGCAAGAAACCAAAGTTTTAATCAAAAGTCATCGAAACTTTTTCTACACTTCTGGATCAGCAAAAAAATTGTGACATAATATTATGACAGATCATCATGTTAAACAGTTGCAAGATAATCACAATCATATACATGAGGTGGTATTTTTCAGATATGCACAGGTTTTCTCATCAGGTAAAGCATTAAAGATTAGTCAAACCAACATTTTTCCACTTATCAACCAGGTTTTGTGGGTAACTTATGGCATTAACACTTGAGGTGGCTTGGGATTTCTGTTTTACTGTAACTGTTTATGAAACTAACCATTGTCATTGAATAATAAAAATGCTGAGTGAATTTTAGTCACTTTTACAAGAGTAGTTTGCTTTTTTGACATTACAATAGGTTTCAATACCCACTAGCCTCTTTCAATAAATATTTCCTTTAGTCCACTATTTTGTTTTGCTGGGCTTGTCTTGCTGAATTGAATGTACACTGCCATGAATTTACACACAGTACCACTAAAAACGTCTAAAAGCTGGGAAGTTCTCGTTATTTGCTTCAGCTGAGTGGGCTCCTAGCACCGTTTACCTTGAAAATTTGAGTGATCCTAAATTTTAGGCTTTTGAGAAAAATTCAATATATAAAGAATTATAATAAAGTTACCATATACTATTGGGATGTATACTCTCTTTCTCTCTCTCTCCCCATATATATATATATATAAACTGGTAGCTATTATATTTCAAAGCACATTAAAAATGGTGACTTTTATTCACAGGTGTTTCCATTATTTTGATAAACACAAATGTATGTAAAATATATCAAACTAAGTAGAATAATGTTTTTGGAATTTTCATTCCCAAAAAGAAAACAAATTGACAACTGATTTTTCCGTTTATTAAAAAAATAATTATAAAAATTCATTAGTGTATCTTTTTCAAATAGAAAAAAAAGCTAAATAAATCTAAGAGTCCGGTTAAAAGCAAGAAAAAAGTATGTAAATAAGAATGTTATTTTTAGAGGAATATTAAATATGGATAGTCTAATAGCATTTAAAATCAAATAAGGATTTTCAAATAAACAGATTTACTTACAGATTAAGAAATTCATATCATGACATTAAAATAAAGCACAGGACATTTGCAGTACATAAACTTTTGCAGTAGTGGGAAAAAAAAAATGAAATATATATAGCAAAAATACATTTACAAGCCAAACAAAATTACATTGAAAGTAACTGGTCTTAGATCCTTCTATACTATATTTATCATTGAAGCAATAATTTTAATTTATTATTTCATATAAGCATTTTTTAATAATATTGGGTACTTGGGTGATTGACCTCTCACCACAATAAAGCCAAAAACTGCTTCTCATTTATCATTACCCAGTGGGTATCTGCAAACCAAAACATTGAGGCAAATGAGCAAATTTATTAGTAACAAAATCATTTGTAATAACTTTAATATGAAGTCTTTGAAATGGATTACTTGTAACACTAAAATAACGTTTTCAACAAAACAAAACTGAGGAAAAACTGCAATATAATTCTCTACAATTAAGTACTGATACATTAATTATGAGATTTCAAGAGTTAAAAAAAATTGTTTTATGACAGTTTTTTTTTATTTTTATTTATTTTATTTGTTAGTTGTTCTACAGCAAATTTTGCACAAAAATGATAATTTGACCAAAACCAACAGTTTAAAGTAGAAATTGACTTACTAAATATTCTCATCTGGAGTTAAACTCAACAAGGCTGTTAAATTAAAAGATACAATCTTGACTAACTATCTACTTTGAAATAGGAATTTTCATTCAACAGTAAATTCTGTGAATACCATTTTCTTTACTAAAAGATAAGTTATGAAATTGAATGAATACTCAAGATAGTCTCATTTTGGTTTTGAAAAAGACTTTTTTAAAAAACTCTTAACACTAAAATAAACTTTTTTTTTTATATCTTTATGTTAAAAAATGACACAAACTTAATATTTAAATCTTAAGTGGCCAGAATTATATAAATCAAATATCTACATATTTTTGAAAAATAAATAAACTGATAAAGTAACTTAATAAACATCATCCATATTTTTTTTTAAAGTTTTCTACATGCATACACATCTATTTGCATAAAAATAATATTTAAACAGGTGTATAAATATTAAACATTTATACTTTAATTTTCAAATTTAATTAGGATAAATTCCAGCTAATAAATGAAAATTATAATTGTAATTTTGGAAAAGAAATGAAAAAAATCTTTATTGGAAAGATTTATATGTAATTAATATTTTTTAAAAAACAGTTTTAAGGTTAAATTATTTTTAAAATATATTTCAAAATTTAAACAGTTTTCAAATAATAATTATTATAAATCACCTTTCTAAGAAGTTGAGAAATAACTTTGATTTGTTGGCCTCTACTTAAAAGGTATGTCAGTGGAACGCCAGTGACACGAGCCATTTCCATGTAATTGATAATGCACATGAGTTTTTCAAGTAAACGAACAGGCAACATGGCATCTTTCAAGCAGTACACAGCAAGCCTTCTTCTGGTTTGATCATTTCCATTCTGAAAATAATATGATAGAATACATAATTGCATACAGGTATATATTTATAAATAAAATAAATTGGTGATTCATATAGTCAATTAAAAATCATTTTCAGAGCAGTTACTAAAAGCTGCATAATATATAAAGATAGAACTAACTGTCATAATTAAACAGATATTCAGATGCAAATAATAAAAACAAGGAAAAAGATGATTTATACACTTTTTTATTTAACAAAAAAATAAATAAATAAATAAATAAATAAATAAAATAATAAAATAAACTAAAAGATATTTTATTACTAAAATGAAAGCTAAAAAATTTAAGAATGCAGTATTATTTTAATATTTAAATTTATTTTACCTGCAAATCAGTAATTATGGTATGCTGGACATCTTCTTTCTGTTCTTGAAGAAAATGATAACTGACAGCATTCAGAGTATAAGATCTTAATTTATAATCACGAAGCAGAATCTAAAAATGAATAAATTGGCAAAATAAATCTGATTTCGATGTACAATGCATCAAACTAAGTTTGAAATGAAAAATACATGCATTGTCAAATAAAAGTGCAAGGGAATTTTTCGATAAAGATATTAAATTCAAATCTCAAAACATAACTAGAAAGGAGAAATGTTTTATGTTCTTATTATTCTCTATAAATGAAGCTAATAGTTTTTTTTTTCAAACTCTCACAGAAATTACACACAAAGATATGTTTTGTTATAATCTAGATATACAATGATCTATAATTTAGTCCTCCACAAATTTTAAGATTTAATCTACAACTTGCTGGTAGAGATATAAAATGTATCAAACCATTTATACACAGAAATAAACCCTTATTTCACTCATGTGGAGAAATCCTAATAATTTAGGATTTCAAAAGATCCTTATAATTTAGTTAAAGTGAGTAATCATTTGATAATGCAACATTATCAGATAATGCAAACATTATCTGATGAAGAAAATAAACGATTTCTGATATTTGAATATATTTCATGACTTGTGATTATATTTAAAATTTTCTTTAAAACAAGATCAATAAATAACTTCACAATGCAGAAACACAACACCAATCGCCAAATGTGGGAAAACTAGATGGTACCAAATTTTCAAGTGGAGATTTTTAAATGTTTCCTCTTTTCTGTCTATCAAACAGATGAATCTAAAGATGTGATCATGGATAAGAGAATCAATTTTCTTTACAAACTGAAAATTTATCTAAATTAAACACTGGAAATGAAAATATAGATTCTCTGCAGTTTGAAATTAGTCAAATAAAAAATATATAGATAATAGTTGCAAATGTAACAAAATAGCTAAATTCACAATTTTTTTTCTTTTTGCTAGAGATACTATATAGTGTTAGAAAGTGAAAAAGAAATGAACTCACAAAATTACTATTTAATAATAATTTAAAAAACTTACTTATGAAGCCTTTAGGTGATTAATTTTGTTATAAGTGAGAGTTCGGTAAAAGTTTGTTATAGGGAGTAAAAACGTCAGTTATGGCATAGAACTATTTCAGTTTATAAAAATCTTAAAAATAAATTTAATCAAAAAAGTATTTTTATAATTTATTTTTAAAATTTATATTTTATTTTTAAAATCCAGAATTTTGTTTTCATTATAAATGTGAATACATGTTTGTAATTATTAACTTCTTTAATTAGAAGCTACTATAAATATGTAAATTAATTTTGTTTAGTTAATTCATTTTTATAATGAAATGATTGAAACAAATATTTCTGTGGATTGTAATTTTCATTTTGACTTGCAAAAATTTTCCTCACAAATATTGTCTTCAATATTCAGAAAGCATAAATTTTATGAAAGCATTCTAATAATTCGTGCAAATAAAGATGAATTTTTAATTAAAAATATAGTATTAATTTAACACATTGTTTAAATTAACTAAAAATTGAATTATGAAAATGTGTGTTTAACAGACATGCATTTTTAACATGTGAAAAATTTTACTAAAGCATTTTTTTAAAAGTTGCAGGTGCATAATTAGACCCAGATTTACAATTTAAAATATATTTTAAAATCTTATAAACATCCAAGTCCAATGTGAGAAATGAATTCACGAACTGTTGACTGAAAGCCAAAATGTTAACCATTTGGCTATGTGTGAAAAAATTTCAAACGAATTATATAAATTAATTAAGAAAAAAATCATAAGAATTCATACACAACTGATAAGACAATTAAAAAATATTAATAAAAAAAAATTTGAATGAACTACAGAATTTAGTTAACTATATGACTATATGTCTCAGAAGAAGAATTTTCAGACATTTAAAGTTAATTAGATTTATAATTTAATGTTATGAAAATCAATAAATGATTTTTAATTTACAACTGAAATTGAAATTTATAATTGAATGAAGACTCATTATTAACAGATACACACAAATTTTAAAACTCAATATAGAGAAATATATCTTAAAAAAAAAAAAAAAAAAAAAAAAAAAAAAAAGAATTACATACTTGCAATAGATCAAGTTGTATCCTTCCTTCAATATTGATAATCTTGTTTTCCCGTTTGCCCATTTGTCGAGATTGCAATACAGACTTTCTTATATTTGTTTGAATATTTTTTATCCTACCAAGGAAAGGAAAAGTAGGTACTGATAAATGCTTGGCTCGATTTAACAGATATGGAAAATCAAAATTTTGAATGTTGTAGCCTGTTATAATATCAGGATCTACAATACGAACAAAATCAGCCCATTCCTGAAAAAAAAAAATATTTTTCCATATTAAAATGACAAAAAGAAATTTATTCTTTTTCTTGAATTCCAAAATTACTTAATTCAATTTCTCTATTGTAATCATAGCTTTGAATTATAACTGACTGCAATTATAGTTTTGAAGATTTATTTTAATGAGTAAATAATTTCAAATTTTATTTTCAGTTAAATAAAATGTTTATTAATCCTCAATAAAATTAGACCACACATTTTTCTTTATAATTTTTAAATATACTATAATATCAATTGCAAAAGAATTTAATATTAAGTGCTGGTCATGTTGTTGTTGTTGCTTATCACCATATATTCAGCCTCTACTTGAGGAGATCTACAAGGTGACATAACCCATAGACAGATGGAAAAGGCAGCCTCTGTAAGTCCTAAGACCTGAATAACAGAGGTAGATGACTAAGTTTTCTATCATTAAATATACATGGTTGTGAGGAAAAGATCACAAAATGATTCAAACATAACAAATATTTAATTTGAAATAAACAAAACACAACATATAAGAATATATGTGATACACTTCTCAGATTCACTGCAACAGTGCAGGATTTTACAGAAGGAAATTAGTTACAATTCCAGTGAAGATAATCCAGTTATGCTGCAAATTGCTTAGTTTAACTTGTCCCTTTAGTCAGGTTTGGAGTCAGAAATATGCAGTGATGCAGTTGCATGGTCATTGCAACATATATATTTATGTTATCAAATTATACTTGTACCATTTAAAATTTTACATTTTCTTTATCCCTGGTGCTGATATGCACAAAAGACATTCATTTAAACATTTTTATTATGAAAGAAACCTCTCCTTTACATTTCAGGATAAATGAGTACATATACTATAGTAATTAAAAACATTTAAAAAAATATATAATAACTATTCAAATTTACATCAATAAATATTTAAAAAAATAAATAAATAAATAAAAAATGAAGCTTCAAGAATTTAAGTCCTGTGGAGGTCGATTGATTACATTTTTAATGCTAAAAAACATTTGCACATTTAAAAATGATACATTTACTTTGAGTAATTTTTTTTATCAATTTTTAATAACCTGATTTGATTATTCAATAAACCCCTTAGCTACAATCAAATTAAATTAAAAATGAAAGAAATCAACTCCCTTTAAATAGCACCATAAAGAATTTCTTCATTTTAAAAAAGAAGTATGTTATTAAATGTAAATCATTTTTTACTTTTTCTTACAACTCTTTATATGTATGCAATATGTATTTTGAGATTGCTAGCTAATCATTTTGAAGAAATTGTAAAAGAAACTATAATTTTAAACTAAATTGAAAATATGTACTATTTTGTGACTCAGCCCTATGACCTTATAATCCATCCAAAAATTACACATATTATTTGTCAAAATGTACATCTATACTTAATATAAATAGTCTCATCTATACTTAACATATGAATCAGATTTTATATTAAAATTTGAAATGTATTAAGCTTCTAATATTATGAAGACATCAAAATTATAATTTAAACAAATATTTATGTAAAATATTCAATATGAGAACTTATAAAATGTAATGTGTTACAATTCATAAATTTTTTTCAAATATTAAGCTTTTATGGTTATGTATTTTTTAAATCATAAACATACAATAATGCAACACAGCTCATTGTATTTTGAAAGTTAAAAGAAAAAGTGTCAAATTAATAAAATAATGAGTTTATATCTCAAGCACTTTATAACTTACTTTTAATAATTCACGTTCGTTTTGATAAGACAAAACCTGAGAACCCAAAATAGGTGCACATGAATTTAAAGTAAATACATTGCGTATAAATGGTGCCTTTTCACCTTGTCGAATAACCATGTTGGCAATTTGAATTACTGGATCATGTTCAGGTTCAGGAAAGATACCTTTATAATTAAAAAAAATAATAGATTTTATAAATGCAGAGTTTAACACATTCATATTACAATATTTTTCATATATTTAAGCACCAATAGAAATATTTTTATTATAAATTTGATAATGTCTTAAAATTCTTTAAAAAAGAATACCCTTAAATTGAACGTTAAGATATTTTGATTCATTAATAACACAATTTTTTAAAAATATCAGCAATTTCAACAACTACCTTATTTTCCTATATATAATTTGTAACCTTTTTTTCAAGCAAAGAAAAAAGCAGCGGATAATACGCCTGCAGCAATTTTTCTGATGAATAGTCTAAAAATTATTCTGTTGATAATTTGGTGCTAAATAAAATTTTAAAAAATACACATTATGGTTAAAAATATAATAAACTATACAGAAAAATATTTATAATGATAAAGATTTGTTTGAATCAACCTCAAGCCAAAGTACGATTAACTGAGATGAAAGCATGACATCAATGGATATCCGAGAAGATTCTAATAAAGCTTATCAATTTTTAGATTTTAATAATTTTTCCAACAAGATAAGACATATTTTAAAAATAAGCTATATTTTTTTATTAATAGTTAAATGAAGGAAATGGATAATTTTCTAACTGCTCATGGAATACATTTTTCCTTTTAGGACATGCTTTGTTTTTCTTCTTACATTAAACATTTGTCGACATTTTTTTATTCGCTTTTCCTATTAGCTTTCAATTAAAAATTTGTTCTGAGTTACTTAATAATTTTCACTTCACTATAACGATATATGAATTTGAATATTTTCAGAGCAAAACAGCTCAGGTCAAGACAAAATGAGAAATAACATTGGTGAACTGCAACTTAATATTGTTCAGAGGAACTGAATACATTCTTGAACATAATTGAACAATGCTAATTATTTAATAATTATAGTTTAAAAAAATAAGTGAACCAACTCATAGCGCCATCTGTTATTTATTTTATGAAACACATGCATAAATGACATTTTTTTCAAAACTTTACTGTAAGCTTTTCTGATGAAGAATATTTTTTTATCAGATTATCTATGGCGGTGTATAATATGCACAACGAAATTCAGCATTTTTTAACACATAATCCACTGATTATATACAGGAAAATACAGTAAAAATGCAATCAAATTATATAACAGCTTATAATGAATGTAATTTATTTTTGTTTAGCTATTTTTCTCTCTTTGCTATATTTCAACAAACATTTTAATAGAAAAAAAAATTTAAAAATGTCTTCATAAATTTACCTTTGTTTGTAATTAGTAAAAACCATTAAACTATTTACATTAGAAAATGAAAAGTAAAAATTAATTTTTTAAACAATGGAAGACATAAATGGTGTTATCAATTATATCAGAACAAAATAAATAAAAATGACACCACATTTTTATTTATATCTAAAGTATCAATTGTATCAATTTTTTATCAATTAAAAGTATCATTAAAGTATAAATTTTTTTTCATAATTCTGAACAAAATTTAACTTTTCTAACAATATATAAATGACAATGTATAAATGTATAATGTTTTTATTTCATTTTATTCTAAATCACAAAGATTGAATTGAAAATATAGAAAGAAAGATAATTTATTGAAGAGAAATGACTTACTTTGGCCCTTACCAATGGGTGCTTGATACTTTTTATTAAATATGAA
The DNA here is from genome assembly GCA_030067965.1 of Latrodectus elegans. NCBI lineage: Eukaryota > Metazoa > Arthropoda > Arachnida > Araneae > Theridiidae > Latrodectus > Latrodectus elegans. The sequence continues at coordinate 114,507,642 of CM057813.1, read as the reverse complement.
CTTGAGGAATATAAAATTTCTCAAAAATAGGAAGAGTCCTGGTCTGCATTGCATGCAGCCAGAATTTATAAAGAAATTTTTGCTCAATGCCCAATTTGCATTTTAAAGTTGATAAATAGAAGTTAACACTTTAATATTCCCACAATTTGGAAAAAAAGCTGGTGTGATCCCTTTAGATAAATAAGGTCGTCTTCTGATCAATTTGAGGTTTACAGACCTAGATCGTTACCAATACACTTACAAAAATTATGGAGCGAATGATTGCTGTATGACTGCCAATGGTCTTCTATGCAACTCTTAGCCACAGCTTCTGACCTTTTTACTCCACTGCTCAATTGGAGGCATATATTAGTTAAAATATCAAGGATGAACTTAGCAGCTGTAGATGTTTTAACTACCTTAATTAACTTTTATTTAGCATATGACAAGATCAGGCGATCTGGTCACGATGTGGTCTATGCATGGTATTGTCATCAGCTCAAAAGAGTGGCAACTGTGTTGCTGCATAGCAGAATAATCTATGAAATCACTGTGTGTAAAAGGTCTGGCAATCTAAATTGGTTTTCAGGCTAAGGTCTTTGGATATCAGAAAATATATTACACAGGTTAAGGAATTTCTTTGGCCAGTGATTTTGTGCAGTGAAATATGAAAAGCTTACTCTAATTACAAACAAATGCTGTCAAGACTCCCTCAAGACACTGTCTTAAAACTACATTATGTAATATCTATGTTAATGATCTGGCCAATACCTAAGAAAGTGCCTTTGGGATCAGAGTGGATCTGTTTGCTGATGACCCAGCAAAGTAGGCTAGTGAAGGAAAAAACACCTAGAAGATGCTAAATACACTACTGAATAGAGCCCATAAGAAACTTAATTTCTGGTGTTCTAATAATGACACATTTAAAACAGGCATCTTTTTGTACCAAATCTAATAGTTCAAGGTGCAGCTCAAAAAAAAAAAAAAAAAAAAAAAAAAAAACTGAAAAAACTTAAAACAAAACATTTGGGCTGTGTTCTTGATTCTAAGTTGAGTTACAGCAGACATGTTGACTATATTTGTGAAAAAAGTATTAAGATCCCATGTTCTTAAGTTGACTGGCTGTAAATGGGGTTACAAGTTGTGATACCCTGAATGCCAACTTCAAGCTATTTTATCCATTTTTAGATATGGTAATGAAGTTTTGGTATCCACTGCTCCTGGTACTATTTAGAAACTTGAAAATATCCAAAAACCGAGTCCTTCTATTATAAAAGATTCTGTAAAGATCACCTTTATTCTCTAGCAAGGTAGCATTTAACTCACAACCCAACAGTTAGAAGCATTAACCAACAGAAGAAATGCAGCCCATTTCTTTGAAAAGCTGAAACGCCTGCCAAACAATATGTTCTGAGAAGACTGATATAAATGTTAAGAGAAACCTAAAAAAAAAGGGTTTATTCAATAAGCATATTCTATAGCTACTGATTTTGACATTCATCAGAGGTAACAGGATCCTTAGAAACCTACTTGTCCCTGTAATTTTGGTGAGCTCTTGGTTCATTTGAAATTAGATATGGATGTCTGTAAGAGTTATGAATGAGAACAATAGATTTATGCAACTGCTTTATCTATTAATGAAAACAAACACCCTAAAGATTCAAGGTTACATGCCTTTACAGATGGATACATGAAGAAGACAGTGTAGGAATTAAAGTATATTGATATGTTTTTCTTGTAATGCTTCCATTAGGGCTCACACAACACATTATGACTGAAATTGGGGCTATTTACATCACAGCAGCCTCTTTTCCATTGAGCAGTTACTTTGCCTTACTCTCTCTATATATATATCATCTCTCTTGTCTATTGGAAACAGACAATTTATTGATAATATGCATATTTCGCAGTGCAGAGATCTTGCGAGGTCAAATTCTGTTTCTTTTCAGGGGATTCCAACTTATTGTAGGATTTCTAGAAATGGCAATTACATAAAAATCTTACATTTTGGCAAAGAAAGACGTAAAGGTCCTTCAGAGATATTTGAATAGTTTTCTTCCCATTCAGTAAAGTTACTGATTAAGAAAAAATACATTGCAAGAACGAAGCAGAAGTCAACAAATGATTATGCCAGTAAGCTTTGGATTTTCCTGATTACAGAAACATAAGCTATTCTTGATTTTCCTAGAAATGCAATTGTGGTATAATTTTTTATGTTTCTACAGGCCATGATATTTTGCTAACGTATTTGTATCAATTTTAACTTCTCTTGTTCTTTGTGTTTTTTGTGCAAACAAGATCAAATTTTTATATTAACCATTTTGACTTATGGCTTGTATTTGTGTTTTTAATATGTACTATTCAGAAGTATTGAAGGCAAGAGAAATAACGGTGTCTTTCAATAATTAATTAAAAGAAATTTGCAATTTTAAAATTCTAAAATGAAATAGTAAAAACATAAATTATATAAATATTATAAAAGATAATTGTTCAAGCTCCCATTCATTGCATTGTGAATTCATTACAACGAGATGGCGCTGAGCGTCGTTTATTATATTTTTCTTTCACTTTTTGAAAATAGGCAGTGTGTACGTGGTATGTGCGTAGAATAAATCATAAGCGAAACTACAGTATGGCTCCTCACTTTGTCTCCAAGGTTTTGGATTTATTAATTAGTGTTTTAGAGTTAAGATCGGCCAGGAGTTTACTGTTCATTGTTGGTGTCAGGAAGTGTGATGCGAGTCCCAGACAGTGATTTTGTGATGAAAGAAATAATTTCGGATGTTGTTGTTGTTGTTGCGTAGTTTTGGTTTGGGGTGAGTAATTTTGATGTTCAGTAGTCAATTTTTTACTATAGTGTTGGAAGTTGTAGATTTAGAGTTGATGTGGTAATGTCGTTGATTTAGTGTAATAGTGTTGAAATAATGTTGATATTAGAATGTGGTAGAGTAAAAATAATTTGTGACTGAATTGTGTTGTGTAGTTCAGATTTATTCTTACAGTTTTTAAAAAGAGTTATTTTTGTTTTGTAATTAAGATTTGTTCTCAAAATCCTTGTTAAGCGTTAAATTGTGTTTCTGTAGTTAAGATTTGTTTTCATAATGTTTAAAAACGCTAGAAAAGTTGATCTGCAGCTTGCTGCAACCGAGTTAGGTGAGAAAGTAACAGATAAAATGACGGTTTCAGAACTGATAGAAATCATTAAAAAGACTGAGAAATGCAAATCTGAACCTAAATTTGTGTCTGATCTCATTGAGGGCATAATTGAAGACAGGAAATCTGAATTAGAAACAAATGAGAAAAATAAACAGTTAGAACAAATTAAATTAGAGAGAGCGAAAGCCGAATTAGAGTTATCACGCTTGAGAACAGCTTCAAAAACTAAAGACGATGTTTCAGAAAATACAATTGAAATTTGCGATTCTTTGGATTCATTAATAAAAAGTGTAAAAACTTTAACCATTAGAATACCAAGTCGCCCTGAAGGATGGGGTCTTTTTTTGCTTCTTTAGAGAGATCATTTATAACTAAAAATGTGCCCGATAAATTTAAAGCGGAAATTCTTTTGAATTTACTTGGCGAGAAGGCTTCAAATGTAATTTCTTACATCAGTGATAATAAATTGAGTAATTATGAAAAAGTTAAGAAAATTGTTCTATGAGAATTCGAACCGACCCCTCAGTTGTGTTTGGATCAGTTTAGGAAAACTATTAGGCAAGCTAATGAAACGCATGTACAATTTGCGTCAAGGTTAACTACTAGTTTTGAATACTATTTAAAACTAAGAGAAGTGTCTGATTTCGAGAAGTTAAAACAATTAATTATATCAGACAAATTGTTTCAAACATTAGATAAAGAAACCGCGAGTCATGTCAGCACTAGACAATCAGATAGTTGGTTTGATCCCGTAACCTTAGGGAAAGAGGCAGATTTGTTCCATGTGTCGCGAGGAAAATCACTTACGGATATCAGCAATCAAAAATCCCCAAACACGAAAAATGTGTCTAGAATTTTTCTAACTGATAGTAAAAGTTTAAAATGCAGTTTGTGTTTTGATTTTCACCCTTTGTACAAATGTAGAAATTATTTAGCTATGCCTGTTTCTGAAAGAGTTGAGATAATTAAGAAAAATAATTTTTGTTTTAAATTGCATAGGTAGACATTTAATTAATAGGTGTAAATCGCACTTTTCTTGTTCTTTGTGTAAGCGAGAGGGAAAAACCAGGCGTCATCATATATCACTACATTATCCGAGAAATTCTGAATTATCGCGCAATGAAAGTGCAAGTGTGTCGAATGGCGGCCAATTTTCTACCCCCATAGTGAGAGCCAGTGATTCTGTATTGTTGCCAGTTGCGCCGGCATTTCAAACAGCTGCCAGCCTAACAAATAATCAAAACACTACTTCCGTACTCTCGTCGCGTGTAGTAATAAATCAGTCAAAAACCGTGCTCCTGAGTACCGTTAATTGCCTATTGAGAGATGAGAGAGGAAATAAATACAGAGTGAGAGCTATTTTAGACCAAGGAGCAATGAATAATTTTATGACGATAGACTGTGCGAATAGCCTTAATTTGAAAAGAACGAGAACCAATTTGACTGTTTGTGGTATAGGAAATATATCTACTACGATTAAATCTGTTGTTAATGCGACAATTTCTAATCTTGAGGAAAGTTTTGAACAAAAATTGGATTTTTTAATTGTATCTAAAATCACGGATTTCATGCCTCCAAGAACTTTTGAAATAAATGTTCCAGAATTAAAGTACTTAAAACTTGCAGATGAAGGTTTTAATGTGCCAGGTCGAGTGGATTTAATGTTAAGTGCAGAGATCTTTTATAAATTGTTACGACCAGGTCAAATTTGTCCGGCTAATAGTAATTTGGTTTTGCAAAACACTGTTTTTGGAGTGCGTGGTAGCGGAAGTTTGACGGTGAGAATGAGAATAACGAATATAATTGCGGAGTCTCAGCTAATTTGTGTATAGCAAATCCAGATCTTCAAATGCTATGGAATCTAGAGGCTTTGGGAATAAAAGAGAAGGAAGAACTAAGTTTAAGTGATAAAGCTATTATAAATCAATTTGAGAGTGGTTTAAAATTCGTTAAAGGTAGATATGAAACGAATTTACTGTGGAAGGTTGATCCGAGTGAGTTGAAAAATAATTTTTCTTTAGCTAAAAAATGATTTGATGAGCTTAAATCCGATTTTTCTAAAAATAAATGGGTTGCTGAAGAATACAAGGAAATCATAAATGATCAAATTTCAAAGGGTATTATTGAAGAATGTGAGAATAGTGTAAGCGAATATTTTATGCCCCATAGAGCGGTTGTTAGAAAGGATAAAGAAACAACAAAGGTTCGCATGGTTTTCAACTGTAGCTCTAAATCTAAAGGTAATAATTCTTTAAATGATTGTTTAGAAACTGGACCAAATTTAAATCCTAATATTCTTGATATGATTTTAAGCTTTCGTAAATTCAAAATTGCGTTTAGTGCTGATATAGAAAAGGCATTTTTAATGATTAGCATTTCTGAAAAGGATAGAGAGTACTTAAAATTTCTGTGGTATTCAGATAACCCTAGTGATGAGTACAAATTTATGAGAATGAGGAGATTACCTTTTGGTTGTAAAACATCTCCATTTATCCTGAGCGCAACAATAAAGTATCATATCAAACAATTTGAAAATTCTAATCCGAAAGTAGTTGAGATGCTGAATTCTGCTCTCTATGTAGATGACTTATATCATGGCGGAAATTGTGTGAGTGAGGCCTTTGAATTGTCGTCAGATGCTGTGTCAATTCTTAAAACAGGAGGTTTTAATTTGAGGAAGTTAAGGTCTAATAGCAGAGAGCTAGAAGAGCTATGGGTTGAGAGTGGACTTAGTGAGAGTGAAGAGATAGTCAGTGGACTTAGTGAGAATAAATCGGTGGGCCCTTATCAGACGAAAATTCTAGGTTTGAATTGGAACCCTGAGTTAGATGTGTTGTCGCTGGATGTGAGAGGTTTGGTAGATTCTCAGAAACGGTTGACAAATAGCAAACGAAGTGTCTTACAGACAGCTGCAACCATTTTCGATCCAGTTGGGTTGATTTCTCCGTTTGTTATTCGGATTAAGTGTTTGTTATAGGAAATTTGGGAAAGAGCAATCGATTGGGATGATGAGTTACCAGATGATTTGCATCAAAAATGGACTAAGTGGTGCAGTGAAGTTGAGAAATTGAGTGTTATTTCCATTTCGAGGTATAGTTTTATGGATTGCATGGATACAAATGTTGAGGTGCATGTGTTTTGCAATGCTTCACCAATTGCTTATGGATGTGTAGCATATTTTAGATATGCTGATAAAAATGGGAATTATAAAGTGTCATTTATAATGTCAAAGAGCAGAGTGGCCCCTATTAATAAATTAACGCTCCCTCGTTTAGAATTAATGGCCCTTGTGATAGGTGCAAGAATAAAAAATTATGTAAGAAGTATTTTTGCTGATTTGGTCGGGAAAGTTATGTTTTGGAGTGATTCGTTAGTTGCTTTGTGTTGGGCCAAGGGAAGCCCGAAAAGGTGGAAGAAATTTGTGTCTAATCGTGTTTCGGAAATACAGGGGAAAACAAATCCGAGTGATTGGCGTTACTGTCCGTCAGAGGATAACCCAGCAGATTTGTTAACTAGAGGTATTTCAGCTGAGAATTTAGCGTCTAATGATAAGTGGTGGATAGGCCCTAAATGGTTGAGTAAGGAGACAGAGGAGTGGCCAGAGCGAAGTATTAAAGAAATTCCAAATGTAGTAGAGAATGAGAAGTTAAAAAGTGTAGTGTTTCTCACAGTTAAGAGTAATTTATGGATCGATAATTTAATTTAAAAATTTTCATTCTATACTAAACTTCTTAGAGTAGTAGCGTGGACTCTCAGATTTATTATGAACCTGAAAAAGGTGGAGGTGATAAAAACTAACTACCTCCAGACTAAAGAACTGAATCATGCGCATGCATTTGTACTAAAATATGTACAAACCATTTCATTTGCGGAAGAAATTGAATTTTTGTCTAAGGGGAAAGGCTTGAGCCCTCAAAATAAGATTCTATCGTTACATCCATACCTGGACGAGGAGAAAATACTCAGAGTTGGAGGCAGGCTCTGTAATTCTGATTTGCCAAATGATGTTAAGCACCCAATTATTCTTCCAAAACATCACATTATTACAGATCTAATAATAATGCATTATCATCAAACGTATATGCATTGTGGCAACCAATTACTGCTTGCAATCCTCAGACAGCAGTTTTGGGTTATTAACGCTCGTCAAGTGATAAGAAAGATTTTACGCAGATGTGTCACATACTTCCGGAGCAGACCCGAGCTGTCAAAGCAGATGATGGGTGACCTCCCAGCTACCAGAATTAACCCTGAAAGACCTTTCGCTAGAACAGGTGCGGATTTTGCGGGACCTTTCCACGTAAAACCAAGAAAGGGACGAGGTGTGAAAACAATGAAGATATACGTTTGCGTATTCGTCTGTTTTGTTACGAAGGCTGTTCACTTAGAATGTGTTGGAGATCTAAGTGCGAATTCATTTATAGCAGCCTTGAAACGTTTCGTATCTAGAAGAGGAAAACCTCGTGAAATACACAGTGATTGTGGCACAAATTTCGTGGGTGCATATAAGGAGTTAAAAGCTTGGATGTCTTGTGAAGTTATCGATTACTTAGCTAATGAAGGTGTTACTTGGAAATTTAATCCTCCTTCTGCCCGCATTTCCGGTGGATTGTGGGAAGCTGCTGTGAAATCGTTTAAACATCATATGAAAAAGGTTATTGGAGCGCAGATTCTTACTTACGAGGAATTTCATACGTATGTTGTACAAATCGAGGCGTGTTTGAATTCTCATCCATTAGTTCCAGTTTCAGAAGATCCAAATGATTATTCCGCGATAACCCCATCACATTTTTTAATTGGATTCACTTTTCAAGCAATTCCAGAGCCAGATGTGAGCAGTGAAACCTTAGCTCTAAATAACCGATGGAAACGTGTGAGATAAATTTGTCAAGCGTTTTGGAAGAGGTGGTCCCTGGACTACTTAACACAGCTCCAGTAACGAGCAAAATGGAAACGACCTGCGAACATCAAGGTAAATGATTTAGTTATCATTAAAGATGACCACTTACCGCCTTACAAGTGGAAACTTGGTCGAGTTATAAGAGTCCATGAAGGACTAGACAAGAAGGCTCGTGTCGTGCTAGTAAAAACTGCGTCAGGCGAAATAAAAAGACCTATACACAAACTGTGTGTGTTACCGATTAACAGCGGTACAACAACTGATGAACTGAGTTGACTTTGCATTTCATTTTTCTGTGTAATAATTAAGATATTTCTTTTATTTTTGCAGTTATTTTTTTACCATGTGAATTGTGCTTTGTAAGGTAAATTGTTGCCTTTGATGTGTATCAGTATGTGTATGTATAACTAAGTGCAATTTTGATGTCCCTAAGGCCATCGGCCGGGAGAATGTTCAAGCTCCCATTCATTGCATTGTGAATTCATTACTACGAGATGGCGCTGAGCGTCGTTTATTATATTTTTCTTTCACTTTTTGAAAATAGGCAGTGTGTACGCGGTATGTGCGTAGAATAAATCATAAGCGAAACTACAGTATGGCTCCTCACTTTGTCTCCAAGTTTTTGGATTTATTAATTAGTGTTTTAGAGTTAAGATCGGCCAGGAGTTTACTGTTCAACAATCATTATTTATTTATTAAACTGTTCGGCATAGCAACTAATATAAAAAGTAAAACGTCATGTAACAACTGTATTTACTTTAATCCTTCAACTTAACTGTTGATGCATAAAAACATTTTTATAGCATAGAATTTTTTTATTTTATTCAACAAATTGTTTTAAATTTTTATGCACAGAAAATAAAACAAAAGTTTATACCTTTACGACCAGCACATTCAATATCAAAGCTCAAAATGCGCACTGGAGCTATTTTAGACCAATCTCCTTCAGGTTCATGAGATATAAAATCATTCCATGCAACATTTAGTTCTATTTGGCAACGAGATGTGCTTTTCTGTTCTCCTTCTGTTAATAATTTGTATTTACCAGCTGGAATTTCAATCCAGTTACATCCAACAACTTTTGTATCTACCATAAATCTGAAATGAAACTACATTTATTACAGATCATAAGTTTACTTTTAAAAACAAATTACTAACCATATTATTTTTAAGAAATAATTTTGCAAATTGGTAGCAATGAAAATATTCATGAATTAAATTTTTGTTACATACAATAAATATATGAATGCATAATTTATACTGAAAATATTCTCAAAATTGACAAATTAGGTTCTATATCAAAAAAAATTTACCATAAATTAGAATATATGTATTTAAATGTTATATCTATAGTAAATTTTGCATGAAAATACAACTAAGCAGATCATAAGTTTATGAAAGAATGTTACATACTGAAAAAATAAATAAATAAAACAAAATATTTTAAATTCACAAAAATATTTCAAAACATGTCATGAAAGAACATTCAAATGTATAAAAATTTTTATTACATAAAAGAAGAACTTTCATACAAAATAATTTTTGCACAAAGCACATTACATTTCATAAACTGGAATAGATATATTTTCTTTTTGGATTGAAATATAAACTTTTTTTTTTTTGCTTTAAACACACCAAACAATGTCAGTGGTCTAGAAAAATATCTTATTTAAAGTATAAGAGCATAGTTTGCCTGTGGAGAAATACCTTTAAATTGATAATGAAAATGACAGTGTTGGTATATGAATGACTTTTTTTTTTATAATTCAACAATTAATTTATAGTAACTATAACTATGTTATTTAAGTACTCTCTAGGTCATTCTTAATATCACAATTTTTTTTTAGCTATATTCATTCCAATATTAAGACATTTATAATTTTTTATAGCTCTTACTCAAATATTCCTGAAAATGTTTTTGGCTCTTTACTAATGGTTCAACATCATACGTTTTTAATATTTCTTTTGCGTTTATTGATTAAATCAATCAAAATTTACTATAATTATTAAAATTAAAATTTTCTTTACATGAAAGTTTATTTAATTAGAAAATAACTTAACACATTAAATATAAATAATGTTTTTTTAAGTATAAAAAATTAAAATAAGATTTATTTAATATTCTAATATAATTTTCTTTCAAAAATATTAAACATATAACATAAGAGCATGAATTATGTAAAAAATAAAAAAAATTACTACCACAGAAAGTTCAATAAAACACCCTTAAAATAATTGAAAATCAAATTCCTATTTTGCATTTTAAACTATTATCTTACAATTAAAAGAAAATCACATTTTTTTCTTGATCATTTTATTATAATTGAAAACAGTTATTCCATTTGTATTTCAATAAACGAGCAAAACTAGAAAAATTGACAAAAAATGCAAGCGACAAAACTGTAAGTTATCAGATTCAAATTTATTAAACAAAAGTAATTGTAAAAAATCTGCTTGATAAAATATTCTTGAACAAAAATTTGATAAGATTAAATATTAAAAATAAATCTTTTCATAAATACTCTCTCGATTATTTAAAAAAATTGCAAGTAGAAAGAATTTTAAATTACTACTACAACATTTAAATTTACTTGTTTCAGTATATTAAATCATATATTTTATGGTTTCCAAAAGATTAACTTTATCTTAATATAGTAATAATTCTTTACCTTTTTATTTTACAAAAATATAGATGTTAAAAGTTTTTTAATATGTCAAAATTTTTATTTCCAATTAAAAAAAAAAAAAAAAAAAAAAAAATATTTATTTTTTTAAATAAAAATTCCATTTCAATAGCCAAAACACGATCCAAATCTTACCTTATTTCAAAGTCTATATTTGTTTCAAAGGCAGGTAAGGTAAGGGTTCCAAAACGACCAAACTGCATTGAACGACCCAATAAACGATTACATGCTGCTAATAGTCTAGGCAACAAAACTGTTATTTTTAAATAAGGTATTTTCCCAGCATTTGTAAAGCCATAGATATCTAGGAATGAAAAAAATAAATATATACATATATGTATGAAAGAATACAAGATTTCAATTAATTAAGAAAGATCATTAAAAATTCAAATTACTTTCTTTCTGTACTATTTCCACAGCAAGAATAGCATCAGTAACATTATTTTTGCTAGACATCTCAGAAACTACTGCACGGTTTAATGTTTCCTAACATAAAAATAAATTTATAAGTCTTTAAATTATCAAATTTGATTATCTCAATATAAATGAGTAAAATTCAAAAACAGGAAAATATATTTATTCCAATAACTTTATTAGTAAATCAATTTTTCACAATATTCTCTTTCTATTTATCATTCTTTCATGACAAAATATATATATATATATATATATATATATATATAGAGAGAGAGAGAGAGAGAGAGAAATTTGCCTTGATATATTGAAAACTAAATTGAAATCCATAGAGGAAACAAGGGAAAATAAAAGTAAAGTTATATGGGCTAATTGAACAATATTTAGATAAGAATAATAATAATACTGCATATGCAAAATTTCTTACTATGTTTCAAAACAAATCTGAAGAACAATTTTAATTTGTTTTAATTTTAATTAAAAAAGCCATTTCCTATTGTTTAACATTGTCTGAGATCGTATCTGAAATATTTGATTCTAAACACAGTTTTGATTCTATGACAGCAAGAAGTTTTAAACTAGCCATTTCCAATGACTTAATGGTAGAATTCGAGAGTTTAGGTTTTTTTTCCTTTATATCACATGAATAATTCTCATTATCTGTAAAAGTTCTTGCAAAAGGTAATAATTCATGAATATTAATCAGCCTTATAAAACAGCAGTACTAGGCTATAAATCAAGCAATGTCAAAATAAATACAAACTTATCAGATAAGAATCTTAGGTAGGATAGAAATTATGAATAATTCAAACATACAAGTTGTAAAAAGCACAGAAATCCTTCTTATCCCAATTTCTCTTAGTAAGATACTATAAGTTGCTGATTGTTTATTGCAACAAAAATAATACATATGTGGAAATGAAGCAGTGAACCTATTTTTCCTTGAAAGTTGAACCACACAAATGATCAAATAAATGAGATGATGAAAATGGAAAATATTTTTCAGTATTTTTAATTTTTTAGAACATTAGATTTATAATTTTAAATAATAATCTTAACATCTAATTTAATAATACACAGATTTAACACAGGAATGTTTGCCTTTTTTTTACATAAAAAGTCTTTAGCCGCCTAATAATTTATATATTACTCATATTTACAGAATATGATACATATATCTGAATAAATTGATCAGAAAATTAAAATAAAAATTATGTACCAAAAATTTAAATTCATTCTTTGTATTAATGAATAGAAATATGTGTAATTTGATTTTCCTTTTGTGTATATAATTATAATACTAAAAAAAATTTTAAAAGTAATTTTAAATTTTGAATGCATACTTTAATAGAAAAAATTTAAATTAAATTTAGAAATGAATCGAAAAAGAAGCATTTTTATAAAATCTTTTTAATATATAATGTTTGGAATTATTTATTGTACATCTTTTATTTGTTTAAATTTATAAAAAAAAATAAGTGCATTTAAATATTGACAAAATATTTTTATTCTAATTTTTCAATAAAATTTTTAAGACATACATAAATTACAACAATCTCTAGTTTTTTTATTAGTACATCACCACAAATAAAAGGCAAAGAATTATATAAAAATAATAATACACCCAAAAAAAAAGTTGTTTAAAAACTTATACATTTCTTATTCCAATTACTTAAACATGTGATAGTCATGATACCTTACAATACTTAAACAAAAGTAAATATTTCTGCTGAATTGACAATTGCATAGTGATAAATTAATAATGGCATACTAGTATGTTGAAATAAGTAAATTGATTCATGAATGTAATAAATATTTCCATTACATTTTCTTCACACTATTTTGTAAAAATTTTGGCAATCCTAATATACTTTAAATCAAACCATCTTTTAAATATTAAAATTATTCATTTACTGCAAGTGTTAAACATATATAAAAATGTTTTTTCAAATTGAAAACATTCAAGCAGTAAATTAAACATGAAAATAATAATTTGTCATAATTCTTGTATAAATTCTGATAATTTAAGTATATGATGTATATCTAAATCAATAATATCATATATTAATTTGATTTATTTTCACTCTACTTTTTTTCTCAAGAAGGTTTATTAGCCTGGGATCCACATTTTGTGGGATTCGAACCCACAAAATGTTGAACCAAAGACAAGAGAACAAGCCATTTAACAGCTAGGTCAGCTATAATATATTCAAAGTATAAAAATTTATATACATAATATACTATCATACATTTAATTTTAGCATTTAGAATTCCTATAATTCATCAAAAAATATTACATTTTGATTAAAAATAATGTTTAATGTTGATAGAATTATAAATACAATTGCAAGATATAGTAATTACTGAGAGAAATTTTATTTGAATACTTAAAACTCAGAATTATTTTTGGTAACTTTATTAAGTATGCAATAAGGGTAAATGGATATAAAAAAAGTTGCATTGTTGAAAGAATAGCTTTCTATCTTGAGCAATGAAAACTAAAAAAAAATTTAAAATAATTTATTCAATGAATACTTAAATATGTGTATAAAAATAAAAAATTTTAAGTATCTCATTACAATTTGTACTTCAAACTTAATTAACATGAAAATCATTTATAAATGAAAGTAAAATTGTTTTTTGTTAATGAATTAATCAGCAGTAACTTACATTGTTTTTATCAGGAAAGAATTTATAAATTCTTGATTATAGTGATTACTGTCTCTTTTACAAAATAAAACACCAAAACATTTCCAAGCAATTTTGTAGACAAATAATAAAACTGTTCTATTCTAATAAGTTATATTAAAAATTCTTTCACATATACCTTTGTTGTGCGGTATACAAAACTTTAGAAATTCATATTTTAAATTAGTATCCTATTTCATTGATTATTCTCAGAAACCAACTAATCTCTCATTTGTTTTATTTATACCATTTAAAAAAAAATCATCAAATTTGAGCATTTACACTGTTACTGTAAAGGGAAATTACATAAACTATACTCTAAAAAAGCATAATTAACTCTACAATTCCAATATTACAAGGTTTAATTTCCAAATGAAATAATTAAAAAAATATGACACCAAACATCATTAAAAGTAAAATTAAATTTTTTATTTAGACAATAATGTGTTTAATTGTGGGCTTCGATTCTTAAAACAAATGTTACAGAAAAAAAAAAAGCTTAATCTGTCTAATTAAAATAAAATGACTATAAAGAATAATAAAAAATTACTACCAAATTTTTGGAATTAATTTATTTTAATTGAATAAACTATAAAATTTTTATCACAACTAAAATAGGGAATTTTAGGAAGGAAATTTTATTTACTCGAAACATTGCGCAGTCGGATTGTTGGAAACCAGGAGGAGCTGGAACAAAAAAATAAGGCAAAAAGCCATGAACATGACACAAGATGCTATTTCCTTCCATTGAAATGCCGAATATTCTCATTACTGGTACTGGTCCAACTTTGCAACCAGGCATGCCTGTGACTGGCTGACCAACATAATAATCAATATCTAGCTGCTGAAAAATAATGGCATCTTTGTTGGCATCAATTACAGGAGGTGGTGGCCGAGACCATTTACTATTTGAAATAGATTCCACAGTTTCTAGAAAAAAATTTACATAACATAGAAAAATTAATTTAATATATTTTAAATAAGAATTCACAAAGCTATTTGTCAATTAAAGCATTACTGTTAATTATCAATTTTAGTTTTTAATTTGGAAATCATTCAACCCACACACACATTTTAAAGTTAATATTAAATAATACTTTAAATAGGTAAAATAAGTATGTATTATCAGTCAGGTTAAAATAGATTTCAATAAAAATATATGTACAAACAGAAGATTGATATTATTACACAAATTCCAATTATCATGATTCAAAATTCATCAAGGATTTATTAACATCAAATGTTTCATACTTTCTATCCCTGAAATTTATACTTCAGATATATGTTAAATTAAAAATCAATACAATAAAAAAGTTTAACCAGGATAAATGCATAAATATGCATATGAGGCATTGCTTACACAGTATAATTTTATAAAATATCAAAAATAATAAAATATTATAGAATTGTAAACTTAAATAAAACAAATTGCATTAATACCTAATACCGGAAGGGGTTATAAAGGTTTAGTAGATTTTTAAAAACTACTAAATAACAGTAAAAACATTTTATTTACATTTCATAAACTAAATAAATATAATTTATTCACAAAACTTATTAAACATCAATGTTTATTTCTGTTGCTTATTGCTGGCAAAATCAATTTGATGATTCAGTTGAGTGAATCTTTTCTATTCAATATCTGTTTCCCACCCCACACAAATTCTGCTAAATATGATGGCAAAAAAAATGTTGATTGGTGATACTGAGATAATGTTTGTTCCTTTGTTTGGCAGACGTAACATCTGAGGAAAAATATCAATTTTTGGATCCAAGAAGTTTAACTCCAGATTCCCTTTGAAATGAGATGAACCTGCTCTTTTAAATGAATCTGTTTTGTAAGCTCTCCAAGGAGTAGACAATGGAGCCTTCATTCAAATTTTTATGCAGCATTTTAGCACTCTGTGCCTTATTTGGAATGGCAACAAAGAACCTTTCTTCATAGCAACAAATTTAAAAAAAAAAAAAAAAAAAAAAAACATGCCCAAAGATAATTTTCCACTTCATGAATGGAATTTTGTCAAATTGGACAGATTTTTCTTTCTTTCTTCATTCTTGACCCAAGGCGTCTTTTGAACAAATTTCTCAAAGACAATTGCTACAACCAACGATAGTAATGTGTGACATCAGAAATTCTTTTCTACAAACCTAAATGGATGTAAAAAAAAAATCTTATGGCTGTTATAAGGAGAGACAAGAATTCTTGAACCAATTATCCAACAAAATTCTTATTTCTTTCTTGCACATGTGATATAGCCAACTTAATCTACAGTCTTTGACAGATAAAATCATACTATACATAATAAACATTTTCGTCGCCAGCCAACTTGTCCAGTGGTCAGTGTGCTTGACTACTGATAGGGAAGTCTTGGATTTGAATCCAAGTTCAGGCATGGATGTACTTTCTATCTTGTCTTTGTCCTTTCCTTATGCGTGAATGATTGCCTACCCTATAAACGGGTCCCTAGATCATGTGTGTGTACTGAAGAAGTTAAGACACCACACCAAATAAGATTCAGTTGGAAAAGTGGAACAGCGTACCCTAATTTGCCAGCCTAGCTGGCACACGAGAACAACACCAACAACAAACATTTTCGTCTAGAAGGGATAATTTCACACTACTGGAAATCCGGCATTAACTCTTGTTCGTTATCTGAGAGACTGAAAAAAAGCTTCACTACAACAAAGAACTTCAAAAGATCATTAAAAATAAAAAATGGCTGAAACAAGATAATGAGTTATGATGTTTACAAATTATTTATATTTTTTTGCTTCTCCATGAGAAACATATTTTTTAAAGATAGACTGTGAAGGTAAAATGGAATAGTACCAAAATTTGTTTACCAGTTATTTCTTGGGATTCCAATTCTTCAGCACGCATGTCATCTTCAATATCTTCCATTTGAGCCAATTCATCTTCAAACTGACTTCTTTCGAATTCTTCATCATCATCATTTGCTTTCTTAAATTTCTTTGATGGCCCTTGGCTACCAAAGGTTTTCTTCTGACTCATGGTGGTTGAAAATACAAATTATAATACCTAAAAAGGTTAAGAAAATTGAAAATTTAGTCCTATGATATAAAATATGATAAATTATGAGCAACAATAATCAAAGTAATTTTATTTTTCTCATATATGTTGTTACTAATGACACTTGGACAAGCCAAGTTTGCTATGCCTTGGCTATACGAATTTAAGTCAATTGGGAATGTCTTTTGTTCAATCAGACACCATGAAGGTGAAAGTACGACTTTTGACCTTCAAATCCTCCGATAGATGGCAGCACCAGAGGATCTACTCCCTAAATTTTAGCATTGATCTGAAGGGGGAATAAATTTCTCCAGACCATTGCACCCATGGTAACTGCTCAACAACTGGCCACCGGACTTTCAATTCCACAGATTTCACAAGCACGTATATCGCATGTACTCGGTGGGTCTTTGGAGGCATTGTGAATCTAACCTCATCCTTCAGGATAGAAGGTTGATACCCAGACCACTAGGCTACCATGACATTTGTTCTCATATATACATAAATAATTTATTTCAAGAAAAGTTTCTTACAAGAAAAATTTTCTAATCACACTACAAAATAAATAAAAGCTCTACATTTATGAATTATTTTATGATAATTAAATATATCATTTAAATAATATAATATTTATATATTACTTGTGCTTATATTAAATGTTTTAATGAAACAGCAGAATGGAGTATAATATCTAAGTTTTTGTAATGAACATAAATTTATTTTAATTTATTTGAATCATCATCGCTGCTTGGCAATCAAGCTTGGGGAAACTTTGGCGACAGATCTTGATATATGAATATCCCCGTTCATTTTGCTAATATTCCTTCATCTAACACAATTAAGGGCAAATAAATAAATAATAAATTAATAAAACAAAAAATAATAATAAACATTGAAGAAAATCAGAAATGGACATTTTATTTAGAAATGTATTGTAAATGTAGTAAAAATTTTTACAAAATCATATAAGATCAGTAAAATAGTTTTTTAAAAACAAAAATAAATCTGTGATATTAAAACTAATTTTTTTTTTTACAAAACTTATCTTATTGTAAATCAAGTATTCTTAGAAAAATCTCATTTAATCCACTATATCAAAAAAATGCAAATTTATATTTAAAAAGAATTCTTAATTTAATTTTATTTATGAAAAATCAGGCAATGTAATCACTTATTATTTTGTCTAAAAACTATATTTTTAAACACAAATTTTTCCATTTTTTTCAATATAGGAAAGAAATTTACTTTTGTTTTTCCAAATAATTCATTTGGAAAAACAAAAGTAAATTTCTTTCCAATTTATTTTGTATGCAATAAAGCACAACAACTTTTTCTTTTAATTTTATTTCTGAAAATTTTTTCATTTCATTCTTTATGTTCTCAATCATTAAAACAACATTTTCAATGGGGGTTTCTTTAACATGATGTAGACATATTTCATTATACATCAATGGGGTGTACATCAAACTTGAAATATTTATTTGAAGTTATTGATCATACTGATGCATGGGCAGTAAGATGAGAGTTAATGAGAGATCTATAAAAACGAGCGTCTATTTCTTGTACAAATCAACACGTTTTTACTTTAATGGACTAAGATTTAATGGATGTTTTATATATACGCAAAAAAAATTAATAATGAATCATATTTACAAAAAAGGAAGAAAAAGTAAAAAAAACTTTCAATTTGAAATTGATATTTTTCTTTCTGAAAATATAATGTAGGATACTTGAAATACAATATGCAGAATATAATATATATAATAACTATATTTAAAGTTTAGAAATGAAGTATTAAATACAAGGCGATTAAAATTTCAGAGTAAACAAGAGAGGGAAGGGAATGAGGACCAATAAATACTTAGAATGGATAACTTAAAATGAAATATATCCAACGTTATAAAATACTATATTTACTTTAAAAAAATTATTTTTATTAACAACTTAATTTTACTTACCAAAAACATTTACTCTCCAGATAGCAATTTTGGCGCGCTTAGTACTTCAGTTGATGGATTGATGTTCGTTTAGACTCACTTTTTTTTTCACTATGCCAAATTTTTAATTTCTCCTTTGAATATGTCCACCGAGAGAAGAAATTGTAAAAATTTTCTTATATAGTCTGATTTTCCTCTATCATTTGCAGAATTTCCTTGAAATTCAGGTTATTTGCTAAATAGTTTGCATTCTGAAGACTCTTTCTTTGATTTGTATATTTACTGCAATCAAATAATATATGATCTATATTATTGCAAAACTCTGTACATTTAACAAATCTCATATTCTGTTAATTTGAAACGATGCAAAATGGCTGGAGTAATTAACATCATTGTAATAAATTTAACAAATAAAATATGTTTTCCCTTCGAGAAAAAACACGCACATACACACACATAGAGAGAGCAGAGTATTATAATATACAGTAGAATATTATAGTACTCTACGCTGGTATATTACTCGATATATATACATATTGTAGCGTACTCAGTTTGGGTAGAACTGTCATAAATTGTAGGCTCAAGGAAAACTGATGCATTCCTCACTTTCTGGAACGTTTGCTGCATATTCGGCTCGGTAAAAAAAATCCCCACTGGTACTAAGAACCAGACTTCTAAATTCCGCACTCGTGAAATCGTCCCGGAAAGTCATCCTGTAATGTCAACGATCCTCTTCGGAGATCACTGGAGAC
Organism: Latrodectus elegans; assembly: GCA_030067965.1. Classification (NCBI taxonomy): domain Eukaryota; kingdom Metazoa; phylum Arthropoda; class Arachnida; order Araneae; family Theridiidae; genus Latrodectus; species Latrodectus elegans. The sequence continues at coordinate 114,488,101 of CM057813.1, read as the reverse complement.
TCCGGGTATTCAAACTCAAGGTCTGGCGTCAGTCTCAATGATCTCGAGCTAAAGGCATTTAAATCTCTCTTTCCGTAGCTGAGACCTGTCTTCCCCTTGACTTTTTTGAGAAAAGTATCAGGGAATTCACACGTAGATCGAAGTTCTCTCCAGCCCCAAAAGTACCTGCTATTTATATACAAGCTTTCCCCAACATATGGAACTCCAGTAACCACCAGATCCATCTTCTGAAGTCACTCTTCGACTCATATTTCTGGCCACTCCATCAATTCGAATTAAAAATATTGAACAGGCAATAAAGTCTTCGAATACACCTGGCCCATTCACCAGGTGATTCCAGTTTAATTTGAGGAATTACATTTGGCATGAAGGACTTAATGGCCTTTTAAGAATCCTGTTTGCAGTTACCACATCATCTTCCAATCACAATTAATTGACTGTTTTTTGTACTGCATAATTCCTGGGATTCAAACACGGAAAACCAATCTCTTTCACAACTGAAAAAGGTGTTAAATTCTCTTGAAAATATGGAATTAACTTGGGGGTTTAGAAGCAATAACGGTGACGTTATAATATATATATATATATATATATATATATATATATATTTATATATATATATATATATATATATATATACACATATATATATATATATATATACACATATGTATATATATATATATATATATATATATAGATAGATATTAATAATTATAAATTTTTGTAGAAACCTAGATGAACTTTAGAAGAAGATAGAATTTTGCTGCTTGGCACAACTTATTTCTTAAGGGAAGAATACCTTTGGGAGAATTATTGTAACATTTTTAATGGCACACACAAGAACAGATTTACTATCTGGTGAAATGCAATTCAGCATCTTAAAAACTATTTAGTCAGTTGAAATTTTATGTAGTGGTATAAGTTGTTCGCAGAGGAATCTCTCTATTGTTAGTATTTGATAATTTTCGAGAGCTTTATTCTGAAAATCAAAGTCTTCGATATGAATAGAAATGGAGGCAGGCAATTTAAGTAACTTAGCCTGTACCTCCAGCAAATTCTTGGTACCGTTCCAAATTCACTGGTGGATTCCTAGCAATGAACTGCGACACATGAGCCCAGACAGCTACCTCCAACTTTCTTAATATAGTTATCTAAGAAGCCTTGTTTTTCATGGTAGTCAAAAAATCCACCCGATTTGTCCGAAATGTAATCAAGAGCAGGCTTCTTCGCTATATATTCTAAGATGGTCTACGTTTGTCCTACTACGAGCTAATAGATTTACTTATGCTTGTCTATGACTTTCTGAGAGTGAATAAACTCGCAAATCTTGTCTATCAGGAGCTAGACATGAAGATTAGCAGTAACAATTACAGAGCATTTTTCATAACTAATTTCCTATTTCCTGTATTCACACCACATATTGATATTAGACAAAACACTGAAGAGATTTATATTTAAACTTTATAAATCACCAAAATGGATGGTTTTATAATGGTTTTGTTTAGTAAAAAAGTCGTATGCATAAACACAATTCTTTGAAAAAGTTTTGGAGCATATATAACCTTTGACCATATATCTGTTGCTTGGAGGTATAAAAAAATCTTAATATGCATATCAACCAAGAAAATTCACCAATAGTGAAATTTGCATTCTGTTCTTCATTTTGTAGAAAAAGTTTAATGCTAAGGAACTTGCTTTAGCTATTTCATTAGATGTTGAAAGTGCTCTCGGTAAGGTACCTACTGAAACCTTTCTACAACATCCTTCTAGACAACCAATTAATGACATTATCTGTTTTTGAATGAAACACTTGGTCAATCACAGACTTGTCAGTACCTCCTTTTTAGAAGAAAACATGATGATCCCAGCCAAAGCTAATTTACCGCAGGGAGTGTTCTTTAACTCATCTTGTGATGTGTTGTAGATTCCATTCTAGAAGTTTTTAACAAGCCTAGCATTGCCTCTATTAATTATGCAAATGATTTATTATTCTCTACAGAAATAATTTGATGAAATGATCTCTAAAATTTGTGAATCCTACAAAAAAAATCTATGATTGACTTTACAAAATAAAAAAAATCTTAATCTTTAGATTATTTTCTTCAGTCAAGAGTTAACTTGCTTCAAAGAAATGAAATTCTAAGGAATATTTTTTGTCGTAAACTTTAAGTGTGAACAAGTCTTTCAACATTTGTATTGAAAAAGCAAAAGAAGCTTTCTGTTCATGTACAAATCATGTGGAAGAACTTGGGGCGCAAATCCCAAAGTTATTCATTGGATTTGCACTGTGATCATTTGTCCCATCATTACTTTAGCGCAGTAGTCAAGTGGTCTAGAATCAGAAATGAAACTACAGAGGAAGATTTAACAAAAAATCAAAAGTTGTATTGCATAGTTATAGCTGGGCGTATTAAAACAACTCCGATTCTCCTATTTCTTCACTTAAGCTTCACTTAATAAGCACTGTCTTTACATGCGTATTGATTCAGAAGCTATAATTTGCAAGTAAAGGCTTAAATATACAAGTCAGTTTAAGGATTATTCCAGATTTTTGTCTTGGAGAAACCTTAATGCTAACATAATTAGTAATTCGTTTCTAAGTATGCTTACTGATTACATGATTGTTAATCATGCTTTTGATAAGCTCGTACAATTTGAATTTCCAAACGAAGAGAAGGGAAATATGTTGTCATCAGTAAAAACTGTACTTTCTGGCACACTGATGGACAAAAATGTATTCCAACACTGGGGATAGTATTTGCTATCCATATGATAGTACAAAGCTCTCATTCCCTTTGTAAAAACAAAAAACTAAATACCAAGAAGAAATCTTTGCCATTCTCATGTTCAGCAGAATTTGCTTGGACAGAGGCCATTTTTGCAAAATAATAATTTTGTGTTATGATCGTGAAGCTGCGTTACTAGCTTTGCAGAAGTCTACTTTAAAATCTGTTATTGCCTAGGAATGTTTCTTTAATCTGCGCAAATTAATTAACAAAAAATTCCTTATCTTAATGAATACCCAGGCAACCTGGTGTTGTTTATGAAGAGTTATCTGATAAATTGGAGAGAGCTGGATCACCAAACGATTTATTTGGTCCTAAACCAGTACTAGGTATCTCAAAATAACTGATCAGAAATAGTGTTTTTGATCAGTTCAGGAAACAACAATTTTTAAACTGGTATAATTCCAATGATCAAAGATAAGCAAAGCTGTTAAATAGTACTTGTCTTAGAAAATAAAACAACTAAAACAGCTATTAAAGATGAGTAGAATCTGTTTAAAGAGAGCAGTGGGACTTATTAAAGGGTACTGCCATCTCAAGAGACATCTCACCGTAATGGGAATATTAAATGATCCCACTTGCAAGGTTTGCCAATATATAGAGGAAACTTCATTACATGTTGTATGTGAAACTTTTGCTCCTATAATCAATAATTCAACAATAATTGAATCTTAGATGCTGCAGGTTAACCCTGTCAAATATTGGTTGAATTTTACGTCAACCACTGGTTTCTTTAAATAAGTACTTTAAATAAGGACTTTTTAGGGTATAGTACAATAGACCTAAGAGCGCAGTACTAGATTTAAGGAAAGGGACACTAAATCTAAATTTAAAACCCCTAAATCTTTTTTAATCTAAATCTAAAAACACGACCGTTTTTCGCTTTGGTGAATAGAACATTATCTATTTCGAAAAATTTTCCTGTTTTCCATGTTTCTCTATTTCTGGCACAAATGTCTTCGGAAAATATTCTCTAATATAGTTGTTCCAATCAACAATAGTTGTGTGTGACATCAGAAAATCCTTCTTACAAAGTTCGATAGATGTTAAAAAGTTCCATTGACTGTCCTAAAGGAGAAAAGATAATTGTTTAAACCCTTACTTTACAATATTCCGATTTCTTTTTGCACGAGTGATATCGCAACCTTACCATATTTTTCTAATAGATAATATTATGCAAATGAACATTTTCTTTTTCAAGGGAAATACGCTGAAAAAATTGAAAATATGCCATGCTGCAAAATAATGAGTTACGATGTTTACCGAATATTTATGATTTTTTACCTTCTCCACAAGAAACATACTATTTCTTTTGGTTATTTGGATTTCGGAGGTAAAATGAATGGTACCAAAAATATGTTTACCAGTTATTTCTCCGGATTCCAATTCTTCAGGAAGCCTATTATATTCAGTATCTTCCATTTGAGCCAATTTCTTTTCGAACTGACTTCTTTCAAATTCTTCATCATCGTCATTTGCTTTCTTAAATTTCTTTGATGCTCTTGGCTACCGAAAGTTTTCCTTTAACTCATGGTGGTTGAAAATGTAAATGATAAATACTGTATCTAAAATGGTTAAGAAAATTAGAAATTTAGTCTTTTGATATAAAACATGATAAATTATGAGCAACAATAATCAAAGCAATTTTATTATTCTCATATATACATAAATAATATGTTTTAAGAGAAGTTTCTTACAAGAAACATTTTCTAATCACAATCCAGAATAGGTAAAAGCACTAAATTTATGAATTATTTTATGATAATTAAATATCACTTAAATAATTTGGTATTTACATATTATTACTTGTGCATACATAAATACTTTAATGAAACTGCAGAATAGAGTATAATATCAAAGTTTTTGTAATGAACACAAATTTATTTTAATTGATTTGAATCATAAAATGGTCAGAATGGTTTTGTGAAACTTCTTTTCTAATGGTGACTATTTTGGTCACCAAAGTATATTTTATGAAAATAGTTTTTGACTGTTCATTTTGCTAATATTCTTTTTTCTAACACAGTTAAATGAGAAAAAATAAACATTGAAGAAAGTTATAAATGGACATAATATTTAGAATTGTATTGTAAATGTGGTAAACCTTATTTTTTAAAAAATCATATAGGATCAGTAAAATAGTTTTTTAAAAATAAATTCGTGATATTATAACTAATTTTTCTAAAATACTTATCTTATAAATCAAGTATTATTAGAAAAATCTCATTTAATAGAGTATGCAAAAACATGCAAAATAAAATTTATATCTAAAAATAATTCTTAATTTAATTTTATTTAAGTAAAATCAGGCAAAGAATTCACTTATTATTTTGTTTCAAAACTACATTTTTAAACGCACACTTTTCTTTTCTTTTTTTTTTTTTTTTTCAATATAGGAAAAAAATTCACTTTTGTTTTCTCCAAATAATTAATCTGTTTGTTTTGTATGGAATTAAAACAATACAATTTTTCTTCTAATTGGATGTCTGAAAGTATTTTCATTGTCATTTATTATTTACTCAATCATTTAATACTTCTTGATACTTCTTGTATACAATTTACATCTGACTGCACATTTAAAAAATCTTAAAAGGAAATTTCGGAGAATAGTGGATTTCATTATTGAAGTTTACAATGAGTAAATCATCTTAACTCAAGAAAATGTTCTTAGTTTAATTTAGCTATGGAGGTTCCTTTAATATGCCAGCATGTTAATATTAATGTAGATATATTTTTTCCGCAACATCATTGACATGTGCATCACGGGATATAAACTTTATAAGATGATACCAAACATTTACTCTTTACAAAAATATTCTTCGATATTTTTATTTGAAATTATTGATCATACTGATGCATAGGCAGTAAATTGAGAGAGTAAAGATGAGAGTTAAATTAAGAAGAAATTCAACACTAGTTTCTACAAAAATTCTTGATTTCAGAATAAGTACATCAGTAAGTTATCTGCAATTCCAAGGGGATTTTATTTTCACATAACTAATCTGGTCTAAGTTTCTCAACCATAAAATATGTAAAAAAAAAAAAAAAAAAAAAAAAAAAAACATTTTAAAAATAAAGAAAGCTAAAAATGCAGTTATTATAATTTTATCAATAGGATCATAACAAGAACCTGCCATCAGTAAATGTTCATAAATGAGGAATTCTTAAAAACGAGCGTCTATTGTACAAATAAATTTACTTTAAGAGACTGAGAATGTTTTATATATACATAGGGAAATTTTTATAATGATTCATATTTAATAAAAAAAGGAACAAAATGATTGCAGAGAATGGAAAAATACTCTTGGTTTTAAATTGATCGTTTTCATTTGCACATAATTACGCAAGATACTTGGAATACAATATTCAGAAGAAAATGAAATTTTCGAAATTCAAGAATCATCATATATTTTAATTTTCAATTAAGCTTATATAACATCATGTTTACACAAATGATTTAAGGATTAATATATTTAACCCAATAGATTTCTTTTTATACCACCTTTCAAAAGACATTTATATAATTTTTAAGCTAAAATTACTTAAGGGCTTATTTTAAAAAATGTAAAAATCTAAGTTATATGTAATAATTGTATTCTATTTAAAGTTTAAAATCGAACTTTTAAATTCAAGATAGTTAAAATTTCAAAGTAAAGAAGAGGAAAAGCAATAAAGTGGGCTAATTAATACTTTACTTGAAAACATAACTTCGATGATCGGACGAGAACTGGTATTTTCAGCATGACATGACCGTTGGCAAATCGAAAACATGAGAATTTGAAAAACATGAGGAATGTCTAATGATAAAATAATACATTTACTCTGAAAATCCTTATTTGGTGGTAGCATGCTATCTGTTACATACCCTAATCACAACCAATCATATCTGTATTTATTAATGTCGCTGCAGTTAACTTGCTCATAGAGATTACATGTAAATTATTCCAATTTTTTTTATAATATTAGTTTTTAGATTCCATGATTTATCAAGATTTTGAAAAGTTAATGAATAGTCTTCTAATTTCATCATGTTTTTCAATGCTTTTACTTTACTTTTTCCCCGAAATGAACTTACAGAATCACAACCGGTAAATACATGTAAAGCTACTAAAGCATTAGAACCATTAGTTCCTAAATTTTCACTAATTAATATTTAAAAATTTCAATTCAGATGTAGTTCCTGAGGCAAAAATCAATTGGGAATTTAAGTTTTGAGCCACAGAAATACCTAATATGAATGCATCAGTATCAGAACTTTTAATAATGATAGTTTAAGTGAGGCTGAAGCATGAGCAGAATGTAAAAATAAACATGTATCAGCTTTCTCGTGGTCACATTCTGATTCAGGGACACTTTCTACAACTATTGTCCCAGCATCATTAAGCATTTTATGACAATTGTCACGATGTGTGACAAAAATTATAATGTCCTCCAATAATTTTGGATTTTGAGTTTTCCAAAACTAAAAAAAGAAACTCAACCAATCCTTCTTTATTGACCACAGAAGCTAAATTATGTTTCATTTGTTTAGGAAATTTTGGGTATTATGACCAATTTTAACAATTTGTGTACCAGATAATGACCTACGGGCATGTTCGGGAGATATAATACTGATGATAAGATACCGGTCAGATACAAAATCTACACGATTACATTTGAAAGTTTTTGCTAGATTGATTAGATATTTTAATATATATGATGCATAATCTCCAAATGAATTAACAGTATGCTACAGCTGCTGAATTAAAGCTATGGCATCTACAATTAAAGCTGACTCAGAAGCAATTACATTTAAGTTTCTTAAATCAATTTCAGAACCTTTCTCCAAATCAGATATCCAATATCCAGAACCAATCATTAAAGTTGCTTTATTGGTTCTCATTTTGGTTCCCTCATGATTGGCCAGTGCTATAGGAAGAGAATTTAGAGAATGTTTCATTAAATCCTGCACATTTAAATTTTGTATTTTAGAAATCATTAAAAGATTCGTCTTAACAAATACTGATTCTTCCTTAGAGCAATTCTTTCATTTTCAGTTTTTAATGGAACAGTTTTTCCTGTATTGGTAAAGGTTTTTTTAATACAGGAAAATTAATACAATGCAGGAAATACCAATACAGAAAAATTAATACAATTAAGTGTTTGAAATTTATTTCAAACACTTAATGGAAGAAAAAAATCAATACTGCAGTTTTCACATAGTCTACCTTTGAAAAATGTCATAAAAGTCCTATTTCCAATCTCGAAAGCTTTCCTCATGTCCATTGTCACATTTTCAGGAACAACATTACCAGAAACTATGTTCCATAGAAAATTGCAGTCATTGTCACTTTTAAATGGATTGTTAATGGAACTAATAATTTTGCAGATAACAAGAACATGCAGAAGAATCCAATTCCTTTATATTACGATTGGTAATATGTTTCCCGGCCATATTTTCACATGCAACAGAAATACTTGCCCTTGGATGGATGAGAAAGTATCCATCGATACACTGCACTTTTATTAATAGTTATTCCTGTTAATCCACCTTTGGTATCTCTGTTGCAGGTTTGCTCAATAACTTGATCACATGCAATTTTGGAAAAACTATAATGATCTTGTTGCTGAACTGAAAATTTGCCCATCATAAATTCAGCATGTATATCAGGATGAGTATCTTTCAGATTTATCATCTCACACCAGTATATGGACAAATAACGAGAATAATTAATTCAATCATAAACAAAAAAAAACCATGGTAGTATTGATCGTATCGCAGATAAATGAAGTTCCCAATTACCTTCTCTAGTTGCTCGAATTAATAATAATAGTATCTTAACCATTTCAATATACGAATTCCATAACTCAAATCTTAAACAAAGAATTTCTTACTGTGACATATTCATTGTACATTTGTAAAAGTTTTTGGATATGCTTATTTGCAATAACTTCAATTATAGATGCTGTTTGAAATGACAAGCAGAAATTCCCAATAACTTCTTTAGCTTTTAAGGAATTAGCATGGTATTCTAGAAAAACTTTAAAGCGCAGTCTTTGAAAAGCTTCACATAGTAGTTTATGGGCACGTATGCTTCTGTTACAATGATGTTCATTTAAAACTCGATTGAAGGAATTTTGGGCCACAACACCAGATTCAATTAGTAAGTCTTGCAAGCCAGCATCACAAAAACGTTTCCAATGACAGCTAAGAATGCAATTGATGTATGAAATTCCCCCATGCGAATTACTAAACTTTTTTTGGAATCGGTCATTTTGCCATCTAATTTGTTATATATATATATATATATATATATATATATATATGTATATATATATATATATATATATATATATATGTATATATATATATCCGACCTAGAAGTACAACCTTTGATAAGGTTTTAGACAAATAAAAAATGTCATCAATAATCCGTGAAGGATTCTGTTTAATTCTATTTTCTTCTTCTATAACTAAAGGTTGTGTTTTATACATAGATGGACCATTTTTTTTACCAGTAAAATATTCCAATTTTGCTGCATGTGGGTTTAAGGTACGTTTCTTAAACTTTTTCCGAAAGTCAGACATGTTAGTTTTAGGCAATGTAACTCTTTTCTTCCGCATATCCTCCCATTGTAAAATAATACCATTAGTATTATGGATTGTACCATTAGTATTATGATTGTACCTGTTAAAGAGTTTCCTCTCCAAAGTCATTATTATCTCACACTAAAGTAGTAAAAATGCCTTTTTGGAAACCATCTGGCAAAAGAGTATTGCTTTTTTGCTGTTGATATGCTGAAGCAGTGTCATATTCTAAAACACAAATGTTGGATATACTAAGGACAAATCCATTTAGTAATCCCACTATTTTGGTAGAACCAGTTAAATGGCGAATAGCCATGGCTAAAGCTAAATGTTTTGGTGTGGTCTCCTACCACTGGATGCTAAATATAGAATATCTTGAGAAATAGACAAAATTTTAAGCTTTTATCTTGAGTTACTTCTACAAAATAATCAAGAGTGACATCATTTGAAACACCAATGCACCAAGATAAGAAGTTAAATAGTTGTATTGGAACACTATTACATGATGATTCAACTGTCAAATCTTTTCCTTTTGGTGGCCATCCTCAGGATATATTCGGTGCATCATTAACAATGTTTTTCATTACACTTGATGCTGTAAACAAATCATGGAAAATATTCAATGAAAATGCATAATTTTCAAATAAAGAAAATTCATTGTCATCACTGTCAGTAGAGCTATGGGTATTTAATTCAATAACATTATTTGATGTAGAGGAACAAGTAACAAGTTCAGGCAGGTATTTGGTTGATCTTTTGACAAATTCAGTTTGTGGATACATTTTTTGTATTCTATATTTCACTCTATCAGTACTCTCGATATCCTTTCATATCTTCTTTCTCCTTAAGAACAATTTTTACAAATAAATCTTTAAGTTTAGTCATTCCATTAATTACATGCTGATTTACAATTTTATCTTCAATAATTTCCTTGCAAAAAATTTAAAAGATTTTTCATAGAGAATTTCAGAAGTTCCAGATTCACATGTTTTTACAGTTAAAAACTTTGTATAGTATTTGTAACATGAACGATGGTATCTAACTTCTATGGTCACAATATACTGATTTCTTAAGTGATGCAATAAGTTTTCGTCATTTTTTTCAGTTGCTGAAGATAACAAGTTATTTTCATTTGTTTCACTTTATTGCAATTCTCATTGGTTTAAAATATCCATGACATCAGATAACATTTCATCTGCGGTCAGATAACATTCTGCGTCCCATCGTATTGAGATTGTGTCGTAAATCCGACTTTTTGACGAATTTGCTGCCCGTTTTCAGATCGCATTCTTCGAGCGGAGGCAAATATCAAATATCTAAGTATCAACGGGGATGAGAAAAAAATTCATTCATGATTTTTTGCCAATAATAAAAAAAGTATTTTTTAAATACAATATTTTCCGTTTGTAAAAGTTTTCAAAGTCATGGGGAAATTACCATTGTTTTAAATAATTAGTTTTCAAAGTTTTAAATCTGTAGAGAAATCTAATCTAATCTAGCAGATAAAGATGAACACAGGTGACCGCTAAATGTGACTGTTTCTGGTAGCAGGGATGGAATTTCGTAACATGATTGAAAATAACCGGCTGTCACAAAAAATCAACTCTGCTTTTCTGTAAGATATAATGGTACTGTATTTCTTGGTGATGGAGACTTCCAATCTTAATGTTCTTATGTGATCCAGTTAAAAATTTTGGATTTCCTCTAATAATTTGTTTATTTTAATTTATTACAAAGATTATTCAATAGAAAGCATCTTTTTTATTTTATTTCAATTTATTACTATATATTCCAGGAAACTAAATGTTTAACAGTTCCTCCATCTAATTTGCAATTCAAGTAATTTAGTAATATTTTTTCTGTTCAAATGACGGTAGTATAAAAAATATATTTAAGACTTTCAAAGTTCATTACGTCCTAATAAATTTGAAATTTCTCTTTTATAATCATTTTTCTTTCATTAAGAAATATCTTATAAGATGCCAATTTTATTAAACAGAATTATTCTTACTGCTACTTTTCACTACACAGTTTTTAAACATACAGGCGTATTTGCTTTTAAAAAAAATCAAGAAACATACAAAAAAAAAAAAAAAAAAAAAAAAAACCAATGAATGTACGCCTTGTTTAACATCTTTAAACAGTAGGCTCCGTTATTAAATTCTTATCTTATGCTTCACGGAATAGGTTTGCTTATTTAGAAAGACATTCCGAGGTCAAAAGACATTAACATTTTGATTTTCTATGAGATTTTTCTCAATTCCAAACCATATGATGGAAAAAAAGCACATTTACAACATTATAAGCCAATTCTGATTAAAAAATAGTTTTTTAAATTGAATGCTTTTAGCTAAATACATTTTAAATCTGATATTTGTGATTATATAATTTTTAAACTAAGTTTATTAAATAATAAATATTATTCAATTATAGTTAAACAAATATTCATTTCATTATAACAATAAATGATATTTATTTAATAAATATTATTTATTTAATGTAATTAAATTTAATTATCCTAAAGAATGATGAATTATTGATATAGTGTATGATACAATGTTTAGTGAACAATAATTGATATCGGATTTAAAGTGATATGAATTAATGTTCACTAATTAATTATGAAAACCATTTGATTACTCACTAATTATGAAAATTATTGACTCGAATGAACCTGTTTCAGACCAGCTAGTCTTAATATATGATGTGCTTTATGAAACATTAGAATTTCTCAATTTGCGACCTAGGCTCAAGTATATCACATTTACATTTAACTAAATAAATGATTTAAACTCCAAAATGCATTATAAATTTTCTTCTTTTTCTGTAATGCTTTTCAACTCATTATTTTATGAAAATAATGAAAGAATAAAAAATATTAGTTTTTTAGGCAGAAATTATCAAAAAAAGTCGATTCCAGTTTTGTATGGAAATATTTCTAAACACAATTCCTAAAAAAAGATAGCTAACTAGATGTTGCAAAAGAGTCCCGGAATTTACATATTGGTTTTTATCGAATTTAACTCTTTTACTATCAGTGGAGCAATCCATCCATACTACATGGCGTTATGTAAGCCAACCGAGAACCTCATTTAGCTACTATTTGAAAAATTACTTTTACACACAATAGTGGAGCAGTAAAGCTTACATAAGTGTGTTTAATAGTATTTGTGCGTAATAATAACAATAATAATAGTACACACACACACACACACACACACACACACACACACACACACACACACACACACACACACACACACACACACACACACACACACACACACACACACACACACGCACACACACACACACACACACACACACACACACACACACACACACACACACACACACACACACACACACACACACACACACACACACGCACACACACACACACACACACACACACACACACACACACACACACACACACACACACACACACACACACACACGCACACACACACACACACACACACACACGCACACACACACTAGTTAAACTATCCCTCTCTGCATTAAATGTTTGTTTATTAAAATAGAAACGCGCACTTCATGAGATGCATATGCGCTGTTAACATAACATGTTTTTTCCTGAAATAATATTTTTTAATCTCTTTCGTTTGTTTGCAACAATATCATGATCTTTTTTGGGTGGCGATGATTTCAAATTATAATTTAAAGGTAGAATATCCTTTTATTTCGGTATAGAAAATTGGTACTCAGTTCTCATCTCCTAACAAACATTATTGTATAAATATTTTTGATTGATTTAGAGTGTTTTTACATGTTAAAATATATTTTCTTTTAACAGAAAAGTTTAACATGATACGGAATACCATCGAGCTCAAAATGTCATAAAAATTTTACGTGAAGTTAAAATATGCGAATGCTTTCCATGATTAAAAATTTGCTGTTTCCATGCAGCCCTTTTTTGAAGTACAAAAAAGAAAAAATATTTCATAAGTTCTTTTTTTTTTGCTTTAAATACATATATCTTATAGATATGAGTCACAAAATATCATTTTTTAAAAATAGTTAGCGATAAATCAAATAACAGAAATATTTGAGGCATTTTAAGTGTTGTCTGGTAATATGAGTGAAGTGCACAATTTCAAATTATGACATGATTATTGAACAATAGTAAAAGAAAGAGTTTTACTCAGACGTTGTTACAGAAATTACTTTCTGCTTTCCCATTTCTAGATTCATTTTTAATATTAACATCCTTCAATTTTTGAAGTTTTTAAAAAAATTAAAAAAAAATTTTTATACGGGAAAAAAAAAAAAAAAAAAAAAAAAAAAAAACTTTACGAAACTAAAATTATTTACGTAGTCATTTCGGAAATCAGGTTACACCCTCGTTGATATTTCTAATAATTTTGGTATATCCATAAACATTACTGTCACCACAAGAATTACCAAAATAATTCAATCATCTAAAAGAGTCATAAAATGTTTTTTTTCCCTGAAATTACATTCAATTTCAACCGTAACAATAGAAACAGCCTTTCCAACATAAAATTAAGATAGTTAATACATCACCAATATCTTACCAACTAAAGTTTTATTTAATTTGATAAATTATTATCAGCCAGTAAAAGGAGTCTCCACAAAACTTTTTTTTTAAATTATCAATCCACCCTGATAAGTTTTTGAACAATGAAACAAGAAAGATTAAAAGATTAAACAAGAAAAATGAAAACTATCTGAGCTGAAATAACTAAATACTTTTTACGTTGAAATCAATACAACACCATTAACTGTAGATTGTGCTACAAGATATGAAGTTATCTGTTGTGCATGAAAGCTCCTATATAGCATCCAATGTGTAGATTATTCTTAGAAACAAATTCACAATTTTTGTTAAAATAATGTAGATTAACAATGAAGAGATTTTTAATTGACATTTGTTCGTCATCAAACATTAATAACATCAATTAAATGAAAGTTACCATCCGGGTAAAAATAAAGCTTTACGAATTTCCGGTGCGCTCATGTTATTGCCACGAAGATCTTCATGAATACATTTTTTTCATCATGGGAGACATGGATTTTACCGATTAGTTTAAATAGTAAAAATATTGACTTCGAACTTTAAATTAAATCATGAAATATTTTGTGAAGCTCTCTTAATTACTCTAACTAAATTGAATGAAGATTATTGTAAAAATGAAGACAATGATTTTAAATACGATTTACGTCTTTTAATAACATTTTGTCCTATAATCTGCAAAATAATTTGATCATTGATAAGATTGGCTTAAAGTTATTCCTATATGTTTCAGTTTCTGCATTTCAACCGACGAAGCTGCTAACACCACTTCATAATTTGAAGCATGGTAGAATGAAGAGATTGATACCACAGAACCCCACTTCACCACTCCACACTATACCAATGAAAAAAAATTTGGATATGCAGAACATTCAATGTGTTGTTAACGCAATTAGCCGCTACATAATTTTTAACCATGATAAAGTGACGAGATTGATACCGGAAATCTTTTTCCTCACTTTGCATCCAAAGAAAATTTTTTGCACCTAATTTTAAAAGGACTAAGGAATTTTACACTTAATCAATATGCAGTACTGGATTGAATATATTGATTATTGAGTAATTAGTAATATTTGAAAATATTGACCCAAACTCATTTTTTACTTATAGTACAAAACAGTAAATACATGTATAGCTGTATCTTTCTCCAAAGTAAAATTTATGAATTTTTTTATGGAATGAAATATTGTTTAACAAATCTGATTGATCAGATCGAACATAGAATTAAAATCATTATATTGAATACAAAAATGTTTTCAAATTATAGTTTAAATTAACCGAATTTTCCGATTTAAGTTAAAATTATTAGATTTTTTTTTATAAATATTTACATTTTTGTACTAGTTTTAAAGCTAAACTGGTGATGTATGTTGTTTGCATAGAAATAAAAGCAATACAATAATTAAATGTTCTTCTTCTCTTCGTTTTAAAGGATATTTTAGTTCGGAAATTCTAAAATAATATCAAACAATAAGACTATTTACAATTCATATAATTTTGAGCAATGAGTTATTTATTCCCTTGTTACAACAGTTCAGTAATTTGTATAGACTGAAGGTTTGCTAGAAAAATTACCAGAAATTCATTCTATGACTCATATTTATGAAATTCTTAATAAGTGAAAGAGTTCATTTGATTAAAAAAACTAAATGCACAAAAAAAACCTTAAAAATTTTTTGAATGTTAAAATTTGAATTTCAACAAAATATTAATAAAAATTATTAAAATAAACATACCGAAATAATTAAAAGTTATGAGAACATAACAGAAATAGCCCATTTAATCACGCCTTTTATTTAGAATAGAAAGAAGCTATTCTGTTACATATGACATATACTAGCATATTACATATGACTGTAACATTAAATTTCCTTATAACTATAACCGTCATATGTAATATTGCACGATAGAGAGGCAACATTTATAACTATCTTATTTGAACAGCATTCCAACAAATTTCTAAATATAAAGTGGTTGTTTCTTTCGTTCCAGTTGAGATCATGGTTATGCCACTTTATTACAATTGCCATTTTTTTAAAAATATCCATGACGTCAGAAAACGTATCATCTATATCACACACATCGTATTGAGATGATGTCGTAAATCTGACTTGTCGACGAATTAGTTGACTGCCTTCAATTCGGATTGTTTGAGGGGCAGCAAACAAGGCGAAATTGGCCATCAAATGTCTGAGTGTCGTCGAGGATGAGGAAAAATCCACTTATGACTTTTACCAGCAATAAAGAATTATTTTTAATTATAATTTTTTCAGTTTGTAAAAATTTTCAAAATCATGTTGTTTTCAGTAATTAGTTTTCAAATTTTGAAATCTTTAGCGATATTGCTTTCAAAATTAAACATGTTGAAAATAGAACAGAAGAAAAAGTAAAAATGAAAAAGACAAGGCGAAACATCCACTTTATGGTTAGTTTAAATTATAAGAGGACAATTTAAGTTTTTAATTTTTTCAAATATATGATTAAATTATGCAAGTTTTTTTGTTTTACTGTGCGTAAGAATATATTTTTTCTGAAGCTTCTTAAATATTTTATATTTAATAAGCATTTGAAAAATTTATCACAGTGATAAAGTTTTAAAAATGTTTGTTTATGTTTTCCTTTTACTTTTAATTATAATTGCATTGCAACATTTATTAGTCTAATAATGTTGTAATGTAATTATAATTAAAAATAAAAATAATTCTTATATTTTTAAGGAATTCTCTTCCAATTTGTCAAATTTATATTCTTAAAATTTGCTTAAAAATACGCAATAGATCTACATAATTAATTAAATATCGATGATTTAGTGTTAAATGATAGTTAATGCAAAAAAGTAAAAAATTAAATCATACATCTTTTATGTAATTTGTTGGAAAACGATTAATGATGCATACGTTTTATTGTGACATTAAAAGTATTCTATAAATGTTATCGCCTTGTATTGTGATTGTGCTTCAAAATACATTGGCAATTATTCTCTTTTTTAAAATAAAAATAGAAAACTGTAAGTAAAAATTTTCTTAATAAATACAATGAAGCATATTTTATTAATGATAAATATTGCAATGAGGTTTTTTTTTATATATATGATAGAATGAAATATATTACAAAAAACTAGTACAGCATAAAGTTTATTAAGTTAATATCTTATATTAATTTGACATTAATCGCATTATTGTTTGAAAGAAATTGCACAGGTCCCGTATAATCCACTATGCCAAATTCTGAGATTGGCGATTTTTTGGCAGATTTTCTTATGTATCTTGCAACCTTATTCTTATTACGTCATACATATAGAGGCCTATAATAATTATGCAGAAAATTCTATTTTGGTAACCCTAGTATTTACGTCATCACGTACGTCACGACACATCATCTTGGCGACATTTCTTCTCCCCCAAAAAAATTCAGTATTTGGAATCATGTTATTCCTACGGCACCTGTGCCGAAAGAAATTTGATCTCGTGAATTTTAATTATTTTAATACACATTTTTTAAAATATTAAGCAAATCATAACTCATTTTACATTAAGTTGCATTAAATCAGTTGATGCATTTTAAATTCCTTTCTTAAATTATTTAAAACAGTTAAAAAAATTATTATCCTTTTATAATTTTTAATAAAACCATGTAAGAAAGTTGGCAATATTTCAAAATGAAATATATTATGAACTTTTAACCTTGATTTGAGTTCGTCGGATAGTTTCATTGACCTTGATAACGCGGTTAAGATGTTACGCAATTAAGATAAATAAAGAAGGACCATAGAGTTCTATCTTTGCCGATAAAAGAGGCTGTTACATCTTCGTTTCAGAACAGCGCATACTTTATACAGACGTCGACATCTTGCGCTGATTTTTCATCATGGTAAAAGCTACGTTTGCTTACTGGAATCTTCGAGGACTGGCAGAGCCGGCTCGATACTTACTGCACTACAAAAATGTAAAATTCGAAGATAAAAGATATAATCGTGATGATGGAGCTTGGGAAAAAGAGAAATTCAGTTTGGGCCTGGATTTTCCAAACTTACCTTATTACATCGATGAAAATGTCAAGTTGTCACAGAGCGTTACGATTTTGAGATATTTGGCTAAGAAGTACAACTTAGAAGGAGAAACTGAAGAAGAGAAATTGCGCGCATCGTTGGCAGAACAGCAACTCATCGATTTTCGATTGAAGTTCTTCCATCTCTGTTACGACGAGGAATTCTATCAGAAAAAGGATGACTATCTGAAAGAGCTTCCCGATCAACTGAAACTGTTGGCTGCTTTTCTTGGAGATAGGAAATTTATCGTTGGAAACACTGTGACATATGCAGACTTCATTGCTTACGATGCTTTAGATTTCCATTTGTACCTCTCGAAAACAGTCTTAGATGCTTTTCCAACACTGAAGGCTTACCACGAAAGAATAAGGAATCTCCCTGGAATAAGTGACTACATGAAATCCCCTTCTTACGTTCGATGGCCCATCGTTGGACCTTGGGCAACTTGGGCAGGTAAAGGTGAAGAGCCAAAGTAACAATTCATCATAATGGACAAACTAAAGGAGCCTATCTGAAAGTGCACGTGGTTATTAATTATATATATAGGATTTCTTTTTCGTAGCTATGAATGAATTGAAGACCAAAATTTGTATGATCTGCAACACTAATTTGAATGTAATTAAAGTTGTATTAAAAAAAATACACCATTTTAAACATTTTTAAGGATGATTATTCTTTTTAATCATAAGCAATACGTTCAGAAATAGGGTAAGTAAATTATTTCTAAAGATGGAATATTTCATTACATTTACAAAATTTGTTTGGTATTTAAAAAAAATTATTTGACGTGATAATTTTAAATGAATTCAATGAATTTTAGAGTAAATAACATAGTAACTAAATAACATATTTATTTACCTGATATTTATTAGTCAATAACATTCGTAAGAATGTCTATAAATACAGTAAAATTTAAAATAATACACATTAATCACTTGAATTTAATAAATGAGATTTCACTTATGCATGTTATTAGTTATAAATATTAATTTTTATAATATATATAATATAATTGTTAATTTATAATATTTTTTAAGTTTATTATTTTATTTAATTATGTCTGGTAGAACGAAATTTGCTTATAATTTTTAGGAAAAGTCTTCAAATATATTTGTAAATTATATTTCAAATAAATTTTCAAATTATTTTAGTTAGACATCATTTTATGTTAGAGAAATTAAAAGTATAAGAAAATTTTAAACAGTTTTTGTTGGATAATATTTTGGAAAAGTAATGCATTTAATAAAACCCTAGTATACATTTCATAACAAAATTATCATTAGTATCACATATAAAAGTTTTTTTTTCTTGTTCCAGATACAAGACAAAATTCTAGGTTAGTTCTAGGTTTTATTTCCAACTCATATAATGAAATAAAGTTAAAAACTCAAACACATTTTTCGTTACATTTAATTTTATAACTGAATAAAAAAATAAGTCATAAATAGTTGAAGAATTTAATTAATGAAATGATTAAAAGTGTTGTAGTGAAATCAAGTTACAGTCTTTGCCCCAATTATATTTTCTTCCCAAAACAACAAAAATGTTGTTCATTCAGGAAAGTATATTGATTAAAATTTTAATAATTCTATATTCTTCAGAAGTGCGTCACTAATTAAAGGATAAAATGTTTTTAAAATAAATTTAAAAACATGTTATCATTAAAATTTGAGGTTTCACTTGTGTGTATTTTTACAGAAGTTAAACTCTGGAATTTATTTTTTATTGTAGAAATATTAGTTTATTTTAAATAATTTTAAATTAAAATTGTGATAGAAATTCCTCTATAATATATATATACAAGCTAACTATAATTTACACTGAAATAACAACACAAGTTTTGCACAAATTATATTTGAAATTTTAAACGATATTGGTTTTTAAAACTAACGTTTTAGTTTCGTGAAATAAGTTCGAGTAAATTCAAAAATACTAATTTCGTTTCAACACAGAAAAATTTCTATAAAATTAAAATTACAGTTAAAGGCAAAAGATAAGCTAATTTATTTTTATTTCACTGTATTCGGACATTATTAAACATTTCAGATAAATATCGAAATGTGGATTCAAAGAGATAACAATGAATTCGTTGAAATACGAGAAGAGACTTGATACTAATCATCTCTTATATCTTATCTGAAAAGTAAGGATTTTTAAAGATGTTGACAAGTTAACTCAGAGCTAAATAAAATAATAATGACACTTAAAATATTTTAAAAAGTATTGAAAAAAAATAACACTTAAATTAGAGTTAGATTTAAATTTATAATATTTATATCTAACTCCTGTTAGATATAAATAAATGATAAAAATAAGAGAATAAACATATTTTTGTTATCAAATTTCAATGAAAACAACAATATTAACATTTCTTAAAATTTAATATAGTAACTCTACAAATAAATAAATATTGCTGCAATTTGACAAAACAGTTGAATTTTAAAGTTCTAATGGTATACATCATCAATATTTTTGTGGAAATTTTAAATGAACTCACATATATGATAGCATTTAAAATTAATTTAAAGTGCAAACTTACAAGAAGAGAAATATATGAAAGCGATATATGCAATTAAATGTGGAAAAATAAAAAAAAAACTTTTTTGGGAAGTATTTTATACCTTTTACTTAAGAAATTGCATATTAATAATGGTTTTCTAAAATTTTAATATACAATATTTTTCTCGAAATGGTTTTCATTATATGATAGTGAAATTTTTGATTGTTTAAAGCGGAACAATAAAAAATTTATTTTAATTTACATAGAAAAAAATAGACAAAAAATGTATTTATTGTTTAAAAATTAAGATAAAACACACACATAAATAGGAGGCAATTAATTAAAAATTTTTTTTGATGCTCGAATTGCGAAATAAACTGCAATTTTTGTTGGGTTTAAGCTTATTTACCTGTTGTTTATATTAAAATACATGTTATGCATCGTTTTAACTAGAATTAAAAATAATTCTTTCAAGGGAAAAGTAATATGCAAAAATTTAGATAGAATTAAAATATACGTATAAATAAGGCAACTATATTTCTGAGTAAAATAGTTCCAAAAATATGCTAAATAAATATTAAAAAGTTTAAAAATTTAAAAAAAAATAAAATATACTAATTATATAAAATAAAATATATAAAATAAAATATATTCGATTTCTACATATTTTTCAAAAGTAGAAATCGAAACTTCTCCCTCATAGATTAAAATGTTTTGCATTTATAGGATTTTTAGATTTACACAAATATAATACAGAATTATATATATATATATATATATATATATATATATATATATATATATATATATATATATATATATATATATATATATATATATATACATACATATATATATAATATGTTATAAATTCCGATTATTTTGTAGAAAAGTGTAACTAAATAAAAAGTAATTCAGGTTTTAATAGAAATAGTTTAATAATGCTTCTAATAAAATCAATTGCGAAATAAAAGATGATTCCAATGCAAAAAAAAATTATAAATTGCTTAAACTTATGGCTAAATGACTGTTTACTTGCAGTTAACAGTCATTTAGCCATAAGTTAGCTTTAGCCTACAGATAATTTCTTATCGGGTATTTAGTAGATAAAAAGTTTAGGCTATATTTAAGGATTTCTGTCGCCAAATCTAGAGAAACCAGAAATGAATTGGAATGATCTACTTATTAGATCATGAAACGAATGGTTATTGATAAAAATTTAAAAATATTAAAAATTACATTAAAATAATTTCATGCAAATGTACTTAGTAAAATATGTGTGATACATTAGCCTACAGATAACTTCTTATCGGGTATTAAAGTCTATTTTACAAGTACAAATTTGATTATATTGTGGCAATAATCACACTAAAATCCTTAGAATGAATGTATTCAACAAAATTGTTTCACTTCATGCGTCATTGAATACTTGCTTATAATATACATTAAAATATATATGTAATGAAAGTAATACAAGCTGAAAAATAAGTTTTTCTTCTGTCTTTAAAATGAATTAATAAGAAGAATATGAAAGAAATGATTTACTGCCATGAAGATTTTAAACTGAATTTTGCTAAAATTAGCAGACGAAATAACAAAATATTTTATGCAAAAAATTTATGCTATAAAGTCATGACTTTTGAAATAGAAACCCTAATGGTGGAAAAAAAAAAATTTTTGTATATTTTATATTTTTTAATTTTATAACAATTATTAATATCTTAAAGAAGTCTTGATTTTCTATCTTCCGACTGATGTTAACAAAGTTTTCGTTCCTTTTTTGGAGCGCTCTTTCTCATTTTTTAAAAATTAAATAATGATTATTTAAATTTAAAACCGTTTGGGGGGAGGGAGGAATTTACTGGCAACATTTTTTGCAGAAAATGTTTTGCAGCCAAATAAAGTAGAGCAATGCTTTGAAAACATTTAAAATGAAATTTACTCAACTACTTAAATTTCATTTACTTTTTGGGGAGAATTATCGAATTTTGGGAGAGGGACTGTGGCATTATAAAAACCTGAAATCTAATAAATTCTAGAATTTTCCAGAAAACTGCAGTTTTTACTAAAATATTGGTAGAAATCCAAAATATCCTTTAATCACACTTTGGTCTTGTAACAACTATTTGTAAAAAAAGTTAAAAGTTAAGATTTTCTTGAGATAAAGATTTGTAACGAGAAATTTTACACAACATAAAATTTTCTAGTTCTAGATATTTGCTTTATGTAAGTACCTAAAAAGTAATTTTTGTTTCTTAAATACCAATTTTTTAAAATTAAATATAACTTATAAGTGACCGAAATTAGACGATTTAAAATTATAGTGATGGAACTATCACACAGTTAATTTTTGAATAATTACAAGACAGGGCTGTTTTTATTCCATTTCACAAATAAAATCCAATGCGGAAAATAAATAACATGAACAAAATTTAAATCGTCCTTGCCAATTTAAACTGACTATTAAAAGGATGTTATGTGTAGTCTTTTTCATTTTGTTTTTTCTTCTGTTCTATTGTCAACGTGTTAATGACTTGAATAATGGAAAAAGGTTTTTCTAACCGAAGCTTTTGTATTAATGTGAGAAAACATTTTATTGTTATTAATTTTATATATTATTAAGAAAATGAACTTAGACAATATTTTTAGTTTTGAATCCGACGAGTTGAAGATATAGAGTGGTTACCCGGTATATGTATTATGTCCAAATTAATTTGATTATTGTTAAGAGAATTTGACTCAGTGATTCGAAACGACTTCCAGAATCATGGTTTCAGATAATCGTACAATCAAAGCTTTACGCACAAAATGTTTATATTTATAGCTTGTGTCAGGCCATACATTAGGTACTTTTACGACAAAGGGAAGACTTGAGGAGTTAAAATGCAAATTATATCTACTAAAACTTTCCGAACTCTACTTTAGGAAAAATGTTAAAGTAAAAATATCTGTTATTATTTATAATTTGAAAATCGATCGAAATTTATTAATAGATGTTATTATAGATATTAAAATTGCCCAGTGTTGTGTTCTTGGCAATAAATTTTATAAATCAAAATGGTACAAAAGATCATACAGAGGGATAAATTTGTAAACTTTGTAGAAGTTATTACGGAAGAAGAAATAAGTATATGTGAAATAGTAAAATCTTAAGTTGGTCTACCAGGATACAGAAAAGGCATCAATTCAAGGAAGTGTATACAAAAAGGTGTTTTTGGCATTAGCAGGTCTATTTTGTGATTCAAAATGCAATAGCACTTAAACTTGTTGTAACAAGTTGTAAAAAGTATTGAAGTAATAACAATTAAGGATGTACTACATTTCTATTATTTTTTAAATTTCATAATTTTTATTTTTTATCTATGGTTTAATATAATTTTTTTAACTATCACCAAATTTTTTTTAAAAATAATTGAAATATTTTGAATGGTTATTGAGAAAATTAAGCATTATTTTCTGTCTTAAAACTGAATATTTTTTAATATTTTCTCTTCAAACTTTAACTGTCGTCAAGTTTAAATTTATTTCAGTTTATTCATTCATTTTCCCAACACTCAATAAAAGAAATTTGATTTTTGAATTTGCTGTAAGAAAGTAAATAGTTTAGAAAATAAAACTTGATTTATACCTTTTTACAAAAGTTTTTATTCATTACATAATTAAATTAATTATTAAACAAAATTCTCATTAAAGTGAAATAAATTCTTATCATAGTTCTAAACGTGAAAAATATTACGAAATAGTAATGTGCGATATACAGTCACTGAAAAAATTGTCGAAATAATAAAATCTTTTGAAAAATATTGAAAGATCGTGACTATTCATATTTAAAGAAATGCTCCATCAATTAATAATGACACATAATATGTAATGACTTATGACGTTGCAAAACTTTATAAAGGATAAGCTGAATATAGTTTTCCCGACAAAATACTTCAATACCATTCCGAATAAATATTTTGAATTTTTCATATAAAGATCAATATTAATAAAAATATCTACCCTGTAGCAATAAACTTTTGTTATTCCTTGTTTATTATAAGAATAAACTTCCGCAGATTGCGTATAAAACAAGATTTTCTAATTCTCTGTTAATGACAAATACAAAATTATGTCTTTAATAGATGGCAGCACTAAATTTTTCTTAAAAAAGTAATATACTTTTTAATGAGAGTGATAAAAATGTAATTAAATTGTTTCTTTTAAGACTATTTTATTACAGTAAACTCAACGGAAAGAAAAAAAATGTCTCGGATTACAAATAAAAACGTTTTTAGCAATTTATATTGCATTAGCATTTCAATTTAATTTTACATTTCTTTTTACACACTTAAAAAATAATGCTACAAATTTTGATTAAATAAATGTATATGTCAACTTGATTGCTGAATGGATGTTAAAATATCTTCATCATAAAGTCTTGGGTAAAAATTTAATGTCATGTTCATACCTGTTCATAAGAAAAATTACTTGAATACTAAAAGGAGAATGTAACGTCTCCTACTCAGCGATTTCGATTTCTAGAGCCTTTGATGGGGAGGGTGAGTAGGGAGACGATTGGTGCGAGGAGCAGGCTGAAGAAGCTGCGTTTTTCAGTTTTGAAAATTGATATTGACTCTTTGGTACGCTACGCAAGCGCGAGAGTTTTATGAACCCAAATATGACTCCTTGTAAATTTTTTGTTAATTAAATGTTTTTGTTTCTAAATTTGGAGTCGTTAGTTTGTTTCAAAACAAACTTATGTTTTTGGTGGCAGCGGTTTTGGATGTTTTTATAATGCTTTGCATTAGCATCCACTGTGAAAATTAATTATGTGCACTATAATGGATTACGTGCCGAAATGTTGGAATACAGGTAGGCCATTTTGATCAATCCTTCTCTGGCTACAATTAAAAATAAATAGTTGGTATGTTATAAATTTATAGAATATTTAGTTCCAATCTTATTTACGTGAATTTTCATGTTACATCAATTAATTTTGTTTATAAGTTTGTAAATGGTGTATTCCATATTACAAAAGATAATTTCTGTATTTCGTGTATTCGAATTTACAGTGTAATATTTTTTTTAAACGAAAAGTGTGTATCTTATTAAATGTGTATTTCATAATTTTTATGTGGTTGATGTATTTCAATTCACTTAGGAATATGTGTTAAAATAACTATGTTGTTATAGATTAAGGTGTAAAATCAAAAGTACAATTATATACTTAGTTTTTGATTGTTCAACTGATATATAAAGTAGATTTTAAGAAAGAAAGGAATATATTTTTTAAAGGTTTTGATTTCGTTATGTGAAAACGAAAGTATATTATTACAAATAGGTTTGAATTTAATGTAATGTGAAATTTTTATTGATGTGTTTGATTGTTCTTTGCAATGTTTTATATGATATAAAACTGATTTATTTGATATTTAAATCGTATATGTTTTTTTACATTGTTAAGAATTTGAAAAGATATATTCTTAATGTTTAAAATATCTTACGTTATTAACATTATTTGATGTCGTGTATGATTAACTAAGTTTATTGATTTGAAATCGAAAGCTGATTTCTGGTTTAGATTAGTTAAAGCTGTTAATTTGTATTGTTCTTAAGAATTGTAGTGTTCTATATTTTGAATTAAAAATATGTATAATTTCATTTTTGGATTTAATATAGTAGTATCTATATAAGAATATGATTTTATATAATTTATACATATAATATATTTACATTTTTGATTAATGATTCAATTTATCTGAGTATCAATCATTAGCTTGGTGATAATAACTTGAAATCGAGAGTAGATTTAATATTAAACATTTTCTTCTTTTTGAAATAATTGATTTTCCATTTTATACTTTTGTTGTATTATAATATAGTTTGTTTCATTAAGTTTTAAACGTTATTGATATGTTTATATTAGTAGTGTGTGATAAATAATTTCAATAGTTATTTAATAAATTTTGCATATTGGTGGGTATAGTCTGTTTTTCTCTCATTATTGCATCTCTTCTGAGATAAAATGTTTAGTAATTAAAATGGCTTTTTTAGCACGGGGAAAAAGGGAGATTTAATAGAAGTAGCGGAAGAGTTAGGGAAATAGTTCCAGATTCTTTTAAAATCCCAGACATTAAAAATTAATTTTAGCTAGTAAAAACTTCAACGAGGAAGAAGTAAAATGTATATTAGATAGGGTAATCGATGAAAGAGTTAAAAGGAACAAGAAGAAAAAGAGGAAAAATTAGGCGAGAAGAACTAGAAAAGAGGAGAGAATTAGGCGAGAAGAACTAGAAAAAGAGGAGAGAATTAGGCGCGAAGAACTAGAAAAAGAGGAAAGAATTAGACGTGAAGAAAGAGAACATATTTTGGAAATGAAACGTCTGGAAATCTCTTCAAATGCCACAATTTCGAACAGAGAATCAGTTACAAATAGGACTGAACAAGCTCAAAAAATTCAATTAATGCAAATAACACCAAAGTATGATGAAAAGAAAGATGAGATGAGTTTATACTTAATAAATTTTGAGCGTAGAGCAGAAATGGCTCATATTCCAAAAAACGAATGGGTAGTTTATCTTGTAAGTGCTTTACCTTCAGAAATATCTAACATGTTAGCTAGAGAACCTCCAGAAAGGGCTGATGATTACGATTATGTGAAGGAACTTATTCTTAAACGATTCAAGTTAAATAGCGAAAAATTAAGACAATTGTTTCTTAAACACCAGAAAACGACAGAAAAATCATGGAGAAATTATGCACAAGAATTGAATAGTTACTTTACGGAATAGCTTGCGGAATTAGAAATAACGACGTTTGAACAGCTTAAGGAGCTAATGGTAACAGATCAATTGAAACGTCGAGTGCCAATTGAAATTAAAGAACATTTTTTGGCGGAATGGCTTAAAATAAATTCTCCGTATGATTTGGCAGAGAAAATAGATGAATATGAAAGCTTAAGAGATAGTTTTAAAACTAAAGATTTTACAAAACTCCCTCGAAATAATTTTGGTTTTCGTCAACAAAACGAAAACCGTGCCTTTAAGTTTAATAAAGTAATTCGAAATAATAAATCTCATGTTCCTAAAAGAGTCGAGAATAAAAATTCAAATTATGCACATGAAAGGGAATTTGAAAAACGAAAACAACTCCGATGTTATGAGTGTGGTTCTTATAGTCATTTGCGGCCTCAGTGTGACAAAATAAAAAAGAACTTAGAATCGGTAGCATCTAATGAAATTGCTAAAAGTACATTTAATAAGTTGATGGCTCCCTACACTAGTATCGGCACTGTTAATAATATTCAAATGCCAATCTTAAGAGACACTGGAGCAACTCTTGATTTGATTTGTGGAAAATACGTTAAACCTGATATGTTCACTAAGGAAAAGGTTTGGCTAAGAACACCTCTTGATGAAACTTTAGTATGCTTACCTATTGCCGAGGTTGAAATAAATTGTGAATTAGGTCACGTTTTGACAAAGGCAGCAGTTCTTCGAGATTCTTTGGATCAAGGAAGGTATTTACTAGGTAACAAAACAGCCACTTTTATTGAAGAAACCAAAAAACACGAAGAGGTGAAAGTACATATGATAAATGCTATAGAAACTCGAGCTCAAAAAAGACGCAAGGAAAATAGCACGAATAAAGAGATAATTGTCTCTGAAATAAAATCCTCTAGGTCTTGCCTCAAAACTAAACAAAATGAAGAATTAGAGGAAAATGCAATTTTGCCACCATTAGAAACCGAAGTTGAAGGTCTGGATTTGATAAAGACATCCCCAGAAGAATTCGCTTGTGAACAAAAAGTGTGCGAAGATTTGAAATCTCTTTTTGAGCAAGCTAAACGACAATCTTCAAAAGACAATAAATATGTTATAATAAATCAAATGTTGTTTTTTAATAAAATGGACAATGATGGAACCATAAGAAGATTATTAGTTTTGCCCAAGAAGTTTCGCAACCAGCTAAAAGGAATCTGCCATGAGGTAACTGCAGCTCATTTAGGTGTAATTAAAACAAAAGATATGTTGTGTAAAACTTTCTACTGGCCAAACTGCTTTAAAGACATAGAAAATTTTGTTAAATCTTGTGACAAATGTCAACGTGTAGGAAAGCCTCAAGATAAGAAAAAGTCTCCTTTGAAACTGGTTCCAGTAATTCCGGAAATATTTACTAGAATTAATGTTGATGCCTGTGGACCTTTACCTTTAACTTCAAGCGGCAACCGGTATATTATAACAGCCATTTGCATGTCATCCAAGTATCCAGATGCCATCCCAGTACCAGATATTCGTTCTACTACTGTGGTTGATGCTTTTCTTCAGATATTTAGCCGTATGGGTTTTCCTAGGGAGTTGCAAAGTGATCAAGGAACATCTTTCATGAGTGTCCTGACATCAGAATTTTTAGAAAAATTTGGTATTAAAGTAGTGCATAGTTCTGTACAGCATCCCCAAAGCAATCCTGTTGAAAGATTGCATAGAACTTTAAAGAGAATACTGAAAGTCCTTTGTTTAGAAAAGGGTACAGATTGGGAGAAAATTTTACCTCAGGCACTTTGTGCGCTTAGAACTTGCATTCATGATAGCACTGGATATTCTCCTGCAGAATTAGTCCATGGTCGGAACCTAAGAACTCCCGTAACACTATTATATGAAAATTTAACTGGTAAAACCATTGAAGAAGATAGTGTGATTGCTTACGTTTTTAATCTTTTAAATAGAATGAAAAGATGTCAAGAATTAGCTGTGCAAAATATGACAGATGCTAAAGAAAAACAGAAACTTTGGTATGACCGTAAGGCTACGAAAAGAGAATTTAAAGAAAATGATCTTGTGTTAGTCGTTGCCCCTTCTAGGTCAAGTAAATTTTCTGTTCATTGGATAGGTCCAGGAAAAGTAGTAAAACGACTATCGGAAACAAATTATATAATACAATTTCCCGATAAAGAAAAATTACATGTATACCATGTAAATATGTTAAAACCCTATTTTCAGCGTCCAGAAGATGTTAATTTAATTTTTACCTCTAATTCTGATAATGAAGATATTGATTCTGAGAATGAAGATATCCCAAGTTTTGAAATTAATTCATCCACCCTTTTAGAGACTTTCCTGAAAGCTGTTTTAATGAAAAATTAGAGGATGAGCAGAAGAAGCAATTGAGTAGACTTTTGATTCAATTTATTGATATTTTTTCAAATGAACCGGGTTGTACTGAACTAGCTGAACTGGACATCGAGTTGGAATCTGATAAACCTATTATAGCTAAACCATATCGAATGTCCCCACGACAGACAGAAATCTTGAAATCGGAAGTAGACAAGATGTTGAAATTGAAGGTGGTGGAACCAGGTGAATCCGATTACACATCACCTTTAATATTAGTTGAAGCTCCTGGAAAAGAACCTCGTCCGTGCATTGTATCGCCGGTTAAATGAGGTTACCAGAACACAATATTATCCATTGCCAAATATTGAAGAGCGCGTTGAATCTGTTTCGAAAGCGAATTTCATATCTCTATTAGACTTAACACGAGGTTATTGGCAAATACCTTTGAGTCCGAAGGCTCAAAGATATGCTGCATTTACTACGACATTTGGTGTTTATAAACCTTTGAGAATGGCATTCGGTTTAAAGAATGCCCCTTATTATTTCAGTAAGTTAATGGCTGAGATATTAAAAAATTGCGAACATTTTGCTGTACCTTATTTAGATGACATAGCTATATATTCATTTACTTGGTCTGATCACATCCAACATCTTAAATGTGTTCTAGAGAAGATTCGATTTGCGAAATTGACTGTAAAACCCTTAAAGTGCAAATTCGCTCAACTTCGTGTTAAATATTTGGGACACTTTGTAGGACAAGGTCAAAGAACACCAGGTGATATTAAAGTGAAAGCTGTTACCGATTTCGAACGTCCTCAAGCAAAACCGAAGTACGTGCTTTCCTAGGTCTTGTTGGATACTATCGTAAGTATATACCAGACTTTTCGGTAGTTGCTGCGCCTTTAACTGACTTACTAAAAGGGAAATCCAAGAAGGGAACTGTAATATGGAATAATAACTGTGAAAAGGCATTCATAGAATTAAAGAATGCTTTAATAAAGGAGCCTGTACTTTACAGTCCAGACTTTCAAAAACCATTTATTATTCAATGTGATGCCTCAAACTTAGGAATAGGAGTAGTTTTATCTCAGAGAGATCAAAAACTAAATGAACACCCTATCCTGTTTCTGAGTAGAAAATTTTCAAAGTCTGAAAAAATTATAGTACTATAGAAAAGGAATGTGCAGCAATAATTTTTGCTGTTACTAAATTAAAATATTATTTAGATAGTCAGTATAAATTTGTTATAGAAACTGATCACAATCCTTTAGTTTGGTTAAAACATCATACAGGATCTAATCCCAGACTTTTAAGATGGGCTTTGGTTCTTCAAAGCCTAAATTTCTGATATTGTTCACAAAGGGCAAATTACATCAGAATGCTGATAGTCTCAGTAGAATGCTGAATAACCAAACATAATTATTTTCTTTTTATTACTCAGATATTAATTTTTTTTAAAAAAAATATTTTCTATTAATACAAATTTCAATTGTTTCATAATTTTTGAAAAAAAAAATTAATTATATTGTTTTTTATAATATTAATGTGTATATTTGTAAATTTATCTATTGTTGCAGATTCTGTTGTATTACATAATTATTTTGTGCTCTTTTGATATATTTTTATATTATATAATGCCATATATTTTGTGTATCAGCCAGAGTCCGATTGATCAGGGCTATCTGTAATACTAAATTTTGCTTTTTGTTGCTTGTGTGTGTGTGTTTTTTTATTTTTCATTGCAGGTTGATTTCCTTATAAAAAAAAAAAAAAGAAAAAAAACTCCGGGGAAGGAAGGAATAATTTAGTCTGTAACGTCTCCTACTCAGCGCTTTCGATTTCCAGAGCCTTTGATGGGGAGGGTGAGTAGGGAGACGATTGGTGCGAGGAGCAGGCTGAAGAAGCTGCGTTTTTCAGTTTTGAAAATTGATATTGACTCTTTGGTACGCTACGCAAGCGCGAGAGTTTTATGAACCCAAATATGACTCCTTGTAAATTTTTTGTTAATTAAATGTTTTTGTTTCTAAATTTGGAGTCGTTAGTTTGTTTCAAAACAAGAATTTTGAAGTATTTTTATGTGAATTGTTAAAAAGGCAATAAAAGTAGGAAAGGAAATAAGATTTTTTCACAATTACATGCACATTATGATTAGTTACATGTGTAAACATTGTGATCATAATGTATTTTTTAATTTGCTTGTGTGTGTGTTACTTGGCCGCATCCTTTTGTGAAGAATAATTAAAACGGTATTTACAATTTATGATTTACAGGCAACTATAAAAATGGATGATTAAAATGCCATCGAACTCGAGATGATATAAAAGCATAAAAAATAAATATGAACAGGCAGTAAAAAGTATGACTTTAATAAATATAATCACATTTATGAGAATGAACAAGAAATTTAAAATGATAATTCAGTGGATGTTAACAAGAAAACTACAATTTTTAGCAAAGCAAAGCAAAACAAAGCAAAAAAAAAAAAAAAAAAAAAAAAAAAAAAATTAACCTGCATATTTTAAAAAAAGTATACGTAAGCAAATCTGAATTTTTCTTTAAAACAGAGAAATTCGTACAGTTTTGATTATTGAACTTAGTATAACTTATTGAAAATAAAATTTAAAAATTTTCTGTTTTGGAATATATCTTAAGTTTGAAGAATTCTCTCGTATTTCATTCCTAACGCATAATTTGTGAAATGACATTAAAAATTCAACACAACATTACATTTGTTGCATTTTACATAGTGCTGCCATCTATCTGTGAAAACGGAACTATAATTTGGAATTTTTTTACCATTATATTAGTGTCACTATTTTCTGTCCTCAATCCTTGGCTAGGTAAATTAACTACTACTGAGGAACTGAATAAGTCATTAGAATTTTATTTAGTTATTTTTAATGACTTTTCTTTTCATTTTAGGTAAGAATAAAAATAATTAAATGTTTATAATATAAAGCCATATGTCATTGCAAACTTTTTTGTAATCCTCAATATCAAGTAAACAGAATTTCCTAATGGAGAAGTGAGAAAATATTTATTTAGCTAAATCAATATTTTTAATGTTTATTTTTTTACTGAATAAAAAATTTATATAATAAGATACTTTTCAGGTTGAATACTAATCTCTAGAGTGAATAACATAAATTAAATAGTTTAGTTTTTAAATACGAATTTTAACACATGGAATTTGATGTAAAAAACAAAAAATTGTTTTAGTCAAATAAAAGTTTTTCCAACAGCTAATAAATTTTTATTGATATTATTAACATTAATTTTATAATAAAATTCAAATTTTCTAATCCTCAAATATATAATATTCTATTAA
Organism: Latrodectus elegans; assembly: GCA_030067965.1. Taxonomy (NCBI): domain Eukaryota; kingdom Metazoa; phylum Arthropoda; class Arachnida; order Araneae; family Theridiidae; genus Latrodectus; species Latrodectus elegans. The sequence goes on along the minus strand of CM057813.1, from coordinate 114,455,212 downwards.
ATAATTATAAATATTTTATGCAACTGATAAAAATAGTCTTTGTATGTATAAAAAATTTCACCTGATGTTTGCAGTTAATTGTTGTGAATATTGTGTGAAAACATAAAAGAAATTGTTTTAAACTATTAGCTAAAGTAAAGGATAATTGATATCAATTAACTTCTCAAGTGGATAAAAAATTTTCAAAGAAAATTCTAATGACAAAATTTAACTATTATTTGAGAAAATATTGGGTAAAAAGATCTAACTATTATTTGATTGATTATTTTAATATTAATTAATTACTTATTTTTTTATTTTAAAATTAAAAATACCAATAGTGCTCTGCCTTAAGTTTACGCTGAATACAAATGCTTACTGAAATTTCTTGCTTCTTTGCAAAATTCAATATCATTGTGAATATGAAAATCTTATTTGCCTTAATATAATTTTTTTTAAAAAAAATTGTAGTTTTATGTAATTTCTTTATAGTTCATGTAAATTTTTTAAATCTGTAAATATATATATTCATAAAAGTATGAAATTAAAAAGTGAATACATTTCTGTTAACGAATTAATATATATTCACTACTCAAATATTTATTCATATCGTTTTTCTTATTAGTATTGCATTTTATAGCAGTTATAATATCTATATATCCATTTAATATGATTTTAAATTTACAATATTTTTTAAATACAGACATTAAAAATAAATAATGTAATATTTACTTAATAAATCATATTTGTAAAATACCAATAGCTATGCACGTTCACGTATATATTTCACTTTAGAAATAAACATTGTTTTATGTATTTTTTTTTTAAAAAAATTGCTTTGATTACAATAATGAAAAAAAGTATAAAATATCATAATAAATAAAATAACGAACAGAAGTTTCATGCTTCAGTTTTTCCAAATGATGTATGATAATACACATTTTAAATATATATTTTACATTATAACTTTGTTCATGATGAATTTGTTACATGTATAATAAAGGTTTTAATTTTTATTAATCAGTCAATAAGTATCTTCTTAATAGTTGAAAAACTTAATGAGAAAATTTACAGCTAATATTGTTTTATGAATATATATTTTTATTTAATTTTTAACTAAAGAAAAGGAGTGACATATTTATAAATAAGATCAAAAATATCTCATTTATGTAGAAATTCGAATGTTACTAATACAGATCTAATTATATTAAATTTAATCATCCATGCATTATGTGTTTAATGTGCCTGCATTTCGTGAAGTATCATAATTTATCTGAAATATAAGTATTTGTTTCATTGATTAAAGTTTTAATTTAGTCTATACCAAAGAGAATGTTTACTTTACAACAAAACTGGATGGATAGAATTTTATCAAATGTAAATATAATTCATTCTGTTTATGGTAATGTAATGGATTTTTTTATTTAAAAATTTTTTTTTGGAAAAATAATATTCTGAAGGAGAGTTAAGCCTTTCTTTAAGTATGTTAACTTGCCAAACGTTTTTGATTTTATGCTATCATAAGCATTTATAGAAATTTAATTTTTATTTGATGATATTTTTTATTTTGTTTCGACGATTCAAATCGCTGAGAAGTTCTATTTCTTAAAATTTAAAATCACTTTTTTATTTTGGTTTCTACTGCTAACAGCCAAAGAATACTTTAAAACGCATTTGAATAGGTGTTGTGCATTATTCTTTTGTGAAGACTTTTGATAGATAGTGGACAATATTAAAGTGTCCCAAGAGAGAGAGAGAGAGAGAGGAAAAATATGAAGAATTCTCAAACATTCAACAGGTCATATCTCCCTTCCTAAAAGTAATACCTAACTCAAGTATGAAAAATCACTATTGACCAAGACAAGAAGATAGTAATTGACAAACTATTAATCTTCATATTTTGTTTGCTTTTTAATTGCTTTATATGATGCTCATTTTTGTTTTTGAAAGGAGGGTTAAAGCTTATAATTTTATAAAACAATTATATCACTAAAATGCTCGCAAAAAATGTATTCTTATATGGTAAAAATTAGATTAATTTCGTTAAATATCGCAAAGTTTCCATAATCGGCACTAACATGATATCTTCATCAATATAGTAAGGAAACTTCGAAAAATCTAGTCCAAAGCAAATTCTTTTTCGCACGTATAATCAAAATAGTCTCTATTGTTCTTGAATTTTGCATTTTTAAGGAGTAAGTATTTGATATTTCCCCTATGTATAAGAATTTATTTAAAATCATGATTTGTATCCGTCATTTTATTATGATTACTCCTAAAATAAATGCAAGTTTTGTATTTTGAGCAAACGATGATATAATAGTGCAAAAGAACTTAATAGCATTGATTTATTGCTTTGTAATTCTTCTTTCATTATTTTTTCTTATAAGAAATTCAATTGTTTTGCGACTTTTTTCTGAGGAAAATGACTTATTGTGATAGTTTTATCAATGATATCTTATTTTATCGTACATTGTTCTTTGATATGTGTGGCAGAAATTTATCTTTTCTCTATCTTCTTGATGCATGACTCAGCTGTTCTAGCAGAGAAAAAGTATTAATTTTAGTATTTAAAAAGCATCAATGTGTGTTAACATTTAAAGTTTGTATTACCAAGAAAGGTTATTTCAGTCATAATATTGCGGTGAAATAAAGTGTTGAGATAAATTAGAAAATAGGATTTTTGACTGATAAAATACTTTTCACAAATTACTGATTTTTAATATTGATGGATGATTCAATAACAAATAATTGATTCAATCATTTGTTGAGTAATTGGTCCTATTCCACTTATAGAAATTATTAAAAATTGTAATAAGTGGATAAAAAAAATTATATTTGTAGTAATCCGAGTGTGACCATAAAACTCAAAAATCTATAAAAATTGAACTATATCACTGAAATGAAAAATGTATATTTGAACATTTTTCTACCAAAATTTCTGACTTTGAGTATAAAGGTTAGATGAAAAAATGCAATTAAAATAATGAGATTTACAAAACTTTTTAAATGTTAGTAAGCTTTTCCTTGTGTTTTGTTGCCTTTTGCCCATTCAACTGATCGCCGATTTAATTGTGGAATTAAGTTACGGATCTATATTTGCTCCATTGTCACATACCTTTTTATTGAGCTGAAACGATACATGCACCCATCTAAATCGGCAAAAGAAATACCCGTTCAGGTACAGATATTAATGCAAAATGTTGAACACACACACACACACGCACACGCACGCACGCACGCACACACACATTGTTTTCTAGTATAACTGTTGAGGTTAAGTGACCAGACCATTCAGTATAACTTGTACTTATAGCATTGTGATTATATAAAATTAACAAAACACTTTTTTTAAGATGTATTTCGATGGAGTAGTGTTTAAATAAAATTTGCCAACTCATATAGCTTTACTTGAGTGACATATTTTACATTAAAATGTGATGCTTTATTAGCACGTGAAATTCTATTTCCCCCAATTTTTTTTATGAATTAAAAAGAGTAGCGTCACTAAAGTTATAACTCCGTGTTACGCAGGATGGCTTATAAATGTACAACTATTAATTGTGAAATAAATAAAAGATGTTATGGTAACTCGAGAAGCATTATTCGAAAATCAGTACTTCCTAAAAACTATATGATTTTGTGAATATTGGTCATGCTTATATCATCCTACATTATACTGGTTTATGTGTTAATAATAATAACACAATATGCATGTACACAGTTACAGTTATACAATTACAAAAATGAAAGGATATTTACACGTTTTCCTTCGTAATATGACTTATGTGTGTGTGCTGATTTATAAAACACAACACGTGTATTATGTACATTTAAAGATGCATTGTTGAAGAATAGTGTGATTATATTTATACCTACTCCCACATAATATTGAGTTATATGTTAATAAAACAACATATACGCTGTACGCTTATAGTTTTAGAAGTAATAAAATATTCTTTGAGAATCTAAAAAATGTTTATAAAAGGAACTTCAAAATAATATTCATACAATACCAATCAATATAAAATGCAAATATTTTTTAAATTAAATTAAATTATTTAAGCTTTAAATTGGGTTAATCTAAAATTAGCTCTTACAAATTTAAGAATTAAATAAAGCCTCATTTATTTTAACTTGATCATTTTTGATTTTGAATAATTTTTAACTTGTTATTTATTTTTACTATAAAATGTGTGCTTCATTAATTAAATTTAGATACAAATAGAATAAAGTACTTATTATACATACTTTAAAATCAATTAAGTGATTTTAATTTCAAGTGAATTAACTTTAATTTTGCTTAATATTATTTTATGTTTAATAAACATTATATTTTTATGTTCACTAAAAAAAAATGTGGATCCGTTGCATTATGATTTCATATTCAATGCAGTAGGTAATTTTATGGACGGATTAAAAAAATTATTTTTAAAATTGCATCATATTATATTAACCTTTTATTTCCTTAAGAGCAAATGTATACGATTTCTTTCTTGAAATTCAACACTTTAGTTATAAAATTTTATATAATATTTATTAATTTAACTTTTTTTTCATGTTTACAATTTAATTAAAAAATGGTACGAGGAAAATTATTTTAATATGCATTAAAATTTGGAGTTAAATGTAAAACCCACAAATTAAAACAGTAAAATTTTCTAAATTCAGTAATATTTTTTATTCACGTTTTGTTAAGTACATAAATATAGAGAATTTTAAGATGTGTTCTTTAACAATTTTTCAAATGCAAAAGCTGATTTTGAAATATTAATCCACTTATTAAAATAATTATTTTTTAGAATTAATTTTACTTGAAAGTATATTGCAGATAGGATATGAACTGTCAATAATTTATCAGAGATCTAAGTTACCATATTAATAAGAAAAGTGAATTTATTTTTAAATATCAATCTCATATCCTTTTCTGTGTTTCACTTAATTGAGAAAATGATAAAAACTAGAGAGAAATTTGTACCATTTTTTTTATTTCGATATTACCTAAATCTTTTTACCTTGAATTCAGATGAGTTTTGACTTTTTAACCTTCATTTCTAGGTGCTCCGATAATTGCAGTGACCTTGGAAAGATAGTGCAACTGAGATTAGAAGGAAGTATGTAAATCCTGCCTTAATAAAAGTCGTTTTCGCTTCTACTCTTCACTCGCATTTGATACGAGCGTAATATTTCGCGCTGACTTATCGCTATGGCAAAAATCACCGTAGCTTACTGGGACCTGCGTGGACTTGCAGAGCCCATTCGATACTTACTCTATTACAAAAATGTTGATTTCGAGGACAAAAGGTACCACTTTGATGGTACTTGGGAAAAAGAAAAATTCACTTTGGGACTTGATTTTCCTAATTTGCCTTATTGCATCGACGGAAATGTGAAACTCACTCAGAGCATTACGATTTTGAGATATTTGGCAAAGAAATACAACTTAGAAGGACAAACTGAGAGTGAAAAACTACGGGCATCTCTAGCAGAACAACAAGTGTTGGATTTTCGACAGAAATTCACCCGTTTATGCTATGATCCAGAGTTTGAAAAGAAAAAGGATGATTACTTAAAAGAACTGCCTTATCAACTGAAACTGCTGGAAGCTTTTCTAGGAGACGGGAAATTCCTTGCTGGAGACAATGTCACGTACGCTGACTTCATCGCCTACGATGCGTTAGATTTCCACCTTTACCTCTCAAAAACTTGCTTGGATGGATTTTCAAACCTAAAGGCCTACCTTGAAAGGATTAAGAATTTGACTGGTTTACGAGAATACATGAATTCTCCAAAATACGTAAAATGGCCTATTGTAGGCCCCTTGGCGGCCTGGGGAGGCAAAGGTGCAGAGCCTAAATAAGAACGTTAGTTACAGAACAATATGTATACCTATTATTTTTAAATTACGTTAATTTTGAAATTCTCTCTCTCTCTCTCTCTCTGTGGTGAATGATTCTAAATAGAAATTGTAGTATTTTTTTAGACATGTTCTTTACATGTAGCTGAAATTTTTAGAATTGAAAAAAACTTAATAGAAATTTTTTGTCTTCGTTGTGTTTTAAAGTGTTTTTTCTTAATTATATGCAAAACAGTAACACTGGTGAGTAAAATTTGTCTTATTTAAAAGTAATTTATTCTATTATAGCATTTAATATTTAAAAAATATTGATATTATGAAAAAAACATAGATTATTATTATAATCAGTTATATATTATACGAGTTAAATACTATATATATATTTTACATTCATATGTAAATTTTAAAACAAGCTGAAATACAGTACTTAATAATTGTATAGTTTAGCCAAAACCAAAGAAGAAATTATATAATGTGAACTTTTTTTCACATTATTTTTATAAAAATTATGAAGAGGGAAAAAATATTGCAACGTATATTTTTATACTATTTAGAAATTACCAATATTTGTGCCGTAAAACCTATTTTTATTAGTTAAAGTTCAAACTTCTAAAATTTTAAACTTAACAGAAATTTTGAAATTTATAATTAAGTCAAATCGAAGTATTAAATATTAAAATAATTTTACTCTTTTTTTCTTAAATAATATATCGATGATAAAAAAGAATTTTGGTTACTTTGATTTATTTTATCTGAAATGTTTTACAACGTAATGAAATTTTAAAAAGAAGAATCTTAGTTTTTTTTTTATTAAAGAGAATTTTTGAAAGTAAGTAAATTCTCAGAAAAACAAAAAGAAATATTTTCTATTATTTTATTAAAAAGAACGTATTGTTATTTATTAGATTTTTATTAATAAAATGTGAACCACTTGAAAATGAAATGACTGAGGAAAGATTGAGAGAAAGAAACTGAAATTTCTTTGTTTGATTTTAATAATTTAGTCCGAATTGTATAATTTGTAGAATGTGTTCATTACATATAATATATTTACTCTTTAAAATATAAAAATTAAGTTCCACATTTTCATAATTAATTAAATAAAAAACTAATCTTGTTAATTTACATAGCAACAGAATTGTTATAATTTCTTATGAAATTCAACGGACGAAGCGTTCCTATTATAGGAGCTATTTAATGTTTTAATCTTAGCATATTTGACACATATTATTTTTAAATTGTGTATAGAAAATTGGTGTTTGCGAAAAACAAATGGTAAAATTTACTTACTCGATACTATATTCAACTGTATCACTATATTAGTAGTATATATGTTGAAATAATTTTGTTATTAAACGTAAAACATTTAGAAGAAAGTGTTTATCATTTGAAAATATCTTTTTTCATTGAAAAAATGAGTGATTTCAATAACTTTACTTTTAATTATAAAGCAATTTTAGTTAAGAAATTTTTGCTGAATGATTTTTAACTAAAATTAAGAATATAATTAAAACATTTCGCTGAATAGAGAAAATTCAAGAGATTAATGCTTTAATATACTCCAAATTAGCAACAATTCAAGTACACAGTTCTTCAAATTTAAAATGGATATTTAAAGTGTTCTTATCATAGTTTTAAAAAAATTTAGAGTATAAGAAATATTTCGATGAAGCGAAATAAATATTTTGGGAATCATAGTTTGACATTTTATTTTTTTTATTGGAATGGAGAAATATTTTTCTTTAGTTCTTAGTTTTCATTTAAAACTTATATATATATATATATATTTACGATAAATTTTTTATAAAAATATATCATAGCAATCATAGCATATAAATGAATAGCAAAAAATATATATCATATCTTTTAAAAAGGAAAAGAATAAATAGATAAAGCAGAATTGAATATAGTAATTCTTTTTTAAATTTCTCGCTTTCCCTCTTTTAGTCACATGACAGGAAGCAATAAACTCTGGATTAATAAATTGGGTTACGGAAAGATAAAAAAAGCGTAAAACTGTCTACACCAGAGTTTCAAACATTTCTTGTCCACAGATTGAGCTCATTTTAGGTTGAGCTGGCATTTTTATTGTGTTGTGTTTCCTGTTTCTCAAGATTTCAGAGTAACTATAAATCTTTCTTGCGAATAAATTCTTTTGCACGTTTTTCATTCGGTTTCTACAAATCTTACGCGAAGAAACGCATTACTTTTGATTTGAAATGCGTAATGTAGCTTCATGTAGTTTCTAGATCATTACATTGACAGAAATCGTATTGCTAATTTACAGAAAGATGAGACTAGCATTATATAAAATTAAAAATTTATTAATAAAATACATAACCATACTTCAAGTGGTAGGTGCGATAACATTAAAACTGCAGTCAGTAATAATAAGAATAAAAACCAACGTCATATATATGTATATATACACACACACACACAGACAACACACACACACACACAGACAACACACACACACACAGACAAACACACACACACACAGACAACACACACACAGACAAACACACACACACAGACAAACACACACACACAGACAAACACACACACACAGACAAACACACACACACACAGACAAACACACACACACACAGACAAACACACACACACACAGACAAACACACACACACACAGACAAACACACACATACAGACAAACACACACACACAGACAAACACACACACACACAGACAAACACACACACACACACAGACAAACACACACACACACAGACAAACACACACACACACAGACAAACACACACACACACAGACAAACACACACACACAGACAAACACACACACACAGACAAACACACACACACGGACAAACACACACACACACACGGACAAACACACACACACAAACAAACACACACACAAACAAACACACACACACACACGGACAAACACACACACACACGGACAAACACACACACACACACGGACAAACACACACACACACACGGACAAACACACACACACACGGACAAACACACACACACACGGACAAACACACACACACACACGGACAAACACACACACACACGGACACACACACACACACAGACAAACACACACACACACACACAAACACACACACAGACAAACACACACACACAGACAAACACACACACACAGACAAACACACACACACACACAGACAAACACACACACACAGACAAACACACACACAGACAAACACACACACAGACAAACACACACACACACAGACAAACACACACACACACACACACACACACAGACAAACACACACACACACACAAACACACACACACAGACAAACACACACACACGGACAAACACACACACACACACACGGACAAACACACACACACACACGGACAAACACACACACACACACGGACAAACACACACACACAAACAAACACACACACACACACGGACAAACACACACACACAAACAAACACACACACCCACACACACACACACACACACGGACAAACACACACACACACGGACAAACACACACACACACACGGACAAACACACACACACACGGACAAACACACACACACACGGACAAACACACACACACACGGACAAACACACACACACACGGACAAACACACACACAGACAACTTCAATTCACGCAACTGCTGAATAGATCAGTGCTTTCATAAGTCTCTCAAACGCAGTGAAGAAGACAGTTCCACGGAAAATTTCACGTGGTTAATTGTAATCTCCGAAAATTGAATTGCCGTTGATTATGTGAAGTTTAATGGCACCACCTCCTTTCTAAGACAAACTGCGCCAAGCACATGGTATGTCATTCAAAAAGTATTAATGTAAGGTCTTATAAAATAAATATATAATGGTAAAAGTAAAATGACTGTATACAATCAAAGAATTTAAAAGAATGGAAAAAGGTGAAGAGGTTGAGGCGTTCATTAAATAAGCTCTTGTAACGTTAAAGAGGTAGAATTAAAAACATGCAATACAATAGCGATTAAAATATGGGCAGTCAATTAAAATATGTTGAACAGTGTACGATTCATCGCATATAGCACAATAGGGCTTAGGATCATTTAGAAACAAGTGTTTATGAGTAAAACGAGTATTCCCGACAACCAAACGAGTGGGTTTTACTTCAGGTGTACGTTATGGTAAAACTAACATTGGAATTATAATTGGAATGATGGGGAGTAATTTGTTCATAATTTGTAAATTCCATAATTCTTGCCATTGGGAATGGATATATGTTTTTCTGTAATTTTTTATATCGGATAGAGATACATCTTGTTGTAAGTGTGGACATGTATATTTTGCCACTTCATCTATACCTATATGGCTATGTATCTTGTAAAAGATTATTTCATAATCTCAGTTTGGTGAAGTTTCTAAGATGGCATAAATTTGAAAAGTTATTGGACGATAACGTATTTTAATATTTTCTAATGCTTCCAAGATGCCCATGGTGTCAATATAAATGCAAAATTTATGATGTTCGTGGTCACATAAAAGCTTTAATGCATGATAAATTACTGTAATTTCCGCAGTATATATTTAACAAACATTTTTAAGGTCATTACTGTATGAGATGTTATTAAAATGTACACCACATTCAACATAGAGAACTCTTCAGAAACCATCTGTAAAAGCAAGAATGTATGAGGAATACTGATCTAAGATGAGTGAAAAAATTTTGTGGCATACAACTAGGTTTGTCTTTTTAAAACGAAAGAAGCTGTTTATATAGTTTGTTGCAGAGATATTCCATCGAATGCTTCCACAATAGTCAATGGTATGAACCCGTATATCATGTAGCTCAGAGAGATCTAGAGATGTTTTGACTCAAACTATAAAAGGGGGTATGTTAAAAGGTCGAGCATGGTAAATTCTCATAAGAGAATGAGAAATGTGCTCAGGAACGCACAGGATGATGTGGTTTAGACATGATTTTAAAATAATAACTTATATACAATTGTTTATGCATTAAATTGAGTGGCAACTGATGACAAGTGACGTGTAAACTTAGCACAGTTGTTGTACGAAATGCACCTGTACATATCTGTAAGGTAGAATGATAGACTGTGTCTAGTCTACGTAAGACAGACAATCTAGCAGATCCATATACAATATAGAATTATGATAAATGCATGAAAGTAAAATGGATTAATAAACTTTAATTAATGACATGTGATCTGATACCCAGGATGTGTTCAACAAAATCTTGCGAATGTTAATTGATCGGGAGCAGATTTTTTTGTAGATGTAAAATATGTGGAAGGAAAGTTAATTTTTTTTGTCGAAAACTACTTCAAGAAATCGCACCTTATTAACTATAGGAACATGAACTATTAACTATTGACACATTGGCACTCTTAATATCAGGTTCTGGGTGTAAGCTAGTTGTCCTGCAAAAATATACACCGCTATTCTTACTGCTGCAATCAATGAGGTTATTAAATGTTTTTTGCAATTGACGTTCTATAAGATGCATATTCGAACCTTGACATGATATCTTTTAATCATCAACATGCATGCTGCTATGTACAGATGTTGAAAACTAATTCAGAATATCACTAATACGTAAATTGAAAAGTATTACGCTTAAAATGAGATCGGATAAAACTGATTTTATGAGGACTTCTAGAAGTACTCATTTGTAAAAAGTTTTGAATGAATATTGGAAGATTACCACTTAAGCTAAAGTTAAGTATTTCCTCCCCATTCAGATCAATGTCAAAATTGATGGACTATCTGGTGATGCCATCTATCGGAGGATATTAAAAGAGCAAAGACGTACTTTCACCTTCGTGGTGCTCTGATTAAAAACGAAAGACCCACTCTATATTGACTTAAATTCGCATAGCCAAGACATAGCGAGATTGGCTTGTCCAAGTGTCATAAGTAACAACAACAATAACAGTTAAACATTGTTAGGAGAAAACCATACCAGTATGTACGGTCATACGCTTTTTTCTATATCGAAAGAGGTGGAAACAAGATGATTTCTTTTAACAAAAGCATTTCGTATTTCTGTTTCCAAATGCACAATGTTATCAAGTATTGATCTACCTTTACGGAAAGCTCTTGTTATGGTGATATACTTTTATATTTCTATAAAAAATATATGAGGCGGGAATTGGCCATACGTTCAAATGTTTTACCCAGGCAGCTCGAAAGAGTTATTGGACGGTAGTTCAAAGGATCTGAAGAATCTTTTCCGTTGCGCAACTGGTACAAACAACTTTTAAAAAGGAATAACTGTTGCTTCTCTCCATAAATTAGGATAAGTTTGGTCATTCTAGATTTTATTGGACAAAAGTAATAGATTTGACAAAGAATCTAAACTAAGATAATGTAGCATAACATAACTTATGTCGTCAAGTACTGTATTTGTGTTATGTGCTTTTATTATGGCCTTTTCTAATTAAAACATCTTGAAGTTACAGTTGTAGTCACATCAGCAAAAGATTTTTGCAATGATACTCGCTATATCAGCAGGAGAAGAGTACGTAGTAGTTTTGGTATGCATAATGGAAATAGAAAACTCTCCATGAACACCATGGATTTAATTCTCCACCACAACTTTTTGCTTGATGTTGAAGATTCTATAGATGAAACGTATGCCTTCCATAATTTCCTTCGAGCATGACATTTGGTTTTACAATAGCTTTGATTCTAGAATTTCGAGCTTCAATTCTCCCTCGAGAAAGTGATCTATGTCGAATTTCTAATTTCGGAAGCCACTTTTTAACTGCTGTTAAATGTTTTTCGATCTTTTGAAAATTCTGAAATTTGTCAGCATATGAAACAGCATCGGCATTACAAATTTCAAAAGTATTATCAACCATTTTGGCTAGAAATAGTATATACTCATTAGTGATTGATAAAATTTGCTGTATTTGTAGAGTTAAGCGTTGTAGGAGCAAATTTTTCAAAACCTCAGATGATCTTTTATTAGCAGCTAAACTTTGCATTTCCTAAAGAACTTTTGAAGATTTTTTATCGTCTAATTCAATACGCGAAAGTTTAAACGCGATTTACAATCGGCTTTTTGAGAGATTAGTCTAGATTTTATGCAATTGTAAGCACCCCGAAATCAGGTTTAATAAGTACAATATCAGAAAAATAAGTTAAATCATAACTATTTAAATTTGAATCTGTATAATAAAATTTAGTTGAATCAATTTAAATGGGGACTAAATTTGAGCAAAACATAATTTTTGATCATCATAAAAAAGAAGGCTAGTAATCACGGAATTTTCACCGAAAGAATTAGCTAATTTACTAGATACCGATTTTTCAATATTAGATGCCATTTTTTCCCTTTCAATATCAGAATTGATATAAAAATTTAGAAGAAAAGCTTTTAAACACTAATAATAATGAAAAGTTCTTTTAATATTTAACCTAGTTCATTCAGTTCAATTCAAAATACTTGATTAAGAAGAATTATTCGGCAGTCAAACTAAATCGAAAAGATCAGCAAATACAAACTTACCGGGTCACCACGTGTAGCTTCATGAAGTTTCCAGTTTATTGTACTGACAGAAATCATATTGCTAATTTACAGAAATGAGACTAGCATTATATAATTCTAAACATTTATTAATAAAGCACATAACCGTGCGCGCGTTTCACACTACCGCTGCAATATCATTAAATCTGCGCAATTAATTAGAATAAAAACAATAATAATACATATCAAAACCGACGTCAGATCTATATATCTATAACTATATATATACATATATATATATATATAAGCTCGCACAACTGCTAAATAGAGCAGTGCAGCCTTAATATATAACTACTTTCATTGTTGCTTTAAGATAAATTTACTTTCATTATTTTTTCAAAATTAATCGTAATATTCAAATAATTTTTATTTATGTTGCTTTAATTATTTCTAAATCAATCAAAATGGAAGCTTATTAACTCGTAGTCATCTGACATTAAATTTTATCTATATTATTTCAAATTAATTGAAAATACATCAGAGAAATATTATAAAAATTCCTTAGAAAATAATAGAAGAAAATTCACTAAAAATTGTAATGAAGGTTTTTCAAATGAAAATTATTTTAAAGAAAAAATAGGATATTTTAATGATATTAATGATAATTTTCACTTCCATTGGTTTCCCTCACTCACACACACACACACACACACACACACACACACACACACACACACACACACACACACACACACACACACACACACACACACACACACACACACACACACACACACACACACATCTACAGGAATACTTTAATATAAAGTATTCCTGCAGTATATTTTAAAAGGATATAAATTTTATGAAATGATAGAACTTGAGATAATAAGAACAATATTTTGATATTAAATTTAAGCTTTTCACTGGAATGTAAAATTCAGAAAATGTTCTGTAACTATAAATTAGGAAAATGTATTGCGTAGATATAAAAAATTGTTATATATTTTCCATAACTCTATTCTGAAATCATCCACAATTTTAGTTTTAATTTAAAATATACTTGAAGAATATTTTTCGTGGAAGGAATCTTTTAATACTAGAATTTTATTGCTATGAATAGACGCATTAATTATTAGCTAATGAGTAAGAAAATAAAACAAAAAATTTCAAGAAAAGTTTACTAATAATGGAACTAATGAATTTACATTTTTATTCGTATTAATATCCATTATACTTAAAAAATTTTTTTAGTTATTTTTTGATTGATTGCGTAACTAAAATTTTTAAAAATGCTTTTCAATTTACTTTTTTAAATAAGTTTAGAAAATGAATTTTTAAGTTTCCTATTGTTTCTTGATTTAATAACTTTCATCTGAAAACCCATAAATAGGATTCATTGGGAAATGTATTCTCTCTGTAATAAAATTAAGTAATAGTGGTCTTTTTTAAATCTTGTACATTTAACTTAAATAATAATTCAAATAATTACATTAAATAATAATTCAAATGCTTTTATTTAATAAATGCTTCCAGCTATGACTAAATGGAGTTTTCTCTTATGATATTAGTTTTGTTTTAAACAGAAAAAATTTACTTCATAAATTGCCACTTATATTTGATTTTCATTGATTTCTATCATTTCTAAATAAAGACTATTATTTATTAAATAATACAAGTATTAAAATTTTAGATGAGATATTATATCAATTTCTAT
Source organism: Latrodectus elegans (assembly GCA_030067965.1). Taxonomy (NCBI): domain Eukaryota; kingdom Metazoa; phylum Arthropoda; class Arachnida; order Araneae; family Theridiidae; genus Latrodectus; species Latrodectus elegans. Next base: position 114,440,190 of record CM057813.1, on the reverse strand, counting down.
GTATCCTACATCTATGGAAAGTACTAAACAGGAAAAAGTTTTACTTAATGAAATAAAGAAGGTACCTAAATTTTGTGCTTAAAAAGTGTTAAGCTCACAAAACGGTCATTTTCCTTTACCTAGAAACGTTCTCTGACTTTTAAAATACTTCTGGACATTTAAGACTGTAATTATGTTTTAGTCAAATATGAGGTAAATTATTCCTTTTAAAATTCTTAGTTCTTATGAGTTTGAATGTAAATGTTTTAAGAGCTTAAAAAAGTAGAATTAAATAAAGGAATTGTGTTTTTTAAAAATTCATGTTATTTTTGTCATTAAAATTGTGCATACATAAATACGTATGTATACCCAATATTTTGCATTAATGTGTGTATGTAAATATACATATATATATCAAATGTGTATATATATATATATATATATATATATATATATATATATATATATATATATATATATATATATATATATATATATATATATATATATATATATATATATATATATATATATATATATATATTTAAAATTTACAAGTTTTATCAGTTTACTTTACAGCATGTAATAATGAGTAAATGTTCAACATTGACCTCACCTTGTCAATCTGGTTACAAATCCTTGAGAAATTGCAAATTCAGTTTTTTTATATTTTTTATCGTGTCTTAATAGCATGATATCATGTCATGTGATTTTTGAACATTTATTCTGGATTGTGGGCCATTGCTTGGTAAAATATATAATTGGACATCAAAACGCAAATTACAATTACTCTTTAATTTTAATTTCATTTCAGTTTACAGAGAATTTAAAACAAATATGAAATTGAAAAATGTAATATATTTTTTTTTCAACGGTGCACTTGGGTGGAAAATTGCAAAAAAAATTTAAATATTTAACAATAAAATTTTTTCTTTAATATTAGATTTCATTTTTTAAAGTCGAGGATTTTTAATTTATGTTAAGAAATCTAAACTATAAAATAAATTATGTAAACAAGTTTTCAAACATTTATTTCAGTATTGAAATGATGATAATATATATATATATATATATATATATATATATATATATATATATATATATATATATATATATATATATATATATATATATATATATATATATATATATATATATATATATAAAGTAGGAAACGTATTTAAAAATTTCCATTATATATGTTAATTATTTACGAAATTAAAATTATACATCTTGAAAAATCTGTTTACTTTTTAGTTATTCATTGCAATAAAAATTTAAAGAATACGCTATAACATGAAAGAAGTATTTTATTGTAAGAAATAAAATAATATATACTGTTAAGAAAAGAAATAAAATAATTTATAAGGAATAATATTTGATATTCTGAGAGTTGTTTGCATAAAATGTCAGTTAATTTTTTTAAAGATAATTGGTATATATATTTAGGAAATATAAAATCCTTAATCATTAAAATTATTATTTAGTTAATATATTTAATCAGTCATTTCAGTATTAGTTTCACAGGTGATGAAACTGTATACAAAACTATAGGAAAATTATGAATTATATAATTTTTACTTTTTCAGGAGTTTATATAGTTATTAATCAAAATTTTAATAAATATTGAAGTAATTATTGCACACATAAAATATGACTTTACACACATATATAATAAACAAATGAAATCATAAACTCTTTATGTTGTTTAAATAATATTATATAATTTAATTAAATAAATTTTAAGAGGATTTCGGAATTATAATTCAAGTTTTTAATTCAAAATTCACATAAATTTAAGCGCAATTGTGACATGAAAATTTTTCTCTCTGTGATACAAATTTTTGGGAATATTCAAACTATTATGTAAAATAAATAAACGATATCTGAAATGAATCATGTAAAATGCATTATTTCTAAGAAATATTATAGTTAACATTTGTAGAGCAAAAAGATCTATCGTTTTTATTTCACTTAAAAATATACCTTCATTAGAGGCTAGATGGCAGCACTATATAATAAAGAAATTACTTCAGAAGGAATCAAGAAAAATTTTTGCATACATTTAAAATAATAATAAAATGCTTTTTCACACAGTACAGCAAGTCGATTTTTACCATAATTTAATTTTCGCATAATGAAAAAAGGAAAAATGGACAAAGAGCTATTAAAAATTATTCAATTTAGTTTTCTAGTCTTTAATATATTTTAGCATGTTTTGCTTTTTATTTAAAGAGTGTGAATAAATCAGAATCTAATAATGTTTGTACACAGAAATTCTGTAATTATATAATTTTATAGTACAAATGAAGTGTTTTTAATAGACATAAAATTATGATGGAAATGTTGGCGTAATATTTTCTCATATTATTGTTTTAAATTAACAAAAGTATTGAAAATTTAAGTTAAAATAAAATAAAATATTATTTGCAAGATTCTCATTCAAGAATTTTATAAGAAGTTTGTTCATTATAAAATATCTACTTTACTTTTTGGAAATATATCATAGAAATATAAAATACCGTTAATTTTTAAAGAGTTGTGGATTGTCTTACAAAACCAGTAAACTTGATAGTTCACTGGTTTTGTAAGATTCGTAATATCCTCAGTATATCGACTTGCTTCCAAAAGGATTTATCTTAGAAAATGTGATATATTTGGTACTGCAAGGGAGAAAATCTGGAAACGTTTAAAAGCCAAATCTTTTAAATATGAACTTTGAAATTTAAAATTTAACATCTATTTCTTGTTATGCAATATTTTATTATTGGTCTTTTCCCCTTGTTTCATTTTTCGTTGAACCAAGTGATTTGATATGGGATAAAAAAACAATTTCACAAAATTAAATAATTCTTGTATTCAAAATTAATATTTTCGTTACTTCCTCTAAGGTAAAATTGTTTTTTTTTAAGCAGCTTTTCTTCGCTTAAAGCAGATATTTTCATCTACGTAAAATTTTATGTTTATATCTGCACTTTTTATTCAGTAATACATTGTAATAAAAAATTATTCAGTATTAGATATTCAGCGATTATAATTAATAAAATTTCTAACTTTTAATAAAAATTGTTTTAAAAGTATTTTAGTAATAATTACTTAAGAATTAATTGAATGAAGAGTTGAAGCCTTTTATAATTCGACCCTATAAAGGAATAAAAGATTACTATAAGGAAGCAATGCTTAAAAATAATTTCTTTAAGTAAATGAAACAAATTCAACTAGTTTTAAAATTAACTTATATATTAAAGTTACAATGCGCTTAAAGTATTCACAGTTTCAAAAAGCAGAAAAAATGTTTATTTCAAATATTTCTTTAGTTTTTAAAAGATTAATTAAACAGAGGAATAAACTGTTTATGGTCACAAACTTTTTTCCGTTTCTTACCTTAGACTTTCTTAGCTTACAACTCTTCTATTAGTTCTGTACGATATTTTTAATTAGAGCTCTCATGTAATGCGCAATTAAGCTTTACATTGAGTGAATGAAAATAATAGACTATATCGATAAATTTTTTAATTGGTTCATTAAGATAAATATTAGGAATTAAAATGTTTATTCATGTTTATTCACAGCAATCTTGTAATGATTCAATTAGTATTTTACAATTAATGTATTTTTATTACTGCACTATACATTATGTGTCAAATAGTTGGACAAGTCCTCTTGTAATTCAAGGAGACTTTGAAAGTTGATCTACATTTGGTATAAAAACAGCTTGAAGAACACGGGAGCTGTAATAGTTAGAAATGTCTAAGTCTGGGGATAAGATGAAAGATGATGCAGAATAATTTTTTTAGCACCACAGAATCTTCTTAAATGATTGAGATGATGACTGCTTCTTTTATTCAATTGCTGATTTGCTTTGCTTTTTTTATCAATTGCTGGTTTATTATTATCTATTTGTATCGAAAATATCAATTTGGGGAAGAAATGAAATCTAGAAAACATTTAAAACCAATTTTATGCTTAAAAGTGAAATTTTTCACATAAGCTTAAATTGACGACTTATATAGTTAATTTATATAGTAATTAAAGGCTTACAAGCAAAATATTTGTGAAATATAAATGCGAATATTTCATTTTAACTATCAATACTAACATCAACCATTTAAAATTTCAGAATACAACTTGAAAATCTAATTACTGTTTTTGATTTTATTAATTTTTAGTATATACTGGAAACTACAATAATGAAAATGATTTATATATATATATATATATATATATATATATATATATATATATATATATATATATATATATATATATATATATATATATATATATATATATATATATATATATATATATATATATATATATATATATATATATATATATATATATATATATATATATATATATATATATATATATATATATATATATATATATATATATATATATATATATATATATATATATATATATATATATATATATATATATATATATATATATATATATATATATATATATATATATATATATTTATATATATATATACATATATATATATATATATATATATAAATACATATATATTATGAATATTTCCTACTTATTTCTCTTATAATTAAAATACTATTTAAATATCATCATTTGAAATAATCTGATATTCAAACAATTAATCAACTTTAAATGAAACATAAAAAAGTTCAGTTGCATATGAAAATTTCTAATGATTTTTGTGTGTCTTCTAAAGTGTCGATGAAAGGATAACAATTTAATAAATTTTTTATCTTTATAAAGATTGCATGTATCAAAAGTAATCAGTGAATATTTTTCCGCTCTTGCTAACGCTTATAAAGATTTTCTATTTATTTAAATGTAAAAAACAATTTAAATTTCAAAGCTTTAGTTCTCTTTTCAATTCGATTCCAAATAAATGTTTTTTTCTTCTTTGGAATACTGCAAAGAAGCCGAAATTCCTTGAATGCTGGTTTTCAAAGCGACATTATTTTTTTTTTAAACGTGAAATACTTTTTCATAAAACAAATTCAAATGTCACTATTTCATGTGTACATTTTTTATTTTATTCTGCACAATGTTGATTTAAAAAGTAATGTGTGTGTGTGTGTGTGAATAAATATTGAAAAATAATTTGACTGAAAATATTGTTCAGACGAGCATAACATTTCCATGAAATGAAAATTTGCCTTTTTTAAATAAAAATATAATTATATTTAAAGTGGAAATTCAATGTTAACAAAGTTTAGCTAAACTTCATGTCTGACGTATATAGAAGTAATATTGTTTAAATGAATAAACATAGTTTTGTACTGTAGAAATTATGTAGTTGTAGTTGAATTTTATTTTCACTAACTGTATGAAAGCAATTATTAAGAATACAGTTATTCTAACAATCAAAGTATTCAGTAACTATTAAAGTAAATTTAATGATTTTAAAATATAATTAAAAACACCACGCTTATCTAATGAGATTGTAAATAACAGTTAAATCTACTTAAGTAAGAAATAATGGCTTATATTATTTTTATTGTTTTAAATATTTGGTACCAAATATTTAGTGAAAACTTAGAAAGGAAACATAATAAAATTCCTCAAAAATATAAAATATTGAATTTTTATGATTTTTGCAAAGTTTGAAATTATTTTATTTTAAACTTTGCAGTAATCTAGAAAAGTATTATGAATGACTTTCTTCCAGAAAGTTTGAATGATTAAAGAAATTAAATGAATTATGTGATTTATTTACATTAAAATTCAACACCACCACTTAATTACTAACATTCTTATCTCTTAATCAAACTGGGAATATAACATATTATTTTAAAAATTTTGATGAAGTTTTGAATGGAATTTTGTGATTAACAAATGTTTGGGACATCAGTAGTACACGGCCAACAATTAAGCAATCAATTATTCAACACTAATAACAATAGAAAATTCTACTTCAAATTTTTAAGTTTAAATCCAATATTCTGCTTTTGTGACTTGAGTGGATGTAATCATTGTGTTGAATTTTCTTTCAAATTATTTTGAGTTAAAATACTTATTATGCTGCATATATTGATGATAAAATATTTTATTTCAATGGTTTTTTAAAACTTAAAAATCACAGTTGTATTATATTTAATTAATATGTGCTTATATAAACTTTTATTCATTCATTAAAAAACGTAACAAAATATAGAAAATTCATCCCAAGGAGTACAAAAATCCAAAATAATACCTTGCTATTATGAAGAAATAATAAAGTATTAATTTAAAAAAATAAAATTATTATGAAGAAATAATAAAGTATTACTTTAAAAAAAATAAGTGTCCCCATCTTTTCCAAAATTCGAACCCTTTATTTTCAGAAGTTGACTGAAATTTTTAGAATCACCCTGCTTATTCTGAAAGATTTTATATCACACTGCAAATGCCCATAATATCGCATTGAATAAAAATGATACTTTGATTTGATCATTTTCATGAAAGAAAACTTAAAACTTTTCTTTGGAATCCAATCCTAGTATTTGTGCCCTAAATCGGATATATAGAAATAAAACTATTAGCTAAGTATTTTCCAATGCTATTTAAATCACATATGATTTTCCTTTCTATAACAATTTTTTAATAAAATCTGATATCAGAGATTTTGTGTTTTTTATTACTGAAATATCTTGCTTAGAACACAACATAATGGAGCCTAAGGGTGTTGTATGACATTTTAACATTCATTACTTATCAAATTTTTTAGCATACACTGCTCCATATTTTCGTATCAATAGAGAATTCTTAAGGATTCATTTCAACAAGACTGTATACTTGCTAAAAACTGTTGGAAATGATCTAACACCTGTTGCTCAACAGAATCTAGGACTTAAATAGGACTTTTAAATACAAGGAATACAATGAGTAACCTGCTTGTCTTGGATCATGGTTTTTTTTTTTATCATCTAAAATAGAAACTGTATCCATATTGTTTACATATACCGAATTTTACTTTATTTTCCCCCAATATTTTCATAAGTTAGAAAAAATTCTCCCTCTAACACTATTATCAAACACGTTATTTTATGCTTATTAGATAAACTGAAATATATTTCTTGATTTAGTATAATATGGGCTTTGAAATTTTAAGTATTATTATTAAAATATTGGATTTGGAATCTAAATTAAACCAATATAATTGATAAAAATCACAGACAACTATCACTGAAAAAAAGGTCATCATAAATAATCATAATTTATGAATATTCGTAAATTATGAATATTTATGCTGAAATTTAATGCATAATGGATAGTATGGAACTAGCTTAATCTTTTTTTCATCACATTTAGTTTTGAATTTTTCTTTTTCAAAATATAAGTTACATAGCTAACCTTTCTTATTAGATATTTACTTCACTTGGTTATTTAGAGCACTTTGCTAAGCTTAGAATATTCTTTACTTAAATAGAATTTGCTACGAGTTAGTAATTTTTCACTGGTTTACTCATTCTCTCACAAGAAAAATATTTTTTAATTAGAATTTGTTTCTTTTAGTGCCGGTAATTTTTTTTAATAACTGTTATAAATATTTAAGTATTAATTGTTATATACATTGAGAGAGAGGGAGAGAGAGAGATAGAGAGAGAAAGAGAGAGAGAGAGAGAGAGAGAGAGAAAGAGAGAGAGAGAGAGAAAGAGAGAGAGAGAGAGAGAAAGAGAGAGAGAGAAAGAGAGAGAGAGAGAGAAAGAGAGAGAGAGAGAAAGAGAGAGAAAATATTAATTGGCATTAAATGTTTATAATTTTATATATTTACAAATAGTTAAAGTTACTATCTAAATTATTAATTAATAATAATTTCAAAATATTTATTATTTACTTCAAAATCAACATTAAAGTAATAAATTTTATATTTTTCCTGATATATTTAAATGAATATGTTTTAAAGTGAAAAATATTTAAATGTCTACTTAGGTAGTATTACTTACTGATTAAGTGATATGATAACTTTTTATTGTAATTTTTACTTATTTTTATTAATTGAAAATTTGAAAGTAATTTTAAATTAAGAATTTAAAGTAAATTAGTTATTTTAAGTTAAAAATTTAAAATTATTTTTACTATTTTTATTATATATATTTACTATGTATGATTTATATCTTGTTATAATTTACACTTATTTAAGGAAAAAAAAAGTCATAATGTTTATGATAGATGTGGTTATTTCTTTTCTTTATTTCTTGACGAAATATAAAAACTTTAAATGTAATGCAATTTACTTAATACTTGTATTTTTAGTAGTGTGTATTTGATATATGACATATTGGTTATCAATTTCATATGTGACATTAGAATAATATTAAACTATACCTAACTTGTAGATTTATTATAAGTCAGTAAATTTTTCAGTTTCATTATTTATTTGAAATTTTTCTAGAAGAGCGATTAGATATAATGCAAATTAGATTTGAGTGAATTGCACCTAAAAATAATTCATTTATCAAGAAGCATCTATTATTTTCATTTACTCTAAAGGGTTAAAAATTTATTATACCTATCTTTAAATTTTTAATAATTATTTAGTGTAAAAATAAAGTGCAAAATTTATTATGGAATGCAAAAACGAATAATTAACAGAGTTTCATTAATATTGCTTTATAATAATTTGTAAAATTTATAAATCGTATTATTTATCATTTGTAAAGTTAAATTGCTTTTTAAAGTCAATTTGCTCAACAATCTAGTCCTACTTGTTAAATAAAAACATTTTAAAATCCAAATTCATTTATATATTTGTTTTGATAAGTAAGATCGTCTTTCATAACGTTATTCTAATCAGTCTGATAAAACAAAACATAAAATCTTGGAAATCCATGGATCTAAGAATTAAAACAAGAAGAGCCAAACTCTTCAAAGTTTTTATTGCTTTTAAATAGAATTTACAAAATTAAAATGAGCGAAACGCATTTCAAATAAAAAATAATTACGCTTGAAAGAAATAATTACACTATAAAGAAATCGCAGATCAATTATTTTTACTTAATAAAATATTTTTGTGGTAATATTTATTTTATATTCAATATCTTAAGACAATTGCAATTACAATTTTTGTTTTGTTATATTTATGTAAATAATTGCCATAATACAAAATTTTATTAACAAATTGAAATTAAAAAAAAAATGTCTTTCGCATGTATTTCTAGTGCTGCCATCTATTATTTATTTTGAGAGCTTCTTTTTTACATTATTAGCTTAATGAAGTTAAAATAATTAAAGATATTTTAATGTCTTCATTTTCTTATCATTAATCAAAATAAAAAAAATGAGATTTTAAATATGCGAATATATAAATTTGTCGAATATTTTTGTAAAAAAAAAAATGCAAAGCAATAAAAATTTCTAATTAAATAAAAATGTGAAAAATAAAGTTATAAAGAAAAGTCAAATAAACAAGTGTTTCGATATCGATATGACAGAAACAGTTTTGGAGCTTTATGCTCGTAGGCTTATAGCTCGCATTGAGTAAGATAGAGTTTTTTCACAGAACTCGTCAAAAATTTAGAACACCACTAAAGATGTAAGCATTTTTGGCATCGTTTGTATGTCTGTTTTTTTTTTTTTTAAACAAGTTTTTAAAAAGGAAGAGAATAAATAGAAGATATCATTTTAATTATGCATATATATTTATATAATTTAATTTTTTCAATAAGCAACACTTAAAATAATGAGTTTCTGGACAAAAATTGAAATTTAGAATTAAAAAACATTTAATCTTCTTTTGTTTTAATAGAATTAAAGCCTCGTTGTTGCTGTCAACTTTTAATTAAAATTTCACTTGCAGTTTTTTCATGAATGACTACCAAGTAAACATGGCGAAATTTAAAACTATTGAATATACTTAAGTATTTAATGTCACTATAGTTTAAATTTTTGGAAAAATTAATTTTTGTATTTGTTTTATTAAAAAACACATTTTGTCATATTAAAGCAATATTGTGAAAAAGAGAATCACTGAATTTTATAACATGTTTATAAATATATTTTCTCATTTTTAACAATTTTTTTTATAAAAATTCATGTATTTTATCAAGACATTAGTAATGTTGATTTTGATATTCTACATTCATACTGTTCATGTTGCTTGCAAAATGAAAAAAAATATTGTTTACGAATGTAAATTGTTTTCCATATCTTATACATTAGTTTTATCAGAATTGTTAAAAAAAGATATTTTTTATAAATAAAATCTTGTTTACGTAATAGATGACCCAGCACGAAAGTATCATATTTATTATTCTTAAATGTATAAAATGTTGATATATTAAATGAAAGCGGAAATAAAATCATATTAAAAAATAGTTTAAACGAACAATCGTTAAACAAATAAATTTTTAGGCAAAACAAATGAAAAAATTACCAGAAATATTATTCTCTCGACTAATTTATATTAATGACCTAATAGTAATATTCTGTTTTTAATTTACTTGAGATATATTTGATATCACTATTATACTTAAATTTATTATGATTTAAATTAAAATTTTCCTATAATAGTTAGAAATATAAATTTAATAAATTTATAGATCAAGCAGTATTATATTAATTAATTATTTTCAATAATAACATATTTGATAGGATATAGAAATAAGTACGCAGAATTTAAAATCCAAATATATATGTGTATATATATATAAATATAAATATAAATATATATATATATATATATATATATAAATATAAATACATACATACATATATATATATATATATATATATATATATATATATATATATATATATATATATATATATATATATATATATATATATATATATATATATATATATATATATATATATATATATATATATATATATATATATATATATATATATATATATATATATATATATATATATATATATATATATATATATATATATATATATATATATATATATATATATATATCAGAACTTAATTTTTAGTCATATTTAATTTAGTAGGTGGTTATTTGAATAGCGAAATTAATAATCCACTGTGAAGCAAAGAGCGATATTGAAAGGAAAGTGCATTAGGACATATTGCAGAAGATCTGTGGTCACTATTAATAAAATATTTCTTAAATATTTGTTTATGTTTGATTTCTAGTATATGCTTCTAATCTCTAAATGTTATTGAATACAGTAAACCACTTCAACATTTTGAACTATGTCTAAGTGACAAGGTGATACTTGATTTGTCATCCGTCTCTCAAATTTTGTATAATTTGCCAAGAGGGCGTCATTAGTTACAAATTATTAAACATATGCAATGTTCACCAATAAAGCAGACTTGAACTATAACGAGGTTATATCTCTTGATTTTCATCCGTAAAATTGAATTCTACCCCAATTAAAATTTAATTAAACCTTATATGTTAATAAATTACTTTATTATCAGTTTATCAGTTAATATTTGATAATGAAAGATTTAAAGTATATTATGAAAATAATAATTACGATTTCTAATGATAATATATATATATATATATATATATATATATATATATATATATATATATATATATTATCTATACTATCATTTAAAAATAAATTATAAAAGTAGTTACTATAAATAATAGCTTATACGAGATTTAAATACTTTAAAATATATATATTATTGTTAGGAAACAAAACTCAATGCATTTAACTAGTAAAAATTAGTTAGAATGATGTATTGAATTGAGTACATTTATTTTATAAAAAAATCCTGTTTGATAAAAACCATTTGCTACTGATTGTTAAATATTTGTCAAGTTTTTTCTATGGTTTACCATAATGAATTAAAATAATTAATTATTTTAAAAACAAAAATAATGTGTTTCTATGAATTCTGATATCAGATATTAAGAATTTGTTAAATAAATATTTGGCGATACATTTAAATGTAGTAAAGACGTTTTCTAACTGAATAATTCACAATATTTGTTTTTAAAATCTATGAAAACTATTCAGTAAGTAATGTTCAAGAACAGGAACAAACAAAAATTATAAGACTTACTACTGTTCTCAATTTTAATTATGTAAGATATATTAGTGCGTGTTAAAAATTAACGTGTTTTAGATAATTTATTTAAGGAAACATTAGAATTTTAAGGTGGCTCGCACACAGAATCTTGTGCAAGATTATTTACCATAAAAATATAAATATTTAGAAGGAAATCAAAAATATATTTTACATTTCAAATTTCTAAACCTGAAATTTCTCTGTGTTCATAAAATCTTATGCCTAGTGTTTACTTGTATTAATGTTATATAACCATTTATGTGCACAAGAGTTATATTTTAACCATAGGTATTTGTATTGACGTAATAGATACATTTTATGTACACAAGTGTTATATAAACTTATACAATATTTTCAATCTTATTTGATTAAGACATTCTATTTAAAGTTTATACTGATATAAAAACAGTATTGGTAAGATGGAGACAAGAATATTTAGTAATAATCCGTAAGCTTGACGTTGGATTCTTGTTTTCTTAAGAATTCATTCCGATCATTATAAAAATTTTTGGCAACAAAGCGCTTTATGTTGGAAAATTTAGTAATTACCAAAAGTTTTAAATAAACGGCTTCGATTTTATATTTGAACTTAGAATATTTCTGTTGCGTACTAAAATATATTTTGGAACATTAGAAATGAGAGTTGACATTGTTAAAACTAAATTGAACGAACTCCCTTGTCAAATATTTATTTAAATCAGTGAAATTTTTTATGATCTCAAATAGGAGATGTACTGAAATTTCTACTGAGTATTAGGCTTTTCTAATTAAAAAATCCATGATCACTAATTTTTCCTTTTGCCTAATTTCAGAAAAAGATTGGAATTCAACTTTATCATTCAATTAACATTAACTGCTTAGATTTCGGAATGCACATGACGAATAAATTTGTATAAAAAACTGGAATTAAGTGTTTAATTATAGAGTCAATTAATTTATATTACGTATTCCAGCTGTATTTTTATTTAAAGAATTGTCCTTTTATATTCTGAATTGAATGAAAATTTGATTTCATTGAAATTTATGTAAAACATTAGATAATTAATTGTATAATTATCAAAAATTTTCTTAAAAAACTTATACTAATTTAATTTTGAAAAAATTACTTAGATATTCTTTAAAGTTAATTTAAATTGGCAGATAATATTAAGAGCAAAATTCGGTGGGTCTATTTAATTTAATTTTACATTATTAATGGTCATAATTTTATTATATTTTTGGTTACAGTTATAATTATAGTTAAAAAGTATTTTTGTTGATATTGTTAACATCACGCTAGTTTAAAATATTTTCTTTTGAAGATAGATAACTTTAACATATTTTAATTTTATGTTTATAAAGGTCTGCACTATTAATTTTATTCTTAATATTATCACAACAATGAGAAAATTCATTATGAAAAAGTAGACTAAAGAGAATAATACACATGCATGAATTTTTTCTTATGAAACAACTTTTCCCTTTGTTATTGATATTCATTTTAATTAAATAGTTTTTTTCTAATCATGGGAAAGTAATACTTCATTTCAATGAATGTTTTGGTCAAATACAGAAAACAAAATTATTATTTTAAACTTAATATCTATGTTCTGAAATAATTAATTTGTATGAAGGGTTTTTTCTCCCAAATTAACTCTTCTTTTCTGAAAACAATGCGTGAAACAATTTGGCTAACACAATTTTTCAATATATTATATTAAAAAAGTATAAGTATTGTTGATTTAAGAAACACATAATAGTCAAAGGTTAATTAAGATTAAAAATATTTTTTATTATTACAAATGTTTTGTCACATTAATTAATTTCATGTTTTGTTAAAAATGTCGGTGATATTTCACGGTCTGTAACTCCTGATTGCTTAAGAACTTCTGATAAATAATAATATTTTTTAAGAATTTCTTTCAATGATGTAATTATTACAAAACGAATTATATCGTTTCAAGAGTTGACATAAAATGATTGATTATTAGTTAAAATCACAATTTATGTAAAGGAATTTAAAAAGCACGAATTTTATAAGCAAATAGAATTTTTTTTATTTATTTATCTTAAAATCATCTGAAATATTTATAGACTAAATATATAATTTCTTTTGTTTGGAAAGGAGTTTTTTTTATCCGAAATCAATAATTTATATCTATAAATTGTCTGGATTATTAAATAATACATATTAGAAAAAAAAATTCGATTTTGTATTAAAAGATTTAAATAAAAGATAAAGTCTCAAAATTTTCCAGTTTAAAATTAATCTTTCATAATAAGGATTACTTTGTAATATACATTATTAAAAAAATATTTAAGTATTTAGGTGGTGAAAATATTTAAATAGCATTATTTTTTTTGCTAATTTGGAGTGGTATGAGAATTTGACATATTTTTGTGATTAGTGAAATAATTCGTTGCTTATATAAATAAATAAATCAGAAACAGTTGAAAAATAATAAAAACTAATAAACAATTCATTAATTTTAATAATATGCTAAGCATAGTAATTCTAAATAATTCAATGTAAATTGAAAAAGTTAAACTTTTTTAAGAGTAAAAAAAAAAAAATCTCATGAGAAATTTCGTAAACACTATTAAATATTTACCTGAACCCAAGCAATACATCTTAGTTTGAGTTTTCCAATAAAAGTTTTGTGATCCACATGTTACCTTTAAGGTTCCGAAATCATTAATGAGCATGTAATCTAGCTAACCATCACTAACATGTGGAATCAACGTTTTCCAGATTTTTTTACCTAGGTAATTTACCTAGGTAATCAACGTTTTCCGTATCATTAAAATTCAAAAGTTATTTTAAAAAACTTCATTCAATCAACTAATTTGCGTATTACTTGATTGTATTAACTGGAATCTGTAGATATAAAAAATAAACAAATAACATTAATCATAATATTTAAAGCCATTTGATACATTGTATAGTTTTGTTTTAATTAATTGATGATTCCATTGCTGTTTGTATTGTAGTGATTCATTAGACATTGAAGTATAAATAAATAAAATTATATTAATTTCTGTAATTGTTATAATATTTTAAGCCATTTGATTCTTAGTATAACTTTCATGAATTGATTGCTGACGCATTCTAACAACTAATTTGTTGATTGCTTGTTTATAATGTGTGATTCATTTCTTTATACTTAAATAAATAGGTCAGTAGCGTTGTGTTAATTTAAACGTACGTAAATATTGTTTCTTATTCCTGCTTCTTTAAGCAGCTCATTGTGAAGAAAATGCAGATAATCAAGTTAATATACAGATGATCACCAAGATTAAAATTTAATCCATAATAATTTACTTACAAGTACTACATACACACAAAGTATAATGGATTCTTGAAAAAAATTAAAAACTATACATTGTTGCGTAGGAACAAAAGACAAAGTAAAACGGAAGCATAATGAAAAAAAAACTTTTATTTTAACTATAAAAATGCATTTCATAAAGTAAAAATCATCTATTGTTTCATATTAAATACACTATAAATAAATTTATTGATTTATATGCATATATACATGTACATATGTTCAAAATTATATCCTAAAAAATGTGCATTACAGTTAATATATACTCCTTCAATTAACATTATATATATATATATATACACATATATATATATATATACATATATATATATATACATATGTATATATATATATATATATATATATATATATATATATATATATATATATATATATATATATATATATATATATATATATATATATATATATATACGAGGTTCGGTGTTCTCGGGTTGAGCAATATCGATTTCGCCTGTTATCATCACTTTAATGGGTCGGTACCAATCATGCTTGGGAGCTAAGCACAGGGGGGTATATATTATGTATACATTACAAAATGAAAAAATATTTTATTTATCATTTTTTTTAATAAAAATTTAATTTAACCAAAGACTGAAGAGAATGCCCAGCGTAAATAAGTTAAGTTATGAACATTATTCTTTGGATTTTACAATAGTTTATGGTATTAAAAATATGTTTATCATTTATAATGGCATATTTTATTCCATTGAAGTATTGTAAATGAAAAAATATTAAATAACTTATTAGTTTTAATAATTAATAATTGATAAATATAGGTGAGATATTGAATTGGCATAATAAAAAAAGTTTTACGAATATAAAGAGAATAAATGAAAAAACGGTAACATATATAATAGCAACAAGTTATAAGAAATATAATGAAAACAAGAATAATCTTGCCTTTTTTCATCAAATAAATAGTAAACTAGAAAAAATGCTTCATATGTATTTGAGTGTATTAATTAAAAAATTAACAAATATTTCATCTCAATTCTTATGGTAAAAGACGATAACAATAAAATAAGATAATTAGAAGAGCAAAAAATGTACACAATAACATTTTAAGAAAAATAACGGTCTGCAAGTATTAAAGAGATTAAACGAAATGTAACTTTCAATGAGTAAAATTTTAGTTGATTGAATTTTTGTAAGGGAAAAAATAAAAATATATGTAATTATTGATGAATAGTTAAGCAAAACGTAATGTTTACATCCTAACAGAATTGTTATGCCACATTTCAGCTAATAGCTGTTCAATGTTGTGCTATTAGAATCAAGAAGAAAAATACAGGAAAACTAATTGTTTTCATAATACTTTAAGTAAATTTAGAATAAAAATTATGTCTTACATCTTAAAAAAAATATATGTTGATAAAAATCAAAAGGCTTCAAGTAATTTTTGACTGAATTTTTTTTTCAACATGTCACGAGATTGGTACAAAGAAAGTACACGAGGAAAAATATATTAATGCATATAAACAGTTAAAAACGATGCTTATTTATACTTAATTATAAATAAACAAACAGAAATACATTCAATGGAAATATAATGGCAAATATATTTTACTTTAAAAATTTCTAAAATACGTATTTATAAATCTTAAAAATATGCTAGTTTCAAATTTGAAATGTTTCATCTAAGGAACTGCATGCAAACTTTTTCATGATACTTTGAAAAAAAAATATTAAACTTGTGAATGAAAAATTTATTTTAAATTTTCTTTTATTTATAAATTTTTTTTTAAAGGAGATTAATTAGTTTTCTTTTTGTAATACATATAATATTTAGATACTTAAAATAATTTATATATATATTAATCTTAAATATTCTAATTATCTTAACTTAAATTAAACATTTTATTACCAAAATTCAGTTAAGTAGTGGAAAATGAAAATGTGCTTAGTGAAATTAATAAGTATAATTACAATAATCAACAAAACTGAAATGATATACAAATCTTAATGGAACCTACTACTAGTCTTATTTAGAAGTCATAGAATTTCAAAAAAGAATTTTAGATGTATGAAAAATAATGAATCTCATATTTTATCACACATTTTGTAAGATGAAAGATCATAATATAAATTTTATTTTTTATATTATTGATAACTAATATTTGAAATAATGGTTTTAATTTCATTTGTATTTTTAAAAGATATGAAATAAATACGCAAGAAATTTGTTAAATATTATTGATAATTTCATTTATTTGGAATAACATTTTTGAAAAGAATTTGGGGGAAAAGAAAACGCTAGGTTTCTTATGGTAAATTTAGATATTTTAACAAACCTAAAAAATGTTTTTTATAAATTTATTTCTTATAAATGATTTGCTGATAGGTTTGCACTAAAGAAGAATTTTAGATTTTGAATAACTAAACTTTAGATTTTATTTTACTTATACTTTGTTAGTATTACTTACAGTTTAAATTATATATTTCTTTTTACGGTTAAAATGACATTTATGTCATTTTATAAAAATAGAATTTACTATAAATTTTAGTGATACGGAAAAAATGAAGATGAATAACAGTTTCTACATGCTTACAGCATAGATGTAAAATAAATTATCAAAACAATTTTGGGATGAATTTTAATTTTTTTTAACGTAAAATATTAAGAATAATATTTTAAAATAATTGTTTTGATAATCTTATTTTCTGGAAATTTAAATCATATTTTATACACAGAATAGGACTTTTTTGCAAAATTGCAAGGTATGTTATTTTGTAGTTGCTTTTATTAACTTCTAAAATTTATCAATGAAAAATGAAAATGTTATTTTCAATAGTATTTAATCAATACTATCATTTTCCTTAAAAAATGGTAAAAGTTGGCATCAGGGTAAACTTTCACATCATGATATTTCGTAAGGATACGTAGGAAAGGTACATATTTGCAGTATTTAAATCAGTTTTTATTTCAGCGATATATATAACCAAATGCTTGGTATTACTGCAATTTTATTTTTTTTTGTGAAAATTGTTAAATAAAGTTAATAGGTGACTTCGCTTAACAATACTGGATACAAATAATTCTGAATTTACGATGAAATAAATTAATTGTCTTTCTTTTTATTTAAATCTCTACTTTAAAAGAAATAAATGCGTTTTGAAAAGTTTAATTAAAACTGTCTTTACATTCTAGTAAGTTGAGACAATTTTCTGTCGTAAATGAGATAATAATTTTAAAGTAACCATTTAAGTAAATTTATGTTTCTCATTTAGTTGAATTCACATTTATTTTTCTCTAAATGAAAGATTTTTATACAAATTTATAAAATGCCTAACGTTATATATATCGGAAAAACAGCTTCATAGAATGTCTTTTCTACTTTATGATAAATTACAATTTTAAATTATATTTCAACTGTAATAGTTTTTTTTATCCTCTTTAAACTGTTGATACGTTTTATTATTTTGTTCAATGTTAATTAGGTCAAACTTGAAAATCACTTGTTCTTTTGTTACACAGATGACTATTTAAAATCTTTATTTTGTATGTAGTAATATCATGCATTTGTTTGTATCTATATTTATATAATTCATTCATTATCAAGCATTTTACACTTTTTTAATAGAAGAATATGATGGGTATTGCTTCAAATAGATTCCCAAATGTTGACAAAAGGACTTAAGTATATTTTTCGTCAATGTTTTTTTAAAAAATATTTATGTTTATTATTGAAATCCTTTGAAATAAAAAAATTAATTTTTGAAGGAACTACTTCGTAAAGTAAATGTTTATATTATATTATATTATATATATATATATATATATATATATATATATATATATATATATATATATATATATATATATATATATAAAATTGAATGATAAATTAAAATTTAAAAATTAATATTTTTTTTAACACACTCTACAAGCAATGTTGAAATTTGCTAAATGTACAGTAAAATTTATAAAAAATAAAGTTAAAGTGCTCAAGAAATGACAAATATTTAACACTGGGTTATTCTTAAAACAGTAAACAACAGCTAATATGACAAATGTTAAGACATATTTTCAAGGAAGATATGAAATCTAGATGAATATCAATAGCAAAAAACATCTTATTTTTTAAACAAAATAGAAATAAAAAGTATTTTCATTTTTAAAAACAAATTTCAATGATTTTTAAAAGAAAATTTACGTTATTAAGTAACTTACTTGTTATATTCAAGTTTAATTTTTATTTTAATATATAATGAGAATTTAAAATAATATTAATTTGTTAAATATTTATGAGGATCAATTACTTTATTTTCATATTAAATAAATATTAAATTAATAAAAAGTATTCTACAAAGTGTCCTTATTCTATAGATAAAATGATCTCTTCCTAAATAATGAATAAAGAATATCGTATGAAGATAAAAAAAAACTACAGTAATTATTTCAATTAAAGAAGCTATGTGCATAAATTAACATTTTTTCACCTAATAGTTTTTAGTAACTGTTAATAGAATTTGAACATCAAATTTTAACGTAGTTCAAAAGTGAAATTTTAAAAGGAGAACAAAAGAAATGCTGAAGAAAACTGTATTGAAACTGAATTATTTTCTCATTTGAGGGATTCCCGATTTTCGATATATATTGTGTTTTACAAAAATTTATCTATTTGATGTTTTTTATTATATCAAAAAATCTATGTGCTCTTCTACATTTTTGTATAAATATTTTGACTCATATTGCAGAAAAACGAACTTCATACTTAGAAAGATTTAAACACAAGAATGTTGAAAGAAAATTGCTTAAGAGCTTCAATATATATTGAAATTTAGAAATCTTAATTCATTTTCTTTTCTAGTATTGTATAGCGACTGTTAGTGATCCTTTTTTAAAAACTTTCTTGCCACCTGTTACACAGATTTTAAGCAAAATTTAATAAAAAGATAATTTTTCTGTAAAAATTACATCTTGATTCTTCTTTAAACGTAATCAATATTCACTTGTAAATAAATAAATTGTAAATGTTAAAAAGTATCATCATATATTTAAATGAAGTTTTATACTAAAAGCTTGAATGAAATTTAATGAGACATGCGTATTTTGTACAACAAGTAATATGATATAAAAAAACCCACACAATATAACTATTGAAGTTTTAAGTTAAAATAAGACTGATAATTTATTTTTGTGTCTATGTCTCTATATGTCGAAACATAATTTGATAAAGACTTATTATTTGGAAATACTCTGTACACAATTGAAAATGCGTATTAATTTTTTGCACAACTTAAATAAATTTATCTTAAAATCTTATATAATATTTCAGATCCTTTTAAATAAATTTTATTGTTCCATCTGATTAAACAATTAAAAACTTATGTATCAAGTGATTTCAATTTGAAAGTTTTAGGTTGTATAAAAATATAACAAATTAAGATTTTGTTTGTTTTGAGAACATTTGTTCTGCATGACACTGTTTATTATTAATTAAGAGTTAATTAGAAAGCTTATTTAAATGTTTATATTTACTTTGCAAATATTTTGCTAAAAGTTGTATGTTATAACTAAATACTACTTAGTGAAAATAAAATAACAAGTGATATCTGTTGGTACTGAAAAGTAGTTTAAAGGAATGTTTTCTTCCTTAAGTCTTTTGTTTCTTTTCTTTATTGTAAACAATAAGGAAAGCTACGATGCGTTACGAAAAACATGGATGAATGAGCGATATCGAGTTGAATTAATTTCTGCCATTCCGTGTAAATTAATAAAATAAGTAAATCCTTATATTTTAGAACAATGGCCTACAGTTAATATCTAAAAATAGAAATTGATTAATTAATAATTAACTATTTACATTTCTGGATTTATTAATCTAAATGATTTAATTTCCTTGAAAAACTTCATTTAATATTTTCGTTAATGATTTTGTATTTGCCATTCAAATATGGGAATTCTTCTATTTTTTAAGTGTTAAATTCGAAATATTATTTTTCCTTTGTCTAAAAATATGAAAAGTAAAAGAAAAAGAGCTAATAAGATTCAAGAGATATTATTTGGGCATGTACTTCATTTATAATTTATTTCTTAAATTTGTGGAAATCATTTTACGTAGAATATCCTAAATATGATTTCAATTTTAATTTATATTTCAATCGCAGTTAAAGAATAAAATTGATTTACAAAAGCGTGATATTAAATTAAGACCCACATGTTTATCAAACATGCTTAACAAAAACCCTATACTAAAGCTTTATTTATTGATATATTATTTCTTGACAGTTTGCAAAGTATATCCTTATGGATAATACTTTTTGGAAAACACTGAAAGTTATAATCCACTTAAAGCGTGGGGATACTAAAGCTTTATTTATTAATATATTTTTTATTGATATATATAGCGTATTTATTGATATATAAAGCGTGGGGATACTAAAGCTTTATTTATTGATATATTTATTGATACATACTAAAGCTTTATTTATTGATATATTATTTCTTGACAGTTTGCAAAGTATATCCTTATGGATAATACTTTTTGGAAAACACTGAAAGTTTTACTAGAACATCATTTTGGAGTGTAAGAAATATTTTTATTGATTAATTGATCAATACTAGGGATAAAATAGTTGACATAAAAGTAAAAATCATAGCTTTATTGAACCAAGAAAAAATACTTGTAAATTTTTCTTATTTAAAGATAAAACTGCATTATTAAACGTAAATAGAAGTATGGATTTGGAAGATTGTAAGTTTAAGAATGAATATAAATTAATACAAAAATATTTTAAAAACAGCTATTAAAAATCTAATAAATCATCAGATAATATCAAATATGTAATATATAATGGTGTATAAAAATAATATAAAAAGAATGTATATATATATATATATATATATATATATATATATATATATATATATATATATATATATATATATATATATATATATATATATATATATATATATATATATATATATATAAATCCAAGTTAAAAGAAATTCTTACAAATTGTATATGTATAAACGTTGAGTTTTCGTGATGCACTTAAAATAAATGGTAAGAATTATTTGACAGATATCTTTATTTAATGTAAGTTCTTAAGGTTGCCACATTTTTTGTAACTTGTTATATATTACGTATTAAAAAGGGATTCATGATTACACAATTGGACATTTGCTGTGTACTTTTATGAATATTTTATTTCATAAAGAAAATATATCTTGATAATCAGATGTTGAATTTTGTGCTTTATTCTTGTTGAATTGAAGTTTTATTTAATTAGAGGAAGATAATATGGAAAACATATTCGAAAGTTTTTAGATCTTTAGGATAATAATTAAGAAGTTAAACTAGATTTAAGTTTTTATGTAATATTCAATAGTTCCAAAACATAAAATAATAAATATTATTAGTTACATACCTAAATTAGGTATCAAAACATAAGATTCCATTTATAATGTTAATACATTATAAATACTTTTATGTTAATTTTTTTACTTATTAAATAGTTACTAAGAGATAGCAAAATCTGATATTTATTTCCAGTAGAGAAATTAGAACACATTAAGATATAAAAAGCATGCATTTATGTAAAATTTTGCTAATATCTCAAGTTGCTTAATCCTATATAGTAAGTTTTATGCTTGAATGGAGCAGATGAAATGTTTGATATTACTCTCATTCTCTTCTAAGAAGCAAGGTCTCATTTTCTTTTTCTTCATTATATCTTGGTTCTTATAAATGAACCATGTCAATTATCGTGTTAGTTTTATTGAAACAAATTATATTAATAAATATTTCCCATTTAGATATGCACTTCCAAATTTATGCAGCTTTTTTCTACCAGACTGAATAATTAGTATATCAATTTAAATGTTGTTTGGTTTAAATTGTATTACTTAATAATAGAATAATAAAACTTTTTTTCATGTTTATGCAGATATTTTTTATTAAAAAAATGATAAGTATTTATAGCTTTCTCTTAAGAATATATTATTTTTATTACCAAATTATGAAATTTTGAAATCTTTTCATTATTAGGAGATATTTAACAAAACTATTTTAAAGTTAAGAATTTAAAGCTATCCCTAAAAATGTATTTATAAAACTGATTTTTAATATAAGAACAAACATTAGTGATTTTTTATTTTTGTTTTAGAAATTTATATTTTCTGGAATTACTTTTAAGTTTATTTTGTTTCTCATGAGAGATTGCATTCATGTTTAACATTTCTTTTGAAAAAATGTAATTGTTTCCTCCAGAGAATGCTTGGGTTAACCTTTTTTAGTAATTTTTTTTACACTTTAAAATTGATTAAATTGAACACATCGCTTCCCAACCAACTCTAGGTATATAAATACACATCATTCATTAAGCTATAATTTTATTTTTAAATTCTTGAGAACTCAGTCAGTAAAAATCATGCGGTGAGGAGTCACTCGGAAATCTTGTTTACATTCAACCAAATTACAACACAATTCATTATCATCTGTTAAGCATCCATTCTGCTAACCAAAACTGTCAGAGTTCACTGAAATCTTTTTGTACACTGTACAATCATAGAAGTAACTCATAAACAGCACTTGTGAACCTATCCAAATATCTATTTAGCTATAGAAAAGGAATAATTGATTCAAATTTTATGTATTTAAAAGCCTTTGATATTGTAGGATGTTCTAATTAAATTACACACGCAACACATTTTTTATGTTATAAATTTTTAATCGTTTTATATTTACTTGCATGGATATTCAATGTGTTAAGCATCTTTACAAAGCTTGAAATATTAAAAAGTTTAATCTTAAATTTACTTGTAAGTTAATATCGTGACATTTATTTATATATATCTTATATTACTAAAAAAATTATAAAAATTGTTCGAACTATCAAAGGGAAATTCCCTGAAAAAATTTCAGAAACCATTTGTAGGAACCTGATATTCTAGTATTGACTATTTCACGTACATTCTTGTATAAGATAATTATAAGAACATTTTCCTCATAAAACCGTAACTTATTTCAGAGAGGTTATAACTTTAATAGTGCGGAAAGAATCATTTGGAAATGAACTCAAATTGAATTGTTCTTATCAAAGAATAAATCTATTCATATTCCACACGTTTAAATTTTATTATCCTCTTAAAAATATTACTTTTTTGTAAAGCAAGAAACTATGAAAATTAACAGATATCTTAACGGCTTGAATACTTCTTTTTGTAATTTATATATTTCAAGATAAGTTTTTAATGGGCTGTTTTAGAAAGTGAGCACCATTTCACCATAAAGATTTATTTTCTTGATATCTGCATATACTAGACAGCTATTAACAATATTTTCTTCCGAAATTGCAAACAAAGCCGAAATTAAGACTACACTTTATATTCTTCTCAAATGTTTCGAATAAGAGACAATTACATTGCAGCTTTTCTCTCGACTAAATCTCGACTCATTGTTCTTTTAAATTGATGCAGAAGTTAAAAAGAAAATGGAATGGACGAAAAAAAGAAAAAAAAAAACAATGCTTAACTGTTGTTTAAGAACAAGAGTCGTTTTTCTGCTGGCTTTGTACTTTTTTTTTAAAGTTTGAAATGTACATTACAACCAAAGAAGACCGTAAGGAGGATTTTACTAATTTAATTAAATATTCTGTGATGTGTGTTGTAAATTTTTTTCTTTATTAGAAAAATTACTATTGGGAATACATAATTACAAAATAATAGATTTTAAGGACAAGAGATAAACATAAATTACTTATAACTGTTGTTATCAAAATAAGATCTTACTCGCATTTAAAGAAATAGATTAATTTCGTTTTTTTATATTTTAAAAACTCTCAGACTTTTATATAAAGGTTGATATTAGAAATATTTTAGATAAACTTTAGCTTAAAATTTTAAATAAGCATATAAAATAATTAAATTTAGTTTTTTCCTGCATAAAATGCAATATATATATTATTTTATCTACTATAATTTCTTATAAATTTAACTTCGTTTTTAAAACTGTTACATTGTTTAATATTGAAATTTTATAACTTGTAGTATGAACTACAAGTTATAAAATTTCAATATTTATCTATACCAATAGAAAAACATAATATTTATAACATATAAATATAAATAAGTACAGATAAACATAGATTTACTATCGGATTAATCACGGGGTACGTTTACAGTACAAACAAATAATTTTCCTGGTAGTTATATAAAAATATTATTCTAAAAATTTATATAATGATACATAAATAGTGTAATAGTGTATATATATATATATATATATATATATATATATATATATATATATATATATATATATATATATATATATATATATATATATATATATATATATATATATATATATATATATATATATATATATACATACACATGTAAATGTGACTGTCAAATTTGAATTTATTAAGAAATAAAATATCATTTCTATTGATGAACATGTAAATTCAAAATTAATATTTGAATGAAGTTTTAAACAACAAATGTATTTGAATCATAAATAGTTAATAATTGAATTAATTTAGTAAGTCAGCAATGGATTTGTGTCTAAAAATAACCAAAAGAAATTTGGAATCAATTATAAGTGACTTTATCATAGAAATTAACACATTTTCAAAATTTCATCATATTAAAAATATCCTAATTCTTTTCAAAGAATCACTTTGATACCTAAACAAGTCATTAGGCATGAATAGGTAATCTAAAAGCGATTTAAATCATAGCTGAACTGCCTGAGATTTATTAGTTTAATCGCAAAAATATCCTGATCACAGAGAATGAACAAATTTCCAGTATAATAAGAATGTTACGAGATGTTCACTCGTTTTTAACAAATGATTCAAGCAAGATTGTAAAATAAAAGAAGATTTCACCAATGTTTGAACTTTTATCTTATTTAAAGTTTATAATGATATTTTATCTTTAGTAAATTACACTAATTTAAATATATGTTTGTTAATAGAGTTTTATATTTCTCCCAAGGAATAGTGATATATCAAGTTGGAATACATGAAATGTGTCTAGAAACTGCTATTGAGAGTTAAATATCTCCTTGTATTAAATAAAGGATAAATATGTTTGGTTATTAAAACTAACTATTATAAGTGATATTTATCAGATTTTGTATGTGTTTGTATGTATGGAAATAGCACAGGAAGGTTAAAACATTAGAGCTACTATGTTTGGATGAATGAAAAAAAAATTAAAATGAATCACATAATAAAGTCTTATTCATAGATTTGGTGGCCTCTAAAATCAATAATTACTTTTTTGATGCTGTTTATGTTTAAATTCAGACAGCGTTTGTATAATCACGCGAAATATAAGAGAATAAAATAATCACAAAATGAACAAAATTAGCTTCTGTTTAAAATGAACAAAATTAGTTTCAAATATTCAAAATGAACAACATTTATTCAATAAAATATTAAAAGTGAACAACATTCATTCAAATAATTATTCAAAAGGAACAGCATTCATTCAACAAAATATTCAAAATGAACAACATTAGTTACAATAAAATAAAATATTCATAATGAACAAAATTTGTTACAATAAAATAAAATATTAAAAATGAATAACATTAGAGTTTCAACAAAATAAAATATTCATAATGAATAACAACGTAATATTCCATTCTGCTATGATGTTAAGGAATTTTTCCAAAAATATGTAATTTTTAAATTTTACTTCAATTTTAGGCCATTAAGCTGACCACTACATGGTATCAAGATGACGTAAGAATGACGTAAATGTTAATCAGCGTAATTCAAGCAACTATTTAACAAGCAAAATAAAAGCGGAAGCAATTTTTTCGTCACTCTGATATCATTCATTTAAAGGATTTTCCTCATAACTTTAAGAATTGGTAATGTTTAGTGATGTGCATATTCTTTAACACAATAAATATCATTTAATAACGCATTTATTATGCAAGAAAATGTGTTTAAAAGAATATTGTTAAATATGTTTAATTGGTTAACAAATTTGAAATTGTTGTTTTACTGGTACACAATTTTGTTATAATTCAATTGTGAAATGATCAAAGAATTCTCTCTCTTCCTGGTAAAAGTGAAAACTTTAACTTTTTACCATAATAAAAAGTTGCTTAAAATTTCTCCTTAAAATTTACATACTTTACAAACATTTTTAGAATTCTGTAAAAAAGAATATTTTATAATCTATAATGCGATTTAAATTTTTCTTAAAAATTCGTACAAATAAATAATCAATATTAGTTTTGAAAGGAAATTGAAATACGTGTTTTTAATATCGAAAGGAAATATTCAATACAACATCATATTTTAATGAGTAAATTCATTAGGTAAGAATTCCTAAAATTATATATTATATTAAGTAGTTTAAAAAAATCTTTCTATCAAAATTAAAAATCGTAAAATACTTTAGCAAGATGTTTTATTATTTTACCTCATTTTTTGATTTGATAAATGAAAAAGCGTTCAATTTTAATTGCTTCCTGGAACAGAATTATGAATTTTATTCTTTGTATACAATATTTAAATTTTCACTTGTGTTAGTGAGAAAAGTACAAAAGTATTCTTTTCATCCATTATGATTGTAAATAAATGTGAAATTTCCTAGAATTCCACGGTCCTAAGTTTCATGAAGTTTAACCGAAAAGAAATAAACTGTAATTAAAAGAATCAATTAAAATATTTTAAGAATTATTTTAAGAAATATTTTGTGAATTATTTGTGTTATTCTAAGAACTATTTTGTGAATTTAAATATTTTATCCGAATTTCAATTTGATACTTACATGTTTTTAAGACTTTAAGAGTGTGCGAAATTTATTATTTTGTGAATCTAAATATTTTATCCGAATTTTAATTTGATACTTACATGTTTTTAAGACTTTAAGAGTGTGCGAAATTTATTATTTTGTGAATCTAAAAATTTTATTAAAATAAATTTTAGTGAGCTTAATACTGAGCATACTATGGACTAGAGTTTACTGCAATTTTAATTATATATTTATGAAAATTTTATTTTAATTATGAACTGTATTTTAGGTTGAGAATATTATATTATTTGGGGTTTTAACAAAGAATATGAACTGGTTCTTAAAATTTTAGGGAAAATTATAAAATGAAAAAATTATTTCATAAATTAGCCAAATCCTATAAATCTTTAATCGTTTTCTTTAAGTTATGGGAAATGAATAAAATTGCAATATGTAAATGTATTCAGTTTTATAACGATTGTAAAATGCTACCTTGTGAGGAATAAAACGATGAATACCTGATAGCTAAATTTTAGATATTGTTGTTATTTCGAAACCGATGAAATTTTAACTCATGACAGTGATTTTAAAATATTATTTGTCTGCAAAACTGGAATGAGTTCATAATAAATTAAATTCAGTTAGAGACTATCAAAAAAGCTGCTATTTTTTTTCAAGAAATTTTAACATCATTTTCTAATCACTCACTTTAATATCAGAAAGATCATCGATAAATGTTCAGAATTCGCAATGCGTGCCAATGACAAATATTTGCGGTTATGAATATGTATTGAGAAATATGTAACTTTGAACCACACATTTCAGATAATCTCTTGTTTCAAACAGTATAGATAATTAGCTGAAATACTAGATTGTAATAATGTTGTGTCTAGAAGCTTAATGACCACTAGAAAATGCTTTAAATATATTGCCAAATCTTTTTTTCTCTTATATAAATGATGCATTCTATTTTGCTTAAACTCATTAATCTATACTTCCTTAAGCAAAAACATAAGAATTATGAATGTGCTTATAAGTAACTTTATACGTGAATTCTCAGCATTAATGGGAACTGGGATAAGATATTTTTAATTTTCTAAAAATATTTAACTTTCAGCTCATAATTTTTGCTAAGATATAAAAATTTGAATAATTCGCAATATTGCATGCTTACTATATTATTAATTTATGTTTTTAAAATTTTTGAATAAATACTGAGAGAGAGATTATCAATACAATATTTATTCAGGAAATATGTTTCTTATTAATTTAATATAATATTCTTTTATAACAGATTAATTTAACCTTCTACATTGTTATATTTCTATCATTTTATTTCATGATTAAAAGGGAAATGTAATATATACCCTTAATTTTTAAACTAGGCTATAGTAATTCTTAAATTCTTTTAACTTCAGCTATGTAGATCCTATTTGTAACTGATGATGCCAAGTTAATGGTATACAATTTACATACATAATACTTGTGGCATTTTAAGTTTTGAAAATTTCGTGTCTTTATCTATAAATTGAAAGTAGATCTATAGCAGAAAATAATTCATTGTTTCTTGTGCTTGATTCTGTCAAAGAGCGTTAATCCTCAATTTTTATATTTGAATCCAATGAATCTCACTGAATATATTTGGCGTAATTTAGAAAACACTGTGAATTTTCTCCCTTTTATTACTAGACTGTCATTGTTGATTGAATATATATATATATATATATATATATATATATATATATATATATATATATATATATATATACATGTTTGATGAATCCAGACATGAGCTCATTTGTAGTGATATTTTTCTCTGTGATTAAACCTTATGTTATAAAAATTTTTTAATTAATATTTGCTTATTACTCTTAAGAACATGATAATTTCTCTGTAACTCCACAAATATTTAATTATTGTGTTATATTCGACTTATATATTTCTCTTACTCCAAATATAATTTTCAGATGAAATTTTGATAATGATTATTTACAAAGTAATTTCAAAAATCTTTATCATGAAGAAATATTTCATTTTTTAACTACTTAAATATTTTTTTCCAACGGCGGGCACTTGGGTGACGAACCCTATGCCACAACAAGGCCAGAAGCTGATTCTCATTTGTCATTACCCAACGGGGCACCTGTGAACCAAGTCTCGGAGGCGAGTAGCATTGCCCGCGACAAACCACCACAAACCCGTTTATAAGGTGGGCCACATTCCTAAATCATCACCGAAGAAAGGACAGAGAAACACAGAGAGAACAGAGAAAGAGAGTAACACCCATGTTGAAACCAGGATTCGAACCAGGGACCCACAACTCAGGAATCAGGAACGCTAACCACTCACCATTGGTCGGCGAACTACTTAAATGAAATTTTTTCCAAAATAGAAAAACAGTTTTTTTCCGTTTAAGAATATCCTTATTCCAATCAAGTACATTAATATTAGGGTACATTAGCTAATTTTTGGACAGTTATTCTATCAAATAAAAAAATCAAACTTAAAATAATTTTAAAACATAAAAATTACTTTCGAACACATATATTAAAGTCTTCGTCATTAATTGTAATGAACTGAAATGTTAAAAATGGCTTATAATGTATTTGAATTTTTTTAAAAACGTGTATACTCATACAATGAATTAAAGAAAATAATATAATCAAAAACGTTACTCAGTTTAACGTTTCACTAATTAAAATTTTTATACTCTTAACATTTATTAGTCATATAATAATTTTGAAAAGCAAAGTGTTACAATCTAAAATGTGCAAAACAACATTTTGAATAAATTTAAAATCCAATTAAAAAAAAACTGTTGTGTTTAAACTTTAAACATTATGGAATAGCCAAGTTATATGGTTTATTAATAGCACTAAATATAAAATAACAACCTCTAATTTTGTACAAATTTCATAAAAAGTTCAATAGATTCAAATATGACAGTCAATTTTGTCTAAAAATATTTCATGTGTATTTTCTGTTAAGCAGTTTTCAGAAAAGTACATTTGTGAATGTTATTATATTTCATTGACAAATCATTTATATTAATTTTTTTGAATGAGAAATTTCTACTTATTAAAAGAAAAACAATATGCTTTCCTATTGAAAATTTTATAAAAAATTTAGAATCCTATAATTAGTAAATATGATGATAAAAATTTTTTGTATACATAGAAATCTCGTTTATCTACTGCAAATATTTTTATTTAAAAAAAGTTGTAATCATAACTAAAAAATATTTATAAAGTGAATTAGTTTAAAATTCTCTTATAGAGAGACCGCATTCTTTCAGACTATCTTCGTTAAGATTAAAAAATTCTTTGATGGTATTTGCAGCTTCTAGTGTTTTATGCTTCTGTGAACTGATAAACTGTTAATGAGTCAAAACAAAATGTCAAATCCTGACATAACAATAACTTACTTCAAAAAAAAAAAAAAAAAAAGTAAACCTTGTGTAATTAGGCAAAAAAAAAATGAAGGTACTTTATACAAAGACAGACTCAGACAGTGCATTAAGTAAAGTTAAATAACATATAAATTCTCAATTCAAAACATTGATTAGAAATCAACATGTAATAAAAATATTACTTAAAATTTGTGCATCATGCATAGATTTATGCGCAACGCACAAATTTTATAGCATAGTTTTATGCGTAATGTTCCTTAATAATGAATGTATAGATTTGGAAAATATTATATTTTAGAAGCGATTGCTGTTTTAGACCTACTTCATAAATGAGGTATTTTTTTTCATTACTTAATAATCTTAGAATGTGTTTGAATTACATAAACATGTTTTTTATAATTGTGTTAACATTTTAAAGTATTAAGATATTATTAAAGAGGTCAAGTGGTTTTTTAAAAAAATTTATTAAACTTGAACTAAATATTATATAAATTTTTTGTAAAAAAAGCAAAAATTTAATTTTATTATTTTAATATTCCTTTAATTTCTTTTTCTTATCCAAGAAAAAAATTTATGCAAACTAATGTTAATTAAATATTGGAAATTATAATTAAAGCAAAACTGATCTTCATTAATTAATCTTATATATTCAAGATAGTATATTCCATCTATTAATATTATATATTCAAGGTAATATTTTTAATAACAAATTTATCTACTGGAAACAAATCACCGAAAAGCAGCAAAAAGGTTCATTTTTTTATTTCACTTTTAAATTTATCACGTTTCTATTTTTAAATGCAGTGACACATTCCGAATCTTCTTTAAGGAAATGTAAAAGCAATCAGGACATTTGAATGAATCCCAGTAGGAAGATTAAGCGTCTTTCAATGTGATATTTTATATCTCAGTTGAATGACTTTACTTATAAGCGTCTGAGATTAATGAGATTTAAATACTTTAAACTTAAAAGAAAACTTTTTAGTACTCAATAATGCAATAATAATTAAAAATAAATAAATTTAAATATATTTTAGTAACATAATCTGGAACTGAAAATTTTCTCAATTATTTTTGATGAAATACTCGATGCAATTTTTGATGATGATTTTTGATTACGATTTTCGATGCTTCAGTACAATAATTGTAAAGAATATTTTCCTTATTTTGAGGCATACTATATAAGTAAATATGCGTGATATTTTTTATAATTATAAACTAGTTAATTATTGTCAAAAATCACATTAATGATTTGGTTCATGTATCTGGAATTGAGATTACATTAAAGAGAGTTAACAAAAATGTAGCCGAATCTTTTATATTTTTAAAAGTATATACTTAATGTGTCACTTTTTATTATCTGAAACAAAATAGTCAATATATTTAAGAAGAAATTTTAACATCTGATTAGAAGTAAAACTTCATTTCAAAAATATTTATTATTCCATTATTAGCAAATCACACACAAATACAGTTTAAAATTTTTTATATTTCATTACTAAAGAAATTTAGAAAGCTGAATCGCATGCATTTTATACTAGTATTTTCACTCGTGTTTTAAATATTAAGTAAAAATGCTAGCATAAAATGTTGCATTTGATATTTTTTATATTCATATGATAACTATTTTAAATATTTAATAAATTTTAAACTATTTAAAAGTTTCTTTTTGATACCTAAATAATGATATTCTAATTACATTAAGATATATTAAATTAATTTAAAAAACAAAAATTATATTTTATAGATTATATGTGATAAAATATAATTTTACTTTTAATTTAAGTTATTCAAAGAATTTTTAAGTTGTAAATTAACTCTATTTGATAAGTAATGTTAGTAACGCCCTAATTAGAATTAAAAAAAATACATTCATAACCATATTTTTATAATTCATATTCATGCAAGAAAAAAATTTATTTTTAATGCAATTTTAATTAGAATTTTGTTTATCAAATTTTACTTAGGTATACATTTATTCTGTTAAACACTTTATCATAAAATAAAGATAAAAGTCTTAAAGCTTTAAGCAAATAAATTTATTAAAAATATGTGTGTGAACTAGTTTATAAAAGAAGCATGTAAAGTATTTTTCTTTAATAAGGATATAAAAATGTTCGTATTTGTATGCTATGCTTTCAATTTACTCCGATATCTCTACTAGACTACATTTTAACGGTCACTGTTCTAGTGACACCATGAAGAAACGGCAAATAGATTTATGTTAAACTGTAAATGACCACTAACACTTACAAGGCAATTTTTTTCAGCCTCTTTCTCTGATTTTAAAAGCAAAAGTCATCGACGTCTTCGATAAAGAGTGATTCTCGTCTCACAATTACTCACGCCCCGATGACTTCCAAATCATTTGTTTTCAAGGTCTCCGGTAGCACCGTTCCGCATGGGACTTACACGAACCTGCGTACCTCCGACGGACGAAGAGGTTATGACAAAGTGTCTCTGACCAATGGTGCCTGAGGAAAGAGATCACCGATGGACGTACAAAAAGTAAAGAATAAGTGAAGAAAGTTATTTCTTGTCACTTTTCCTTGCAGTGTGCAATGACGCTTGACGTGCGACCTCCCACGCCTTCGGGATTCCAGAACGGTGGAGCAGTCACAAGTCACAACACTTTCGTTTCTTGTTCATAATGAGCCGTGATTCGCACCGCACGTCGGTGTCCAGCAGTAGCAGCTGCAGTAAGAGGAGAGTTCCAGACCAAAGTGTAAAGATGGGAAGTAACACCAAATGCATTATTACTGTTGGAATAATTTTACCGCTATTTGCTGCTATTATTGGTAAGTGATGTGTTAAAATACAGTTTCAATTAAAAAAAATCAATTTAAAAAAAAATTAAGCATGTGGTTAGATTTTATGATTCGCGAAAATAATTTGAATATTTTGATCTTAATATTAATTAATTATTAAATTGATTGTCTAAATATCATTAGTATCTATTCATTTAAAAGAACAGAACAGAATATTTGATACTAACAAAAGAAAACATTATAAATTTAAATTATAAATTTAAAACTTTTTCGAATTTAAAAAATATTTAAATTTTTATTAATTTAAAGTTAAGTGAAAAGTTATAAAAAAAAGCAGCAAATAAGTGTCTACATTTCAAGAAAACAACTTCTCTATTATTCTTAACTTAAAAGTAATCTTTTATCAAATTTAGGTAGATTGGAATATGTGCTTCTTCTTAAATATTTATTATGTAAAAAGCTTTTATAAAGTGAAATTAACTATGAAATTAAATTTTCCTCTGAATAAGAAAATAATTGTTTAAATATTTTTTATTAAATGTTTATATTTGTTTACAAAAAATTGATTACAATTTAAATAAAAATCATGCGTTAATAAAATAAAAAAAAAATAATTAAAGTAAGCTTATATAAAAAATTTATAAACCTATCAATTAAAAATAATTATTTTTAGATTAATTTAAACTAAATTAATGGTTTAGTTTAAATAAATAAATTATGTTAGTTATATAAGCATCTGGTTAATAAATATAAATTACTAATATGTGTATCAGGAAATGCTTCTTTAGAATAATAAATTGATGATAAAAGATGTTGTAAAAAGATGCTTTTGCTTAACATTATTATTAATACATACAAATAAAATGATTATCAAGTAAATAATCAACATTTCTATTAAAATTTGCAACTTAATTTAAAAATAAAAATTAAGTATTTGAGAAGAGACAGCCAGAAGGTGTTTGAGGAATGCCGAGTGCTTCTTGAAAGATGTAAAATAATATCGTTTGCACCAATGAATTTATTATGACATTGGCTTTCCATTCTTTTGTAGATTTGTTCAAAAATGTTTTGAAAGAGAGTCTGAGTAGTTTAATTGAATTAATTAAAAGTTATGTAACTTTTCACAAAGAGTTTAAAATGTTATTCCCAAAGAATTTAAGACTTATGGGACATTGATTATTAAAATCAATCCAAAGAATTGATTTTGCTGAAAGCTATTTTATTCTAGTGCAGTGAAAAATGGCTTATTCTATCTTCAATAGCATTTTTCCAGTTGCTTGGGTCCGTAATAATACATTTACTGACAAAAATGCAAAGGTTTTTATTTGAATGATTTAATTTATTTGAGAATTAATAAGAAAAATTCCAACTAATTAGTTGCATTATTATTTTTTTATTCAAAATCATTTCATTAACATTCATTTTAAAAGTAAAATCGCAAAAAATACATATACAATAAATTTAAAAAAAAGTAATTACCTTGAAAAAAAATCAGTTTTATATTTTTGATAATGGATAACAATTTGAAGTGCAAACGAATTACTGACTAATAATTAAGTGAAAGTACTTTATGAAGTCATTTGTAATGTATAGAAAATGACTCTACACATAACTATTTTGCTAGAAGAAAACATAACATTTTATATACTTACTCTAGCTTTTTAATACATATAAATGACAGTATTTCTTATTTAATATAATTTTTGATTTGATATCATAGTATTAAATCGCCTATTACAGAATTTAAAAAACTGTAACTATCCTTACTCCTATGATTTTCTGAAATTATTTTACATCTAATCTATTTTTATTCAATTTATTAAAATATATGTGGTTATGAATACTTTTGAATTAATATCGCTATTATAATCTTATTATATATATATATATATATATATATATATATGATAATATATATATATATATATGATAATATATATATATATATATATGATATTATATATATATATATATATATGATAATATATATATATATATATATGATATTATATATATATATATATGATATTATATATATATATCCATTTCTACTTCTATTTTATATATATTACTAAAATTTCAATTTTCGGTAATTCTCAATGTTAAAATTTTTAATCTTACTAAACTTACTAAAATCTTACTAAAATTATATATTTATTAAAGATCCATATATTTATTTCCAGAGCAAAATAATACATCAATTTAATTTTGCCCAAAAATTGTTATCCAATAGAACTTTCGCAAATACACAATTTTCTATATTAGTATACATCATATATAGGAGTAAATCTATTGGGTTAATAATTTATGAATAAAAATATTATTTTAACAAATTATATTTTTATGATGTTTTTAAGCTACAAAGTTGATATCAATGCCTACAATAAATAAATAAGTTTAAAAAACAGATTTAATGGAAAACATTTTCTTCAATATAAATATAGCATTTGTTAAGTATAAGTTCTTGATCATAAGCAGAAGTTTTTATTAATAGTAAAAAAATTTAACTTTTAAGAGGATTTTATCAAAATTTAAATTAAAAAAAAAAGAAAATTAAAATAGTGATACATAAAAAAGGATCATAATGTTTGTATAGGTTGTAATTATTTGAAATCTCTCTCACACATTGATGCTAGAGTACTTAATATCACTTTTATGAAAACTGCTTACAAGAACAAAATTTCATACAGTAAATTAAATAGAAAATATAGTATATTTTCAGTTATTTACAAAAACAACCGACCAAAGATTGTTTTGAATTTCTGTAATATTTTGCAGACGTTCTCTAAGATGCCAGTAAGATGCGATCATCTCTCTGTTCATACAGAATTACTAATGGATTGCTTTTAATCAGATGCAGGATAAAATAAACATGATGCCAACAATATACATTCAATTATTGATTTTAACTATCGTTAATGGAAGTACTGTAATGAGAGCCGACAAAATATTACGTAAAAACAAATGATTGATGTAATATATGGATTGGAAAATAATGTAGATAAAATACCCAATTTCTTTTCTATCATGAAAAAAGCTATTGATTCAATACACATCTTTAAATTTAATGCTTAATTTAAAATTTTAAAACTTTTTAATCTTTAATTAAATCTTTAAATTTTTTAATCTACAATACATCTTTAAATTTAATATACAAGAATATGTTGTACTTCAATCTATCTATCTATATATATATATCTGATTAAAAAATTGGTTATGTAATATATTTAATAAAAAAAATATATATCAGCTACTTTAAAGTGAAACTTACAGAAGTATAGAACTGGATAACATTTACCAAAGCCGCATGAGATTTATCTTATTATCTATTGTTATATTTTTGACAGATTTTCATTCAATAAACAATCAAATATCTTATCAATATTTCTCCAATATAATATAATCTGAACGGGAAGTGATTTTAGAAAAAAATATGAAAATAACTGAATTTTACTGTCTTAAAGTACTTGAAATGAAGTCATTAAATGTAAATAAAGAATTACTTGTACATAATGTAAATAAAGATCTATATTTTCAACAACAACTAAATTATTTCACCCTTTGTCTTTTTGAACTTCACAATAATTTACGTATGGTTGTTTTGTATTTATATGGTAGTATGCTGGTGTATAACTATTTTATTTTATATTATTACTGATGCTATTATAATCATTAGAAATCATGGAATATATGTTCATTAGAAAACAATCTAATAGTCTGATACCCTATAAAAATAAGTTTGTACACTACTTGATTAATTTACAATTATATTTCATACATACATTTACACATTTCAGTAAAACTAAAATATCTTAAAATCGATAGTAAAATTAGTATTTTTATAGATAAAATTAGTTACACAATGCCAGTATAAATATTTTTTAACACTGTGTGAACTAATAAAAATTCCCTTTAAATTACAATATTTATGCAATCTGACAAGACATCTATTAAGATATCATAACATATTCATTTACGAATATTCAAACGTTTAACTGAGATTCAAGCACCTCAGCAGGCGTTTCTTGCATGATTAATAGAGTATAACATAACCTTTTTAAATCGGCTAGCAAAAAGATTTTCACTCACATGTTTTCGATTTATTCATGCGCAGCTTAGACATTTTTTAATGCATTTTTCGTACGTTGTATTCTATAAGTAAAGGATATTGAAAAATTTAAAAATATTATACCGTTTTGTTATTTCCTTAATCTACAAGGAGATAAAGAGCTCTTTCTTCACATTAAGGTTAATATCACGTAAAATTAATCGATTTTGAGTGAAAAATATTAATAAATTCATATCAAATTACATATTAATATCTTTGAAAACATGTAGCAAGGGATATAAATTTATTTTGTAAATTCTACGATTATAAGTTTAAAAATAAGTTAGTAAAATAATTATTGAAACTAGATTATAAACAATACAACAATATTAGAAATTATTAATTTTGCATTTTTATAGAAGAAAGATTTGTACCAATAATGATAATAATAGAAAGTATGCACATTAATATATGTATATAAAGATGCATTCATTATGAAATAGATATAAATATGTATGTTGTGACATACGTTCATAAGCAGTTGTAAATATACAATTCTCCTCTAAATGTATCAAGGGACTAGTATTACTGGAGTGACACACACTTGATACTCTGACAGAGGCTTGGCCAACTTGAATAGTTTTTTTTACTATCATGTAAGGTCCATAAATTAATGAGGAATTATCTTCACCTCCTCAGAATATCAGATTGAGATACATTTGGAAAATTAACTTGTCCGATGTAGTAACGTGTTTCCAATCTTCGCTTGTTGGCCATTTTTAAAAAGGAGTAAAACTTCGGCCATGCAGTTCATAACAGTCTTGAGCTGCCAAAATATAAATCAACCGTGGTGCCAATTGATGACTCTGCATTGAAATCTGCAACTATTTGGAAAGATTTGTTGTATGATATCACACTTAAAATCACTTGTCAGTTGTTGACGGTGCCACTACTTAAGTTTTCTATTCCAAACATACTGCTGCCTGAGATATTTATTAGGCTGTCAATACACATGAAATAATATTCGGAGAAAAGATAAATTTAATAATCATTAATTCAGAGATGATTTATATTTCATTCAGAGATGATTTATTTTGTTGACTATAAAAAACATGCTTAATGTGATTTAATTCACAGAAACGTCCCATAGTAGCTACAGCAATTCAACTGAAAACATTGCTAGATATCTGGTGATTTACATAAGAGCTGTTCAACAAAGCATCATTATTAGCTAAGTTGATTCTTGAGATGCAAATGTTTCAAGTATCTTGGAAAAATTAGTACTTTAGTTAAAAAGAATGTATGGAAAAGTTAAATAAAAAAAAATTAATTCAGTGAAAAAAATTATTGGGATTAAATTTTACATTTTTATTAACGTTTAACTTTATAAATAAATTCTGAGTAATATTTAGTATTTCAAACATAATTATTGTTGAAACTAAGTTTAAGCCGAGATGCCTTGCTTAAGGCAATGATATTCCCTCCAGGCATTTTTTATGTCGTTTTTAAAGGATTGCGTTGAATGCCACACGCAATGGATTAACTTCAGTTGCCTGGGAGCAAACGAGGAAAATTTGCAGTTGTTTTAACAACTTTTAGATTATTGACATTATGTTTATCGTTCTTGTCAATATTAATTTATTGTCAAAAAACAAATAAACGTTTTTAATTTAAAGCCTTAAAATGAAATCGAAGAGCAAATGTGATATAAAAAGTTAAGTTTGCATTGTATTTATATTGTGAATTTTAAATATTAAAAGTAAGTATTTAAGTCTAAAAACTGTGATTATGATAATTTATATTTTTTATTTCTTTTAAAATTTATTAAAATTTAGTTAAAATGTTGGTAATTATTACAGCATTTTTTCATGAAGGAAGACATAATGTTAATTCATCAAATAATTTATGAATTCTTAAATTAATAAATTCAATTAATTAATGAAAAGCTTCATAAACATTCACTTAGATTTAAAATAAATTATTGTAATTTTATTGGAGAATAGAAAATAAAATTTACAATGAAATTTTACTTTACTTGATACAAATGGTTTTTCTTTTCGAAAAAAATATTCCTAATAAAATAAATTTTATTAGGAATATATTGATACTTTTAGCCCTAAAGGGACGCTTAGTTTGATATTTTTTGTTTCATGGATATTATATTATAAATATATTGTAAAAAAGCAAAACACACATTCCTATATTTTTAAAACTGATAAGTGTAGTACATTTTGTCATTTAAGTCATTTTTGT
Organism: Latrodectus elegans; assembly: GCA_030067965.1. NCBI lineage: Eukaryota > Metazoa > Arthropoda > Arachnida > Araneae > Theridiidae > Latrodectus > Latrodectus elegans. The sequence goes on along the minus strand of CM057813.1, from coordinate 114,399,700 downwards.
ATACATTTTAATAAACTTTTAAATTATTCAAAGAGGAATTATACGAAAAGCAAAATTAAGAAATTTTGATAAGAAATTTTTCTTTCTTCTAAATCGTTTTTTTACTTGTAAGACTACTTAATATTCTGTACCACCTTTATTCCACTTTCTGTTTTTATTTAAGGATTCTCTATTTAATAGAAACAGAAATGGCTTTTCAAAAATAAATTGTGTTTTTTATATCTAAAGTAAAATCTAACATCCCTGTGTACTTTATAGTACCACACTGAGTCCTTATAGTATTTTTCTTTAACACCTGTTAATCTTATTACAATATGTAAAATCACAGAAATTAAAACAACTTTAACCAAGTTTTTAATTTAAACATTTTAATTTGAATAGCTCGTACAACCTCAAATCAAAATTTAAAACTCTAATGTCTAAAAAATAACAATTGTTTTATGGTATGATAGTAAGGTTATTAATATATATATATATATATATATGTTGATGAAGAAACTGAATAAATGGGTGTTCATTGAGCTCATTTTATTTTGTTGATTAATCATAAAAGTCAACATAATATTCAGTTTGTTCTAATATCCAGTTGTTTCCAAATGCGAGAATGACAGTATGAACTCTAAACATTTTATTTTGAATAAATATTGTATATCGTATCTTATTTAATAAATAGGAAATAAAAAATTAATGGTTTATCTGCTTCGAGAGAAATAGTTTTGAAATATAGATGTTTAAGAAAGAAAAGTATAACTTTTATGAATAAGAAATAAGTTTTATATAAATATATTTATTTATTTATTATAGTTTAAATAATTATACATAAGCATATATAGATCAGATTTTTTTAAATTTAAAATGTACATACAGTATGTTTTGAGGTTTCCTGTTTTATTAAGTAAAAATATATAAAAAGGAAAACAAATTAGTTTACTTGTGATCCATTATAAATTCTTAAACGTGAGAAAATGAAAAAATAAATCATAAAACTGCAAGCAATAATAAAATTAACATATCTTTCCAAATAAGAAAGTTGTTTCGATTTTTAGAATGAATGTAATTAAAATGGAAAACAATAGCGTTAAAAATTTAGTTTTTATAAATTTTAGAAGAAAAAAAAACAATAAAATTCCATTTAACATAAATCTAATTAGTAAATACACGAGATGGGCAAGGTAAACGTATTTTTTTCAATTATGCAGGAATTAGATGACATTTGCAGTAGTTAAACAGTTTTAATTAGAATTTTATATTTTATTAAGCTTAGAAAAAGTTTTAATTGTGTAATAAGAAACTCATTAAGTTGTTTTTAATTTTAATAGCATTTGATTATCATTAAACTAGTTTTTCAATTAAATAATTTTATTAGTGTTAATATAAAAAATTGACAAGGAATCTTTAATGTGAATCAAATGATTATTTAAAATAACAATTACGCTATATTTTGCGTTCACACACACTTTGGGAATTTTTTAAATTTACTTGAACAAATGCTTATACACTAATTAATTTCCTCTCCTCTCCTTATTTTATTATTTTCTTGGCATTTAACATTACAACAGATTTGTTATTTTTTCAATACATTTATTTGATTCATATAAGTAATAAACATACAAATTTGCATACTTAACAATCCTATATTCATATAATTAGTAAGCATACATTCTGTAATAAACAATTAGAAATTCTACAATTAATTGTAGCTTTTATTTTGTTATAATTGAATCTTAGACACAAAATAAAACTTAGGCACGTATTTTAAATATATTTATTTTAATGCACGAAAATTATTATAAATAAGTTTAATGAACGTTTAAAAAATTTAATTGTGGTAAACCTCGAACAGAGATTATCATCTTCAGCAAAAAATAAGAACTGAGTTTTCAATGCACCTATTTTAAGCTGAAAAGTTTGTTGATTCTATTTCCATCTGAGTGAGAAGTCTTATAGTGGCTTAGAAATAATTTTAAATTATAGGTAAAGTTCAAATTGACATTTTTTTTTTGAAAAAAGTGACAATAGAGAGACAACGCACTCTATTAGTTCTTTTCTTCTGTCTTACAAAATTGGTTACTAAAAATATTAACTTCTGCAAACATTGATATTATTTCTAAAAATGATTAATTCATTGTAATCATATGCGGAAAGTTTAATGTGAAAATTATTAGTTAGATTAAAATTATTATAATCGGAAAACTGTCTTTTTTGAGTTATAAAATATGTAGTTATGTTCACAAAGTTTTAGTTAATGTAATTTAAAATATATTTAAGCAGTTAAACTATTACAAAAATGAATATTTAAATCTACATCTGCTATCTCTTTAACTATCTGTTTACATCTATACATATGGATATTTACTTTATTTTATGTCAGCATTTTATGATTTATATGCTTTCTTCAAATAACAAAACAACTTAGTTTTCTAAGTCTGATATTCCATTGCATCAGGAAAGAAAGCGGTTTTTGTTCCTTAAATACATTGGAAAAAATTCTTTTTTCTTATTATATGAAAAATTTCCCAATGGAATAAAACTAAAAAACAAACAGTCCCTCATATTTCACGGTTCTAGTCACCTATTAACTTTCTTCATGGGTATAAGATAGATAAGACTGGAAAATACAGGGGAGAATTCTTTTTTTTTTTCTTAAATACTCCCCGGCATTTGTGACGCCATTTCAGGAAGAAAGTTAATGACCCAAACTATAACTGTGCCTGTTCCACTTACAGGTTACTGGAGGGACGTTAAGCGAAAATTTCACCCTTCAGTGCGATGAGGAATGCCGAATCAATTCTTAGATGAAAGGTCTAGGTAAAAACAAATGATTCCCGTTAGTAATGTTTTCTGCTCTTCAGGTGATTTCATTTGACATGGATGACGCAAATATTTGCAGTTGAGAATGGATTGAAAACTTTGTTTTGAATATCCAAATAGATAATGATATCTGTTTTTAAATTCTTTTTTAAGTAATCGAAATGAAATAAAAAGTTCAGCATTTTTGTGGAAATTCTTTTTTTTTTCTATCAATATTGAAATATTTCGATTTTGATTCCTATTTTACAATTCAAAATGAAAATTCAATGACATTTAGTTTTAAAAATAAGGTGTTTGTAATAACGAATGAAACATGATTATCAAAGCAAAGTGATTTTGTGGTGTTTCATTTTTTCAAAATTATTGTATTTTACAATTTAATTTTCAGAGGCCACAAATATGAAACTACGTATTATTCATTTATGATTAAGCAAAATAGTAGTTAGATTAATATATATATTTCCTTTAGCAATGATAAATTTAAAATCTAGAATGATTGTTCTTTGAGAATATTTAAGTTAAAATCATTATAAAATAAGGAAATAATAATTATTAATTTAAAGTCACACAAGGCAATACAATGTATTGGGGATAAAAATCATACAGCGAATAAGAAAAGAACTGAATAATGAAAGATGAGATTCTTGAACACTATCTTACAAAATATATGCTATCTCTAATAATATTGGACTGAAAATTGAAAAATTGTGAGCTGCATGTGTATTAGTAGCAGCTTACTGGGGTTAGTATAGTATATTTAAAAAAACATATATTTTCTAACTGTAATGATTACATAGATGTCTGTATTGATGTGTATATAACCAATCAACTGCATTTGAAATTTAAATTGTAAAGGACATAAAAGAGATAAATTTCCTTATCAAAAGAGTGCTGGAAATTTTTCCTAATAGATGTTTTAATAATGCATAATTTTGGATAGGAGGATTCTGAAAACTCTTTTGAAGAAAGAAATATTCTTCTTATTTTCTTTACAGGAGAAATAACTCAGTGTAAAAGTAGGAAAGTCTATATAATATTTCCTGCGTGGTAGTATGGGATTTTTTTATAACCAGGATCAAATAATAATACGTAAAGTGAGAAAACATTTGAATAGGATTGTTGAGGTACAAGATCATCGGGGGAAATTTTATGTTTAACTTGCTAATAAAATAATATGAGTTTCATTTATTCTTCATATATGTTTTAAGAATATTTGAGACAGTGAGCATTTCAAAGAAGTGTTTTTTTTAGTTTCTACATGTCACAATTTTGGCATTAAATTGTGGTAAGGTATAGCCTGTATGATGGGAAATAATGCTTATACTTATAGATAAGAGTAATCTCGATTCAGAATAGTTGATATAAAAGCATGCAAATTAGAAAAAAATGAAAAAACACAATCTGAGGAACAATATCCATTCTTAATATATCGTTTTTGCCCTAAAAAGGATAATTTAGGAAAAATATCTCTTAGTAAGTATTTCTTATATTAACGGTAATAAATATATGTGTTAAAATATATTTATTTTACAATCAATATAAGATATACTTATTAAAGTATATTATTGCTAGTATATTACATCACTCATAATATACTAACAAATATTTCCTTAATATGATAATTGAAATACCATAATAAATGATAGCTACATTCATAAGGATTCTATTTATGTTCTGCTCTATGAAGCCAATGTGATCGTCAAAATGCTATTAACGAATTAAGAGTTAATTTGTTGTTCTGGTAAGCAAAATAAGGAAAAAATTTGATCATTTTTACACAAATCATCTACATATAATACGCTATCACACATATGATATATTATTGAATATTAGCTCTGTTTTAATTCATAGTTTAACAACTCAAATCCAATTAGTTCAGAACCTTACAATATAATGTGTCTTCATATAATTTAAATTGAAATTATATTCTTGAAGCATCAATGTAAATACAACACTTGTTATGACAAAATTAAGCAATATCTGTATGTAAGCAAAATATTTTAATAGATTCTTATTTTTACTGCTTAGTGATGCTTACGGAATTCAATTTTCTAAATTTTATTAACTTATTCCAGACAATATGTAAGCAAACATGATATATGTTTTTCAATAATTGTAAATCTTTCTTTCTGAAGAACATCATTTTTTATTCATTTTACATCCCTTCTTGTGCAAAACGGTAGAGTTTTGGATAAAATAACTATCTATATCATTGAATGTTTTCGAATGAAAATATTGAAAATACCCATAAAGTATTTAAATAAGTGGTGTACATTTGATTTTAAATTAAATTCCTTATAAAAGCTTACACATACTATTAAATTTTTTGAATAATTGTTTTCAAATTAATTTAATACGAAATGTTCGTTTCAAATGCAATATAATTTTTATTTTTTTAATTATAATAATTTTAAAAGTTTAAAAATATCGAATACAAAATGTTCAATGGTAATATGAATAAAAGTAAATAGTTCTGTAGTAAAAATACTCCTTTTAAGTTTTACACAAGATATTTATTAATGCTATAAACTATTTATAAAAGAGATTGTGATAAAAGAGATTATGAAACTAAGCTAAAAAATATCTAAAAATTATTGTTTATATTGAATTTTTGAACAATCTCCACTATATACGAGTATTTATGTTTCATAATTAAACTCTTCGGAGAAAATACTGAAAATATACACTGTTTGTAAAATTTTGTAAATACTGTTTGTGACATTATGATGTCATAAAGTATTCTTGAAACACAAGTAGTAATAATGAACATCATTTAAGTGGAGCGAAGAAAAAAAATGGGTCAAAAACCAAGCAGTGCTTCAACAACCTTCATATTCATGAAGTCACTTTATGAAGTATTTACCAGAAAATAGTACTATATATATTTTTTTCCATCCGTTTTATTATTTAAAACTTTTTTCTCGTATTGCTATTTTGTTCTTTGCTTGTTTCATGTCATATTTTTATCGATCATAATTAAATGTAAGATGTATTCTGTAGTTTTTCGTAAACAGCTGGCATTTTAACTAATTTTTTAATTTATTGTTTGTTTCAGGAATTGCGGCTTGGTCACTGACTAGCGGATCAGTTCATAATAACCCTCCATCAAGCTCATTATTTCATGTACGTGTTTTATTTAATTTTTAATACACAAACAAACCCACTCACATTAATTAAAATTCCATAATGTTTAACTTAATATCAAGTGTGTCATTTTTAAGAATCTAATTTTAGTTTAGTAAGACATTTTTCAATTTATTTTTGTTTTTATTTAGCAAAACAGCCTTTCGCCTCTCAATTTTATGAGATCAACACTTGATCTGTATATTTTTTCCCCTGCTTAAACCTATAATTTCACTATAAAAAACTTTAATTTTTATTTGGTTTTTTTCCTTTTTTGTTGCAGTATATTATAACTAGTTTTTGTATTAGAAAATTCACTTGAAGAATGTAGATATTTATATTTCATTTAATTTTGTTTCCGAATTATTTAGTTATTACTGATTCTACATTACTCTCTAAATGTAATAATTATAAGACTTACACATTTTAGGCTCTGAAAATTTTATTTGACTGGAAAACGTTTTAAAAATTTTTTATTTTTGTGATGTATCAAAGATTTATCCTGATCTTAAAACGCTACGTGTACAATTATCTGTCTAAATTATTGATGGCACTGATTATCTATACTGTAATTAGATATTTATACAAAAATCTAAGACTAATTCGAAATCGATTAGATATCTGTGTCAAATTCTAAATTTGAGTGTTAATTACAATAAAATATAATGCGTCTTCTTTCAAGAATTTTTTACGCTTGTTATGAAAAGTTTATGATACCGATATTAGGAAAATGTGTATCGAAAAATATGTATAAATTATATGGGATAGAAAAATTAAGCCAGAGACTTCCTTATATTAATTAAATTTTTAGTTTTTATTTAATTATATAGGGACTCATTACATTTGATTGAAAATTTTTAAAACCCAAATTACATTTATGGTCTTAGAATATTTTATTCATAAAATATTCTTTCAATGTAAGGTTATTTTAAAAAGCTTTTTATTTGTTTTAGTAGCGAAGAAATTTATTATAAAATACTTATTGGGGCGATATCATGGATATGAATTTATGCTTAAAATAAGGGTAATATATTTGGCTGTGCAATTTAACTGCATGAAATATACTATTTTGGTATAATGGCATTGTTCGTATGTTCATTATAACTTTCTATTACAACAGAAGAAGAAATAACATCATTATAAAAAGGTAAATCAAATATTTTATAAACACCATTTATGAATACCAATACATTATTCATACTGTAAGACAAAAAGTGCATGAAGTATTTGCTTTCCCAAGAATATCCTTCAGAATATAAATAATAGTGATTTGGTATTTGTATTTGTGATTCTGTCTCAAATGTTTTGATTAACATATCATAAAAATATGATTGAGAAATAATTTAATTTCTTAAAATGAAATGTTATATAATTAAAAAGATTTATCAATAATAAATTTTGAATAAATTTTTCTAAGGCTTTTGAAAATAAAATGCATCATTGCTTTTCAAACTGTAATTTTTGAAATTCTAAAACTTGTAACCTGCTTTAAAGCTAACAAAGAGAAATAATGAAAGATGTTGCTTAAAATTTCCCTCTTTTAATTTCTGAAGCAATAAGAAAAATTCAGAATTGAAGTTTAGATTATTTAAAATTTCTTGAATTACTTTATAAAAATATTTTGAAAATATTTGGTTGAAAAGCTTATAGTATTACTTAAATAAATTTTCTATTTCACGCTTCCAAATTTCATTAGAAAATAAAATCAAAACAGATCAGAGTTTATTGAAATAATTATGATATTTTTCATGAAATGAAACTCAAAAATTCAATTTTCATTAATACCTTTAAAATGATTTTAAAAATTGGAGATGTGTTATTGAGCAATAAAATTGGACGCAGATAAATTATGTAAAATTTAAATTAATATTCCATGACTAGAAAAGTAACTCCGTGACAAATTTACTCAGTTATTTGTTTTGTGCTTTAAAGTATTGAAACAAAGTACTGAATAAACTTTCAATATTTCCTTAAATTTAAAATTATTCACATTTAATGTTTTCGTTTTAAAGAATTGAAAAGAAAATTTGTATACTAAATCTTTCTTTTTGTGTTAATTTAGAATATTAGTGTGAAAGTTGAATTAAAAGAGCAACAATTTATTTCATACTATTTTATTTAGTTATATATAAATTAACTTTATATTTTGGAATGATTAAACTTGCATTAATTCATTACAAATATTTAGTTTAAATTGCTCGTTGTTGTTATTTGAATACGAACAGTATTAGTAAATTAATATTTTAGAATTTCATACATAGAAATAGGAAAGTTTACATTTAAAAATAATAAAATATAAATATAATATAAAAATAATAATATAAAAATAAAATATATAAGCAACTCGCATATTTCATTATCTATTGGTGTTGAAAAATTTTATTCAGTTAAGCAAAGATAAATAATTTCCTTCGTTCAACAGAATCTATTTCTTCAGAAACCCTTTTTTTAATGTACCATCCAGAAAAGAATTGTTTCAAACGAAATTCTAATTGAAAGAACTACTAAGCTACCAGGAAATGAAAAAAAGTCATGCCCGTTAAATATATTGGTGAAAAAAAAACTGACTACATTTTTAATACCATAATTTGTTTCTTTACATTTTTAAATCTCTACGACAAGTTGCCCTACAAATCCATTTCCTGTGCAATTTTCCCATCACAGCACATTTTCCTTATCCATCTTTGTCTTGATGGATGGAAGGAAGTTCTATCATGAATATCCATAAACAGTGCAGTAAAGGTTTCAAAATTGATAAGATACGCTACTTTATGACAAATGTCTTAAAGATAGGTTTTATTTACAAAGTAATATTATCTATCATGAAATTTTTTGTCTAGTTGTCAACATCGAAAAATATTATTTATGTAGCAGCTTTCTGTTTGGAATATTTTTAATTTAACTTATTTGAGTCTAAAAGGAAGGAATGGTTTGATTGGAATTTGTGATATTATTTATTAAAGTACGGTTTGTTAATGCACAGTTAAGAGATTTTTTTTAAAATGGAATTGTTTTAAAATGGAATTTAAAATTTTAAATTGATAGTGCTGAAACTATAATTTTGTTTCTATTTTGAAACCATAAATAAATAATTTAGCAAAACTATTAATAGTTCATTAATATAAAATAAGGTGTAAAAACTTGCACAAACTTGTTTATCTAAATAAGGAAGTAATGCCAGTCTCCATAAATTGATGTGCTTAAAAGAAAAAAAGCTATGGCCAAGGAAAGGAATTTCGCAAGGAAAAAAAATGTTAGATGTTGTTTCATTGATATAACAGCAGAAGAAATTTATAAGAAAGAGTTAAATGAATCGACTGTAACTAGAAAGTATTAAAAAGTGTTAATTCTTTGACATAGGATTCTTTTGAATCAGTCTTTAAATTTGGGACTTATGTTATTGTTCTGCAATTTTCTAAACTATTAGATACAAAGAAGTTATCGAAAGTTCTTAACGATTGTCAAATACAAATTTTGTTAATTTCCACTGATAACAGGAAATATCAGAGGAAAAACCCGATGAAGGGTTTTCAGGTATTTTTTTTAATTTCAAAACTCTTCATTAACTACTTAAATATCACATTATGATCACTGTGGAGCCTCTAAGGATTATTTTAATTTCATATTGTGCAATGTATTAACTTATAAACTCGTATTACTTTAAGAGTTTTGAATTCTCATGGGGAATTTAAAGTAAGTTTGGAAAGTTATTCTAACATATTCGATGTTATCATATCTTGTTATGTTGATGGACTAATGTACACTCGGAAAAATTATATTACATTAAATGTATATTTTCAGTTCTGAAATTTCAGTTTACATTATTTGTTTTATTTTAAGTTTATTGTATTATCATTACTCCGATGAAGAAAGTGCTATATGAACCTTTGAAACTAACAAAGGAAATTAAGTGCTCAAAAACGTTTTAATACCTAGATACAATGCTAAGCATTTTCTAATTGTATTAATAATTGGAGGGGATACAAGACTCTGAAAGAGTAATGGTAAACTGACACGTGAAAATAAATATAACTGTTGACATAAAATTTTTATTAGTCTTCATGAATAAATTTACTTTTAAAAAGCTGTTTTGAATATTTGGTTATTCGGTTATTTTAATGCAGATTCCTTATATTTTTTTATGAGAACATAACTTTATATATCTATAATATTATTTAATCATATGAGAATCAATTATTACAATTTATTAAAGTGATCCAAAAATTTGGATAACCTCATTGATACAAGAAGTTTTTTTTGCTGCTATTTCCAAAACAATTATTAAGTATGAACACGTCTGTTCGGGATTAGTCGGAATAATGATTTATTTCTTTTTTTGTTGAAATTGTAAACCCTTTTATAGAAGAAAAATGACACTTATATATAGCGTGTTTAACTGATGAATTATAAATGTGAAGGTACTGATGTTTTAAGATTATATTTTTGATAAAATCTTTGTGTGAAATCATACAATCTCAATTTAAAAGTAAAATTAAGGGAAATAATTTAAAAGTTTAAATAAATGAATTTTATATTTTATATACAAAAACTGAATTATGAAAAATCACGAATCAATTCTTTCATATTGAAATCCCTTTATTTAGTGATAAATGTAATTATTTTATGTGACGATGTATAAAATTCAGTGGTAGTATAGAGCTAGCACTCGATGATAGAATAACTACTTGTTAATTCAAATTGGCAGGTAGACAATTGTCAATTTCATTACACTTAAGCAGAAAATACAAAGCAATTAACTGTGTTTAGTAATTTTATTGAATAAAATTAGAAAGAAACATATTACAATTAAAAAAAAACATTTTATACTTTCAAAAATTTCGCTTTTACCTAAATTTTTTTACGGACCTAACTATATTGATATTCATTTGTTTATAGTTTCTAAAACAAAATCACATATAAAGATTTTTGAGAGTATTATTTTTTAAAAATTCTATCTATCTTTTTTGGGAGTTTATTATACCAAAGTATATAAAACATAGTTTCCTAGATAGAAACTATTTTTTGATACTATTAATACACTTTTTTGCACCATTTGACTTCAATAAAGAAAATATTTGATCACGAAGTTTGCTTGAATTTTTCTAAAAGTGGATAAATTACCCCTTTCAGGAAAAACTATAATAAGTTAATATAATTTAAAAGAGAAATTATTTCCTTTGTTTTGTAATTTTCTGAACACTTAAAAAGTAGATCTTTTTAAAATGTTATGCCTGAAAGATTTCAATAAGTACTTCACTTTTTCTGGAACACAAATTTATTATTTGTTGATAGGTGGCAAAAACGATTTGTGATTAGTTGTTGTAACAGCTTACCTTATTTTTTGCTCATCAAATTTTATTTATTTTAATGTAGCACACACTTAACAACAAAAAGTAAAAGTAACTACAAGTAGTAGTTTTTGTTGTATTTTTATTCAAGCTAATTTTCTAGAGAACAGCTGTAATGTAGGTAATGCTTCAATAAACACATTATCCTACATTTTTCTTCAGTTTACTTATTAAATATTAAAAATCTTCGAAAATATTTATGAAAATGTTTTCCTAAAAATTAATATTTAATGATCAAATAGGAAAATAATTTAAAAGTTTAAATAAATGAATTTTATATTTTATATACAAAAACTGAATTATGAAAAATCACGATTCTTAAAATTTTCCTATTAAATAAACTTGCATTTTTACCTTTTTAAAACAAGAAATGTTGCTGATAAATACTCAATAAACTGCTTTTTGTACAGCTGTCTTTTCAAAATAATAACATGGGATTTGTATCAAAATTTATTTTATTGTAACATTGTGACAATTGAGTTAGTTAAAAATAAAAAAAAATTTCTGTATACTAATAATCAAATCTAAATCATTAATTAACTTAATTAATATTTCTTATTTTTATAATTATATATAAAAGTATTTTAATTTTATTACTTAAGCACTTCCGTTTCTTTGTACTAATGTGAAATTATCTGAATTAATTTTTTTATAATTTTATGGCTTTTGAAATATTTATTGAATATTTATTGGCAAATTGACTTTTATAATTTGTTTAAAAATAAACATAAATAACAAAATTTGTTAAATTAATGTATTTGAAGTTGCAGAAATTGCAATCAGTGCAACGAAATATGTCTCTTTCTAAAGAAAAATGTTTTAAGTTTTGAATAATATTAGAATACAATATGAACAATTCAAAGGTAGTCTCTAACGACATATTTAATCTTCATTTTGCTTCATTTAATTTAAATGAATTCTGGAAGAGTTTGAAGCTATTTAGATTTCGAAGAGAAATGATTAATTTACTGTAGAGACTTTAGACTGCAAAGTATTTCTAAGTCTGTATTAAATGATTAATTGCTCACTCATCGCAAAAGTCAATGCAAATAGTTAGCTATGGAGAGAATGAAAGCCAAATACTTTAATTGTGAGAATATGAGAGTAATTAATTGTGAAATGCACATAATGTTTCATAATTACAGTAATTCGTAACAATCGAAGATAACATAAAATTGTTAGAAATCATTCAATGCATTTTAATATTATCTATAGAATTAATTAAAACTTATTATAAACATTATTATTTTGATACATATATTAGATAAATTTAATTGATTTTTATATAAATTTTTAAATTTAATTTTCAAAACACCTATTAATTTTGTTTTGTTTAAATTGCTTTAATTTTGTTAATTAATTTACAGAATTGCTAAAAATCTAAATAACATACATGATTTTCTTAATTATATTATATTTTCCTTTTAAATATTCTTTTCTGTTATTTACTAAGATTGTTTGATAAAATTAGTGTGGAGAAATGTAATAAAAACTTTAAAAATTTATATAGTAAAGTAAGAATAATGAAGCTTTTTATTACGCAGAGTAATTATTTGAAATAAAGTTACTATTTTTTAATTTACAGAGCAATACAAAAAAATAAAAAAAATCATTTTTTTGTGCCTAAACATTTTTAGTAGATTCATTAATAGTTTTTAGAGATATTGATATTGGATTTCACTTTCAATGGATACTGTTTGACACTCTTAAATGTGGATTTTGATTTAAAAATACTTTTAATATTAATAATTGATAATAAAATATATATAAATATAAAATATTATTTAATTGATAATATTTATATAATTCTTGTTTTCACTTAACTACTTACTATACAATTTATCAATACTTTTAAATATTTCAATTTCAATATGCCAGGTTATAGAATACAAGATTTAAGCTAGTTGAACTTACAATAATAAGAAAAAAATGAATGACTTAAATAAATGTTTTATTGTTATTTATAAAATTTCTGCACACTTCTTGATTTTAGTTGAAAATGCTAGCAAATATGAAAAAAATATATTCAATGTTTAATTAAATTAAACCAAAAGTTAACACCTTACAAGTATAATAATTATTAAAAGAAAGATATATAATTGTCTAAAAATATAAAAATAAGAAAGTAAATATAATAATTACATTTTTATTGTTCTTTTGAGATAATTAAACTAATTTAACATTTTTTAAAATTTTAACAACTTATTGAGACCCTCTTTAATTTATGAAAATATATTTCTAAAATTAAAGCTTACATACATTCCATTTATAATAAACTCTGCAGAAATTATGAAAATCCACTTTGTGATTTAAGTACAATTCATATACGTATCATATATTTGAAATTTGAGTTCAATAAGATAAACTTCTTTCAGGAGTTCAATAAGATAAACTTCTTTCAGGAGCTCAATGAAGATAAACTTCATCGACAAAGTTAACGCAAAATAAGTAATAAAGGTGAACATAATTATCATAGGTTAAAAATCTCAAAGTTTATTAATTAGCAAGACATGTTAAGGCTTAGAAAAACTGAGTTTTCTTAGAAAAGTGCAATTTTGGTGTAAATATTTTGAAACTACTCTAAAGAATATTCTGTTATTTAGAGTAGTTCTTTGCTCTGTTCTTTAAAGTTTATAATACTTTTAATATATTTAGCAATTCAACAAAGGTATTAAAATTTGACTCATTTTGTAAAATTCTCAATTAAATTTTTAATAGAACAGATTATAACTTACTAATAAAATATGAAACTTCTGTGATATTTTTAAAACTAAAACACTGTTTTATAACTAAGATTAGTAGCAAATCAATAACCTGTGTACTGAGGTATACTGTTTTAAGTATTTTGAGTATATCATTTAATTTTCAAATTTTATAAGAAATTTTTCTGAGTATTTTTTATAAGAAAATGTTTTGTAATATTTAATTATTTCATATTTATAAATATTTCGTTTACATAAAAAACATGAATTTTTAATTATATGAGCAATTATTATATCATTAAATATATTTAGTATATCTACAATTAGTTTGAAATTAATTCTAAACAGAATGTTATACGGCTTGAATAAGTAAGTTTTTTAATTAAAAGTTTAAGTCTTGAATTTTAATATTTGTTTTTCCCACTTAAAAATAATTTGCCATTTTTTCATTTAATGAAATGAATTATTTTTGCATTCCTTATAGTTTGTCACATAGTCTTAGCACTCTATTTTATATTACCTTTCTATCTAATCATTCTAAAACCGAACAAGTATTAAATTCAGTTTTATAGTACAGGGGCCAATAAATGATTTTATATTTGTTTTAATTAAGGATCTCGAACAACAAACAAATGTTATACATCAGAATGATTTAATTGCTCTTCTTTTTTTCCTTTTTTTAGTTTTCATGGTTTTTGACTAGGCTTTAAACATGTTTCCATTCGTATGTATCATTTTCCGTAACTAAAATTTAGAAGAACATTTTATTATTAGTTAGCCACATTACATGGTGGAATAATTTGAAACTGCTCAAATAGAAAGAAATGAAGCTTTAATTATCAAGATATGTTTTGACTTAATATCCTTATTACTCTTGAACTTGTCTTGTTTTATCCAAAAGAATCGTATCATACTAATAGAGGAATAAATTATGAAATCAAGTTCACAAAAATAGTCTAGTTTAATTCAAACTCGATGAGAGACAAATAATATGAAAAAAAATTATCTTTCATTCTAATGTTTATATTTTAATACAAATTTGTTCTTACTTTTTAAGATCTCTTAATATTTGCTTGGTAATTAATAAATATATGTTATATTTATTAATTACCAAGCAAATTATAAAATAAATAAATGCAGAATTTGCCATTTTTATTTTAGAAGGAAAAGAAATAATAATTATTTAGTTTTAATGTGAAAATGATTAATAAATTCAAACTGTTATAAACATTATGTTTATTTAAGGATAATTTGTTCAAAAATAAAAAAACCTACATTTGTAAAGAACAAAAAATAAAATGTTCTTTTATGGTGAGAATTATTTTTAGACAGTTATATGAAAATAAAAATATATTGTATATATATATATTTTTATATATATCATATTCCCATTATTCTCCAGTATAGAATTTGGCCAGTATAGAATTTAGATTATTTATTTCATTAAGACCTTGTATGTCTTATGTTTTGATTGATGAAGATTTATTACTTTTATACATCAATTCACATTTCATTTGTTTTTTGCATTTTAAACTGTTTATATGGGATGAAAAACATTAAATGACAAAAGAAATAGAAAGTTTTCAACATTTTATTCTATGTTACTTTGAATGAACTTAAAATTACTTTAACTTAGTCATGATTCTGCTTTTATTAATGAACTTGAAAGTTTTCTTGGCTATAAAGAAAATTTTACATTCTTCATGCGAATGCTTCTTGAGTTTTTGGAAAAAAAAATAAAAGTACTTTTGTCACTTATCACATTTACAAGCGATTTTATATAAAAATATAACAGAATAGCATTAAAATGAAAAGGTAAGGGGAAATATAAATATTGTGAATAATAATTAACTTTCCAGAACTCATTACCCTTTTCATGTTTTGTAGTCAAGCAGTTTATTAAATTCTTCCCCTTTTCTGTGCCTATCGTGTGAAATAAAGCTGAAATGAATAACTCTGATATCATATGCAGTTTAAGCAGATACATTATAGCTGTTATAGGGTTAGTGGAAAAGTGTTCGCTTTGTGTCTTTACTTGGAGACAGAAATTCTGAAATGGGAGAAAGTGGAATAGAAAATTCTCTTAACACTCTGTGTGTCTTAACAGTTGTTAGAAATATTTAGTGCAACTGTTTATTGGTAAAGTATTAAATTCTCTGAAGAGACATGGGGAAAGAATTAAAGGAGGAGAAATTATTTGTGATTAACTTTTGCATACTTCTGAAGTTTAAATGAAAATGTATTAAATGAAACTATGTGTTAAAGTATATCTCAGTAGTTTAACGAAGATTGATGAAGGAATATATATGGTAACACAATATTATTAATATAAAATATTATAGTAATAATAAAAAATTGTAGAAATAATCGTACTTAATAAACGACTGTCTTCTTTTTACTGTTTTTTCCTGAGATATATTTGTTTGAATTGTCAATAAAAATCAAATGAAATATATATAATCAAATAAAATTTTAATAAAATATTTATCCTTCATTCTTTATGTAAATTTTAATAGCTTTTTAGAAATTGCATGACATTGTAAATTTTTTCAATTTTATATAAAGATAAATTTTTTAATCATTAAGATTTAAATATATCTGTTAAAAGTCGACCTTAAATTATCAATTATTAAGAAATTTTTTTATGGAAAAGTGTATTTCTATTCAGTAATTTATCGTGAAATCTAGTCAGTGTTATAATAAAATATAATACATCTTCTTCTCTAAAGCGTAACAATTTGACTAACATTATTTACCTTATTAGGTTGTGCAATGAGTATTAAGATAATTTTTATCTTTACAATGCTAAATTTGAGCAATAATACTTGAAAAGTTCTGAATTTCATCCCAATAAAAAATAAAAATAATTTTGATGCTTGATTTTGACATTAAACAGTTGTGAACGTTCGATAATTTATATCTTATTTTAATAAATTCTCAGAAGTTGTACAAGAATGTTGTTAAATACATTATCTCTATACATTTCTCTTATAATCTAATTTTTTATTTCTGCTATATGAAATATCTTGAATGATATGTACAATCAAATTCGGAAGAAATTTCAGTAAATAATATAATTTCCTAACCAGATATTTAATACCCAAAATAATATTTTTTTCAGTTTTAAATAAATATTTTACTAATGTTTTAAACTACCCTATAATTTGCTGATATCAATTTTAATTGTTCTTTTAGATAAAATAAATAAATACGCTATCTGCAATAAGCGCATTTATTTTGTAGTAATTTCTATTACAAAATAAATGCGCTTATTACAGACAATATTTACCAGGATGGTCTCTTTTCTTACATTTCTAATTTAATTAAAACTAGTTTCAAAACGTTTGATTTTAAATTTGTTTAACCTCAGATCGGAACTTAATAAATTGATCTTCAAGGATTTTGATTATTTATTCTTAGTAAATATTTTCAGCTGTCTTCTAATATATTTATAATAATTTATAGTGAAGAGATTCGTATCATTCTTATGTGAAATGTTCCTTTGAAAACACTTTTTTCTAAATTTATAAATATTAGAATACCTAAAATATTTCAGTATTAGAAAATAATAAGATTTTAAAGTAACAGTCTGATTTTTTTTGAAAAATATAGATAGTTGTAAAAATTCATGTTAATTAAGAAAATTTTGGATAAATTAAATACTTACTTACTCAAACTCACTGCATGAATTAAAATTTAATCAAATTTATAAAGGCTTTCTAATTCACCATAAAAGCGTATTCGAAGTAATTGAATATTTCAAATAAGACATATTACCCTTAAGTATGTAAAAAATGCATTTTATGCAATTCAAATATTATTTTCATTAGGATTTAATTTGTCGTCTTTATATTGAAATATGATGACAGTTTCAATATTTTCTGCAGAAATCTTGAATAAGTGATAACTTCTTTGAAGATTAGAAAAAAACTTCCTTTAAGAAAACTCTCAAACATATGTATTTAAAGTTATTATTTTTAAAATAATTTGGATAAAGCAATAAATTTAAATACAAAAAAAATGAACTTATAAATGGAATTATGATACATACTTTAAACTTAATTAACTATGTTTAGTTAGTAGAACAGATTGTTTCAAATTTATGAATTATTGACTGCATCCTTTATGATTAAACTATATAAATCCATTAAAGGTTTCTGACTATATTGCACTTAATAAACAAAATTTTAAAACTATTTTTCTTTTGTGCAAAATCTTAATTTTTACACTTTATTATATGTCAAAATGTTATATAATGTTCATACATTTGCATAGTGTTACATAATGATGAATTAGTCATTATGTATTCTCAATATTGTATTGAAGTAAAATAATGAATATAGAAGAGTTTAACGTATTTATATTCATATTTTTATTGTAAATAAAAATATGTATTACTTTTTAAATTTTGCGTAAGCATGCAAATCTTCAGCGTATAAAATAAGCTAAATAGATGATTGGCAAAAGTGTTAGTTTTATGAAAAAAATTAAAAACATGGGAAAATATTGGGAAATTAATATGCTAAAAATTAATTATTTCAATGATAAAATTAACATTTTAAAATACTGAGTATTTAAAATTTCCTTTATTTGGGGGAAAAAAAACTATCCCATTAAGGCGATTGATTGTAATCCCATAGTGAGAATACTGAGTTTCACGACAAAGAAATTTGTTGCTATTTTCCAAAATTCAATCTCTAAACTGAATCATCTTAATCTTTTAGTTTATGTTAAAAATATTTATTCGAAAACATATTTTAGGGTGACTTGCGTTATGATTGCTCTATAATGCACGAGTAGTGTAATACAAAATGCTGATCTTTTATGTTCTTTCTTGAAAATCTGATATACATATATATATATTATATATATATATATATATAATATATATATATATTATATATATATATATATATATATATATATATATATATATTATATATATATATATTATAATGTATATAATATATATATATATATATATATATATATATATATATATATATATATATATATATATATATATATATATATATATATATATATATATATATATATATATATATATATATATATATATATATATATATATATATATATATATATATATATATATGTATATATATGTATATATATATATATACATATATACATATAAACATTTCATACAAATACTATCCTAAATCAAGCCATAGCTGCTTCATAATTTTGATTTCTTTTCATGATAAATAAATGATTATGTTTTTTACTTTTTTGCGTCAAGAATTTTCGTTGAAGATTTTATTTTTTTGAAGGAAAATGTCAAGTGACGCAAGTTGAATTAATAAAAGCATAAATTGTCATTTAAGAAGACTGATGGAAAATTGAAAATCCTTAGCAAGTTTCTATCTTAAGTTTAGTGAGGATACGAATATAAAGTATAGTACTTTTAATGTCACTACACTTTTTTGGGAGCAAAAAAACAGCTGATTAATAACTTGCTTCTACGTTTTTATATTTTGCTTGTGTTCCGAGATTTAAGCAAAAGAATCTCACTTAAGAGTGGTTACTGCCATTTTATTCAAAAGAGTTAGAGAAGTAAATTTAGATGTTTCTCTTTCTTTCTTTTTCTTTTCTTTTTTTTTTTTTTGGAATTCCCTTACAGAATGTTTTTTATTTTTTCTTTGAACACGTTATTTAAATATTTTGACAGAAATGTTCTCTTTATCATGCATATTTTTTGTCAGAAACTTTAGAATACATTTTCAAACGCTCAGTTATTTTATAAGTTAATTAATGCATTGATATTTTTCATGATTAGTAATTTTATTTGAAATGTATGCATTTTAAATCATTTTAATCTCCTGAAATTAAGCTTTTCAAATTATTGAAACAAATAAATGAAAACCTCAAAGAATTTAAACTTTATTATACAGCAATAATTGAGATTTTTATTTTAAAATTTTTATTATAATGTTTAATGTTAAAAATAGCACACAACGTGAGTGAGAAAGTAGCACAATTAATTGTACACAAAAACAACACTAGTCATAATGTTCTAAATATAATGCACAATCATCACAGGAAAATATTTGTTGCATCAAATCAAAATGAAATTCATAAAACGTTTTAAATACAACAATAATTGCAAAAAAAATAATATCAACTTATGATTATTAAAATAGTACTTAAAACTTATCGATGTCTATCACTACTTTGATTATTCAAAATCATTCACTTAATCATGTTTAAAACCTAAAATCTGTTTTTATTATTTTAATCTATTTGTTGCATTCAGTGTAAAATTATTAAATAGATACCATTCATCTTAAAATATTAAAAATGGCTAAATATTAATTTATTTTAACATAAATTATTATTTAATTTTTACTACTATTTTGATATTGAAAATTCCCATGAAATTATATCTCTTCAAAACTATAAAATAAGAAGCTGTAGGGAAGAAATTATGATATTGTTTACTTCTTTAGACTTGTTTTGAGGAATTTATCGTTCACATGTAATTAAAATTTAGAAGAAAAATATCTTTCATTTGAATTAAGTTTGTAATTTAATCAAATATATAGACATTATTTAAAAAAAAGAAGAATACTTGCATTTTTTTATAAAAATATTTATTATGACAAGGTAATTATTTCATTGGGATGACTAGAGTTTAATTTTTTACTAAAATGATTGTACTTAGCACTCACTTACAAAATTCAAGATTTTACAAAGAATTGTTCATTTTTGAAACTAATGTTATTGGAGGATATCCAGTTGAATGCGGAGGTAGATCAAGGAGTGTACACATATTACATGACAAACAATCTTGATATTGGAGCGAGATATATATGAATATAACCTGTCTAATAGAAAACTAATGTTATATTAAATTATTTAATTGTATATTTTATATGCAATTAAGTAAAACTGTATTCTTGTACAAAAATTAAAAAAATTATCAGAATTTATTTCCAAAGCAAATTATTTTGGGTACTGCTGTAAGATGAATAGAATTTTTTGGGTTTATACAGAATTTTCCTTTACTCTTCTGGAAGTACTGGTATAGAAATCCATTGACAGACGACAAGCAGGGAAACCCACTACAATAATTTCTCGATTCTTTTTTCATCAATCACTTATTCAATTTACACGAGAAGAGTTCAAAAGGTATCAAACTGTTGCTTCAAGATGTGTCTCGTCTTCTTAGGGTTACAACAGCGAGGAAGATCAATATGTTGTAGTTGTAACCATGAAGAATAAAACAGATTCTTCAAAACATGCATCATTTAGCATTGTAAAAGACATTGATTTGATGATACTTGTCTATTCTGTGAGCAGAAATTACTCAGTGATAAAACATATCCTAGTTTATTACGAGTTTGTATTCTATTCCAGTCATACAAGATTATAATGATGTCAGCAAATGAAAACTAGATTATGTCTTATCAGCCCAAAATTACGTTCCTTGATGAGTTAGAATTTGTTCTGAAACGATGAATCACAGGTCATCAAAAGAAATTGGTAATGCGTCAGAACATCAAAGAGCATTAGTATTTCGATATAGAAATGTCATAGTTTCGGGGGATTATATTATGTCTACCTAGTCTTCTATAGACAAGGCATATCGATTACTGTAAGATACAGAAATAAAATTTTGGATTTCATTGCAATAATACGTGGTATAGCGATTGGTTTCGGTTTTGTTTTATGCAAGCAATGAGGTTCCTGTCAGACTTGGTAATACTAACTAGAAAAAAGAAGGGTCAGGGAGCATCGAATTCCCATGTTTTTCATCTAATCTGAATTTCATTAAAAACTTCAGGTTACCTTCGGCTTTCAAACCCCACACATTTCTTAAACCACTTTCAAAATTTTAGAACTTGATTTATTGAATTATTAGCGATATTTCAAATGTGAGACATTCTTTTATTGAAAATATCTTAAATTGCTCTAAACTCGATATGGCTTTGAGGGGTTTTCTATAATCAATTATTTCTATTTCTTTTAATTACAAGTTTCTGTTTTTCAATGTCTCAAATGATCTGTAATTTTATCTTAGAGAAATTTTATACTATTTTCATTTTGCAATGTAACTCTGTGTTTTATTTCCTGAACAAACATTTGCTATGTTCCGTTCTCATTATAATTCATGAAATCATTTTCTGTCATTTATTTCAAATTTAGCGCATCCATTTTTAATGTTAGAAATCGACTTTTATAACTCAGTATAATGTTATAACAAAACTTAATAACAACTTTTTTAATTTTCTATTCTTCTCGATTCAAGGGCTTATTAATAAATGAAATAAATTTATAATATATTAAAGCTTAATAAATTTAAAGCTTAGTAAGAAGTTTTATTTATTTAAATACTGTCAAGTTATATTTAGTTTGTGTGAGGAGTACAAAAAAATTCTATACTATTTGAATATCTTATAAGATAAAATATTGTACCAGTTTGAGCATAAAATTGCTAATAAAGCATCACACATTAATTTATAAGCATTATTACGTTCTATTTTATTGCTTTTTCAGTAAATTCAATAAGTGATCTGAAATTTTGTTGAACATTTTCAACATTATGAGTTAAATTTACTTCCGATTTATAAGGATATAAAATTAGCACTAAATAAATATTGTATAAGCATAGGCTTTGATTATTTTTAGGAATACATATTATGCTCATATAAATTTTATGGAAATAAATTGAGATGAAAAAACCTTAAATTTCATAAATAAATTTCTTTTAATACGCTTATGTGATCTTACATTATAGCAATATTTGAATAAATATTAAAATATCAGAAAGAGCATAGGCAGCATGATATCAGCATTTGTAAAATATAATTTAAAACTTTCTTTTGATAGTCTTTGATATCTGAAATATGGAACAAGGTCATGACTTTAATTTAATAGTTTTGAACTCTTTCTTATTTCGTAAAAGTTTGAATATGTGCTTTCCTTAAATAAGTTTTTATACAGTAAGTGATAAATTAGTGGAAATTGATACTTAAAAGAGTATGTATTTCGGGAAATCATTCGGAACAAAACAGAATGGTTTGTCATATTACGAAGTCAAAGTTACTGAAGCATGCAATTTCCTTTCTGAAAGCTTCGATTATAGTTTCCTGTTCTCTTACTTGTAATTTATATTTTGAAACAGTTACCTCGTTAAAAAGAACTTTAACTTTCACTTACCTTGAAGGTCAGCAATTTTAAGCTTAAAACTAAAATTGAGAGCACAACTATGAGAGTTTATATCTGATATATAAGTCGGTTAATTAAAGTGTTTACTTCATACCAAAGATTGCAATGAATGTGTACTCGTATTTTATTTGATAAATCATTATGCAGTAATATTACTTGAATTTAAAGAGAAAGTTGCATAATTATATTGCGTTAGTTTATATGCACCAATATTATATGCATGAATTCTTATTTATATTTTTGAATCTGGCAGAGAAATGTGGTGAGATATTAAGTAGCAATAAATGTATTATTTGAAGCTTTGGACAATAGAAGGAAATACAATAAAAGTGATTAAGGTAATAGGAAAATTTAATATTTTGTTTTATTAATTATATATTTCATTCTTTATTCATTAGATGAATTTTGCTGGTTGCTTTTATAATTATTAAAGAAGGTAAAATTTTCCGCAATGATTTCTACATCATTTACTATTAGAAATGCTGATGAGTCCAAAGCTGAATTCCAGATGTTCCAGTATTACTTGAATACTCTAAATATTTTAAGTAAAAGTATAATAAAAAACAAATTTATATATATATATATAGATTAACGTGGAAAATTGTGTTCATTAAAATTGAATCAAAACAAAAATTAAAAGTGAAAATATATAAACAATAATGTAGACGACAAAATTTAATTAAATTTCATAAAGAAACAAATGAGTATAAAAATTAAAAGTGATCAAAATTAAAAAAAAAAAAAATTATTATATTAAAATATAGTTTATGCAGATGAAAGCGAATGTTTTCATTAAAATTTGGAGCCTTAAATTTGTTTTATTTGTTACTATCTGAATATGATGAATAGGAAAAGTATGAAGTATGATTGGTAAACATTAAAAGGTTTTAACATAAAACATTGTCTTACTCATGTGATTCTGTTGTTCAATAGATTCAAATCAGTGTTCTTCATCCTTATCAAATTATTATAAACTGAATAAAAAAGTTTAACTAGTTTTTTTATTATTTGGAATTGTTAATTTAAGCATTTAGTTTAAAAAAAATTATGAATTATTTTTCAAATATCAAAGAAACTAATTTCATTAATATGATTACCAATATTATTATCGATATGAAAGATTTGAATTAAGCGTAATATTCGAAAATTTGAATATTTGAATTTAATCTATTTCTTTTGTTAAAAAAATCTAAGTTGGATTTTTTTAACAAAAGAAATTGTTAAAAATTGAATTATTAAAAAAATCTAAACATTTCAGCTCTTAACGGTTGCTTACAGTTAAAATCACTATCAATTAAAATTAAATAACGTTTTTTTGACATTAATTCTAAGCAATTTTTAAGCAAAAATATAAACACTAGAACAAGTGTTTTTAGAATAATTAATTGTATTTGTTAAAATTTAAAATCTGTATTTGAACTGCACTGAGCACATTCATACAAGCTGTAAGAAATGGGAAGATGCAAATTTCCTATATAGCATTTTTCTATTTTGAAACATAGGTACAATTTTCTCTCGAAAGATATGTGAATATTCTATGAAAACAAGGGATTTAACATTATATTTCAAATGAAATCTTATGAATATTTCGCAGCATGCAAGTCAATAGATTTTTATCTAACAAAGATCCTTGTCATTTTTGGGAATTATGTTATTACCAAATATCACTAATACATTTTATATATCTTAGACAAGTATTATGTTTTGTGATTCAAAAAAATCTTCTTCTGCTTCTACGATTTTACTAAGTATGCTATAACTGATTTTACTACTTATAGAGATTAAAATACATTATTTTGTTCTTTTCGAAACTAATTGAGATGTTTTTTTCTTAAAACTATACCTTTAATTACTTTATTAAATCAGTTTTTAGAATGTTAGCATTATAGTTTTCGTATGTTATTCAATTTTGGGACAAAACGGAACATGCTGTGACATTCTGTGCTTGAATTGAAGTAGATAATATTGAAGAGTATTTGAAAAGGGATAACAACAATAGAGACAAGTACATTGTAAAGTCAGATTATATACATTGCACATAGCTGGAAACGCCTTTTCCCTAAAGTTTTTATTTTACTTAACAAAACAAGTTTCTTCTTCACTTTAAATGTTTAATACGAAAATTATTTTGTGATAATACAATTTTTGTTGCTGAGAAAATCTTATAATATTTTATATTAATTATAACGTTTGGGTAAAGTAATTTTTAAATGTAAAATACAATGTTTTGGAGCAGATATTTTGTTAAAGTTGCATAAAATCTATTTTATTTTAAAATAATCTTGTGGAAAGAAAGATCTTAGAAATATTATGCTTAATGTAGTTATTGTAAACGTAATATTTCTAAGATCCGTAGAAACAAGTTTGGTTGCTTGAAGGAATAAGACATCTTTGATACATTATTATTTTATTTCATATATATTAGTGTCAAGGGAGGGATTTAATATAATGCAGATTTACATTTAATTTTGAGTAAGGAATTTTAAATGAACCTAATTTTTTTACATTTCTGTGATTTCGTTTTCTTTAAAAATTAAATCAGGATTTTCTAATTAATAATGTTTGAAAAAAGGTTACTAAGAACTTATCTTAATGTCTGCTGAAAATATTTTAAAGTATATCATAAATTTAGTACATTTACTTAAGCTAAGATTGTTTCAGATCAAAGTAAGGGAAGTTAAAGTGAGCTTAAAAATTTTATATTAAAATCCAATCAAAAAGATTTGTAAGATCTACATCTTACAACTCTTAATGGAATGATGCAACTTTTTTCTGATCAAGGTATTAATTAAATTTACTAAATGAAAAAATTAAAACTTTTTCTGACCAATATACTAATTAAATTTAAGCCTTTCCAACATTTTAGACAAGAAAATAGGAATTTATGAGAGGTAAAAAAGTTTTAAAGATTATCCCTTTTTATGAAGTGTGAATTATTCTTGGCTAATTTATAAGTTCATAATATTTCTGTCACAAATTAGCTTTTCTTTTTAAGTGGTTTGTTTTATAATCATTTGAAAATGCATTTTACTAATCAAATTATCTTAAACTATTACAGTATGCAACAAATTAGTGGTAAATTATTTAAAATGAATTAATGAATAGAGTTGAAATATTATATGATAAATCATCCATTCTCAGTATGAAAATCTATTCTCTTAAAAATTTTTTCTTTCAAATTCAATAATTTGCAATCAATAAATGTAAAGCATGTTGCTATATTGTGAAACTTAAATTAGTCTGAAGGGAATATTTTTACTTTTATAAAAATACTTAAATTAATGTGATACCTATTTTAGAACTTAAATTCTCACGTTTACAATAATTTCGTGTTAATAGAATGCATACTAATAAATGTTTGATAAACGTGATTTATAAAAAAGGTTAAATTTATTTTAAATGCTTTCGTTATATATATATATATATATATATATATATATATATATATATATATATATATATATATATATATATATATATATATATATATATATATATATATATATATATATATATATATATATATATATATATATATATATAATGAAAGTATTTAAAATAAATTTAATATATATATATATAATGCAACATTCAAATTAAAAATATGATAATTGAATTAAAAAAAGAATTTTCAAGGAATTAGACGCTCCGATAGAAGGTTTTATGTGTGATTTAACTTTTCTTCAATACTTTTATTAATCATTTATTTAAAATATCAATGTTAAAAATCTATGCTGAAAAGAACCCGGTTGTAATTCCCCTTGTAAAGGTAATCGTGTGGAACAAAACAATGTTATCAACAAAGCCTGCTTTGTTTCCTTCATATTCATATAATATTCATCATATTCATTTTTATGCATCTGTACTTTAGTTTTCATTTAAGTACAAAATGATGTCTCTGTTTTCTGAACTTCAGGCATCTCAGATGTATTTGTTAATGTGAGTTTTACTTTATTTTGCTTAAAATGAATTGGGTTTTCTTATATTTATATGTTTTGCTATAATAAATTGTTAAATTTCTGGTAGTTAATTTCAGTTTACTACTGATACGATTAAGTTCAAAGCTTATTAAAGATAAATGTGAATTATATTCATTCTTAATATTTCTGTAAAGTATGAGAAAAGCAAATTAAGCATCAAAATTTTGAGATTATGAATCTTCAGGGTCTCTGAAGATTACGACAAGGACAAGCAATTATGTTGTTACATATGCTCTGTATACCTTAAGAAGCACCAAAATCTAAAACATAATTTTTAAGATTTAACAAATATTATACTTTTCTAGAAAAATTATATACATTAACTAAATAAATAATAAATATAAAATTTTTATATATCAACTGTTATCATAATGAATGGTTATAAATGTGATAAATTTTCATATATTCAAAAACATTCAATATTCACTTAATATGTACCGTAAGAACCACAGTAATAAAAAACTTTAATATATAAATGAGGAACTGTAATATATGCATAAGTAAAACGAAAAACAGAATATTAACTAAGATTTTATTTTGTTATTAGGTCATCATAAAAACGTTAGTCATTTTCCCTTGTTTATTAATATTTTGACGAAAGGTTACGTAATTTGTAATTTATCATCGAATTTTTATATTATAAATAATAAAATATTGTATTTTTTTAATAATTATTGTAAAAGTATTATATAAATAAAGTACAAATTATTTTATGGAAATTAACATAAAATTAAGCAATTAATAACACTTAAGAAAGGTTTTATTTAAGCCACTTTAATATTGTTGTTAAAATCATTAACAAGAGTATCATTAGTTATTACCATTATTATAGTTTTACGTTAATGTGATACTTGATTTAGAACCTAGACGAGATCCATATTACCTGCAGTTACAGAGCTTGTGATATAAATAAATTATATTTGTAAAAGTGGTAGTTAATTCAGAAAATAATTTCATTGCAATGTTGGTTAACATTAAAGGGAACTGAACTTTAATCCATATAAGAAATAGGTTATCAAACGAAAAGAGACGTGATGCAAAGCCATAATGTCATAAAATGTAATCATCTCTTCCCATGATTTAAACATAAAACCACAAGATGGGAAAAATAAATATACATCCTGATGTTACCCAGTTATTAATGTTATATCAAACCAAATACCATAGAAATTTTTTTGTTTTAAGAAAACTTCCTCGGTGGTTTTATAATTTGAATTGCAAAGTTTACCTTTAAAATGTTAGCGTTAAAATCTACTAAACTAATTAAATATTCTATATTTATCATTTGATAAAAAATTCTTAGTATATAAAATTATGAGAGATAATCTTTACATGTCCTTACAAGTTTTTATCTAAAGTATGTGAAATTGGTTGTAAAAACATCAAAAGAGTTTAATAAGGTAGAAAAGGAAATTCTGAATAATATTTAAATTCATGAGTAAATTAGAAGTATCAGGCAAACTTAATATTTGTACAAAAGTATTAAAAATGATGTTAAATTTTAAAGTAAGTTTTCTTATTTATAAACTGTGTTATAAATGGTTTAATTTTATAAAAATCATATTAAATATCGTCTCATAAATTTAAAGTCTCATACTTAAAATTTTATTTAATTTATAAAAGTTATTCTTATAATTCAATTTAAAAACACATAAACCAGCGTTTTCTCAACCTTTCAGTATTCGCGGCCCAATTTTTAATCATAGTTTTGGTAGCGGTCCCCGCATACTTTATAAATTATAACAATATTTTTTGAGTATATTTGTGCTAAACTTAAGTTATGTCTTTAATTTTAAACCTTATAAGTGACCAATAATGTTAAAATATAATGACATTTGATAACAACCATCTTTAACAATAATAAAACAAGAATTTGATGCTTTTTCTTATTGCTCTTGTCTCCACCATGTCGGATATTCCAATGATTTCTCGAGTAGTTTTGATTTCGCTAGAATGCCGTCTCCAGCATTCACAGATGTGAGCAAATGTTTCCTCATGGAGAAAAGAAACTTTGACAGCACCAATTTCTAGCTCCAGACGCTCAAGTATCATTCGCTCGAGTCGATCCCTTTACCTCTTAATTAATCTGATGTAAATATGTATGCATTATACATGTTTTCGTGTGTTAACTGATGTTCAATGTATTGAATATTAAAGGCAGCAAATTTATGCAGAATCATGGATAATATTTTAAATGGGAGAAACCGAGCATTAGCTGATAATCAAGGATACTTAAATTTGGGGTTTACTAGTACTGAAATAAATGCAGAAGAAAGGCCTCTGTGTACTATATGCACAAAAATATTGGCAGCAGACAGCATGAAACCTAATAAATTAAATCGGAATTTGAAAACGTTTCAAAGTGAGTACATGAACAAAACCAGAGAATTCTTTGAATTAAAATTGAAATTATATAAAAAATGGTTCTTTTAAAAAGAAAAATTTGTCTATGAATGAAAAAAGCTTTAAATATCTCTTACAAAGTTTCATAAAAAACAGCCTGATGTAAAAAGCATCGCACCACTGGCGAAGAGCTTATTTTGCCTGCAGCAATTGAGAGTGTCGAAAATAATCTTCAAGATAATTCTGCAAAACATTTGCAGTTCATACCTCATTCGAATGACACTGTTACCCGTCAAAATGGCGATATAGTTGAAGATGCACAGTGTCAGAATTTCTCGAAGTTGCATGATTATGTATTTTCGATACAGTTTGATGAGGCAGCAGATAGTAATAAAGATACTCATTTCATTGCCTATAATAATTTTTTTGATGATATGTCAGTTGTAGAAGAACTACATTTCTGGAAATAAATAGAACTTATAGCAACATTATTTACTACCTTAAGTGATTTTATGAAGGAAGCAAACATAGAATAGAAACATTGAGTCAAAAAATGCACGGATGGCAGTCGTTCAGTATCTGGAAAATTCCAAAGTATACAAGTACTTCACCACAAAAATCCCCACAGTGCATCTGGACACATTGCATGGTCCACAGAGAAGTTTTGTCTTCCAAAGAAATGCTTCCTGGTCTGAATATTGTGTTAACTACGATTGTAACCGTAGTAAATTATATAAAAATGAGAAATAAATAAAAAAAATCAAGAAATCAAATCAACACTTAAACACAGAATCTTTTCAACGCTTTGTAAAAACATGGGTGCAGTACATTCAGTGTTACTATTTTACTGGAGGCAAGATAACTATCACGTGGGAAGATTTATCAACGTGTTTACGAATTAAGAGAAGAAATTGGTATTTTTCTGAAGAGGCAAGACAGACCGAAAGCCGAGAATTTTCGTGACAGTTTATTTGCGATGAACTCGTGTTACTTAGTCCACATGTTCAAGAAGTTAAATAATTTTAATCTTTAGCTCCAAGGATCGAATACGCATATATTGGATACGAGCGATAAAATTTATACTTTTTGTAAAAAAATAGATTTATGGAACAAAAATTTAAAGCAAGGAAATCTAACTATGTTTGCAAATGCAGATGACTGTGTTAAAACTATTTCAAGGCTGAAAAATAACATAAATATCGTTTTAAAGCCTTGTAAGTGTTTGTAAGTACTGAAAATTATTTAGCTATGCTGGCAAAGAATTTAATGAATATTTTCTTGCTTACGACAAACTAATAGTATGCTACGAATGGGTTGAAAATCATTTCATATCACTCCTACAGGACTTTCAATTGTCGAAAAAGAAACCTTCTTACATTTCAAGACAAGTTGCTAAAAAAAAGACAATTTAGGAGTAAATCCTTCTTTGAATTTTAGGACTAAGTTTTCTGCACTTAAAAAAGGGTATTTCATATTCTGTTATCATTTTCAATAACCTACCTTTGTGGAGCTGGATTTTCGGCGGGGGATTCATTGAAGACAAAATATGGATTTCAGATATATAGAAAAAGAATTGAGAATGGCTGTTTCTAATACTATTTCCTTCAAAAAGCTGCACCCTCCAAAACAGTACCAAGGAAGTCACTAAAATTTATTACTAATTTAGATGGTTTTCATTAGGTAAGTTTTCGCTTAGTAAGTTGTTTTAATTTAATAAATTAATTATTAAGTATGTCGAAATGTGTTTTGTTTTGTACGTGTCTACGAGTGCTTTCTTTGAAGTCAGTTAATACGTTTTTTTTAATAATATTTTCTCGTGTTTTCACCTCCCCCTTCTCACCTCCTATAGGGCACACTCACAGGTTGAGAATCACTGATTAATCAATAAAATGCAAGTACCAAAGAATAACTATGTTCTATGATGATTTTTGATTAAAATTCTATAATTTTATTAAGTTTATATTGTAGCTCTTGGTTAAAGAAGCTATATTAAAGTATTTATTAATAATTAATAAAAAAGTAATATTTTTGATCTAAGTAGAAACTATGTATTAAAATAATTTTACATTAGTATGTAAAAAAAAATTATTATAATGGCAAATAAAATAATATTAAGCAATTTAATTGTGAAGAGACATATAATGACACCCAAC
This sequence comes from Latrodectus elegans, assembly GCA_030067965.1. Lineage (NCBI taxonomy): Eukaryota > Metazoa > Arthropoda > Arachnida > Araneae > Theridiidae > Latrodectus > Latrodectus elegans. Next base: position 114,368,048 of record CM057813.1, on the reverse strand, counting down.
ATTATAAAATAATGAAAAATTTAAAAGAGTTGTCAAATGTTTTACGTGATTTTAAAGACCACTATCAAATTTTTTATACTAGATATGATACAAATTTGCTTTTCAACTTTTACAAAAAATAAAATTAGCCAATAAAAAAATTAATACTGATTTTAAGCTATATTGATATAAGAACTATTTTTGTGTAAATAATAAGAAGTTTATAAAAACATGATTTTTTTTAAAAATATTGTATACCATGCTTGTTTAAATGTTGTTTGTTTTTACTCGCGTTTCTTGTTTTCCATCCAAAATTTTATAAAGGAGAAATAATTATTATATGCATGAAATAAATTGTTAGTGATGACAAAAAACTGATGAAGACAAGCTTTTAATGTTAAAAAAAAGTAGTTTAAGAAAATAATATTTTTTTATAACTACATAGCTTTGAGAATGTAGAGCAAACAGAAAAAAAGAGAGTTAAGAGGGAAAAGGAAATTCTCGCCTTATAGAGATCGTCGAACTTTCTATTACTTGTCCTCAATGCATCACTTTCATGATGATGAAAAAATAATGTGTGCAGCAGTTCTCGTTCTCACCTTTCGTAACTGGCATAAAGTCTAAGTAGTCCTCAAACGTTTCACATGATTGACTTAAATAGCTTTATTTTGGTTGCGATGATTGCTAAGATAACAATAACACATTTTTAATTGGTTTAATTTTGCGGAAATAAAAATTACTGATAAGTCCGTGCAAAGTATTTACACTCTAACATAATAAAAAAAGTTGTGTTCACTACTTTTATGTATATATAAAAAATAGAACTCTTAGCTTAAAGGAAATACATCAAAATAGCTATTGAAAACTTATTTTTTGGCTTGTTTATGTCATTAATATTACAAAAATATTTTTAATAATAACAACTTTTTATTAAAATTTAAATGTTTCTAGTTTAATAAAACTTATAAACAATTATAAAAATTCAATTATTTTTGGAAATTGAACATGTGATATGTTTTTCCTTTAATTTTGTTTGGGTGATTTCGGCTTCATATAATGTGACAAACGTCATGAAACATATATGTTACTGTTCTTATAATTATATGTTTTAATTTATCTTAAATTATTTTCGGCAGAATTCAATCAACCACATCATTCATTTTATTCATTAAATGTCTCAAATTTAACAAAGCTTAATTGAACTGCTATTCTTTATTTCTATTTTAAATTCAAGACGTTAAATCATAATCAAAAATAAATTGTTGCATTTACTTAATAAATTAATTTACAAACCTTTCTTTACAATTAACGGATGTGTATGGAGATAAAACTTCGATCTGTGCTTTTAAAATAAATTTATATATTGATTAGCTTTTATGTATGTGAATAAGTAACAAAGTATTTCTAGGACAAGGAATGTGCTTTCAATTGTATAAAAGACTGTACATTTGCTAGTATATCTCTGAAAACAAAAGAAAACCATCTCTATTAAGTGCTTTTAAAATGATAAAAGCTTGCGTTGAACGTCAAGACTTTCATCATCTCGAAAAGATCGTTTAACAAATATGAATAAAAAATTACATAAAATATTGGTAAATTATAATCATTTAAATTGTAATATATTTTAAAAGTTACCTGACAAAGCTATCACAAATATCATAGTAACTTTAGCAGCTATATAAAAGTAATTGATTTTATAAAATATTATAATTCATTAAGCATGGGGGCTTAGTGATAGCACTTTGGTCTCCCAAGGTAAAAGTACGAGATTCGATACTCAAGCTGTTCAAGGTATACCCAGTCTTCTATCCCTTAAATAGGTCTTTAAAATGTTATACCAAGAAGCATGCTTGGTATAACATTTTAAAGACCTATTTGACTTGGGAGCTAAGTGTTGTTGGTTTCTTGTTAGGCTGATCACCTCAGCAGGACATATGCTTTGGATCCCAGAGCTCTCTGTGAGATATGAGCACTGTAGGCTTTGGCTCACATTTGGCTTTCATACTATTGAGCTTAGTTTTATTAAAATTCAATTTGATCAAATAAATATAAAATCACATAAAATGTCATCATGAAGTAAGTTTGTGAAGCATTAAGTAATTTAGTATAATGTTTATAAATTATCCTAAAAAACGTAGCTGGTAAACACTAAACTCCTTTTGGAGCTTATTATGCAAGAATCTTTACAAAATATTTAGCATCAGTCTGAATAAAATGCATTGTTGTTTTTTTCTGTTTCTGATTTAATACATCATTGCTTGAAAGTTAAAAATGTCTGATATTAAAAATAAGAAATATATCTGACTTGTAGAATTAACAGTTTGTAATTAGAATACAGCGAGCTACATAATAATCTTAAGATTCATAAATATTCATGAAAGATGAAAAAAATAGACGAAGAGAACATAGTAAGTTTTTTTATCTCATAAAGCGAAAGTTAATTGAACGTTTAATAATGAATGTGAAAATTATGTTATGGTTGGTTGGTACAGGGATATAGAGCAGATAGAAGAAGGTAAGGGGAGAACATTACATCCAATAATGGCATCTCGAACACATATTTTAAATTGTTTTTATTATTCCGGAGTGATAATTTATTAGTGAATAAATTCATTATGCACTTTATTTTTTTAATGTTTCTAGAAAATATTCGTTTATGAAATTATGTACGTAGCTACACATTAAAGCAAATATTTATAAAATTCTCAATTAAAATATATTGAAAAATGGCTTACTTTTAAGTATATTTTCAAAAATATAACAGTTAAATATTAAAAATTGAAACTTAGTAAAAAAAAATTAAAACTTAATTATTGTTTATATAACAATTATTTTTTGCTTAAAAAAGCCTTGGATTAATTTACAGGTAAAATCTCCTATAGAAAGCTGTTAAAATATCATTCTAAAAGAAATTACTCAATAGTCAAGTGGGTGGTAGAAGCTTTGAATACTAAAAACAAATTCCCTTAAAACACAAGATTTTCAAACAAATGTTCTTTAAAATAACTTGTAGCGATTTTTTTATAAAATAAAATATAAATTTTATCAATGTTCATTCAAAAATATATAAATTCTCATATAAAAAACTCTTTATATACCATAATACAAAACTGGACTACTTATATATAAATCTTATATTTTACTATTTAGAATATTTTAATTTGTCTATTAAAAATCTCTGTTTCAGGACTATTCTCATGTTTGAAATTAGGCAGTTTGCAGTTTATTTGAAATTAATTTCTTCAATATAATTTATAAAGAAATTTATTAGATAGTTTTATATATTGCTCCATACTGCCGTATAGAAAATTAAAATTCTTAAGATAACGAGTTATTACAAACAAAGAAACAGACACCAAAACTTTAAATAACAGATTGTAAGGAAATTTATAATGAAAAGAAGATTTATTAATTTTCTTTTACTAAATAATGTATTTAACTATTTTCATCATCTTGTCTGATACTGGAAAAATGCCTGTAATTTGAAACAAACAAATATATGAAAATGTCATGATAATGTGCAGTAAAAAATGCCCCTGTCACAGTACTGTTATTTTATGAATCTCATACTTCATTATCATAGGCTGGACATTCTGTGTATCGGACACAAGACAATTCATTTGAGGAACGTAATGATGATATTTTGTTTGGTCAAAAATTACCAATAGGAGCTGCTGTAAACAAGGACGTTCTTGGGCCTGATATTGTACCTGACGATCGAGACCTTCTTCTACCTCCTTCTGAAGAGGCACCAAAAGCAACTTCTGAAAGAGATCCCCTCTATGTTGTGCATTATGTGCCTCAAAAAGCTAAAGAAGAAATTAAAGAACCACCTAAGCCGTCTGTTACTTCGCCAGATGTGCTTTCTAAAATTATCTCTGCCAGCAAAGGTCATTCAGGTATGAAATTAAGTTTTCAATTTAATTAGGAATTCATATTTCGTTAAAATGCTTTCCTATGAACTCGTTTATTTTTTCTTTTCTGGGCGAAGAAAAGAAGCAATTAATGAATTCATATACATTTTTGTTTCCCTAAAAATTATTTCTTTTTATATCGTATTTTTTAACAAGTGTTTTTTTTATCGAACTACCTTTGTTTCTGATCCAATTTGTCATATAAAGCAAGTTTATTAACTTATTATTACTGATTTTCTGTGATTATGCGAAACTGAAATTAAGTAAGCAAATGTTACTCATCCAATTTTCAAATAACAATTTTTTGCAATTAATTTTATTTACTTTAATATATATATATATATATATATATATATATGATAAAACAAGAAAAATATTGAAACCAGAATTATAAAATTGGAAAAGTACTATACGATGCAGACGATGAGAAGAAGGCATTGAGACCACGTCTTCTGACATGCACGAGGACAAATGTCTTATATAAATTTTTTAAATATATAAATATATATATTTATATATATATATATATATATATATATATATATATATATATATATATAAATTAAAAAAACTTATTAAATTTATATATATTCGTAAAATTTAATTTTTCATAAAACGTTCGGATATATATTACTATATTTACGAGGATATATATTTATCTTAACCATATTCAGTAACAAATATTTACCTGAAAAATTCTAATGGCATAAAAATCGGGTCAATTATTTGAAATTAAAATAAAATAAGTAAAAACGTATTATAAATTGAGCAAAAGAAATAAAAATAAATTAGTATTTTTTCATCTTAATTTATAACATAATGTACAGCATTATATAACAAACAAACTGTTAAGTTGGACTATTACTAATTTATTTTAATGGAATTAGTTCATACATAAATGAATGGAATAGTGAGTTATAATTTAAATATTTCTGAGCAGACAGACGAGAATACTGAAAATTTTATGAGAAAGTAATATTTTGATGAATTGCCTTTAGGCCTCGTCTGTATAAAATAACGTACCAACCGAAGTGTTAAGAAAAACTTTTTATGAGAAGGAAGAATTTTGTTAAAAATGCAGCTTAGTTTAAATAGCAAATAACAGAATAATATTTCTCATTTTAAAGTGTTTTTAGTTTTATTTATTTCATCGGAAAGATAGATGCATTTCAAAGTTAAAAACACTCTTGTCTAAATTGTAATTTTTTGAATATTTTACGAATACTGTTCAAATAAAAAATACCCAGCTTTTATATACTGAAATTTAATTTTAGTCCCTCTTTAAAACCAAAATATCTTAAATACTTCTTTTATCTAGTAGTTTATGTCGCCTCTATGAAGTTAATTTTGTTATTATTAAGGATCTTGGTTTTTTAATATTAACAGATTAACATTTATATAATTTTTATACATAATTGAATAGAATTTAAAGCAAAAGTTTTCAATATCTTTGCAAATATTAAATGTACTGTGAAAGATGAAAAATTAAAACTAATTTTAATTCTGAAAATATGTGATAGGTTTTGCATTCGAACTTGTAATTTCATAAAGCTTTCCAATTTTTTTAGTTTTTTAATTACAGCTATTTTCATGTAAATATTACATATAGTTAGTAATATTTTATATTAAGCAATATATCAAAAATTCAGAATTTGATTTACTTCGAGAAATCATCCTTGTATATTTCAAAATTTTTAATCAATCAAAGTATCTAGGATTATATGTAAAAATATATGTTCTATGCACATTGCAAATGATATATGTTCACAATTCTAAAATAAAGAATAAACAAAGAAACATTTTCATATTTAATCATAATAATTACATTTCACAATTCATCCTCATTTTTAGTGCCTTGACAATAAGAAAAACTTTGCTTGTTTTATCTGCCATGTTATAATTCGGATATATAAATGTTATTTCGTTATAATATTTGCTAAAATTATTAGCATAAGGATTTCCAGTAATTCTGTATGAAACAATTTAAATATATTCTCAGATAAAGGTACGCCACAATTTGTAGTGTTTGCTCCTATGCCGTCTAAGGACAACAATGATGACGACAGCGATGATGATGAATACGATGACGATATTGTCACCCCAAGGAAGAAGAGCAAGAAAAGAAAGAAGTCAAGAAGAAAAGATCACACAGAAGCTGTTCAAGAAGAGTATTCAGCTCCTACCCATGTTAGACACAGGGTATGTTAAGAAAATTGTGTTAAAAATGTTAACTGATTAATGTATTGAGTGTCTCATTGTTTCTTAAACAGCTCTTGCTTAGCACTTAATTTTTTAATGCTTTACTTAATTTTTTTACTTTGTATTTAAAAGATCAAATGATGAGCAGAATTATTTAATATTTAAAGCAAAATATTAAAACAAGATTGTCAACATGAAAATAAATGTTCAAGAGCAGTATTAAAATAAAATCCAAATGAAAAAAAAATTTACCAATAAAATTTACTAAAATAATCTTTTCTTTAATAGAACTACTGTTAAGAAGCTAAAATTGCGGATTAATTTCTATATGAATACTTTTATCGAATGTTATTTATATTTATTTGTGCTCTGAGATTAAAAAAAAACTACTTTAAAATAATGAAACAAATGCAAGGGCAGAAGCTTATTAATAGAAAAAAGTAATATAAGTATGATATATTCATAAAAGTATGAGAATGCACACTTTTCATGTATTCTCAAAACTATTTGTGAAGGATAAAATTAATTTATTAATTAATTAATAGAATTAAAAAAATTAATTTATAAATTAATTAATAGAATTAAAAAAACATTAATAACCAAAGTTATTGCCAGCAAGTAATTTAAAATCTAAAATAATGCGAAATTAATTTATCTCTCAAAACTACAAATGTTTATAATATCTTAATGAAACTGGGAGAAAACGCAGAATTTTTTGATTCATTATTTTTATTGCATAACAAAATGGTTATCAATTGTTTCGAAAATCAAAGATGTTTTGTTTTTGCTATTATCCCTTATGTAGAAAAAAGAACATTGATGCATCCTTGTTGGATATTTCTATTTTATAACCAAAATCACAAAACTTTCAAACGTAGTTTTAAAAAGAAATCATCTTATTTGTCGACTTTTATTATATGTGGAGTTTAAAAAGAAGATACATTGTATGACAGTCATTCAGAAATCGAACATGGCTTTATTATGAAGAACTAAGCTCGAAATTTTCATCGGAGAAACACAGAAATTATTCATGTATGAATTATAATTTTTATTGTAAGCTTGAAACTTCTATTAATTTTCTGCATATTCATTTCCACATTAAAGCAACTGTGATTTTGAATATAAAATTGTATGATAGCCCGCTTGGAATCATTTAGTTATTGTACTCCAGGTTAGTATAGTGATTTTCAATCATGTTATTATCAGATAATCATATAGGCTATTGTTAAAATTAAATAAAAGTAAACTTGAAGCTAGGATGCTATTTAATTCAAAGGCGAACAGCGACGTAGTCTCAAATTTTGAGTCATAATTTTAAGATCATTTTGGTCTTATAGTTACTTAGTATATTTATTGAATAATTTTCTTGTGCAAAGATAAGGAATAAGGTTTTTAATTGATCCTGAATTATTACGCGTAAGTATTTATACGTATAAGACATGAGCAAAATATTGTTTTTATTTTAACTAGGTATTTCTTTCTATATCTTTCTAACCTGTAAAATAAAGACGAATGCACAGCTGTTTACTTCTTTTCTTTATAAGTTTTCTTCCAAGTATTTTCTCCTACGTCATTTCAACTTTTACAATGCTAATAGGTACAGCTTTACTTAGATTATTACATCTGTAACGTCTGAATGTGATGAAAATTGATTCCCATATAGAAAAATCATGACAGCTCTTTTTATAGTCCGATGAAATCTAGATTGATGAAATGTATATGATAAGAATTGACATGCACACTTTTTGATGTCAGGAGTTGATATTTTAAAGAAATATTTCTGTTTTTATACGTATTGGCCATCTATCATAGATCATATGAAATTAAAATTTATAGTAACTATATTATATATACTATATAATATATCATATACATTCTACGTTTTGTGCATAATTTTTTTTATACTAGTAAAAATTATCTTCAGGATTTTTCTATAGTTTATTTCTCCTATAAATGAAATAAAAATGCGACTCTTTAATATAACTTCAAATGAATTATATTTCTTATTTCATTCATCATATCATCTTCATCAATGAGTATTTTGGAATTTATATTCAATAGTGGTTAATAAGTATTATTAGTTGTTGAAGAAATTGGTTTAAAATCTTCTTTAAAAATAAAAGCTATATTAAAAGGAAATTAATTATAAGAACAATTTAAATACAAATATTTTTATGCTCAAATGTATAACTCTTATTATTCTCTTGCAAGATAATTAAGTTTTCAAAAATTCTAAAAAGTGTAAACTAGTATAAGATATATTAAAATAGTACTCATTACTTTTAGGTAAAAACAGCTCCTCGTCATTATGATTCTGCTGAAGAGCCACAAGAAATACATCATTGGCCTCATCACAAAAATCGTCATGGCAATCACCATTACCAACACAATCAAGAAACTCACGAACCGTGCTGCCATCAACCACCGCCTACCACTCCTGCTCCTAAACAAATCACGATAACTGTTATGCCTGCTTCTCCTCTAGGTCTACTGAGGACACTTCTTAGACCAAAGTATGACTTGAAAAAGAAATTGTTCTTTGGTGTCCAACTCGAGAATGGCATTGGTTTTGGTGGACAAACCAACCCTCCACCAACCAATGCTCCAAGCCCGCAAATGCATGTGGGTCATCAACAAGGCGGTATGATGTATCATTTTGGGTAAAGAAGCAATAGAATTAGACAATGTCCGACATGTGATCTCTAAACTAGTCTAAATTTTACTTGCAACTGAGATATGTTTAGTAATGCAAAATTTCTTTTCCGGGAATATTGGTTTTTGGGAGGGATCGTTGTCTAACTAACCCTTTTGTGAATATTTCATATTTCTGTGGTTTCCTTTAGTTTGGTGCAAAAATTTGTTAAAAAATTTAATTTATAATTTTGTTAATCATAGATTACTGTTCAGTACTTCTTGTTAATCATAGATTATACTGTTCAGTACTTCTTGTTAATCTTAGATTACTGTTCAGTACTTCTTGTTAATCATAGATTACTGTTCAGTTCTTCTTGTTAATCAAGATTGCTGTTTAGTACTTCTTGTTAATCATAGATTACTGTTCAGAAAATTTATATATACTTAGAATCATTGATTATAGAATAACTTTGCTATTTTGAAATGATAACGTGTTTAAAAATTTTTGTCTATGATACCATATACATGCATATAATAAAAGAAATTAGATGTTACATTTAGTTAATAAAATTGTTTAATATTAAAGTTGATTTTAATATATTGTCCTTCTTTACAAGATATCGTGTAAAGTAAATTTTTATGTACGATAGTTGTTAAATAATTCGTAGTTTATTTTATTTCTTATTTTTAATTTTATAGTGTAAAAAATTATATATACTTGTGATAAATATATTTTATTTTCTACTTATTACAAATATGATGATTGATTTAAGAAAATGAAATTATATTTATTCCTTTTATATTGATTGTTTAAATAAAAATTATAAAAATGAAATAAACAAAAACATTTTTATTTCTTGTCTTTGTCATAAAATTTTATTTGTAGTTTTAAACCAATATTTTATCTTAAGAGTAATAGGTTTTAATTTCTCCTAATCATGATCAGCAGCTCCATTTAATTTTTTATTCAATTGTTTTCTATTATAGTGCCTTTATTATGTATCAAAATGCAGCCTAATTTGATTGACATTATGCTTTACATTATTTTTATAGCCAAAATGTTTTACGCAAACTCGTTGATAAAATCAATTGTTTTATTTTTCGTCTGTAAAAATCTTTATTGAATAGAAATAGAACAATTGATTTCGAAATAAGTTTTTTATTTACTGCATCATAAATTTAAATATAAAACTAAATATAATTTTAAAGAGTTATTTGACAATGTGTTCCTCAATATTTAAAACAAATCTATTTGGAATTGTATGATAGATAAATTTACAAAATTTATCAATTATATCTCAATTTAAATGTGGATTAATTTATGTATTTGAAATGAAAGACAGCATTTATCCTATTTATAGATATATTTCTAAATTAAACAATGCTTATTTCCAATTTAATCAAATATTAATTTAAGCTTAAAACTTGCAAAACTGATCTAATAATTTTAAATTACTTCTTAATACCTTTTCTAAAATTATCTCTATGAGCTGAATAAAATAATATATAAAAAATTTATTAAAACAAATAAAGCATACGTTTAACTATTAAAACAAATAAAGCATACGTTTAACTATTAAAACAAATAAAGAATACATTTAAAACAAATAAAGCATATGTTTTTGACATATTGAATTTTGTACATTTTTTGTGTTAATTTCTTTGTGATTCTTATGAAATTAATTTATAAGATTCAATGGATCATAGTAAAAGATTCAATACAAATTGTTAATTATTGTAAAATGTAGTAAAATATTTTATAATTTTACCTGAGGTAATTAAATTATATTTTCGAAGTTTAAATTATGTTGGAAAAAGTTATTATTGGATTTTCTCTATTTTGAAGGCATTTTCTTATGTACACTTCCATTTATTTGAAATTTTATTTTTACAAAAAATGACAATCAGATAATTTTTTTTTAATTCAAAGAATTACAGGAAAAAAATGAAAGCAGTTTTTTGGATATGATATTTGAATGAGTTGTAATAATACATACATAGAAAAATTACCAGCAATCATAAGAAGTTTATTTTTTATATATTTCAAGATATTTGATCTTCATTACAATGATCTTCATTTCACTGATCTTCATTACACTTCATTTGATCTTCATTGCACATTTTTATGTCAGGAGTTGATATTTTAAAGAAATATTTCTGTTTTTATACGTATTGGCCAGCTGTAATAGATCATATGAAATTAAAATTTATAGTAACTATATTATATATACTATACAATCTATCATATACATTCTACATTTTGTGCATCATTTTTAATATCTTTGTTCATAAATTTGTGCATCATAGTAAAGTGTACAAAGTATACTAATATATTATGCATGTAAAACACAATAAAAAGTAAGCAAACAGTTAAAATTATTTTCAATAAAATTTCAATTTGCCTTTTATTTTATGTAGTAATGTATTTTGAAAAAATAATATTATTTTGTCAATATACATATTAAAAGAATTTAATCTGAAGCACGAACATCTTGAAGTAGTGCATCAAAATTATACATCAATGAATTATAGAATTAATAATTTTTTCGAAATGCAGGAAAGCTGAAAAAATGTATAGATTATAAAAGATAGTTATGCATAGAAATTATTCATGTATGAATTAAAAAACTAATATAATCTAACTTTATATCGTTAAAAATGTTCAGTTATAGAGTAAAAGTTTTGCATAAAAATTTACAGGTATATAATTTTGGACTTCAAATCAATTAACTATTATAAAATATAAAAATATATTTGAGAAAAAATTCAAAGCGTTTTTCAGTTAAGACAAGTATGATTTTCTTTAAAAATCGGATACACTGAGATTGTGATTCTTAAAACAAATCAGAAATAAATCGCTTTCTTATAATGCAAAATGTTAGCTTTCTAGCTTCCTTTCCTATCAATCTAGAGCCACAATTTTGAATTAAATCTGTTTTTCAAAATTGGAATTTGTGTTTTGAAGGTTTCTATTTACTTTTTGTATTTGTATTTTTAAGATTTTTATTTTTTATTACTTGGGAGTATATTTGAAATAAATATGGAAACTTCTCTTAGAATCTTTTATGGAGAATGTAATATTTTTATGGGTAATAAAAATCGAATTCCGCAAAAAATCTAAAAAATCTTAATTATAAAGCGTGAAAGTACATTGGAATCGAATGCTGTATATTTAATAAATTTACCTGCTTTATATTAAGAATTTCAAACTACCAAATTATCAATACTGATTTCATTTATTAAGTTGTCAAACCAAAATTAATTTTACATTAAAGCTCCGATTTGTTTTTGTTATTAGAAAATGAAACATTATACCTTTATTTATTTCTATCATGCTGTTAATAAATTCGGAAAATTTTCATAATAATGCCTGTTTCATAATATTTAGGATATGTTTTAGCAAATATGTATAAAATTTTATATTATATTGAATAAATAATATTGCAACATATGTAATGTACGTAAGCAATAAAATCCAGATTATAAAGAATTGATAAATATTGTGTCATAATCATTACTAAAAACATATGTAAAATATATTTTGGTAATTTTGCATATGGATTTACTTTTACTATTTTTGCTTAAGTAATACTATAAATAGAAAATTTTTTATTTATAAATGATTTTTTCGTCCAGATTAAAAATTATTAATAAAATTACATTGATTTAGCATTATTAAAATGTTTCACTAAATAAAATATTAAAAGTATTAAAAAACTAAGAAAATTAGCTTACCTTTTTCACATTTTCTTATTATATATGAAATATTTTCTTCCAGCTTTAAAATTAATTTTATATGAAAAAGCAATGCAAAAAATAAATCTCTAAGTTCATAATTCCAAATATTTGTAATAAAATTTTTAAAATGTTAATATTGGTTATAAGATATTTACAGTTACTTATTAGCAAATACATTTTATTTGCCATTAATTTGACTTCGAGTACATTATTCCATAAAAGATACAATATTCTATATTATATTTCGATTACAATATTTTATATATTACTTGATTTAAATATTTAAACTGATTATTGCTAATAAATAAATTAATTAGAAAATATTATTTCAAGAGAGTCTATACTTGGTGTTAAATAATTTAAATTTGCGTTTTGTGAATCCATTTTTTAAACCTCTTTTTTAATATTAAAAATGTTTTTTAACTATACTAAAGTAATTTTCGTAAAAATAAAAATACCAAGTATAAATTTTACTATGAAGCTGTCTTAACTTTTGATGTGGGAATATAGTATTATTGATTTCATAACATATCTTCACCTAAGTAAATCTAGGTATTAATGCCACGAAATACTTAATTTATTATTCTATGCTCAACTAGATTTACAATGACAGAATTTAATTAAATACAAAATAAATTCAATTTTTTCATTAAATTGAATTCAAAATAAATTCACTCTATGATATTTTACATTACTTTTCAATTTCATATTAGAATAACACACAAGCAAATACTTATCACATTTATAATAAAATTGTTTTTATTTTTGTCAGGTTTCTGCATTGTACAAATATTCCAAAATATGTATTGATTATAAAATTTTGTTTTAGAACAAATTATGCAAAAAATACTTCTCGTATTAATCTAGGTAAATTTATATGAAAATTTTTCATGCTGAATTTTCAATAATAAATTTTTGGCTCCACAATGAAATATTCATGAATGGAATAAATGAAATCAAATCGCATAAATGCAAGAAGATGGGATTACATAATGCAAGACCAAAGGAATGAGCATGATAAATTAATTCATCATTTTTTTCCAATAAGTAAATTTTATTCATGTTGAGTGATTGAAAAGTATAATTTTAATTATTCACTTTTGCATTTGTAAAATATTGAATTGAATTTTAAATTTGAAAATTTTAAGCATTTTTCATTATTTAGCAAACTAAAGTGAAATTAATTTTAAACAATAATCATAATTTAAATAAAGATTACGGAAATATTAATTTCACAATTTTTTTAATGATTTAATATAATAGTAAAATATATTCATAGTTGTTGCTATTAAATTTCATTGTTATAAAATCATTTTAACTAATATTTTACAATTTCACAGTAAAAATATTAGTAAAAAATAAATTTGTAATTCATTCTCTAATACTAAAAATTCATCAGCATGAAATGTTATACATTAAAGCCGAAGAATAAAATGTATTTTAAAACTTCAGTGAAAGTTTTATGTTGAAAAGAGACTGTTTAGTGCCTTATTGGTTATAATGTATTTTCTTTCTATAAATAATGATTAAAACTGTAAGTTTAAAGTAATATGCTTACCATTTTAATTAAGAAATGCTTTATTTTAAATTATATTGCTAATGAATTTAAAGATTTCCGAATAAAATAAGGAGTGAAACATTGAAATATGATGATCGTAATATTTAAATTCTTAAATATATTTATATATATATATGAATAGAATATGAAAAAAGTACATTCATTGAATAATAAAATATAAAAAAATAGCAAATAATGCCTTTAATTTCTACGGGGGAAATATTAATTAAATTTTATGTTCTTATAGTCATTTTTAGAGCAGATAAAAATTAATTTATGGAGAATGTTTTTTATATGTATTGAATATAATGAAAGTAGATACTAAATCGTTAGATATTCATTTGAATTTTTTTATTTTTTGAAACACTTTTGTATTATATGGTTTCTTTTCTTTTTTATAACAAAGACCTTTAGTCAAATAAAGCAATTTTGCATTTTTTCAAAGGTAAAAAATTCTACTTCATAAAATGAGGCAATAATTATTTTTCGGTGTGTAATAAATTTAGCTATATGAAAAGAGTATAAAAATTTTCAATTATTTTACAGTACGTAAAATGCATTAACTTAGAGTCATTATAGCTTTAATGATTATCCATGGTGAACTTAAGCATTTCAGAGTCATGTTTCTCAATTATGCATTTACTCTCAATTATATCCTTCATTTTTAAAATAACCTTTTCATATTCCTTAAGGTAGTTATTAACATGTATTGTATTGTGTACGTTGTCTTTTTTATGCTGACACTCCTGAAAAAAATTATCTTACTTATACACATTATTTTCATTATTTAAAAAGATCAGAAAATTAGTTTTTGCTTATGTTGAAATTTATATAACAGGAGAGCAAAGATATCTTATGGGGAAAATTTATATAATTAGCTCTGTATCTAATAACAGATTAAAAAATCACTTACTTAAAAAAAATAATCGATATACTATCAAGCAGTTGTACATGAAGAATAATTAAATAAATTAATGCTTATAAACAGATATAGGGAAAAATTATGAATTCATATCAAATATATTTGTAAGTCGTCGTTAAAGTTTCATATGAATTACATAGAGCAATGAGATATATAAATTTAAATTTAAAAACTATTCTTAATTGCTTACCAATTGATTATTATTGACAATTTCTTTTCTGGACACAATTAACAGTCTTTTATTATATATGTGTGCATTATTATGTCTATTATACATTATATGTAGTACTCTATATATATGAGCGTGTATACACACATATAATGAGAGGCATATATATATATATATATATATTATAATGCATCATAACTTTTGTTCTTAATACAAGATTTAATATTATCATATCACAGTTTTTAAGGATAAAAAATTGTTATTATACTATATTTTGCGTAATCTATTACTTTATTTGATACTGTCGAAAAATTAACAAAAATTTTAGCAATTTTGGGATATGAATCTGGCGATGTGCTACATTTATCGAGAAAGATTAATTCCAATTCAGTGCTGCCATCTAACTAGAAACTTAAGAACTATCACTAAAACTCTCAAGAATTTTATTGATATATGAATTTGACTGAATATGTTACAATGCTACTAATGTTACAGACAATTAGTATAAATAAATTTAATAAACAGATGGCATAGAAAAATTTTAGTGAATCATCTTAGTACACACACACACACACACACACACACACACACACACACACACACACACACACACACACACACACACACACACACACACACACACACACACACACACACACACACACACACACACACACACACACACACACACACACACACACACACACACGCACACACACACACTCACACACACATTAAATAATTAAAAGTATAATAATGAACTCCTAGTTAATTCTATTTATTTAAAAAAAATAAATAAACTTACAGTTCTGTTATATTATTTTTCTTTAGATTTCAATGGTCATTGCGAATTTAAATCAAATGATTACTGGTACAGAAGGGCTTCAGAAAAAAAAGTATTTAGTAAATCATTGCAATTTCAATTAATTATAAGAATACACCTAATAAACTATTTATTTATTAATATGTTTTTATAATATTATTTGTTTGAAAGAATCACTCGAAAATTTCTTAGTTTCAAAAATAAATTTACTTTTTACCATTCAATTTTGAAAATTTTTAGTTAAACTTTTTGTATTATTGCATGCAATTTTACATAAGACTATCGAGACTTTAATTAAAAATGTGACCACTGACGGAATGGTTAGGGAGACAAACTTCGAATCAGTAAATATCGTGTTCGAATCCTGGTTCGGGCAGGGATATATGTGTATTTCTCTATCCTTTCACTTTTGGGACAATGATTACACGGCCACCGTGGGCCCAAGTGTATAAGTGGCCATCACCTTCGCCACTAGTAGGGCTGAATGAATTAATATTAAGATCAGCAGGGCATTGGTAAAAATGAAATTTACTTATCTTGAGATCTATGGTATTAATCAAATATTCAAGCAAGCCGCCTGATGGTTGGAGCTGACTACTTTGATTCTATAGTTCACCGGTTCAAATCCTTCGTTGGGCTGGAGCTTTGTAGTGGTTCGAAATATCCTTTAGTATGAGGTCCCGGAATAATTATCCACTGTTTACTATAAATAACCCTTGAGAGATTCATGGTGTAAACCTAACGTTCAAGAAAGTATATCGAGCTATTTCAGTTTGTTTGAATCTGCCTGTTTTTCAGACTTCATAAATGTGAAACTCTTAAGAAAAAGTCAATTAAACTGAACATTATACTTCGTTTTATCTAATTTAAGTTTCTCAGAATGTATAATTTTTTTATAAGATTATTAATTTTGTATAACAGTTAACATTTTTACTTTTTATAAACATTCATCATAAAAAATAAGAGTAATCTTTTTATACTTATATTTCAGAAATCTAAGATTCTTGATATTAAATTTTGAATGTTGATGTACATTTTATATGTATTTCAATTGCTTTCCCTGTAATTATACCACTTATATGTTTATTTCGAGTTAATTTGATACATCTGATATTTTATTATTCCTAACTGAAAGACAATGCTTTGCGTGACAAATAGCATGAAAAATGTTAACTTTTTTACTCATTTAGAATAATGAACAGAATTAATGGTTCTAAGATTTTTGTAAAAATATGCGGAATTTAATATTCAACGTACAAACAATACAAAATTTCATACTAATTTTAGGTTAAAAGTGCATAATTGTTTATGTTTATAAAGTTCAATACTTATTCTGAATTATAATGAAAGCTTCGAATGAATTAATACAAGAAATTGAAGGAGAAAGAAATGAAAAGCAAATAATTGTTATTTTTCAATGAAGAGATTATATTAGCTCATGACAGCCTTAAGTTTTACAATTCATATTATATTTTAGAAAATATTTAAAATAAATGTTAAAATTTTTACTTCTTATTATTAAATATTATTTACATAATATAATTTGTTGAAATCTGCAAAAATTGTTTACTATAATCGTTATTATGATATACATCAAGTATATCAATACAACTATTATCAAATTATTAATTTTCTTACTATTCTTTTTATTTTCTGAGAACAATGTATTTTTCCCATTTCTTTGCTATTTTACGTAAAAAAAAACTTAACATGCTTTTGGCAAGCATTTTTTTAAGAATAAAATATTTGATATTTTTAAATCTCGTATTTCAAAATACGTGTTAAAGTAAAAGTACGAAATCTGAGAAAAAATTTCAATATAAGAAATGAAAAATTAAAACTCGAGATATAATTGAATGTCGACAAATTTATTAATAATTTGAAACAGAAAGGAATGTAAATGAAAACACCACACACCTGAAAAGTTCGTGAAGGATTTTCTTAAATTTTAGCTAGTAATTTTATCGCTTATTCCCTATTTTATATTTAGACATACATATTATTCTTAAAACATGCAAAAGAGAAATTTTAAATATAGAAAATTCTGATTGAATTAGGACTAGTTTTGTCAATTTTAAGGCCCTGTGTCTTGTAAAAGCATAAAAAAATTACAAAAACTCAATTTAATTAAATAAAAATTTTTAATGGTAAAATTATAATATTAATGATACAGTTACAAGTATGTATATATATATATATGTATATATATACATATATATATACATATATATATATATACATATATATATATACATATATATATATAAATAAATAAATAAATAAATAAATAAATAAATATATATATATATATATATATATATATATATATATATATATATATATATATATTAGAATTGAAGATAAATTTTCAAACATATCAGTATATACACACACACACAATTCAATTTAATAAGAATGCATTAGAAACATCAATATTTCAAATTCTTTGTTACTGGAGTGCAGCTGAATATTTAATCCATTGTATTTTCTAAATAATGGTACGTATCTACTTTCTTGATATTTCCTAAATTAATTAATAATAATTAGAAAAATTATTAATTGTAAAAAAAATATCACCATTCATTGCTTTGATTTATGTGGCTGTTTATGGACAATTTGTATCATAGTTATAAGGAGGTTTGGAAAAGTTTCAAAAATTGTAAAGCCGTAGCTACATTGTTTACTACAAATTCTTGATATTGTTACCCATCCATACCTTGATATTGTTACCATTATATAATCCAAAAATACATATTTATTGAACAAGTTGGTTTCACTTTGAGTGAACTGTGTATAAATATAAAATTTTACGCTTTTCTTATATTACATCAGCACTTGCTGAAACAACTCGTTTCTCTAGTTTTTTTTCTAATAAAAAATGTTATTTTATTCTTGATATTTCTAAATGAATAAATTTATAATTGAATCATTATTTTTCTGTGATTATATATCACTAGATTTTTTCCAGAATATTTGGACTGTTTTCTGAAAAATTGCATTTTTGTTTGAGTTTCAGATGCCATTTGTTTGATTCTAATTTATTTAATATTAAAATGATTTCCTTTAATTATTATATAATAATTTTCCTAAATTATATTTTTAAACTTCTCAAAATACTTTAATGCTGGGCAACTTATATTATAAATCGAATTTCGGAATATTTATTTAGTATTACTTTATAATCCTTTGGAACTAATGGCAATCCATACTATTTAAATCAAGCCTTTAATATAAACACTATCAAATTCGTTAGCAGACAACAAAGCCAAACCAGATAAAACGTAATTGATTGGAAACTCTTAGACAGAAATGTCTTCACCATTTGCTTTCCATCTTTGATTTTAATGATTTAATTGCACTTCCAGATAGAATCAAATTCAGTTGATTGATCTTTTATGTTGGCATATTAAAGCATTCTACTCGAGAGTTCCTAATCAAAGAATTATCAATTATTTTGATAATTCAAACTATTTACCTTAATGGTTTATTCTGAAATAAGAGCAGCGTTAGAGGCTCTCTGAATAACTTGCAGGGCTCTTAAATAAACTCAATTATCCAGGAATGTCTCAAAAGGTTACTTTGAATTTAATTTAGAGATTGGCCTTAAAGTTGAATGCCTTGGTAAAATAATTTCACTTAATTCAGTTCGTAATTACTTGATAAAATGAGGATGTCTTTGTAATATGTCTCCTTTGTCTGATGCAAGATTATAAACAACATTAAAAGTTAATAAAAGTATTTATCTATATTTATAACAAAAATCATTAGTAAGAATTTTATTTATTTTTAACTTAGACACCGGACAATCTCTGCCAATGGTAATGTAAACACTAGCGGAGTCTCCCAAGATTTGTAATGATGCGCCATAAAGTACCACCTGCTCTTTCTGATTGGAGGTTGAATTAGGTTTGAGTACCATTGCTTGTAAAAAAACTTACTTAAAAATTATGAAAAAAGAAATGGTGGAATAACTTTTGGTAGAAAATTTGGGCCAAAGAAAGCAAAACAGAAAACAGAATTACGTAACGGGACGTTTAAACACTACTATCAATGGACAAAATGAGGGAAGTGGTTGAGAAAGTTATTCTTATAAGAATAAATATTGCACCAATCCAAGGAAGTAAAGATTTTGTTTTAATTAAGGAAAAACAATTTTTTCTGTTTGATGATAGTGGGATAATATAAGGATTTTAAAGAATTTTGTGTGTGTGTGTTGATAAGAAAAATTAAACGTCAACACTTATGTTTGTCCAAATAAATTTTATATGTAAGCTAAAAGATAAATTCAATAACATATTAGCACGATTAACCTTTATAAAATGATTGATGACTCTGTATTCTTTTCACTCTTTGTATTTTAAATAACTGATGATTCTGATAGGAAGCCAATTTTTTATTAAGGTGTAACGGCAACTATTTATTCAACGAATAATAGTGACTGTTTAATTATTTTGAAAGAGTGTAAAAGAAGAAATTTACAGCTTATAAGGAAATGTATTAATCTAGAAAAAATAATGAAAGAGACTATATTTCTTTGTCTACGTAGACAAAGAAAATATAGATCATCTCAGGAACTAATGACTTTAATCAAATCATAATGTATTGATATCAAATAGAGGGCATCATTCATTTTATGTGAAATCCTATAAGACTTGCAAATTAAAATTTTGATAATATTTTAGTTTTAAGCAGATTTTATCACAGAATTTTGAAAATTAAATAATTAAAAAGCAAAATTTCCCATTTAATTTAAAACAACTAAAGAATGATAAAAGGTTTAAAAATATCAGATAAAAGTTACAGAGCTCTTAGAAGGGACAGATAAAAATGATTACATTGAGATAGAGTGAAACAAAAACATAAAAGAAGAACTTGTTCAGAAGAAATATACAACCAAAGAATTGTTTGATGGTGAGTACAAAAGAGCTTTGATGAAAAAACAAAGCTTTGAAAACTGTTATAGTTCCATACTAGAACAAATATAATACACTTCCCGATAAAGAAAACGCAACACCAAGAAGGAGAAAGCAGAAAATTATACAAATTTCTAGGTAGACGATCTTTACTAAGTTTTGCAACTGATGTGAAATGAACAGCTCTCTGGCCCATACAGGATCAGATATAAAGTGAAGAGCCGGCAGAGTCGTCAATATTAGCACCGTTATTGCTGCTTGAAACTTACCATTGAACGTTTTTTTTGTCGCAAAGGATCCCTGCAATTGCATGTAATGCCAGGCCATATACGACGATGTCAGTTTTAGCAGGCTTTTAGAGCTTACGCCAAATTGTAGCTGACATACAGCTAGAAGCGTCCACAGTGCATCAGCTGTGACGGAGATGGTTGGAATAAGGATCAGTGAAATGTTTGCGGGGTGATGTGCAGTCAGAGTGACGTTAACATGCATTGATAGACAAGGATCGTCAGACAAGGACGCTACGGTGGTCCCACAAAGCACGTCTACTGAACTTTTTCAGCATGTGCAAGGCACACTGGATACTCCCATATCCAGCAAAATCATTTGCCATCGGTTTGTTGTAATGGCTTACGTTCGTTAGGAAACCTGCCATTGACCTCACAGCACAGACGCCAACGTCTGGACTAAAGTGATGTTTATGACGGAGTGGCATAGAATCATCTTCTTAGATGAAATCACGCCTCTGTTTTTTCAGAGATAGTCGCCACGAATGAGTGTGGCGTCGACATGGCAGCAAGTCCACTCCTCCAGCATTTGTGGAATTCCTCATTGATAACAACATGGCATCATGGTTTGGGACTCCATTGCGTACGATTTCAAGTCACATCTAGTTCGTATTCATGGCACAATGACAGGCCAACGTTATGGGGATAATGTGCTAAGAGTGGTGATACACCTCTACCTTCAGCGTGTGCCTAATGATCTTTATCACCATAATAGCTGCGACCTCACATCTCATTCCAATCTCTTTCTGCTTGCCGAATATCGTGACTTTATGGCAACTTCTTGGTATTGCATTTTCAATGTCGGGTAGCGTAAATTACTAGGATAAGTATGGGAGACTGTATAATTTATATGAAGAAACACGAAAAAATAATTTTATTACTATTTTTATATTATAGCAATGCAAATTATTTTCCCCAGTTGTTATAGTAATAAATGTTTATACATTTCTTTAAATAATTTTAATTATAAAACTTTCATCAGGTCTGTAAGGTAAATATTGTGAAACTTGAACTTTGATGAATAATTATTAACCGAAATATATACAATATCAACAATAATCTAACAATTAGCACTTATTAATCTTTGAAAAAACTTTGCATTCTGGTATGTTGAAATGTATTGCTTATAAAAAATCTTATATTTTGAATTAAAATTTTATTTATGGTGAATAAAGAATAGAAGTAACTATTTTCTTTAAGAGAAATATTTTTTAAGAAAATGTATGAAATAAATGGTCAACAATTTTTACGTAAATGCTTTGAAAAAGTACGTTTCTAGTTAAAGTTTTAAAAATTGCATAAATTAAAAGAAAAATAAGTACTAATATTTAATTTATAAGTTACTTTTTTATTTTATATTGCAATATTATTTTTGGAGGAGATATTATTACAATATAATTTTTAGAAGAAATATATTTATATATTTGAAATATAATGAAAATTTTCATTTATATTGTAAAAAACTGCTTATTTTTATAGCAAAATGGAGTTATTCATAAGCATCTTTGAACAAATAATTTTCACCCGATTGCAATGTTTTGAGCTCAGGAAAATACATTTTCAACTAAATGCTATAAGTTATTTATCATCTTTGGGCATTTAAACATAAATATATATTCCTATTACAGAATTAGTTTTATTTAAGTATTTCTTTTGTATTAATAATTGAGTATCACACAAGATGCATAGTAAACACTTATTGCATTCAACACTTGGGTTTTAGAAATGTTAGTCTTATTGTGAATAAGCATATAGACATACATATGCTGTGAAAAATGTTATGTTTTAATATCCCTTTACATATATTAAGTTTGAAATCAGTTTGATTTTTGCACTTGCATTTATTTAATAAAATAGTTGGTGGAGTCAAACATTTTTAAAAAGGAACGTTTTTAAATTGATTTTTTTTGCTTTTCTTTATATAACTTAAATAATTTAGTTTTATTCTTAAAATACTATGGATTGTATATAGTCATAGAATAGTTTTAAGAGTTGGTATGCAGTAGTGGTTTAAAATTGAATAAAATTTCAAAGTTCATTGCAGGGCATATAGTCTACCATGTCATGATTCAAATAAAAATAGTACGTAGTTTAAAAGGTGAAAAATTTCTCTTATAAATCAAAAGGAATATTAAATAAAAATCAATAGACAAATTTTTAATTACTATACTTTTACTTAGCTATTAAACAAATCTTTATCAGATCTATCAATAAAATAAAAATATGGAAAATGTCATCAAGGACAAAAACAAGAGAAATACGTGGGATACGCTTACAGAAAATATATTGCATCCTGTCCTTTTAAAATAGTGAGTGTTTTTAAATGAAAATAAAAGTATAAGTGTATTTTTTTATATAAGTTATTACTTTTTTTGAGAGGTAATGTATTTGTTGGAGCTCAAGAAAATGAAGAAGAAATTGAAAAAGGGAAGAAAAATTTGGAAAGTTTCCATAAGCGGGATATTAATTCCTTAAAGACAAAATTTCCTGAAAAGTTTTTGATGTAAAATAAAGAATCGATATTAATTTACTTAAAAGAGTTAACTATTTGAATAATTTATTTTCCTGATTAGGAGACATGTAATATCAGTTGTATGAAAGTGTTATGAAAAATTCCAAACTCAAAATAAATTGACATTTTATAAAATAGTTTAAGGCGAATTGTATGTTTAATAATTTTTTATTTAATACAAATCTATATTTAGCTACTAATATATGTGTTCAATAAATTTTACTTAATTTTCTTACTGAATTTTTATGTAGTAATATTTATTCCCTACTAAATTGCAAAAAATTAAAATAATGATACACTTAAATACTTTAATTTTAATATTAAATTTTTCTAATAAAATTTTTTAGTAAATATTATTCAGCACAGTTATATGATATTTTTGATATGGTTTGCTTAAAAGTTTGTTTTTAATGGAATTTTGATGTTGGAAAACAAATATTGCTATTAAATTATTTTTTAATAAAAGTAGGAGGCAAATTATTCAGAAGATATATTTGGATGGACTGAAATTTTAATAATAACCTTATTAATTATAACAGTGAAAAGTTAAAAAGAAAATTTAACATTTTTAAATATGTAAAATTTCTTGTGCGTTGGTATCGTTTCAGAGAGAATGAGGTAAATAATTAGGTGAAAAAGTTCATTTTAGTGAGCAATTATTTATAAATTAAATGATTTCAGATGTCAGTTAAATTCTTTCTGTCCCAAAAATTGTATATTACATCGCACATTATCAGTTATTGTTACTTATAAATGGTTTTAGAAGTTAATCATATTGTTAACAGTGTTAACACCAAACAAACACCCTTGTACCTAACCCAAGGAGGGTCTTACCAGTTAGATGGGAGTTGATGGAAGGAGAAGAGTCATAGACCACCTGAGGAGCTCGATACCTGTCTGTGAACCCGAGCCCTGAACGCAACGGCTCAGAGCTGTTGTAGGGCATAACGCAGCTTCTGTAGCCGCCGCCTACGGATAGGTTAATTAGACGTTGAACAGGTTATACATAGGTAGACACAAATGTCTGTAACAGTTGAAGCAATTTGTTACAATTGTATTGATACTAAAATATCAAAACAAATAAAGTTCATCGCAACCAATATGATACGTATGCAAATTAGAAAGCAAACAAAACATATGAGAAAAATGCACCAGATGTGAAGTTGAAAATTCACTATAGTTATTCAGTTTCTACACAGTTCAGGTGCATTAACATTCTGACAAAGTAAGGAAACAACTGCATGTGGGAAATAGATTTGGAAAACTAGTTCTTACCATTACTTCCAACACATTATAAGTTAACAAGAGTAAAAACACTTGGTTACATATAAAACATTATAAAAGTAGAGATGTTCGGTTAAAAGGTTTAAAAAGATGAAAAATATTTACGAAAATTTACAGAAAAAACCAATGGTAGAACTACATTTACAAGATTATGTCAGATTTCTGCTATTGCATTGGAAAATTATAAAACATAAGTTTTATCCTACAAAAGAAAGTTTAGTTAGTGAGGTAGAACACAGTTCCATATTTCCTTACTCATCTTGGTCAAGAAGATCTAGATCATCGTGGATACCCTCGTCAGTTTCGTAATCATCTGGAGTGATCAGCTCTCTGTGGTCGAGAAGGAAGTTGATTAGTGCAATCAACTTAGTTCTGGCATAGGGGTTAGTGGTGATGTTTTTAGTCAAATCTTTGATAAGGTAGGTGCTTAGCGTGGTGAAGTGCCACGAGCTGGTGATCGGGCAAGTTAATCAAATTGTGTACGTCACAATTGGTGGATGCACTGTATACTATAAGGTTTTCTATTGAAATTTGATGCATTTATGACTACTAAATCAAAAATTAGCTTTTATATTAGGCCAATAAGAATAATGAATATCTTAGCATCATAGGATAACATTGTAATGTTCAGTTAAACCTCAATTTTAGAACTATGCTGGTCATACAAAGATCGATTAAATTTTAATGATGACCGATTTTTGTATTGTCAAATATAGCAAAAAGATTCACTTTGCTTTTCAATAGATATAATGGTCATAACTGAGAAACAATGATTATCCGCACAGGTATTCAAATTGCTGAGGTATTTCATTGAATCTAAATCTGAAGGAATTGATATTGATAACTTATTTTATAAAACAAAAACAGAAGTATTATTACGTTTTGATTAAATCTGAATATATCATTAGATTAAAAAATTTTTTTTCGGCATTTATTAGAATCTACAAGGGGACTACGTAAAAAAAATAGTGCCTGCCGGAGCTAATTCTGACCGTGTTATCACTTCTACCATCAGCAGAAAGCGGAATGGGCACATGAGGGGTATGAAAATCATGCCTGACGGATATAGAACCGACGCAGAATGCAGGCACTGCACAGGATTTCCAGTGGATCCGAGGCATCTCACTAACTGTTCACTGCCACAACATCTCTGTTGCCTCGACCCTTTTCAGCATCGACTCCAACTGCTGCCATGACACCCTCTACACAGAAAAAGCTGAAGATGTGACCAGGGCAGTGCTCCACATCTTTGGTACCATTTAACTTTTCTTTTTTACCTTTCCTTTTTTTTCTTTTTGCACTTGTCACACGACAACAAAAACAACATTAGAATCGACACTGTTTAGGTTCGGTTCATAAGACATATTGGTTAGCACTTCTGTCCAGTTTTTCACGTATGTGTGCTAAGCCTTAATATTTCTTCAAAATGACTGAAGAGGGACACGCAAATTTACCCCATTATTTCACACTCAAAAAACTGAGGACTAATAATTTCACTACACATTTTACTTCTCTTGAGCTATTATCTGTTAGTTTTTATTTCTTTAACTAGCAGATAATAGCTCAAGAGTAACTACTTCTGTAACTACTACCTGTAACTACTTCTAGTAACTACTTCTGTACTTTTGTTCTTCAAAGTTAATGCAAAATTACCTAACCCCATTGTATACATTTCAAATTCAATATTTAAACTTCTTAAAATTTCATAAAGAAAATAGTGCATCATAAATTACTGGAATTTTGTTTTGGTTTTATTAATCGATCTGTGTTTATTTTATGTATGTGAAAGATGATATGATGTGTGAAAGATATTGTTTAATTATATAATATTGACAAAAAACATCGATGTCTAAAGGCCCAACAAATTACTGAGGAGAAAAATTACATGTTATTAGAATAATTCGTAAAAAGATGTACTAGTCAAATCAAAAATTTAAATTTTTTTAAAGTAATTTATAACTAATATTAAATTAAAACAATATGAAAACTTTTTAAATTTTATGAGTAAAATAAAAAAAGCAGTTGATTAACGCTGAATGTATGAGTAGTGATTGTTGAAATTCATGAAATAAATGAGTCCATAAATCACAAATAAATATTTAATAAAGCAATTTACAAGTTAAAAAGTTATACATAAATTAAAATTATTATTAATAATCGAAAATTTTTAAATTATTATTATCAAGCAAGAAAATTTAGCTTATTTACAATTTGAAAATATTCATGATTAAAGTTATTATTTAGCAAATTTGCTTATAAAAATCGTGAAAATTATATTAAAAATATCCTTTATTTTAATAACTATTTGAAATTTAATAATTTTATAGTAAATATCAAAAAGTAAAGATTACTTCCAGTTTTATTCATTCACCATTTTACAACTAAACGTAACTATTTTATGCTTCTTGGTCTTAGTTCAGGAATTTATTTTTCTCAAAATAATCAATGTAATACTTTACAAGCCATGAAAAAAGTCGATTACTCCTTTTTGTTGAAAATATTTTCATTTTACGATGTTCAATCTGTAAAGACTGGCATTTATTAAGACCTTCAGCTGATCCTTCCGATAGTTTAATGCTCTGGCGAATGCTTGTGCGAACATGAAAAGTTTAAACTTTAATATGTGTAAGATTTTTTCCTCACACATGGATTTCTTTAGAAATAACAATAATTTAAAAATATTTTTTTTATCACCAAAATTACTTTTTTAGAATCCAGTCACAAAAATATCTAAAGCGAAATATAATAGTTATAATATACACCTCTTGTGTTATTTAATGATTAAAAGGCCTCAGATTTAATGATGTGAAACTTTTAAGAGAATATTTTTTGACACCAACTTGACATATGCATTCAATTACAGAAAAAAGTTTTTTTGATTATGTATCACGTAATGATTTTTCTTAGAAGAGAATTTTGCTAATGAATATATTCATTCACATTCATAATTTATACATTAATAATTTTTTTATTCGTTGAAAATTTAAACTATTATTTCCAGAAAAATAAAAAAAATGTAGGAATCAAATCTAAAAATTGATATAATTAATTTTTTTTCATAATTTCATCACAAAAATTAAAAAAATTTGTTAGGTTGATAAAATATATATGTACAATAAATTATTTAGTATTTTCTTAAATGACTTAATAAATTGTGAATATCTATCTGCAAATGAATAATAAGCAATCTTTTTAGTAATACATGTATTCATAAATAATGTAATATAATTTGTTAATTTAAAAGTATAATTATAATGCTACAAATAGAAATTAATTTAATTATGAATATATGTAAGAATAAAAGAATATTGCCTGATAATTTTAATGATATTTTAATATTGTTTTAAAACATGGATTAGTAAATAAGCACAATTTTCATGAAGGTAGTTTCATTTTTTTACTTTTGAATATAAGCAGATGTAGGACCAGTAATAAACACTTTACATAATAAAATACCTTTTTTCTTTGGTGCACAAACAGTTGTCAGTCTAATAATAAACATGCCGTCTTAAACGATGGTTAAAAAGCAGGAAAAATGCAATGTCAGGAAAACTATCTACGGATAAAGAAAAGATACTAGTAAAGTTTTATCGATGATGTTTGCCATCATAAGAAATTTCGCCTTCGGTCTTGTCATAAAGTAAACGTATAGCATAATTTTTAACTGAGTTGATGTTAAGAGTGACCAATGTTTTATTTAAAATCATTTTAATTCATTAGATGCGGTTTTGCTTTCTTCTCTTATGAGAGTTGATACAAGTTAATACTTACGTAACTAGGATTATTCAGATTTATGATTTATCTAAAGTTGCGCTATTGAAATAGTATTAGAAAAAGTATCAATGCATGTTACTTTTCTAATATAATTCTCAGAGGAAAATTTCCTTTCTTTATTGGAAATTAGAATTTTCTAAAAATATTTGCGATTTATCAAAAAATATGTTTAAATCTATATTATCATTTCTTCTAGTTTTGCACAAACATTTGCCAATATTTTCAACTATTTTAAATATTTTAACTGTTTTAACCAAATGAACGAAGCCTTTTGGTTACATTTTTTTAGACTGTTTCATATTATTTATTACTTATTTAACACGAATTTCTCAGGTTGCTGATTTATGTACCGAATTTATGAGAATCTAATATTAATTATAAGGCTACAAACAGAAATTAATTTAATTATGAATATATGTAAAAATAAAAGAATATTGCCTGATAATTTTAATGATATTTTAATATTGTTTTAAAACATGGATTAGTAAATAAGCACAATTTTCATGAAGGTAGTTTCATTTTTTACTTTTGAATATAAGCAGATGTGTAGGACCAGTAATAAACACTTTACATAATAAAATACCATTCTCATAATCGAATTTATGAGAATCTAATGCGCATTTTCATTTTAAAACATTAAATAATAAAAAAAAATGTTTGTCGGTGAATGTAATGCGTATCAATGGTATGAGGAATTTATATATTGAATCTTATTTTATACAACAATGGATTTGTATATAAACTATCAATCAACGGCTGGATAATTTTATTTAAATTTATATATCATATTTTATACAACAATGGATTTATACAAAAAGTAGCAGAACATAGAATTAACCTATTAGTAGGCTATTGTTATGTAAAATAAACATTGTTAATAACCACTACTGTATATACGGTACCTATCGTAAAATATGAAGTAAATCGTAATATTTTTATCTAGCTAACAGTTTCTACAATTAGTGATTAATAGTAAACGTCTTTATTCACTAATGTTTTCATCATTGAAATCCTCGCAGCTCTTTTCGTCAGAAGTAGATTCATTTCTTCTTTCCTCCTCCTCATCAACATCATCCACGGCATTCCAAAGCATGTCATCTTCATTGCCATTCAATGAATTTGAAATGCAGCATTTTTTGAAAAATTTCACAATCATTGGTACTTCGATGCTTTTCCCGGCAGCAGAAACCCAGTGTGCAACAATGTACGGTGAAGTACGCTTAATGTTTCTTGTCGGGGTCAATTCACGGTTTGTCTCACAAAACCATTTTCCGCACTCCGACTGAACGTGCCCCTTAAAAGATTTATTTATACTAACGTCCAGGGGTTGTAACACAGACGCCATACCTCCAGGAATGATAACAAGATCACTGCCTAAGCTGTACATCTTCTTTTTTACGTCGTCAGTGAGATAACCACGAAATGCTTCCAGACAAAGCATTGATGGTGGATTGGAGAGCCCAGTAGGATGGAGTTCCCATACATTTTGGAGCCAATCAAGCATTAATGATTCAGTCATCCACCTCTTCTCTTGGTTTCGAATAAGGACATCATTTGTGAACAGCTTTTCATTCTCAGGGTTTTAAGGCATGTTTTTTGTTTGAATTAAGAAAGGGGAAAGTTTGCAACCGTCTGCTGTTATTGCCAGTATCACTGTTACGCATTGTGTTTCACATCCCGAAGTTTTGATGATAACTTCTAGTCCTCTTCTCTGTAATGGTGTAGTTACGAGATATATCAAATCGAATTGGCGTCTCGTCAGCGTTGTTAATTTGCACCATTGAAACATTCTTTTCTTTCCGAAATGTGTTGACATACCGGTGAAATTTTTATAGTTTTCCCTCAAATTCTGCAGGATGCTTTTGGCATACTGTTGTACGGCGTCTTAGAGATAAGCCCATCCACTTCATACATCGATCCACCCATCCACGGCTACCCTTAAACTCTTGTTTCGGTATTCCAAGAGCTTCAGCCTCCTCTTTTGCTTTATTTCTTATGGTGTCACGAATCACAGGCTGTCCATTCTTCCTCCGTTCACGTACAAATTCCAAAACTTTTTCTTCAATTTTAAGGTGTCTTCCTTTACGGGGGCCAATGAATTTCTTTCTACTAGCTTTAGTTGCAAACAGTGCCAATTTCTGTTTCCGCTATAAGCGAACATTGCTGTCAGCTACGTTGAACTCTCTTCCTGCCATTCTAGTGCCGTTTGTTCAGCATAAAGAATTTTCGTTTAAAAGTAGCCTCATATAACATTCTTCCCTGTTCTTCTCCATTTCGTGACTACTTACTTTGCAGTTTGTATCCTCTGTGCAATAATGGTAAATGTAGTCGAGAAATACAGTAATCCATTGTTACGATTTAAATTTGGTTGACGTCATCGGCGAACTGCTGACCTTGCACACGAATCTAATACGCACCACAATTTTGAATACTACATTTGGCCAAAAACGGTGCTCATTGGATTCGCGCAGATACAGTAAGTTATTTTATTGGAACATTGTCAGAAAAGCTTTCTCAACACAAATCATTTTTTAAATATAATTTTCTCTGAAGATCAATTTTCATTCTTTATTAGAAATTATGAGTTTTGATTTTTCAGAAAGTATTTAAGAGATTAATCAAATTATATATTTAAATACAAACATGTAAAAAATTTTAGCACCTAAGCGCTTATTACAGATTAAACAAAGAAGGTTGATTATTTCACTGTGATGGTTTTATACTATAAATTACTTACTTTTTTTTAATAAAGATATTTCAAGTTACTTATTTATACAAGTTAAGCCGTTGAAGCATTACTAGAAAAACTTTCAAAACATGTAACTTGATCTCACATTATTGTCAGGAGATCAATTTTCATTTTTTATTTGAAAAGAGTTTCGATTTCCAAGAAAAAAAAATTGAGATTCATTAAACATCTAAAGATAAAAGCAATAAGAAGTTTCAAACAATACTTGGGAAAGTGTTTCATAAAATACATTGCATAGTTATAATTTTACAGTGTTCTTTAACATATTGATGAACTGTAAATTTACATTAGGTTTTTAAAAAATTATAAATAGATAAATTAATGCAAATTTCTAAAGTTTTGCTTTTGAAATTCGATAAAAAATAATATTTTAAACATAAAATATATATTTCAGATAATAAATGGGGAAATTCATATAATACCATAAATTGACTAAAATAAAATTTGAATTTGATGCTTAGTTTTATTAAAATAAGATTGAAAAATAAACATTATAAATAGTTTAAAAATTATAGAGCATTAAAATTCTTGTTCTACTTCCCAAAATATATTCATTATTATTCCTAGCTATGTTTTGTTCCTCTTAATAGTATTCATCCAGATTCTCCAAATTTCTCGATTTATTAAAAAATAAAGAAATAAAAGTTCGTCAGGAAATTAAAGTAGAAATAAGGAAGAATTTAAACATGTTAAGTTAAAGAAACATCAGTTTTGCATTTTATGTATTATATTTTATTCGTTTTTAATATTATTCAACATTTTTAAAACACAAATAATTGTTTTCCTCCCTTGACACTCTTTCAGTAAAAACAAGTTTTAAATTTATTTTAATAATAGTTTTAAATTATAAATATCATAATAAATTATATATTTTAATTTAAATTTGTTTATTAGTTTCATAAAAAAATTGAATTGTTAAAATTAAAGTTATTTTAGCATAATATTCCTTATAAAGTTCCAAATCAGTTTCAAATTTAACAGTAAAATTCTTTATGTTCATTCCAATTAAATTATACTGCTGGACAATTGCTAAGGACGAATAACACTATCATCCATAGCAACCAAAAAATGAAAGGAAGCAAAATATGGAAAATTAGAATAAGTGCAAGATATAGTAAGAAGAAGTATGCGTATGCCAGTTTTTTTTCCACGTCTGCTCATCACGTGATAGCGTTCATAAGAGCTTTACAGGTTTTGACGCGTGTGGACAGTTGTTGTTTCAGGTCAAAGTTTTACAGGAACGATTTAATAGATGAATTTGAAATTTTTGTCATGTCTTTCGGACATCACTTAGATGATTTTATGCGTGGTCAAATTATTGGAAAGATCGAAGAAGGGCGAAAAATAACAGATGTTACCAGGGAGTTCGACATCGCTCACAGCGTTGTTTCACGGCTGTGGAAATCATTTAAAACTACTGGAATGTGTTTTAAATGATTGTAGTAGGTGGCATGGGGGAGAATGTGTTAGAAGTATGATGACTACAGAAGAAGATAGTTCAGAAAGATATCGTCCTATCAGCAAAAAGGAACAGGCGCACCACAGCTAAGCAGGTGGCAAATCAATTTCTTGCTGCCTCAGAAAAGCAGATCTCCCGTAAAAACTGTTGTCAAACCTTTGAGGGGAGGAGAGCTATACGCCCACAGACCTGTTGTGTGTGTCCCATTGACCAGACCACACCGTACTGCCCGTTTGCAGTGGTGTCACGAGCATCGCAATTGGACTGAACAGGACTGGTTATGCGTACTATTCTCATATGAGAGTAGGTTCAGTCTATCATCGGATTGTAGACGCCAACTGATCTGACGCGAGAGTAGTACTGCTTACCGTCCAGAAAATATCCAGGAAAGAGACCGATATCCGACATGCAGTGTCATAGTGTGGGCCAGCATCATGATCAAGGGCCGCACACCCCAACATGTGGTTGCGAATGGGGCAATGATAGCCAACGATACATTAATGGAATTCTACTTCCACATTTTCATCTTTTCCGTGGTGCTGTCGGTGATAAATTTGTTTTTATGGACGACAACGCAACATGTCATTGAACACTTGCTGTTCAGGATTGTCTAGACTGTGAGGGTATTCAACGCCTTGTATGGCTGTCACGTTCTCCAGATCTAAGCCCTATTGAAAATGTGTGGGATGCTTTGGGGAGGCAAGTTGCTGGTCGAAACTATCCTCCGATAAACAAGAACACCCTCATCCGTGCACTCACAGAGGAATGGGATAAATTGCCTCAACAGCTGCAGGATAATGTTGTGAAAAGTATGATACGACGTGTGTAATGTTGCATCACACTCCACGGTGGACATATCCCGTATTGATACCTTTCTTGAAGGTGCCTGTTGACTTTTAGATGCATTGTTCCATTTTTCCGTATGCAGCATCAAATGAACATTTTTTCTCAGATGTTTCACAGCTTTTGCACTTTCCAGAACAATAAATATTCTTTATTCTAATGTCTGAACAGTGTGGCAACTATATTTTTTCCTACTATGCTTAATGTCTCGCTTAATATTATGCTGCATTGCAATTTGTGACCCGTCCTTAGCAATTGTCCACCAGTGTATTTTAATAATACGAATGCATTTCGAATAAAGTTGCAGAATCAGTTAATGTATAACGTGTTTTAAGCGAATTTAACTAAATAGTTAATTCATATAAATTTGCATAGTTTGGGTTTTAACTAATATGTAAGCTGAAGAAAATATTCAAAGAGATGAAACACACTGATACAACAACAGTTAAGTACACTTGGTTTCAGTTTATTGTATAGAGACGTTTTAAACACTCATTTAAATGCCATGCATACAGATGTAACCAATTACGGTTTATTAAAAATATTCTCTTTATTTCCTGTGACGATGAAGGGATTGTGTTCCAACTTTAAAAAGTAATGTTGAATAAATCGCAAAAAAGCAAAGTTAAACAACTGAAGAGAGAATAGAAATACAGAAAGACAATGTTAAGTGGATAAAATAGGGAAGTAAATTAAATATAAAAACCAGTATGTTTGTAAAAAAATAAAATTCGTGCTTTTCATTATTTCTTCTTAGCATTTATTTCTTGCACCTAAATGCTTTAAGCTTAAAAATGAGATTTTTTAAAAATTCAAACCAGAGAACTCTTTATATTTTATAATTATTGTGCCATAATGGTAAGTTTAAATAATAAATAAAATGAATTTTAAAATTTAAATAATATTATTTAAATTATTAAATAGATTATTAACTGATGTGATGTGTAATAGAAGAGAGAATAAATATTTAATGAAGGAAAATAAATTACAGAAAAAAACTATAACAATTAAATTATAATTTAAATTTTCGTTAAAATATATTAAGTAAATAGTTTATCTTAATATAACAGTTCATTTTTGATACATTAGTTATTTTAGTGTAAACTATGAGATTAAATAATTATCTTATATATAATTTTATGAAATGCAGTATAAAATATATGTCAAAAATATTAATATATTTTTGACATAAAGCACATGCAATTATCTAGCAAATGTTGTATTATTTAATCGTGTCACACAAGCCCATATAATTTCTTAATAAAAACGAAACAAACTCAATAAAAATGTTCATCTTAATTTCGTTATGCTTTTTCAATTTGAAAAACTTTTTACCTTGCCAAAATATATGGCACAAAATGTTAAAATATGATGGCAGAAATTTATTTTTGATTTTAAGTAATAAAATGATTTTCCAGATACCACAAACAAATTCAAAAGTCTAAATTGAAATTTAATGAATATTGCTAAAACGTCAAATATTGTTTTATTTTATTAAAAATGTGTTAAAATGTAAGGAATTTCTCTTTTGCAGTATATTATATAAAATTAATAATATTATTCATTTCTAACTGAAGGGAGTGAGGAACAATAAATAGGCATTTTAATGGATTTTGCAAACATTAAAGTATAATATAAAGCTAAGATTTCTATGCTACTGCTTATTGCATTTTTTTCTTTTAGATATAATTTATGGTGAAAAATAAAATGATTTTCAACTAAATCATGTAGTCATAAATGCTGCGATAGAAAATGTTCATTGTATAATGGTTTATTAAAAAAGAATATGTAATTTAAAGAATAGGATTTAAAAACTTTATCATATATTTCATAGCATTTTTCATAAAAATAATTTATGTATACTTTGTTATATATAAATCAGAACTTTGAATTTTAATTTGGTAAATTTATTCTCACTTCATATTTATAGCTTTGCAATAAACTTAATTAAGATGTGTATTTTTTTAATTAAAATATTAATGTTTTAAAATATTTCATGGTTTATTTACGACACTAAATTATACATACATTATATATATATATATATATATATATATATATATATATATATATATATATATATATATATATATATATATATATATATATATATATATATATTAAACATAAAATCAAAAACTTTTTAATCTACTGTTTAAATTTGATAATATTTAATTTGACAGTTAAATGAATATTTGATAAAAAATTTAAATGATCTTATTTAAAAATTGCAAGGTAT
The DNA here is from genome assembly GCA_030067965.1 of Latrodectus elegans. Lineage (NCBI taxonomy): Eukaryota > Metazoa > Arthropoda > Arachnida > Araneae > Theridiidae > Latrodectus > Latrodectus elegans. The sequence continues at coordinate 114,332,052 of CM057813.1, read as the reverse complement.
GTCTCTAATCTTAAAAAATTATTTAGTATAATGTGTGTGTGTGAAAACGGTTTATTATAGATTTAAATCCCTGAAACAGAATAATATTTATAAAGAAATTAATTATTATTGAAAATAAAAAAGTATTGTATACTCGCAGAATAATAGAGAAATATTTTTTACATTTACATATATAAAAAGTGCTTTTTTCAAACCAATTGTTGATTTGTTTTAAATGATTCCAGATGAAATGATTGTTATCTAGAATAATTGAGTGCAACTGTATTTTTCAGAAAAGTACAAAACTGTACTTTTGTGATATGCTTAATGCAAATTAGCTCTATATGATTCACAAAAGTATTAAATAAATAATATTACTCATGTTAATAGCTTAAAATCAATGTACTGATTTTGAATAAATTATTTATAGCTTTATTCATTTGCATAAAGTAAATTTAATTTCTTAAATTATATGGCCAGTTTTAATTTTGCATTTAAAAGAAAATGAATTTTAAATACTTAGTGAAAGAGAAGTTGGCAGTATCATTACTTGACTTTACTTTCATTCAATGCTAATGAAGAATCATAAATTACAGTAATTCTTATTAATGTTCTTAAATGAAAATTCATGTGATAAGTGTTGGACAAATGACAATAAATCCAATTCTCTTTTCTGATGAAAGATTTGTCTGTCTCTGTAACATGTTTGGTGAAATAAGCTTCGTATAAAGAGCCCACTTGTTAGAAGTGGCACACTCCTCCGAAAAGCAATCTTGTTACGAATAAACGAGATCTTATCTCATGAAAGAAAGCGTAATTGCGTCATACGAGCATAGCTAAAACGAAAAATAATTATTTATCCAATAATTTTGCCGTACTGTAATTAATTGGATGCTCTACTGTAGTGAAAGTGTTATATTACTTGATTTATAAACAAATATATGTTATCATTTCTATGTGTTATTACGAGAATTATTAATATATAGTTTGGTTCAAATTGAAGCTCAAAAATAAATAAGAGTGTTCTATTTGGAAATATATTTTTAAATTATATTGCAGCATTATTATCTCTCTTCAAACATGCAGTTCATTATTTAAATTTTAATTTGAATCTAAGTAATTTTCTAATTAGAAGAGTATTAATTAAAATTTAAAATAGGAGCTTTAAATTATATATATTTCAGAATAAGGATCTTCGTCTCTGTGAGATACAGAGAAGAATTTATTGTTGCATTAAAGACAAATATATAAGTATATTGTAAAAACAAGCATTTATATACATTTTATATAAAGATATATATTTAGCATTGATTTTAAACATTTATATTTGTCATCATTTTATTTGTGTATTTTACGATGAAAAGTGTTTTTGTAAGAGCTAACTATAAGGAACAATTATTTAAGGAAAATAATTTATTGCAACCAGCAAAGTAAGTGAAGTATAAAAAATAAAAACTAACATTTGATAAAGCAGCTTAAAGCCAAAAAATATATATCCTTAAAGTCCTAATTATTTCTAGAAAGCTATTGGATGCTTGTATAAAAAAGGGACCATTGTTTGATTAGAAATCTCTTAAAAACAATATTTTCATTCTTCTGCAGTATATTCATTACCTGAAAACCATTCAATTTGTATCCCTTTTAGGAAAGGAGCTCTAAGTATTAAAAATGCAGGAATTTTATCGTGAACTGAAATTTATACTTGCTGATCCTAAGAAATTCCTCGGCTGTTCTGAAGTATAGTTGCTAATGTTAATGATAACATCTTTCCAAAATAAACGGAAACATGTTGGTTATTGTGATGTGCTTTGTGAATAAGTAAATGTTTTAGTTTCTCAACAGCTATTTCCTTGATACCATTAAAGGATAATTAGAAAAGTTTCATATATATTAATTGTCAAGGTGAATTTGAAATTTTTAATGGTGTTATATAACATCTAATGCTGTTATTAATGTTGTTTTATAAATTTTTTGAAATGTCACGTTGCTAAAAATAAGAACTGATTATACATTTTTACTACAAAGCATGATATTTTGATTACTGCAAATTATTTTAAACCAAAAATTATTTTGATGAATTTTGATTTATATCAGTGATCAAAATCTAACTGCCATTTGAATCGAAAATTGTGAATTATATCTTTGGGTGCTATTGAAATTTTTTATTTAGCAGATTAATAGATTCGTACATATCTTGAGTGATGTAATTCCACAAATGAACATAATAAAATATCCTTTATAATAAACAAAATGATTTTTAATTTCTGATTTAGCTTTCTCTTACTAAATTATGATTACATATTTTTCTGTTTATTTTAAGCGATTCGCTTTGAATACTCAGTTGTATAGCAATTTTGATAATTCAGTAGCTTCATGAAAACTATGGAGAAGACATATTTATAAGTCAATATTCTAAATATTAAACAATATTTTTAACAATTATAATACTATAGAAGCTGCTACATGATTCTTTAATAAGTATCTTGAGAAATAAATATGAATGGGTTTAATTACTATAGACACAATAATAGTAAATTAGTATTATCTCTCTATTTACAGATTTTGCATTATCTATTTAATTCATTTCAATTTAATATTTCTTCTTCTTTTTTTCATTTCAAATAATTAATTAAGTATTTTAATACGTATTGTAAGAAATTATTAGTTAATATTTGCTTAAATAATAGTAAAAATAACGTTTTAAAAATAATTATTATGATAATTAGTCTTAATTTGCATTACATGGGAACTCTGATGACATACAAGGTTTTCAGTTTTACTTCCAATAAATTAATAAGTTATTTATAAATTTAATTAATAGTCTTATTCAATTCTGAAGTTTTCGAGTGAAATTATGTTTAATTTTTAATAATAAAAAAATCTTGCGTAAAATTGAAGAAAGTTTAAATTTTAATTTCACAGCTAAGCAAAACTTTTAGATTAAAGAATAGAATTTAGAAAAATTTTGGGATTAAAGATGGGGTTGAAGAAAATTTCTGAAGAAGGAAACTGGGAATAAATTACATTCCCTGATAAACTTAATCTCATTAATAAAGAAAAATATTTTTAATTAAGGTTGATTCATTATCAAAGACGTATTATCTTATAATTGATTGAGAATTAAATAACACAGATTCAAATAAAATTTGGAGCAATAAATAATTGCCTTCGTTAAGTATTCTAGGATAACAGATTCGATATTTTTCTTGTGTCTCTTTAGGGAAGAAAATACTTTAATTAAATGAGTGAAAATTTGAATATTTTAATAGTTACACACGATAATTGCATTAGTTTTCTTAATTACAGGAAGAGATTGATTTAATAAGGAGAAATTTTTTTTCTGCTGTTTTTATAAAAATGATCGAATATAAAATCCCGTTGAGAAACACATATTCAATGTATTGAACAGAGCATGAATATTGATTAACTTTTTCTCTATGATGTGTTCAACAATTTTTAATCCATAGTTAATTGCTCGCATTAATCAAATTCTTTCTTATTCTATTCCTCAATTTGTCGTGAATGAGTTTTAAAAAAAGAACATGATTTCATAAGAATCTTTAAATAACTGTTTCAATCAATTTTTGAAGATAACTTACTCTGACTGAAATTGTAATTAAAATCTCTTAATCATTAAAAAAAACTGTCCTTTCATAGGGGCTAATGAACTTACAGTATCTATTGAAAACATTTTAAACTTATTTAATGAATCATTTTTGAAAATATAATAAATATTTTTATATTGAAAAATTTATCTGACATTATTTGAAAATACCATTTTTTGAGAGAAATAATGGACAGAGGTATAATTATGAAAACATTAAGTTTATATTAATTTTTATTTTTAAGTTTGTTGTTTATAATTGTAATTAATAAGCTGCGCTTTTTAAATTTGTTATTGAGATATAATAACGAGCTTTTATTAAGAAGTTGTAAAGGAAAATTTAAAGACTTAATTGAGATGCTTGTGTAAATAACTATTAAAATTGCTCACGCTATAAAAAGTAAATTAATTTATATTTTGTTTACTAAAATTTTCTTTGCTTATGTTTATTTTATCATATAAATAAATGCTTAAAATTATTTTATTCAAGTTGGTTGGTAGAATATTTCTCAAATATGTTTCCTAAATTGTTAAACTCTATTTCCATGACAATTTTCTTATTTAAAAATAAAATAATTACTACGGAACTAAACATAACTGTTACAACACATAAAAAATAAAAACAAAACGTTTTAAAACGTAAAAAAATATTTTAATGCTTTACAACTCCTTTAAAAATGTTTCGAAACATTGTTTCTAACACAATATATGAATTAATGTATGGTAATATCTTCTTGTAGTTTCATACATAGTTTCAAAGAAGTAAAATAGTTACTAAACTATAATTATTTTTTAATGATATTGAAATGAAAACGTTTTTTAAATATTATTTTTCATGTGTTTTATTTATTTAAATGCAGTATTTTCTGATGGAAATTTAAATTATTTTTAAATTAAAAACAAAAAAAAATAAATAATAAAAAATATTAAATGGTTTATTTTTATTAAATTTTATATAGAAAATGACTCCCGTGAAATTTTAAATTTTGTACATTTAGATGTTACAATGAGCTTAATTTTATTTTAACATTCTCGAAAATTCATTAAAGTTTAAAATCTGTACTATTCATTAAACTATCGATTTCCATTATTTAGCATTCAGAAAAATGAATATCTTTACAAGAGTTCTTTTTCATGAACTTAATTTCATTGTTATTAAAGATAAGCTATATCAAATGTACATAATTAAAACTTTTTAATTATTTTCGCATTATACATCTTTTATTAAGCTATGCATTTTACATTATGTATAGTTTAAAAGTATAATTTTTAATCTTTTAAAGACATGAAAATGTTTCAATATATTTCTCAAATAATTTTATCTACAAAATATTCTTACTGTATCTCTATAAAGGGAGGGGCAAATGTTTAGTGACATTCACTTAATATCTTATGCATTTTATTTTACACATAATGCATATTAATTTTAACTTTATAGAAAAATAGAGATAGATGGCGCTTCTTATTGAAATTGTAAAATTTTTTGTTATAAAATGTTTTTAAATCATTTATGCTGTTTTTATATTTTACAAATATTCTGCTTATAATGAAATTACATACAATTTGTAAATAAAATGTGATAGAAACGCAAAAAATCGAAAAATGTTATTAAAAATGACATCTTTAAACTAAGATATTTTATATTATGTTTCAATGATATTTAGAATAAAAAATTATACTTGATAAAATATAATTTATCCTAACTATAAAATCAATATTTAGATTAAAGGTTATCAAGTAAGTTAAAATGGAAGCTATATATCCCTCCTTTACCCTGGTATGCTGCAAAACTTAGCACATTTTAACTTCGTTTTATCAATTAAAACTTTTTTATTTATCTTTTACTGAAAGCTACGTTTAGATAATTACAATAATTAGATAATTACATTAGGTAATTACTAAAAACTTTCTGTGATAAAATGCAAGAAAATTACTTTCTACGTAATGAAATCATATTTTTATGTAAATAAAGCTTTTATAAAAATAAATAAAGTTAAGTATGCCGTTAAAATAATTTAATAACTTATTAAACTCATAAAAGTAATATAAATTAATATTATTTTAAATAATATAAGGTGTTAAAAAATTTATATAAAATTAAATTTTATTATATATATATATATATATATATATATATATATATATATATATATATATATATATATATATATATATATATATATATTATATATATATATATATATACATATGCATTAACGAAATAATTGCTTGCTTAAACTTAATTTAATGTCATTAATGATATGGGATAACTTATAATGTAAGAAAACTTTAACAAAATAACATCAATTAATGTAAATTTCATTCCTCTTTAGTAAAATTGCAAATGAATATGTAAAGCATATAAATATGCTGCTACTATACTACATTAGATCTAAAACTTTAGCAAATTATTAGAGTCAAATAGTTGAATACTGTTCGACGATTGACAGATTAATTACTTACGGATTTAAGTAATATTAATATAAAATTAATATCATTTAAGGAATATTGTGTTCATAAGAAGATATTATGATTAATTTTCGATGAATTATTATGTCAGAGCTTGTTGCAAAGAAATTGCTTTTGGAAATAATAAGAACCCAATTTCATAATTTTTGCCTTGTGGTATCAGCCAGTTTTTCATTATAAAGAACATTTTTTTTTCAGGCAAGTAAAGTATTGATTTCTTTATTTCTTAAATTGTATTTATGCAACAAATTTCCATGTTTCATTACTGCATAAATTATAATAAGTTACTTTAGTTTTTAAACGTAAAGGATTATATTGTTTCAGATACAGGAGAGAAAAGCCTGTAAAATTTTATAAATATTTTAGTTTTAAAACATTTTACTGAGAACCTCTGAAATATGAATTTAAGAGGAAAAAAAATCAATCTTAGAGTAACTTTGATATTAGTTACATAATTACTGTGCTAGCTTTATATTACTCTGCGTAGTTCTTCCAAATTTTCTTGTACGTTTCTACTTAAGTTAACTAAATATTCGTTGAAAAAGTTAAGTTATCAGTAACAAGTTAGTATTTGTAAATTGATGAATAAACTAAAATATGCATATAATTTTTTATTTATGTTCTCATATTAAAATTTTAATATAACATTTTCAATATATTATTTTTCATCATATATGTACAAAAATTGAATTTCTCCAAGTAAATATATTTAAAATTTAACATGAAGCACAATTATGTGGGAGACATTTATTTACCTTTGTTATTTATTTTTCTTAAAAAATCTCTAAGCTAACTTATTTTTATGTGATATTCTGCATAACAACAGTGCAGTATATCATTCCCAAGTAATCACGATTGAAAAGACGCAAATAGGAATCACTTTTATTTTAATTAAATATACTCATAATTTAAAATATTTAAAATCCTTTTTATGTTAAAAAACAAGTCCCATAATCTGGCATTATACGAAAATTCTTTTGTTCAAATTCAAATTTGTTCTTCAGATTCAAATTTGTTTCGTAAAGAAAAACCCAGTTTTTATAGTTTGTTATTGTAAAATTACAGCTGAAATGTTCACCTTTTTCTATATACTGACTTTGAAGTCACAGCTGTATCATCTAATTGATAGAAATAAAAGTCGTAGTATATCAATAAATTCTACAGAATTAATACAAAATTTGCAAAAAATATAGAAGATACTTTGTTTTCAAGTTAAATACAAAAGAAAGCTAAAATGTTGTTATACATTCGTATTAAAATTTATTTTCAAGAAGATCAAAAAATACATATCTGTATTAAAAGAAATTTATTTTAAACAATATATTAATAATATCCAATGATGTATAGGCAAGAAAATTCAATTTTGATTTGTGATAAATAAAAAATATGGAAGACTTATGACCCCAAAATTTATAGAATAAGGAAATGTCTCAAAAATAGAATTATAAAATAAGATCCATAAAATTACCATTCTCTAGGATTTTTAGATATTGCATGTGTAGATCTTTATAATGAAGGTAAAGTTTAGAACATATTTAGTTAGAGGAAGATAAATTTGATATTACGCAAAACATAGGACTGGTTTTAGAGGATTTAACAAATAAAAATATTTATCTCATGTTCATAAATTTTTAAAATTATAACGATCACCCATCCTTGATAAATTTAATACTGGGGCATAAGAGAAGTCAGTTGAAAAATTTAACATTTTATAATTTTAAATTACTTTTAACAAGGATAATAATATGAATTATTGGTATGGTATGTTTGTTACTCAATTGGCATTTTTGCTAATGAATTAGATTGAGACCTACATTTCAAAAATACAGATTGATGGATTATCATATCGACTTTTCCAATTTATTTTCATTAAATGTTCTTCAAGTAGTAAATAATGACAACTTTCATAAAATTTCTGGGAATTTTGTAGACTAACTATATTTTGAGTCATTGGCAAAGAAATGTCAGGATGTCTTCGTCCCTAACTTCAAAGTATACTTACACCATCACTGGACAACCAATAATTCCTAGAATCTTTGCGTTCATTATTTAAAAAATGTGAATTACTATTAGCAAATAGGAATTCTATATTTTTGCGTTATTGAAAACTCAATTTATTCCTTTGCTTACATAAATAAATGTTTTTCAAAATACTTGTATTAAGCAATAAATGCAATATTTCAGTCATCTTTTTAAAAGTGATTATATTTTAAGGTAAATTAATGTACTATCAGATGAGAAATGGCATTATCATCACCTCTGAATTTGCAAAAAATCTCAATTATCAATAAATATGTAGAACCAATTATATATATATATATATATATATATATATATATATATATATATATATATATATATATATATATATATATATATATATATATATATATATATAATATTATATAATATTTAAGAGATTTTATTTTAATTAATAAAATTTACAATTTCGTTACTTGTAATTACAAGAACTTGTAAATTCGGAAGTAATATTAAATTAGCACCTACTGTTCAGAAATAAAATTTAGAAACTAGTGAAATTAAGACAGTTACTAAGCAATTTATGAATTTAAAAGTTTAAGAAAAAATATCTCATTTAGTATATTCATTTAGTATATCATTGTGAAAGTATAAATTTATTATTTTATAATATATTACATAAATTGTTAATATGATATTTTAACAAACGATATTTTCATTAAATTAAATGGGCTTTTTCAAATGAGTGATTATTATGAATATTTGTTGTTAAAAGATGCAAAATACAATCGAAGGGTATAAAAGATATCGCCTTTAATGTCTAAAAATATATTTTTCTAATTCCAGTTAATATAAAACTTAAGTATTCTAATTCCAGTTAATATAAAACTTATGTATTAGGATAGATAAATTTAATTTCAAGAACTTAGCCTGTCAGAAATAATGATCATAAGTCAAAATGCTACGAAAATTTCTTAACAAGTTTTATCCCAAAGTTGTTGTTGTTACTAATGACACTTGGACAAGCCAAGCTCGCTATGCCTTGGCTATGCGAATTTAAGTCAGTTGGGAGCGTCTTTCATTTAATATGATCACCATAAAGGTGAAAGTACGACATTTGCTTTTAAATTTTCCGATAGATGGCAGCACCAGAGGATCTATTCCTTTAATTTTGGCATTGATCTGAAGGGGGAGTAAATTTCTCCAGACCATTGCACCCATGGTAACTGCTCTACGACCGACCACAGGACTTTCGATTCCACAGATTTAACGAGCACGCATATCACATGTACTCGGTGGGTCTTTGGCAGCATAGGGAATAGAACACCACTCTTCCGGATGGAAGGCCGATACCCTAACCATATTATAAGATGGTTACAACGATACAGAGAAGATTAGCATGGCCCCTGCGCAAGGATAAGATGGTTACAGTAAGAGAAAAGTAAAGCTTACAGACATTAATGTTGGGCATATAGAGGACACAAGCTATGATTAATAAATTTAAGCATTCAAATCATATCATATATTATTGACTGAATGCTTAATCGACCTTGTTCCTATTCTTAATTTTTGCTAAATATGTAACGGGAATTTTTCGGATGAATATTAATGGTTAATAATCAATTAATTGTTACTTTTCCCAGGATTAATGAAGAAAATGTTAAGAAATGATTGATTTCTTTCAAAGTCATGGGGGAGTGATAAAAGAAAATTGACTTTTCTACCTTCGTAATTTGTTAGAATGAAAACAAAAATGAAATTATTTAAAAATGGTTATGGTATATACTTCTGTCGATTTTCACAAAAATGATTAATGAGAGTAGGAAATAATTTCACGTTTGATTGAAGATATTTAGCAATTTATTGGTAATTTAGAAATATTTATAACAATAAGGTTAATTAACGTTATTCTTTTACTTAAAACAAAATGTACTAAAAACTTTATTCCTGAATTACACATTTTAGTTGCTTTTATAAAATAATTAAGATGTAAAGGTTGTTTATTTTTAAAATATTACTTTTTTTCGTTGAAATCATTTAGACTTATATAAGAACGCTTATATAAAAATAGCAATAATATTGTTTTTTGTTTACTCTTAAATGATATTTCATTACCTTTTTAATATTTATTTTTATGTCCTAAAACACGAGTTATTTATAAAAAGCATTAATTATAAGAAAACATTCAGTTTAAACTATAAAAAAACATTTTATAATGAATTTTGTGTTAAAAGGAACGCTTAATTACATAATTTATATTTCATAGCATAAAAGTTTATTTTATCACATTTATAAAGTAGATTATTAATAAATAATCGGAATAGATTCTTGAAGAGAGAAAATAAATTGACTTGTGATTTTTACAATATAATTGATGTAATCATATATATATTGTATGCAATCAATATATATTTAATTAAATAAAATTGACTGATCTTTAGCATACTAATTATTTAATTATTTTAACATATACATTATAATATATCTATTTAAATTCATGTACGGGTAGAGCTCAATATGCTTTTTTTTAGAAGTTTGCTTAAAAGGACTTTCGTTCTTCTTAAATAATTTAAATAAAGGCTTGATAATTTCCGACCATTCATAATGAGATATGCATATTGCGCATAAAGCATTTTTATTAGCGCACAAAAACGAGAAATGTCTATTATAATAGTTATTACGTCTGGAAAAATAAGTCTTCTATGTATCGATTGTTAACATTATCTCAACATTTTATAAATTATGCACTAAGGATTTTTATCAGTAAAATTAGCTTGAATAAAGATTATATAAAAAGATCCTTAGAAATAATTAGTCAATTGGTCATATATATATTAGTTATATATTATATTTGACTTATTATTAATAATATATGACTATACAATTAGTCATATTTTCCAATAGCAGATTTTTAGACAGTTACAACCGCAACATAGTCTATTAATCTATAGTTCCCTAATATCCAAGGAACCGGCCAGAAACAGCGACCTCTAAGCCGCCGAGGCGTTGCCCCGGGTGAACCACATGGAGTGGGCCACCATCGCACCCTCTCACATGCCACAAGGGCGCATTTATAGGGTAGGCATCATTCACACACACAAGGAAAGGACAAAGACAGGATATATAGAGAGAAAGTACATCCATGCCTGAACCGGGATTCGAACCCAGGAAGATCCTGGGTTCGACCTTCCTATCCGTATTCAGGCACGCTGATGACTAGACAAGTTGGCCGGCATACAAATAAAAATATATATATATATATATATATATATATATATATATATATATATATATATATATATATATATATATATATATATATATATATATATATATATATATATATATATATATATATATATATATATATATATATATATATATATATATATATATATATATATATATATATATATGATAAAATATGAAAAGCCAATGTCTTCATCAGGAGGGAGATGGTTGGTTATGCAAACGGAAAGAACACTCTTTGCTGACTTGCTCCAAGGACAAATGTCTAAAGATCTTCGAGCAATTCCCAATAGGAATTATATTGTATTGTATTTTCTTTATTATATTTTATTATATTTTTATATATATTTATATTTTTTGCATTGTATATATATATATATATATATATATATATATATATATATATATATATATATATATATATATATATATATATATATATATATATATATATATATATATATATATATATATATATATATATATTAGACCTCTTTTGTAAGGAAAAAAAATGTTTTATAATGAAAAAAATTCTTCAATACTATATTAACTTATAAATGAATGTCATAGCAAAGAATATGAATTATGTTATTGTCATATTAATTTATAAAATTTAAAAATTGAAGATCCTTACACGTTATTAATAAGGGTATTTTTATCATCTAAATTGAGGCAAATTATTATCATGCTAATATTTCAAAAGACTTGAGTATATTTAAACAATTGTAACATAATTAAATTTGTATTAAATATTGTGCACTTTTATAAAATAATTTTGAACTAAGCATTATTTTCTTAGCTTCCCATTTTCAGGTTAGCAGCTTAGTTTCAGCAGCTATGATTACGCATATGACAGCAGTTTTTCATATTAATTTGTCATTCATTCTAACAACAGAAATAAATAAAATGATCTTTTAACAGCATAATGAACACTACTAAGACCTTTTCAATTATATACAAGGCTTTCAACAAATATATTATAATTTATAAAAATGTTTTAAAAATGCACAAGCAATTTTATAAATAAATTAAGTAAATTTAATCCACTTAGATCATGATTATATTTGCAATCAAAGATAACAGCCATTTAATTTAAAATTATCTTCTTCGCAATTAATACTTCTGTTATACTAAGTAACCTTTTCATATTGTTAGAGAGTGAATTTTAAATTCATACCTTGCATTTAGAAGGTATTTACAACGTAAACAAGTAAATGCTTGCTTTTTTGTTGATCCTAAGGAATATGAGCAACAGAAAGTTTGGTATATTGTTTGTCCTCAAATTAATCACTAACAGCATCCATCACCTTCTACCAACGTGTCACCGGTTGTGCAATCCTGGTGATAAAATTAAGGAATTTTAGGAGCAAAGATGTCCGTGAGTACTTGGCGCAGTTCTGATCACCCGCATGACATTAGTGAAGGATTTTCTACGAAGATACTTGTCTAGGGAATGGAAGAGATGACAATCTGATGGCATGAGGTCATATGAGTAAGGACGATGGCACAAAATCTCCTAACTATGTCACAGTTTGATATTTCTGATCACCAGCATGACATGCGATTTCGTGTTATCGTCCAAAAACAGTACACTTTTGTGATTAACCAGTGTTTGTTCATTTTGTTGCAAAATCTGTTGCACATGTTCCAACTGCTGCGAGTACAAGTCCGCAGTGACCTTTTCTCCATTTGGTAGCTCATGGTGAACTATTTTAGGAATAGTTCAATGAGTGACACCTTAATTACAGAAGAACAAATCTCCCGACCAGAATTTATGAAACTATTGCCTTGCCATACGTTCATTCACAGCGTCATCCCCAAACACTTGACATATTTGGTGATATGATGCAGCAGTTGCTAAGCTCACTTTGAAATTGTTAAGCAAATAATACCGAGGGAGACTTTTCTACACGTCCATTTCTTTTCGCTATTGTACGAGTTACTATTGATTAATGTCACAGTGGGCCTGTATTTATTGTGACTAATATTACTACTATTTACTGACAGGTGTCTCAATCACGTCATATACTAATTTGCATGCTTATTCTTACTTCATTCGATGACTGCGCGAAAACTGCAAGAACTTTCTTGTATGCCTTATATTATTATATTATGCTTAAGAACTCTAACCCAAACAAAATGCTTTTCATTTTTTTTATATAAATACTATCTAATCATTAGAAAGTAAAACATTTGTTCAAACAGAATATCTTGAGGAAATATTTATCGAAACTTAGGATTCATATTTTTATATCATTGATTAATTTCTTTTGTTTACGTAAAATTTGACTAGTTAAAAATTCTAGCTGTTTTTTCAGTTGTATAATCATTTTCCAAATGTAAATGATTAATGTTGACTTACAGCATTATTTTTTGCATCTTTGTGTCTTAAAAAATCATTCTTAAGAGCACATTGGTTAATCTATAAAAACTTTATGTTGATATTTTCTGCAAATAGGAATTTAGTCAATGCTAGAAAATGAGTGATTGTAATACTTCATCTGAAAATGAAAATCTATTTCATATACCTCAGAATTTAATTGTCTGTATTCTCAATCATAATGCAAATCACACATAATTATTGTTATGTTTTCATAAATTGATCTTTTATATTTTTCTATATTTTTGATAGATTCTTGATTTATCGAGAGTTCTATTAGACTATGGCAGATTAGTCATAGTCATATAGACCTTGAAAATAAAGTAATGATTATTTTAATTTCAAGGAAAATTTTTATTTGCTAAAACATTAAGGTTGAATACTATTTCAAGACACTTACTTTAGAATTTAATTTTACTTTACTGAAACATTTTTCAAAATGTAAACTTCATTTGTAGACGTACTTTTTATGAATATGCGGTACAGATATAATACTTAGTATGTATAATAATAAATTCTAATTTAAAAAGAAACACAGTAAATTCATATAACCAGTACAATTTTAATAATCAATTAATAGCAATAATTATTGAACAACTAATTAACTAATTGAGGATATTAATTTTTATAAATTCAATTTATAGTTAAATTATTATTTTAGTAAACATATGCTTGAAAATTTGATCTTAAACATTCCCTTGTTATAAAATTATATTATGTAATGTTGCTCATTTTTGTTATTTTTTTTTATTATATTACATTGGTTACTCTTTGTTTACATTAGAAAATCTAAGATATTTTACATAAATATACTTAAATATATCTTAAGAAAATTTTGTTTGTACCTTAATGATTTATATATATAAGACTAAAGTAATTTTCGAACAAATATTTATTTACTTTACTACAATTTAATATCATTGAGAAATTATTTAACAAAAACTTAAAGCTACTGATTCATTGAAACATTTTTTCATAAAAAGTGTATATTAAAGTTTTATAAAGTGTAAAAGTTATTTAACTTTAGGGTAAAGTTATGAAATGAAAGTCTCTAAATGTTTTGGTTTTAAATAAAGCAAAATCATGAAAAATGTTTCTTTTGAAAAAAATAATTCAAATGCTTTTATAACAAATCTTCTTTTTAAAATGTCTTAATCATTACTTGTCAAATGGAATATTTTTCATATTTATCAGGAAAAAGGACCATAATGAATTTTGATCATTAAGGAGCAAAATTAAAGAATGTGAAAATTATAAATCCGTAAAGAGGAAAGTTAAATTAAACTTCAAAATCATTAAGAAAATCTTTTCTATTTTTCCTCTATTATTGCTTGAGTAAAAACTCTTTGAGCTCAAATAAACAGACGTTGCAGTATTAAATGATGCAGATCATTAATTTATATTATGGTACTGTTAAACAAAAGAAGCTTAGGAAGAAGGTAAATTTTTCTTTTATTATTTCCTTGATTATATACAAAATGTTGCTTGAAAAATCATATTCATAAGAGAAATATCTGTTTTCAAAACATTTTTGCAGGCAGATAGGAAAATAACACATAATTCAAAGAATTTAATAACATATATTTTACGTACAATGTGAAAATGTTAAACCATTTATTTAGTTTGGATTTTCTTTACGTTATGATGAAAGAAAAAATAGTCATATTAGAAAATTGTGATAAATTAAATTCAAAATAAAAATTATGTTTCAAATTTTATACATGCATATTAATTTACATTTCTAGACAGAATAAAATTTATTGTTTCCACCACCCTTATATATTATTCCGCCATCCTTAATAATATTATGTATATATATACCAGAAATTTGTTCAAGAAATTTAATTTGTGGGAGCGATAATATAAAGATAGGCAATTAAAATAAAAATACCAAAATGTGAAATGAAATCAAATCATATATTCCATTTTTTGTTTTTTTTTACAGAATAATCATGAACAATTTTATAGAACACAAAAATGTAGAATTAAGTGTAATGATATCTTAATTGAAAATAATGAATTGATTTATTACTTAAAAATAATTTATTTGCATTTAAGAATAAAAAAAATAGAGCTTTTCGTTAATTCACCGGTTCATTAAAATATGAGAGTTTGTAATTTTATAGACAATTTTTTTATTGGATATAAATATTAATGTTGATAAAAATATAATTGAGAAATTAGATTATATTTTTATCAATTAGATTATATTTTTATCAAGAAATTAGATTATATCAGTACAAGAAACACAGAAACACTTTTTTTAAAATAAATGGAAAAAATAACAATGGTGTCTAGTTACTTGACAATGTGATAAAGAATATGCATTTTATTTCACTTGTTAGAAATTTGTGAACTTTAATATTTTAGGTTATTACAAAAAATGTATAAAATAGAAATGCAGTATTGGTAAGCATACAATAAATGAAATTCATTGAATTGAAATCATTGAATAGTCTAGTAATTGAGACTTTAATAACTGAATTTTTGCTGAATGATTAGGAAACATAAAAGTTATTTTAGTCAAACCAGTTTTTTAATTACGTGATATTATAAAAGGTTATGGTAGTAATTTGCTTTACTGATTCATAAATTGCAGATGACGCGTAGACATTGAAAGAATCATGTAAATCATGTGAAACTTTCATAAAGTGTTTGTGGTGATTAGATATGTTAATCATTAACATTACATAGCATAAGCACATCTCCGTGATTGTAGTTCCTCATGATATTTTATAAAGAAAGAAGAAATTACCATTTAGAAGTACGATAGTGGTTTTCTGCAACATTTTGTTTTGATTAAGCTTCTTAACTATGCCTTCTGCAAGACATCAAGAGTTTTATTTTCAGCAAGTTTGTGAATTCAACCTTAGATGAATGATTATGGATTATCCATCACTGATGATTGTATTGGATGAAACCAAACAACTGCAATGCGCATCTTATAAAACCAGAAGAGAAAGAAAATAGAAGACTGACGGAATTCATCACATTTACTTCGTTATACTACTTATATAAGGACATGAATATTGTGCTTAAGATGGCGATTGATTTTTCAGCCACGAACCATATTACAGCATATTTAGCTTGTTACGCATCATTCGGTCTCCAATCGTATCATTCAATGTTATTTACGGTTGAGTGAAACATGAACAAGGCATTCATTGCTTCTTTTAATCTCCATTCAAAATCACAGGTGCTTAAGATGATGTAATGATATAGTTAACGAAAATAATTTGGTTTTTATTGACAAATCTCGCATATCCTAGCAACACCATGATGATCGGAGTCGAGTCTAAAGACACCGCACTGAGTTACTGCTGAATAATTGTATTATTCATTGCCACATTGATCCGATACCCGTTATCATGGTTTAGGGTGGCATTGAAATTCCCTCCTTCGTACCTCTAGTACATATTTCCGGTACACATAACAACTAGCGCTACATCTCTGAGTTGTAAGAGCCCGTGGTACTCCTACATCTTCAATAGTGACCATCAGCCATATTCCAACAGAATACTTAATCACAAGTTCCACTCATATTGAAAAATTCTTCATTACTTATTACATTGAAATGTTTAATTAGTCGCTTCGCTCTCCCGATCCATCGCTAGTTAGAAACTTATGACTTGCACAACAATTGACCTGCGTTATCCCATATCCTGCTGTACCAAATAAACTTTGGCAATACGTGGAAAAACATGAACTGCTGTATTCTAAAGATACATTCAAAGTCTCTTTGCTCTGATTTTATGCAGAGACATGTGTCAACGGTTATAGTCTACAAGGATGTTTTCACTAACTGTTTATTTTAGCATATGCACTTTACAAGAGGTAACTTCAATCATTTGATCTTTGTACAACATAATATATACATTTTCTTGATGTCTCCAGTCTTTTTGTGTATTACAATTTGTGTAGCCAGAAATTATATTATTTTCATTTATAAAGAGAATAGCCTTTTAATTAATTAAATAAATTTATATCATTATCAATGAAAAAGTTATATATCATAAAATATTTTAATTACTTCAATAGCCCTTAAAATATAAAGGAAGTTATACTTGCAAGCGAAAAGTTTATTCATTGTTTAATAATAAATCTTCTGGGAATTTATGTTTTCTTAACATGTTTATGTGTTTTAATTAATTTTTTTATGCATTAGAGTTTATGAACTTATTGGAGTTGTTTGTCGTAAGAACTTTTTGATTTATTAAATAGGAAAATTATCATGTTTTTATATTAAATTTATTCTTTAAATATTAATTTAAATTTCAATTTATTACTTTATATTGAAAAATCATTACAAATATGTTTAGCAACTTTTAATATTATAAGTATGGAATATATGATAAAAAACTTAAAAATATTTAAAATAAATTTTATATTTTTATTAGAATAATTCAAATTATACTTGAATTATATATAGATCCATAAAAAATAAAGCTCATATTGTTACTTTTTAATAAATTTAAAAATTAGACTATAACTAAGTTAAAAGAATCAAAGTGTGTTAATTCTCAGGGGAGCCTGTAAACCCTAGAGAACGCGTCCCCAAGGTGGCGGATAGCGGAACACCTCCACTGGTCTTCCAGTAAGATTTAGAAGGGGAAAAAATACCTTCCCTGGACCAACAGGCAGAAGTCCAAACTCCCGAGACAATAGCAAATCGCTTTATGACAAGTGCAACATGTTAACATCGAGGGAAATGAACAGACGAACTTCCGCGTCAAGGAAGCTAGACATATCAATCCCCCTCTCCCGACTACCACTTGCTTCGAACGCCATTGCAAGACATCAGCTCTGCGGGGGACTACGCAAAAAATGGTGCTTAATCTGGACCGTGGTATCACCTCTACCATCAGCAGAAAGTGGACTGTGCACATGAGGGGTATGAAAATAATGCTCGACAGATCTAGAATATACACAGAATGCAAGCACTGAAAAGGAGTTCTATTGGATCCCGGGCATCTCTTCAACTACATCTCTGTTGCCTCGACCTTCTTCAGCATAGATCCCAACTGCTGCCATGACACCCTCTATACCGAGAAACCTGAAGATGTGGCCAGGGCAGTGCTCCATGCCTTTGGTCCAATATGACTTGTCTTTATTTTTTACCTTTTCTTTTTTTCTCTTTGAACTTTTGTGTACACGACGACAACAACAACAAAGTGCCTTAAATACAGAGGGTGTTAACACATTTTTAGAACGATTTCGATAACGAGTTAAAAAAGTAAATGTTTTAGAATAAAAATTTTTGGCAACAGCTTATTATTTGAAATGAGAAATATCGTCTGCTACTTTTAAATTTATTCTCCTTTCAAAATGTCACATATAAACATGCTGCGAACTGAAGGATATGTTTTTGTGCTTTCCGAAGATAAACGTTCTTATTCCAGAATTCAAAAACGTTGTGAAATGCATGGTATTAAATTTACTAAGTGCAAAATAAGCAATATTATCAATCAGACAGGTAAAAACTGTCAATCATTATTTATACATAGAAAGAAGACTCTAAACGAATATCCTTAAAAGGTACGTATTGTTTCAAATGTTTCTAAAGTGAAATCGCTGGTAACAAGAGAAAATCCGCCTACACAGAAATCAATTGCAAAGTCCTTAGATACATTTATAGCAATAATAAATAAAATAATAAATCTGTATTTGCAACTTAAAAATGCTAAAAAACATAATGTTCACTAGCTTTTGCCAAGACATGTGGCTCAACGCAAACCATTTTGTATAATTCTCTATGAAAACCACTTACAGGAGATAAATGGAAAAATGTGGCCCCTGATGAAGCATGGGTTTACCTAAATGACTGTAACAAAAAAAAAGTCTTTTTACTGTAGAAAATGAGGGGAAAAAATGTACAAATCCGTTTCCGTGAATGTAAAGAAAGTTTCAGTAAGGGATTTTTGATTGTCACAGGTTTCTCCTACAATGGGAAATGAAAAATAAAAAAAGTTTAAAGAAATGTTAAAATCAACTCATCGTACTATCAGGAGAAGGTTACGCCCAATGTTTACAAAAGAAATTCCACTTGTTTATCCCAATGACTTTCAAAGAGAGAAACTTCATAAATACAAAGCTATAAGTCATATTTCGAAAACTACCACTACATTCCCTGAAAAAATGATGACTAATACAGGTATTGTATGTACACATTTTAAACATATCCTTGTGAAGTCTCATGAAGTTTCACCTAAGAACTATTGTGAATTTTGTCTGTTAAAAAAAGCTCTTTCTAATTAAAAACCCACCACGATAGATGGACTCTGGAATGTAGTGGAAGAGGAATAGAAAGCGATACCCCTGGAAATATTGCGAAAATCTCTTCTATCTTGGAAATCACGATGCAGACTTATAGTCCAGAAAAAAGGCTATTAGATCAAACATTAAAAAAATAATCTTTACATTTTAAACATTAACTATGCGGTCGCGAAATCGTTCTAAAAATGTGTTGATACCCTCTGCATTTTTTCAAGCTGTTATGAATACAAAAGTTTTATTCTTATGGATGAGGAAATATTTTTTTTTATTTTTGTAACAAATTTACAAATTTTTAAATAAAATACAAAGGAAATGTTTTTCTGAAACACTTCTACTAAATACAATAGAGATAGTTGTTTGAAAAAGAAAATTTTTTAAAAAAAGTTTATTTTGTTATTTTTGGAAATTTTTACATACTTTAACGCAGTTGCTTGTAACAAATAATTTTGTTAAAAAAAAATCAAAGAATAATATAGATAAAAATATTTTTGCTATCATTTTCAAGTAACTAAGAGATGGAATAAATTACATGAATTATAAATTTTATTAAGTTTTAATACACATTGCTTAATTATAATTGATATTTCAATATCCTAAAATCCCTATTATAATATATATCGTTTTATAAACAAAGGTTGTATACAGTTTGTTTCAGACTTTTATTTTGGTAAATATGCATTTTTTCATTGTGATAAATATGTTAAACATTTCATCTCATAGCAATTTCTCAATATCTTTTCATTCATTAATTACTTCTTAAGGTAAGTAATTAAAAATTTTATTTTCGCAAGATATAGTTTAAAAATGATTAATATTTAAAAGAAAAATAAAAAAAATATTTCAACTGATTTTCCCCTTTTCAATTCCAAAACGATGATAAATATAATAGTAGTCAAAATATAAATGCTAGTAAAATAAAGTATTAGCCTGTGTGTGTGTGTGATAAATGTATGACAACAAACAATAAATCTAATTACTCTTTTACCATACAGCAGAATTAGTGGTCTCCATTCCATTGATGAAATATGTTGCCAACGAAGAATTTCCTTGTCTGAAGCTAGTGTTTCGACTTGAAAGGTAATCTCTATGTACGTTAACAAGACCTAGTTTCTCAGATGGTTGAGTAATTGTGTTATTAAAATAATTGAAAGGAAACAAGTAAGGTCAACCAAATAATCACCTAAAATAAAGAGCGTGATTTGCTGCGAAATAGAATACGGAATGCTGCACTTTTTAAATTATATTGTTTAAACAAAATAAATTCTGACGGTTTTTGGAAATATTAATTTTTTCATTTAGTCTTCATTTTTAAAACTTATTTTATACTTACATTTTTTGGTGCAAAAAAATTGACTTTTTATTTCTTTTTATTGAATTAAATTTATTTGATTTTCAGCACTGAAAAGTAATTAAGTCTCTACAAAATTATTTACCTCTATTTCTCTTTTTAGCTTATTAAAATAGAAATTTAATGAGTCAATAACTTTCATAACTATGACAAGATCATGAATGGTATCATTTATATTTCATATAAATTATTTCATAATATATTAAATAAATTTTTTTAATAATACATATAAATTTTAAAATTTATAACTAAAATAATTTATTCAGTTATTAAAATATTTTATTATTCTCTGAGATTGTCTTTAAAATTTTCTCTCATTATAATTAAGTATGTATTAAAAGCAATATTATACTGAATTCAAAACAAGTTTCTTTGTTGAATATGATAATGTTACTTTGAAATTTATTTAGAGGTTAAATGATGCAATTTATTCTTTATTATAATTTAAATTGCATTTAAATTTGCGTTTTTAGTAAATAAAACGAAAAAGTAAATACTTGCAACAGTTTTATGAAATACGCAAATAAATTCTATAGAATTGCTTATAATCAAATTGTAAACTTTTAAGTTGAAATAATCTTCTAAAAATTTAAAACTAATTTCCTGATATTTTAACATGTGCCTTTTTAAAAATCCCCATTTTTATTTTTGATTTTATGAGGGTAGTTTAAGTTTATAAAATTAATCCTTAAAAATATGAGTATTTAAATAAAGTGGCCTAAAAGTTCCGAGAATATAACTAGAACTACAAAATTAAGCTTTTACCAAAATAATTTTCTATTAAACTTGCAGAGAATATTATAAACGATTTTACGGCGAAGGTATCTCAGAGTTTTTCTATACAAAGTTTGAAGATAAATCTGCTGAAAATTCTTTTAAAATTAATGTTTTGATCTTGGGATAGTAGCGATAGTTTTTAAAAAAAGTAATAGAATTCTTTACTGGTTTATTCTTGCAACATTTTATTTTATCGTAGATGAAGGAATGCAAGTGAAAGGTATTATTCTTAATCACTAATGATAGTCAAACGAAGAAGTTAGGAAGAGGATAATTAATTTCCATGGGAACCAATTTTCTCTTATGATCGAGACAATTATTTTCTGACTTGTAAATTTAATAATTTGATACAATGTTGCATATAAGAAGAATGGTTATTTTATTTTTAAAAAATATTTCTACATTGTATGTTCTTTTGCATAAACATTTCATCGAAGCAAGGAAATTCTTTGGTTTGACATTCCATTGTTATGTTTGTTCAGTTATTCTAATTATTATAATTAAAATTATTCACAATAATATTATAAAGAAAATAATGGGAGTAAATGTCATTTAATATGAATAAATATTTATGTTAATGAATAATATTATCTTACCTTAAAAGATTTCTACAGACATGTATCAATATTTCAATTAATAATTGTTCCCTTTTATGAAGAATAATTTCTCTTCTGTTAAAGAAATGTTTGTTATTAAACTTCATCAATATATTTGTGACCAAATTAGATTAAGTTTTCATATTTGCACGTTTTCAGATATGTTTCAAAAAATAAATAAATAGGTAATGTATATTCATGTATAATTTATTTATATTATTAGTGCTCCGCTGATGATAACTTAGAAAGTGGTTCGTATTATTTATATCTTCAAAATAAAGAAGAACATCGATACTAAAAAAAAATTGTTTGGGGGATAAAAACTGTATCTTATGATACAGTTTTTAATAATTTTATTTATAAAAATATAAATTAAAATATATCAGTTACAGATCATATAGATGTATTTTTTAAGAGTTTACATTTGTCGATTCACTATCTAAATATACACTTATATAATATGTAACTTAATATAATTAAGAGTTCATTGAAATGGAGAAACAGTATCATGTAACAGTATTTGCCCAAGAGAAAGAGGAACATGCAGGTATTTTTTAATCATATAAGATAAGGCATCTCCGTTACTGTAATGTATCATATTTGCTTCACATGACCTTTGCAATGCTCAAGATGATTATCAGGATTGCCACCACCAGAGATACAATGAACAGGGTGGTGGGTAAATAGGCCACTTTTGTGAAGGCATCTGGATACAGCAAACCATTACACATATCACTATGTATTTGTACTAAGTTTCTGAGCAATGAAGTTGCATTCAGGCTCTATTCACTGGAAAGACGATGTCATAATCCCAGCAGTTGATTCAGCAGGATCAGTCATCAGCAGCAGTCGTTTTCTTGAGACATTCCTCACCATCCTTTCTAGCAGCTACCCTGACGGCTTAGAAGGATTTTCAAGACAAGAAACAGCACTTTTGATGATTCTTAACCCTTCAGCTCATTAATCATAAACAACACTTTTCTTCTAGATTTTCTTTCCCATGTATTATGTTCTGCATGCGATTTCTTCTAGGCTTATTTCTTTTGCACTTGGAACGAATGTCTTTTAATTACAGATCTTTGTTCTTCCTTGCATTGTAGTCTTGATCTGCTCAGATCGATCACATATATTTTCCATATGCTCAAGTAGCCTGTGATGTTTTGTTCTTGATATATGCATGACTTTTCTATTGAACTGCGTGTTTCCTGTATTGATTACAAGAAATCCTTTTCTGCCATTTCATGCATATCTGCTTAAAATTTACATCGTTGGCTTAAAGTTTTGTACATTAATGTGAATACACAATGTGGTGATTGTTTTGAGATTTAAAGGAATGACTGTTTTCTGATTGAGAGTTATAGGAAAAATCTTATGAAATAGGTTCATATAATTAGGAATGAGCTCTAAATTTAAAAGATAACATATTCAAATAAGTTTTCTGTAGTTACTAAGGAAATAATGTCTTGTGTTAGATCTGTATTTTAAGCTTTTGAAAAGATTACATAAGCTTAATATTTTATGCTTTGATATTACGCAAAGTTATTATTCTCATTGTTCAAAATGTCATACTAATGTTGAAATAAGTTTGAATCAAATGATCTTTCTACTTTACATTTTAATTATTTGCAGTGAAAATGAGCAATAATTCCAATTATAGTAAACGCGAATTCACTCGCACTTTGAAATTATTTCTCTATCTTATTGAAAATTAAAAATTTTGCAATCGTAACAAATCGTTATGAATGTTGGAATAGAATTTTGATTTATTTATGCGCATATAACGCACATGAATAGATTAGCTAAAGAATTAACAACAGTATGGTATCCATCTTATACTTAGTCTGAAAAACCTTCTTTTTTTAAAATAATGGAATTTTTATTAAATGAATGCTTATTTGAATGAAAGTTTTTTCTGCTAAGTGTTTTGTTAAATCTATATATTTCAAATAAATAAAATAATTTGATGGATATTTATTGATTTTTGTTTTAAGATTCGAAAGTTATTTTATATTGTACTATTTTGGTCTATAATTAATAGAAAGTCAATTTTACTTCTTCGTGGTATAGAGAAAATTCTTTTTGTTCTTAAGATGATTAAATAAATTAATTTTGAATGATATTACAGCTTACGATTAATTTGTACAGTAAACAAACCCAGCAAAAAGTTGGATTGTTAATCAGATTCATTAATTTGATTGATTCAATTAATTGGAGTTAATAAATTGAGTTTAGATTTGTTAATTACAAGTTGAGATACGGTTTCTTTATGCATACTGATTGTTTTATTTTTAATTTAATACTCAGGTAGATTCTCTAAATATTTAAAACATGGTTTTAAATTTCTTTCTAAAATGTTTTTAATATTCTAATAATTTTAATGAACAAAGCTTTATTTTGTAAATAAAGATCTGTGTAAATGACAATTAACGTAAAAGAGGATTTTCAGGGAAATAAAATGGAATAAATTTAAAATTTTATGTTACTGTTACTAAGTGAATTGGCTCGCAATTGAAATGTGTACAAGATATTTTACTGACTTATGTGTATGTCTGTAGACTTTTGTAATCGTACAGGCTGCTGAAACAATATATTACAACTATAAGTAGAAGAAAAAAAGAAATGCAATCTAGTTACCTAATATTTGCAATTTGAAATTAAAAATAAATCATTAAAATTCCTAGTTAAACATAACTTGTACAAAAAAGCTTACAATATATGTCAAAATGGTGATTAATTGCAATAAAATGTATTGAAGCATTTATTGCAATTAATCACCATTTTGACATATCAGTCATACTAAAATTAATTTAAAGTTAATTGAGAAGACTTTCCCATTGATTAACAATCCTACCTCCCCCACAGATGCAAAAGCATTTCTATCAAAAGTGTGAAATAAAAATTGCTTACACTTATAAATGAAAAATGTGTTTAATAAAAACTAACTATTAAAACTACATAAAAATATTATTTTCACAAAGTATTTGTCTATCTAAACTAGAAAAGTATTAATGTATTTAACAAAATTACTCATTAAATTCTAATAATCAAGAAATTGAGTAAATTTATAAATAAACTTGATGAATAAAAATATAAATAAATGTCTACTTTAAATATTTACTGCAAAATTAAATTTCTTTCTTAAATTTCAAATTTTTTGCTCTGTCGCAATTTTTGAAAAACTCCTTACTATTTATTTTTCTCAACAATTTTTGTTTACTTATGTTTCAAGAATTCAGACAGCCCTGAAATGTCTTATAATTAAAGAAAAATTTTATAAGTAAAATCAGAAAGTCATTGTGTAGTCAAATTTTTATTAAATGTGTTCTATAAAAAAATTTACTTACAGAAGATATATATATATATATATATATTAAAAAAAACCCTAAATTACTTCTTTTTATTATGTTCATTAAAAAGTGCCTTTTCCTACTCCTTGTGAAAATAACTAATTTAAGATTAGTAAAAATATATTGCATTATGAATTAGTCATTCGTATAAATTTGCAAAAGGTTATTGCAGAAAAAGATACATGCTTATAATTTTGACTTCTTTAAGAATAATAAATTTCAAAGTTTCTTTTTATTAACATGGCATGTTACCATGTTGAATAAATGAAATTAGAAAAAAGCAGAAACTGTGGATGGACCTCTTTTTATGAGATAAAATAGAAAAATTCATAGATCCATTTCAATCCTAAGTTTAATATTCAAAACAAAAGGTTGAACAATACAGCAATCTAGTAAAAAATGCAAATTATTGTTAAGGAAAATACATTAATTAAAGTTTGAACATAAAGAGTTCCTAAACTCTTTGTCAATGCTTAGAAATATGTGCTTAAAAAGTGTAAATTGGCTGTACAGATTGGGCATAGCTGATTTTAAATAAAGAATCTGAACTTGAAATTTTGCCGAATTAATGCTTCAAGAATCCATTAATTTTCTTAATTGTTGTGACAATCTCTTTTTATTAACATTTAATTATAATAGAAAATGTTATTTAAGAAAATTAATGATTAAGAAAGTTTTTTGTAATTTTGCTTACTAACAAATTGACCGAATTCAAAAGTCTCTGATATTTCTTTCAGAATTAATAATTTTTAAAACCAAACCAATTAAAATATAATTTAATTACACAATCTAATAAAATTTAGATTGAAAAATCTCTCAATTATTTACACTTAAATATAATTCACACACACACACACACACACACACACACACACACACACACACACACACACACACACACACACACACACACACACACACACACACACACACACACACACACACACACACACACAGCTAAATTTTAAGTGAAATTATACTCGATAACACATCAAATTACAGACTGAAAGAAATTACTTTACATCTACTGTAATGAAAAAATATTTAGAATAATTTCCTTAACATTAATAAACAGTCGGAATATTCCTTTGAATGTATTGTATTAAATAAATAACATTTAGATTTATTATATCAATTTTTAAGTTACGTTGAATTAATGGGAGTGATTTTACTTTGAGACTTATAACGTATAATAAAAAATCCATACACTTTTTTATCCAGTTTTTTCGCAACAAAAATAATATAATTGCTAGGAAATTTATCTGTTTTATTTTACGTTATGTCCATATCAGTTTTCTTAAAACAAAGATTTAATCTTCTATAATGTGATGAATAGTATTAGTTAGTTAAATATTATAAGTTACAAGTTTATATGTAGAAGATATATTGAAAAGTTTGCAACAATAATAAATTTTTTTCATACATACGTATTTAAGAAAATAATACTAAATAATAATTTAGTGATATTTTCTAAAATAAGTATGTATTTACTGTAAGTATTTCTGAAGAAATGCTTACAGTAAATACTTATACTAAAAGTACTTTGCACTTTTATACCATGAATTATTTTTAAGTTTAAAAACATTTTTAGAATTGTTGAGCAACTTACTTAAATAAGAGTTTTTGATTTTTTTCCAAAAAGTTTCAAACATTAATTAAAGATCGTCTCCGAAAGCCAGACACGTTTGCCGAAATAAGCGAATTCTGATATTACTCTTTTTAGAATTTGAAGAGGTGTTTTTGCACGCGAAGACTCATACGTTCTTTACTTTATTTACTTAAGTATGTAATTAGTCTATGGAAAAGTTTTATTTATTTTTTTCCCCATGAAAAATCTTAAAGACTAATTAAGAACAAATAAATTTCTTCAGAAATCAGTACAATAACCTTAAATTTTTTTGTCATGGCATTTCTTTTTTCAAAAATTTCTAAATAATATAAATTTTTCTACAGAAACTTGTTAAAAAAAAAAAAAAAAAAAAAAAAAAAAAAGCCCGATGAAAGTTTTAAGAAAACGAATAAGAAATTATTAATTAAAGCATTTATAAAACCATTTTTAATTTTAAATTAAATTTTAAAAAAATTACAAAACAAAATTAATATATTCTAAGTTTTGTAATTACTTTTCTTTGACGTTCATCATTCTGTAATTTCCCATTTATGAAAACAATTCCAAACCACACAGACAGTTATCCGAAGGCCGGTCACCCAAGAGTTACAAACCCCGCAGAAGATTGATATATTGCGATTTTAGCCAAGTGGAAGCTAAAAGCCCCAAAGCATCACCATCAGCCTCAAAACATCGCCGATCGTCACGCATTCCGAATCATTATGGTGTGGGTAGGGATTTCATTAGGATACCGTACCGATTTGCACATCTTTAAACGGAGTTCTGTGATGGCTGTCCGGTATCGAGATGAATATAATTTTTGATTATATTTTATGCATAAATATATATGCAACATTTCTGACGAATTTTGTGTCAATCAAAGGAGTATGTGTTAATTTTTTTGAAATTTAAATCTTTATGCTTAACTTTTGGAAGTGAGTGTATATTGACGATCATTTCAACAAAAGACTGCATGAGCACGCACGTTTCACAATGGGTTTTTAGGTTCGGTTCCGAATCAGCAATGTGTCATAATGTTAAAACCGCATATTGAGGTACTTGAGTGCCTAAATAATGTTATAAAGCAGTTTTATAAACCCCCGAAGATGTTTTCTGAAAGGACATTTCAAAGATATAATAACTTTTATTCATTATCTTTGAATCACCCCTTTTGAAAACCCTTTTGATACATCTTTGAATCACTCCTTTTGAAAAGTAATGCATGTGAGACACATGCATTACTTTGGAATGCACACTTAAGAGTAAAATTACCATGAAAACACATGACAGAAGTGTGATTCTTCAATGTTTTATTGTTGTTTCGAACAGCGTTTATCGTTTCATTATTCATATTCGGATTTTATTTTTTATTTTTCTTATTTTAAGCTGTATATTGCACACAATTAAATTTTTTTTAATTTCGATTGCCTTTTTTTGCAAAAATCTACAATGGAAACTTTTCTCTTTTGTATATAAAATTTTGCTTCAGTAAAATATAGATATTTCATTAATAAAATTACAGAATGTTAGATGACGTATCATAAACTTTTATTAATATTATATCATTATCAAATAAATGATTGATTTTTTCAAGGTAATTTAATTTATAACTTTCTATGTATGCATAGAAAGTGATAAAGAGTAAAATGATAGAGTGTACTCTTAAATAGATTCAAAATATGCATCTGTTGTCCAAAATCACATGTTTTGATAAAATTAATTTCCTGCAAAAATGTTTTTATCTACAGAATCGATTTATAAAATATACTATTACATAGTTTGGTTGTTGACGGTTATACTTTGGATAAATGTACTTTAATTATTGTGAGATAGGCATAATCTTCTGAATTTATATTTTGCGTTAATAATGTGGAGGATATGATTTATAATGTTTGGAGAAATTACGAATTTATAAACCTATTAACTATAGAAATTCCTGGCATTAATTCCCTTATAGAAAATAGTATAAAGCGTATTAAAATTCTTAAATTCCACATATGTTTCCTAAATAAAATTGCATTATAATATGATATAAAAAAAGCATCTTTTCAGGCCAATGATGATGAAAAGAAAATTTCTTTCAAACTGTAAACATGCTTGAAAGGAGCCTCTTGTATACTCCATTGATTCTTCAATTTATTGATTTCTTCATGGAAAAGATTTTAATCCTTAGAATTTTGCAAATTCAGCTTAGTTGATTGCAATGGAATTTTCTTAAATTAAAAAATGATTCGTGTTTAAAAAATTCTCTGACGAATGGATAAAAGAGACCATGGATGACGCAGGCACATTAAGCCAACGTGATCTTTCATTGGATCACCACGCTGGACACATTTATTTACATTGAGGCATGAAGGTGCTTCCTAATAGCTTAGTAAAGTGTTTTCTAAAACTTTTCATCTCAATTGACTGAAGAAACTAACGCAGAAGCTGTTATTATAAATTTTAAAATGTGTATAGAATTAGATATTAAAGTCAATGAATTTAAAAACATTTTAATTGTCTAAATTGCATAACAATTTTTTTTTAATATGTTTTTAAAATCGTAAATTTTTTAAAATTTTATTCAACTATTAGTAATTAAATTTAATTGCATATTTTTTTTTAAATTTATGTAAAATTTTAATTTTTTTGAAGCATTAATAAGTGGTGAAATAAGTTTTAGACAATCATGGACCATCATTGTATTAATAATTATTTAATTAAACTTTTTTAGAAATTTAATTTGAAATTTATAATTTTTAATTTAATTAAATGAACATTAAAACTTCTTAAAATTATTCAATACATTTAGATTTCTTGTTAACGATATTAAAGGGATTATGTGATCAGTTTTAAAGTGATTTAGTAAATTATTAATC
This sequence comes from Latrodectus elegans, assembly GCA_030067965.1. Lineage (NCBI taxonomy): Eukaryota > Metazoa > Arthropoda > Arachnida > Araneae > Theridiidae > Latrodectus > Latrodectus elegans. The sequence goes on along the minus strand of CM057813.1, from coordinate 114,301,580 downwards.
TCAATTGCTGGTCAAAGAATTTTCATTTGAAATATTTACCTGAAATATATGAAATAAACTGATTTATTTCTTCTAAATTAAAATAAATAGCAATCGTTGCATTCCTTAAATATTAAGAATAAGTAGAGGTTTTATTTTCTTATTATAAAACATTAATATTTATACTTGATACATAATTGTAAATTAACTTATCAAGTCCTTTTTTAAAAATAAATAGGTAAAACTCTATGATTATTTTTATGAGTTTTTAATCATTTATACTTGCATGTGGAAAATAGAAATATAGGCTTTAGGTACTTATTGTTACAGAAGAATGATATTAGTCCATACCTTATTTCATTCTAATGTATTTTGTCATAAATAAGCAACCATTTCATTTAAATTTTGAAGTCATTAATAAGGCATTTTTATCACTAAAGAAGAATTGGAATTAATAATTTAATTATTTATAAATGAGCTTATGTTTATGAATTAAGGTACTCGAACACGTTCAGAGCACTTTTTTTTAAATACACTGCATGTATACATTGTAACAATTTTTTCTTATTTCAATTTAAAAAACGTTAATGCTGAGCTACTAAAATTTGATATATTCCAATATTATTCCTCAGAAATGTTAAATATGTATACAATTTTAAGCATTTTTTAAAAACTTTAAAAAATGCTACATCAAAAACTATTAAACATATTTGAAAAAAAATAATACCAAATAATCTATATATTGTTATCTAGAACATGTACTAAAATTTTAAATTTTTGTTAAAAAAAAAATAAATAAATAAAATACGGCCAGTTGAATATTCTGAAATTTTAGAAAAAATTTCTGTGCCATTATTCGAAAAACAGGCCATAATTTGAGAAATATTTTAGTGATTAAAATTCTTTTAGTATATTCCCTAGAAAACAATATACAGATCACGCTCATGAAATTCCATAGTGTCATTATAAAAATATTTTGAGTTATCGGTTTTGAAGCGTGCAAATTATAGGTAAAAGCCAGTTCTGAGAAAATCGCATTTAAAGATTAAAGTGTTGTGTCTTTATCAGAAATTCTCATGTTTGCTGATTAAGTTTTTTATTTGATTTTCTGATTGATTTCCGGAACAGTAATTATTTTATGTATCTTTTAAAAGCTTATTAAATTTATATTTCCAAATTAAACACTGTTTAACCGAATTTTTACGGCCATTCTAGCCCTTTAAACGCCCACTTCCGGTCCTTTAAATATGTCCACTTTTGGTTTCCTAATCTTTACGAAATCCTTTATATCTTGGAATCTAATTAACGTAGAGACAAAAACAAACCTGTTTTAGAACGATATTTAAATTCCCTATTTAAAGAAAATAAAATAAATTTATCATTTTTGGTCGAAATTGACGTTTTTAACGTGTACGGGTACCTTAAGTTCTTTGAAATATCAAAATTTTGTATTTTTTATTTTTTGGACTTTTTACTGTTTTATACATAAGTTTTTCTGCTTTATACATATTTGTAATTAAGGAAAAGCAATTGGTGAAAATACTTACCAAAATAGTAAAAGGCTGTCTGAAACAGAAAGAAATTTTAATGTATTAATTTATTTTCAATGTGAAGTATAAAAATAAAAGTTCTATAAAAAATCAATCATTAAAATTTTTAATTGTGAATTTCTTCGTTTTTAAGTTTTGCTATAAACTTAAATTAGTTGCTTAGATTTGCTTACTGAAATGATAAACATGAATAATAGTAAATTATAAAAAGGAATCCGAGAAAAAAATATTAAGAAATAATATTCAGTTTCACTTTCGGGCTCCTAGCTCATGTGCATTTTACAGTATTAAGTTAACTAGATTATTAAATAATAAGGAGTCTGAAATATATTCTAAAATACATGCTTATTCATGCACCTTCAAACCAAGGAAAATGTTTTTGAATGTGATTCTTTAATTTGTTAAAAATCTGCAGTATTTTGCGAAGTGTTTTCCTGTTTTTTATTGGTAATGTTAAAATACTTTTTTTCAGGATTTTTTTCTGTATAATTGGTTATCATGAAATATTGCTTGGACAAATGATTAAAGTAAACAAATAATAATAAGTCCCAAATGCAAAAAAAGATTTCAGGAAATCATGATAACAAATAACTGATAACAGCAAAATATTAAGCTTATTAATTTTATGCTTTGTTAATAAATTAATAATAAGTAATCAATAAAGTTTGATTGGATTTAATTTGGTTAAAGAAGAACCACATGCTTTACTTTACTTCATTAGAAAGCATATAGTTCCTTATTCAGTTAAAAAATTAAAAAAAGTGGCTATCCATAATAATGATATAATTGTATTTTAAAATTTACGAGATTATCTTTTTGAATGATAATATTTTAAAATATTTACATTTTTGATCATAAAAATAGTGGTAAAAGTTTCACTTGTTTGTTTAGATACAAAAATAATCTGCGCTAAATTTTATTCAAAGTAACTCTAAGGTTATATTAACACTCTGTATGTATAATGTATTCTTACTCTGTATAAAAATGTAACATCTTTGTCTCAATAACTTTCTCTCTACATTGAATCTGGCATATGTTTTTCATAAAAACTTATATTTCTCATATGAATTTTTTAAAAAGTGTTTTCCCTACAAAAAAATAAATAAAATGAAATTTGTTATACCATATGATTAAAATATTCAAATGAATTATGAACACAAAAACTGATCACCCTATTTTCATTTCATATACATTATTTCTCACATAACATTCATTTTAAAAGCTATGAGGAATCTAATAAATTATAATAAAAATTAAAAGGTGTATTTAAGAGTATATTTGTTTAATAATAAACACATTGAAATCTATGTCACTTCTGTTGGGCATTATGCAACTAAATAAATTTTAGGTGAAATTAATTGAATGAACAACAAATTTACATGTTACAACATCCCACTATGTGAATATAATTGTTCGTGTCTGAAGGTAATTGAATGTTTCATTTACCGTGGAAATTTTCTTTTTGTATTCCTGTCAAACGCATGAAAACAAATTAATAATTGCATTAATTCTCATAAAGTAACTGAGACAGTTAATGTGATTCTTAATTCTTAAGCATTCTCGAAAATAAATTCTACATTTTATGATTATCATCTGACCAGATAAAAATACCTCAGAAAAAGTAGTTTAAATGTTATACAGAAAATATAGAGAAATAAATTTTGAGAAATGCTTCAATTTAATTAAACTAAAGAATAATAAGAATTATAAATAAATTTAAAATTACATTATGCTTCTTTAATAATTCCTTAAATGAGAATGTAGATTATAAAGATTAGATTAAGATTATAAAATGTTTTTATTTTTATTAAATAAAATTCAGTATTTCATGGAAAGTTTTCACATATCAGATAATGATATTTGAAATTATGCTTAAATTATAACTAATATATATTAATATAGCTTAGTAATAGTGAAGAAAGTTGAGTTTTCAATCATTAAATGTAAAGAACCAAAGAAAATTGAATATTAATACATAAATTTTCATGTTATCACAGTATTGAATAGATAAAAAAATTATCATTCATCTTTTCGTTCCAAATATAATAAAGTTAAAGTGAAAGCTATTTGCTACCATGTTGACGATGATTTTTGCATTTTTAGACAAAAATATAATTTAAATATGTAACTCAAATCAGGTAAATGTGTTTTCAGAAATTTTTACTTTAGACCTATTATTCCTCCATCTTTTTTTCTATTTTCATTTGCTTTCAGAGACAGAAGTATCTCTTACAATTTAGATGGTCTAGTAAAAAATTTTAATCATTTTCAAATTCAAGTGACATACATAATTTAGCTTTATTTTGAAACCAATATGAATGAAAATGATTAGTTTAAATAAATATCACAGAACAATAGAAGAAGATGTTTACGAAAGCATTAGAAGGATACACTACAATAATGTTTCTATGGAATCTTTATTTTTAACATTACTTTTACGCATTTAACTTTGATTTGAAATTTGTTAACTGAAGCATATTTGCTTAGGAAAATGAAGCTACGAGAATGGAAATTAACAGGCATTGCACTAAAAATGTAAAGTAGAAATTTAAAACAGGCAAATATCCTAAAATCCTTCTAACATACGATTTCGAAAATTTAAGAGATAGAATGTTGTGAACCATATAAATTACTTTTAAATCCCCACATACACACTTGAATGAGAATTTATTAGCATATAAATGAAACTAGAATGAGCTATGATGTTTATGTATGAACATAATTTATGGCTATGAGATTTAAATGCATTATTTCAGAATTTTATCAGAAATAATTTCTTTTTGCGAAGTATATTTAAAAGTTTAATTTGCTCTTTGAGCACTGTAAATTTAACAATTTGAGTTTCACAAAGGAGAATTAACTATTACCTTTTTTGAATGGAAAAATAGCTTAGTTTAGACTTTCCTATGTGGAATTTTAATTATCATTCGCTTATATTTATTTTACTGTTTAATTTGTATTTTCTCTGAAATTCTAATAACAGTTAGATTATTTTAAATATATTTTTTCGTCTTATGTGACAAAAATAATGGAATGTAATATTATTCTTCTATGATTGAATTTTATTTGGTGTTAGATATTAATATTTAGGGATAGTTAAATAAATAAATATTATTTAATAATTTACTAAACGCAAAGTGGATCAAAGTATATGATTTAAACAAAAGATTAACTTATTTAAAAATATACTTCAACGCCTCGATTTTTTAAAAAACTTTAAAAGTTGATTTAAAAGCAGATATTTTTTGATAGAATTTTATGGTATTCCTTCCTATGTATCTTGTAATAGATTTAAAAATTTTTATTCACAGTTGATTATTTAAAAACTAACCATGAAATTAGAAGAATACCCTCACAAGTACACTTTAAGTCCTCACTTTTTAGCATAAAGATTTTATACACAAAATTATTTTGAAAACTCTGTATATGATTTGCTTAGGTAAATTTTTACTAAATTATATTTCTTTGAAAATTTCCTTTCACAGTGTTCCATATTTAACTGGATATTGTGAACTTCAGGTAATACATTTGGAGAAATACTATGCCATTTATATTATGCTTTTAAATGTGTAAGAAAGTCTTTAACTGCATTTTATATTTATAATTATATTATTCAGTTTCATAAAAGTGGAAGCATGGAAACAATTTAGCACTTATTTGTTTGAATAAATGTTATGAAAAGTTTTTATGAATTTAAGTGCTATTAAAAATTAGAATCCATAAATCATATTTTATTAAATTAAAAAGATTTATTAAATATGTATAATTGCTTTATTTACCCTCAGATATCATTCATCTAGATAACATATAAAATATAAATTTATAATTGAGATAAGATAAAATCTATCTACTGCATTCAGTAGGAGTAATTCTCTATAAAATCTATGCAAAGTATTCAGAAAACTAAGGAATATCTCATTTGATCGAGAGGAATCTTTTTCTCTTCAGCTTTTAGTTATAATTAAGTTGCATGATGCTAGAAATTAGTCGTGTATTTAAAATAAAAAACTTAAACAAACTTTCCCTTTAAAATTGCTTTACTACCTTACTTTTACACAGCTTTATATGAGTTGAGGTTTAACTACTTTGGCGTCATTGAATATTAATGATAGAAAATTTCCTTCTACGTGTACTATCAAGATTTCGGTCATTTTAGTAAACTTAAATGTTGTATGATCTGTCCTTCTCAATGTACTAATTTCTGTTTAAAACTTGTATATCATTGCATTTATTTAGCATAAAATTTAATAAAATAGATATAAAAGTTATTTAAAGTACCAAAACGATACTGGATATAACAAAATACTGGAAACTTAAGACTTAATTGAATAGCAATTTATAATTGTTATTTCATTTAATTGAAATTATGCATGGAAATCATATAAATAGGAACAAAGCTGTTAAATATATAATATAGAATACTTTATTATTTTTATAAGTATTGCCAAAATGTGAAACACATTTTATATGAATTTATTTAAATTCGAACGTCGAAGAAATTACTTTTATGTAAGTCAAAAAATTTTTTTCACTGTTATATTTTTATTTTTGTTAATAAACATGCTACAGGATTCAAAAGAGTCCTTTACAAGAAAAGGAAAATGCTATTTAAATTTCACTATTTCAACTTTTTATGCAAACATTTTTTTATTGTCTTTATAATTTATTTTTAATTTTTATATGATATTGAATAATTACTTAAGTCAATCTGAGAAAATGTTAGTAAGAGCAATAACGTAAAAAGAAAAAAAAAATTAAATTAATACCAAGTTTTTCTCTAAAATTAAAAAATCAGTGTCTTAATAAAAAAAAATCTTTTGGTATAAATTTAATGATTTTGATAATATTGTCTTAAAAAGTCAACATTAAATTGAATATATTAAACTTTTATTACTAATTGATGCATTTTTTTAATTTACTTTTAATGTGATTAAAAACTATTTTTATAAATATATTTAATTTAATTTATATATATGTATATAACACATTATTTATCTTTGTAAGAATTTTAAATTTTTTTTTCAGATAAAATTTAAAATAAACACAAAATTAAATTACGTATTTAATACAATACCTAGCTAACAAAATTAAAATTATGGAAACTAGAAATAAAGAAATGTATACTGAAAACCAATTATTTTATTTTTAAATTTTAGAAATAACTTTTAGTTAAAACAGTGATTTTAAAACTAATCTTTTAGACTGCTTTAAAAACAACTGTATAAATGTAACTGTAAATTTTGAATACTATGGATACATATGTATGTTAAATATGTCATCATATTTATTATTTTTGATTTTATTATCAAAATTCAACTTTTCTTAAGCGTTCTACTTTTATTTTATTATACAGTTGCTATAATATTTCCGCATAATGATACAAAATTAAATATATATGCTATTTTCTGTGATATCATTATTATAAGTAATATGAAACTTAATTGTAAAATAATTCATATTTAACAAGAAAAATAATGCCAAGATAAGATATTTTAACAAAAGTGTCAGGATCATTGAGAATAATATTCTTATGTTAATGAAGAATTAGAGAAATATAATCACATGAAGGAAATAAATTTTGTGTAATTTATTATTATTTTATTCTTTCTTGCTTATTTCATTGCATTCTTTTCATCTACATGAAAATATTTAGAAAGCTTTTCCTGAGTCAAAATAATACATTAGTTTATAGGAAATTTTCTTAAAGCATCCTCAAAGCTGAATCATTATAAAACCATTAGGTTATTAATATTTTTGCACTGATTCTGCAGATTACTTTATTACAGAGGCTACACAAGTTTCTTTGTAAATTATATCAAATAAGGAACAGCTTTTCAATACTTAAAATTAATGGAGAAAATAACAGCTAGCAAAGTTATATTAAAGAGCTAATTGACAAAACTGTTCTTTGTCAGTTTTACTGAATTGAATTATATTAATTTATTACAAAAGATGTCAATTTCAGCATGCTTTGAAAATTTTATTTTCATTGTTTCCTAAAGATTTCTAAAGAGCTCTCGGCTCAAAGCATCGGAATTCTATTGAGAAAGAAACAAATTACGATGAATCAACTTCAAGAATAATAACTTGGTTATATATATGTGTACATATATATATGTTGTTAGCCAAAAGCGATAAAAAATATTTTATTTTGTTTAAACTGGCGAAATCAATAATGCTACATATATATGGTACATTAATATGGAATTATGCCTTGTTTGATTATTTTGCAATTCTTGCTAAGTAATAAAACGTGTACTTTTATAATTTTATTTTTTATTCAATATATTAAGATTCATTCGCAATACAATTTGTTTCATAAATGAAGAGTGGTGCAAGAATTTTTTTCTGTTCCAAAAAATAAAATATTAATTATATTCATCTTGAAAATTTCTTGTCCACGCAGGAGTTGAATCGACAAATATTTTGCTCAGTGGTTTAAAAAATATTCAAAGGAGCACATATATAAATATGTCTCTATAGTAAGTTTTTTATTAATATTTATCTATCATAGGCATAATTACTGCATTATAACTATTTTAATTTGAAATTAAAGTTAAATTACCTACATTCCTTTCTATTTAATTATTTTGTAATAAATACAAGACTTATTATGATTTAACCATAAATGAAAATAATAATTTATTGTTCAGTTTTATTGCTATTGCCAGTTCTAGTTTATCTGCAAAGCTAAACTAAGTCCATGACTCCAACAAGTATGAACAGATGAAATACGTTGAGAGGGTTTTCAAACAGTTGCCCTGTAGTTAGGTTAAGACAGTAGTTTGAATTAGAATTTATTTGTAATAAACTCTTCGAATTTTAATGCTTCATTTTTAATAAGCACACTGTTATAGGATAAGTACAAGTCTTTTGCTGAGTTTTGCTGAAAAGCATATGTTTTGCAATTCCTAAAGTTCTTATATTTCAATTATTTATGAAGTACTATTTAAAATAAACACGGCTAATTATCTCGAATAAAATAGATGGATATGAAAATCGCAAACTTTCTTATTAGAAGGATGTAAATTATAAGAGTTAAAAACACTTGATTTGAAATGAAGTTTGAAAGAATCAAGTTGGCTAATGCTTTTCAATAAGAAATGAAGAAAGTTTCCAAACAAAATCTAATTCCATTATCCATTATATGTTTCGAAATGTTTTATATATAAATTTTATGTCTTTATATTAAACTGACATTTGCTTAAAATAACGGATATTTTTATTCAGTTCTCTAAAAGCATATATATATATATATTTATATATATATATATTTGTATATATATATATATATATATATGTCTGTATATATATATATATATATATATATATATATATATATATACATATATATATATTTAATATGTATATATATATATATATATATATGTATGTATATATATATATATATACATATATATACATATATATATATATATATATATATATATATATATATATATATATATATATATATATATATATATATATATATATATATATATATATATATATATATATGTATATTTATATTATAGTAAAAGGCAAATTTTGATTAGTTTCAATGAAATGTTCTGATATTATTTAAAATAAATTTGTTTAAACAATATACAATTTAATTATATTTAGATTCAAATACAAAAACATTCATATAATTTTACAGTAATAATATTGAAATTAAATAAATTGTGAAGTAGTTGTAATATTAAATCAATATTAGACTTCTTTTTATCTATATAGAATTCTTGAGAGAACAAATTATAAATATTCAACTACCAGATTGCTGCTTTTAGAAATTAGTCTTTTCTGCAAAAGTGTCGTAGTGTAAGACCACATAACCAAAATTTGGGAAAGCAGATGTTTATACTTTTATTGTAACTGTAAATTTAAGAGTTTTTTCTCTTTTCTTTTCAAATTATGCTGTTAGACAATAAAGGAAATGATGTAATAAAAATTTGCACAATGAGAGAAGTGTAAAAAAGTATAAATTTTCCCTTTTGGAATGGGTGGGTGGTCTTGAGAAAATTTCAAGAACGTTTGTGTTTTATGATAAGTTTTATATGTAAATCTGACCAGTCGGGATTGAGGGGGAGAGATTTCTGACCAATCCATTAGAAGTAAAGGAGGTGCTATAGAACATTAGAAGGTCAATGGTGTAAAGAGGAGGAGCCGAGATGAGAACTATGAAGAATTGAAAACTGCATTTAAAAAAGGATAAATGGCAGAGAAAAAGGGTTCACGATTGAGAACAGGATCCTGATGGAGCAGAATGAGAGTAGCTGAAAGATTTAAGTTGTAAACGGAGTACAACTTCCATGTGTCCAGTAGGAGCCCTGTCTCAACTTTCCTAAATGGAACTCAAGATTTCCGACAAATTCTTTGAAGAGATAGCAAAGAAAAAAGAGAAAGCTCATGAAGAACGAGTAAGCCAAAAGAAATACTGAGAAGTTAGACAAGTGAGATGTTGAATTATCAGCGGATGGAAATGGAAAGCGAAGATTCCAAGTAGAGGACGGGAAGTGGATAAGAAAAGAGAATCATCGACACCGGAGACCAGCTAAGCATAAGGGATACTACAATATTACTTCTAACAGGAATCTTCGATCTTTCATTCTGAATACACCTGGTCAAATTTAGTTATGGTATATTAAAGTTTAAATTTCACATAAGAAATTTAAAGTTAGAATTCCCTAAATCGTTTAATCTAGAATGATTTAACTGTGAATGTAAACTTTTCTTGTTATTAAGTTGTTAAATTAATTATTAAGTTATATTAAGTTATGTTATATCTGGTTTTTTTCTCGGAGCTTTTTTAAAATTACTGAGTTACACCACAACAAAAAGATGGGAGTTAAAAATTTAAGAAAATATTTTTACTAATTATTTAAAGAATAAAAATATAAATGTAATTATAATGCTTATTTTCAATTGAATTACAAATGTCTTGCCATGCTCTACTTATACATAACGATGTCAAGAAGCCTTGAACATTACCAATTGATTAACAGGTTTATACTTCTCCCTCATCAGCACAGAGACCTCAATACTTTAGTTACAGAAACTTGCTTTCGGGAATGAAATTCCATGTCACGGATTTAATGCACTACTAATGACTGCTAAACGAAAGAAGAACGATTATGTTTCTGCTATCTACATATACATTAGTCGATACGGGTGTATGGGAGTTTTCCAATTTTTTCTCTTGAAATCTGTAGACATGATTCACTATCTAATGAAAATCTTATGATGCATTTCTGTTATCCCTTACGCTGTTTCAAATTACCAAGCAATATACTTAACAGAGACCTAAATTATTAAAAAGTGTTTTATGTTAATAAAGCGTTTCTTAAAATTATTAATAAAACTACTGAAAAAATATTCATTTTTGAAATCACATACCTAAAAATAATTTCAAATGAATACAAATGATAAAAATAAATAAAGAAATGCAAACAATTCAGTTGAAAAATTAACTGTGATATTGAACTTTTTAAATCTTAGTTGTAATTCCACATTTAACAATCAATCTATCATCATATTTTACAAAAGTAAAAAAGAATTTAAATTACCAAAGTATACATGAACATGTATAACCACAAAGTACTTTTTAAAGTTCAATATTTGCAATATGTAAAGTTAATAGATTAGTTTTATAACTAATAAATATCGCATTTAATATTTTAGAAGCGTGGAAAGTTGAAAAATTATGATTTTACTACATGATTATGGACTATGTAGGGACTTTCCACATATATTGTACATTCTATTTTGTCTAAGTTTAAAGAAAAATTGAATAATAACAATCAAATAAAACTAAATTCCTATGTAAATGTTTAATAAATGTAAGTAGAAGAGCTTTCTATATTTAATTTAAATATTTACTTAATGTCAAAACTTTGTTTACGTGATTGCTAACAAGAAAGAACAAACAATTCCTTTATAGCAGAAATTTGTTTTTAAGTTTGTGAGAGAATTGTATAGAATTACTGCCTGTTGTTGTGGATTTACTAAATTTTGTATCGTGAAAATGTTTCATTTTACTTTTTCAATTTTTGATTTAATTATCGATAAAACTTACTATATATTTTGATTAAATAAAAAAATAAGATAAGCAAATATACATCATTCAGTAAAATTGTTCATAAAGAACAATCTTTTATCAAAAATCATTTTTTGAATTTTAATTAATTCAAAATTATTTCTATATTTAAGTACTCATTAATTAAACTTATTGAACGTCTGATGTATGTGAAGTATTTTTTATAAGAAATAAAAGTATAATCGATTAAATGTGGAAAAAAAGCAAAAACTCATTTAATTAGTCAGAGAAACTAAAATGTTATTCCTTAAGTTTGAAAACCACTGAAGTCATAATATTTATTACTGAAATTAAAATGATTAAATAAAATTCTAACTAAAATTAAAATTGTATCGTTTTCCAGAAATATTAGTTTTTCACTTAAACATTGTCAAAATAATTTGTTCTGAAACGTCTATGTTATGGGTTACTGACTTAACAATTGATGTAATGAAATCCAATTATATTAAATAGCAATTATTATTCACGAAAGTAGCTCTGGCAAAATGACCCTTATGTGATTATTCTATGAGTTTCCAGAGACTCAAACAGAAGTGGATGAAGCGTAGTTTATTAAACAGACATAAAGATAGAGTAATTAAGGAAAAACTGAATTCAGGATAATATTTTTTGGAAAATCTCTTTTTCCCAAAGAGCAGAAGTTATGAAACAGTATAATAAATGCTATCGAAAAATAATTGCAGAAAAGTCTAGAAGTCAGGGTAGAAAAATTGCGCTCTTTTTATCCGTTAGAAGCAGATAAGAAATGGAAGAAGATGGTGTTCTCTCGTTTCAATTAGAAGTGACGCAAAAGAGGCTGGAAATATCGAAAGATTAACACTTCCTCACGCCCCCGCATTGGAAGAAGAGCTTGAATGTGCCCTTTTAGAAGACATTATGAAAGCGTAAAATGGGTGCCTTTTCCTAAAAGATATGAGCGAGCTAATAAAGAAAATATTGAGCTAAAAGAAGTAGAGATTACTGTTCAATTCACTAAAACCTATATTAAGTAAGATGAATTATTTTGGATCACTAATGGTCATCATGGGAACTATAAGAAACAATTAATAACACTCTACAAATCTATGTGTGACAAAAATAAGCATTTCCTTTCTATATACGTTTTTATTTTCCACTTTTTAAAGGGAAATTTGAAGTTTTAATCCATTTTAAGGGATTAGTAAAATGGGTGAAAGAAATCTGATATATTTTAATTATTAAAGTCTTTTCTAAAAACTTGAAATGAAAATTAAATTCGTTTAATGTGTAAAATTATATGCATGAAGCAATTAGCATCTTTTTAAGAATTCAGTTGTTATTCCTGTACGTAGTATTAATTCAAGTTATATATATATATATATATATATATATATATATATATATATATATATATATATATATATATATATATATATATATATATATATATATATATATATATATATATATATATATATATATATATATATATATAATTTAAGTACTATGTTGAATCTAAGCAAGTTAATGTATAAAAAAGTATAAAATAATAAAAGTATAACTTGTAAAAATCAGTGAGAATTTGATAGAATTGGTATTTTAAAGTAACATAATCAGAAGTAACAATCATTTTAAATTTATTGTCTCAATGTTTTGCAAATAAACTAGAATTTTTGCTTAGGACTGTAAAATATTTTAGATTTTATGTTAGATATCTGGTGTTCAGGGCAAGACAATTTCCAATTGCATTTCATGAGTTATGTACTCTATCACAGTGAAGTACAGAATCAGTTCATGGTAAACGTATGAACAGAAAATCCTAAAATTGAGAAATTAAACCAGGAAAGTTTTATTGCGAATAAATAAGCATTTAACCAATCATACAAATTAAACTGCAAAATTGCTAGAAATAGCTTGTTATATAAATATTTGTACTTTTATATGAAATGAATATCGTATTTAAACCATTTTTCATTTGTTGTCATTCTCTATTGCTAAATGTTAAAGGATGGATGTGTTATATGTAAAATATAACGTACTTATAGAAGAGAAAAACAGTCCTTAAATCTGAAGGCAGAAATTCTTAAATTTAATCTACTTAAAATGAAATGTTTTGAAAATAAAATTTTATATAGATGTTACTTAATTTAAATTAATTCAATAGCAATAACAAATGTGTGTAAAAAATATGCGTTGGATAGTAATAATTCTTCATGGTTTGAAATATATAATAGATAATAGAGTTAAAATGTGAAATATGATATATATATATATATATATATATATATATATATATATATATATATATATATATATATATATATATATATATATATATATATATATATATATATATATATATATATATATATATATATATATAAGTTTTAAATTAACTTCTTTACTATAATTTTAAAATTACTTTTGGCAACTTTCATACTATTTTCATATATAAATCCCATCTGATTTGCTGACTTTGGCTTTATGTATTTAATTTTTTATTGTATGTATGTATGTTTCATTTATATGAGTATCTCTAATTGCATTTATGTTTAATTTATTGGTATTTCTAATTTTCTGCATTTATATTTATTCAAATGTTTTAACCAAGGTTCATTGAATACAAACACTCTTTGGGGGAATTGCTCGAAGTTCTTTAGACATTTGTCCTTCGAGCATGTCAGAAAGGAGTGTTCTTTCTTTTAGCATAGCTGGTCATCTCCCACCTGATGAAGACGTGGCCCCTATGCTTTCTTCTTCTTTTCATCTGTTTCATATATTTCAGTGCTTTTCCATATTTTTCATGTTTTATCTTATTTATATTTCACTGTTTTTCCAATTTCATATTTTTCATATTTTATCTTATATATATATATATATATAGATATATATATATATATATATATATATATATAAATATACATATATATACATATATATATATATATATATATATATATATATATATATATATATATATATATATATATATATATATATATATACATATATATGTATATATATATATATATATATATACATATATATGTATATGATTAGAAATATCATAAGCATGAATTGAAAAATTGCAAGAATAAATACAAAAATACATAGTATTAATGAGTACACCCGAAAGCCACACTATTTTGGCTTGATATTATATATTTTGGTTTGAAATTTTTCGTGTTGCTTTGGGGTGTATTGGCTTCATTATGATTTCAATCTGAAGCCACATCAGAAAAGCCATACTTTGTTTCAATATGGTTAACATCCCCTGAAGAAGCTGGCCCATCTTGTTACTTCATTTCATTTCCTTTTTATTCTATATTTCTTTTGAAATATCTATTGAATATATGTTCAATATGTTTACTATTTTTCGCATTTTCACTTTATTATTCTTCATTTGGCATTTGATTAATTTTATAAAAACATTTCAGGATTTCACATTATGGTAAAAAATGGTAACTTTAAATTTTAAATAAAAATATTAAAATCTACAAATTTCAGTATAAAAACAGTAAATTAAGTACATGAATGAGAGTTTATAATAAATATAAGTAAATTTTAATTGAAATTTGCATAATAAATGTAAGACTAAGGAGCTCTCTAAGGCTAAAAAGTGTGGCTCTTTACTTTTGTATTGTATTTTTTTTTAAAACGTGAAAGCTTTTCAATGTATATTGCTTACAAATAAATTATCTGTTTTTTCAAAAACTTAAAAATCGAGATCATGTTTTAAATTTTTTTTCATAAAGAATTAGAATCTCTGATCAGACTTAAATTGTTATTCATTCCAATAGTCAAAATCTTTTTCAAATCTGTTATAATTATATTAAAAAATTTGTAAACTTTAAAAATTATAATTCAATTAAAAACTTAAAAGGTTTTGTAATTTATTTACTATGTCTAAATATAAATATAAAAAACAATGAAAACTGCAAGAAAAATTTTCAAGAAAAGTATTAGTAAAAACCAATTTGAAATGTATATAGATTAGTTCTACTTTCTATTTTTAAAATAAGAACAAAATGAATAAAGTTTGAAAAATATTGTGTCAAAAAGTGTTCAAATTTGACTTACTTATAATATATGATATTTTTAAATATAAACAAGATTATATAATCTGTATTTATCGAAAATATCATTCTTAGATATAATTTAAATAGATATAAATTTGATGAGTGAGTAAGTTTTATTTTATGTAACCAATGACTCTTTTCTTTTTTAAAATATTAAACCACTATGAAAGTTTAACTAAAACAGAAGATAAATATAATCTTAATTTTCTACTATAATAAAATTTTGAAAATTGTTAACATTGAAAAGACATTTGTCTTTATTTAGTGTAGGCTGTATTTTATACCAAACAATATAGTTAGTAAGCATGATTTTAAAAACATTTAAATACATCATTTGTCTCTTAATATTTATTTTTAATCGTAATTTATTTTCTTTTCAACAACTATGTTTGTTAATAAAAATAGTTTTGAATGTAAACGCTTGGTAAGAAATTGTTAAATACAGTAAAATGAATGCGTGGAATTTTACTGAACCAAGCCATTAAGAGTTATCATTTGGAAAACACTGAAACAAAACTAGTACACAGACGTAGAAATTTCTTATTATTCAAATATTGTAGGTCTGCTCGATATGAATTATTGTACTTTCTAATTACCTTCTGTAATCTTCTGTTTTCTGATGACAGAGGATATATAGAATGTGTGCTAATCACTAGTTTATGTTTTTTTTTTAAATTTTTGTGAAATATTTTATAAGTTCTATTGCTGAATACAATCCTCAATATTCTTTATGACCCAAGATAATTCCTGTTTAATAACAATATCATTGAGAAAATTTAAAATACAAATGTCAGTTTCGGGATGACTTAGTGTTTGTTTTGGAAGCCAAGCTCATGTAATAAAGCTATTGCTTTTATGAGTAATGTTCAGGAAAAATTGCAGAAATAAAAGTGATATCAAGGAATAATGAAACGGCAACAAATCACAGTTTTTAAAATATTTCAAATGCTCTTTAAATTTTACAAAATTTCCCCTTGTTTAATACTGTATAATTTACTTTTAAATTGAATAATTTTTATTTCTTAATATATTATAAATAAGAGTTATTTGCATAACTCCTGAAATTAATAAAGAAATTAAGAAAATGATGAATATTTAAGTCAACAATCTGATTAAGTCAACATTTACTTTAACTTTTATATAATTATTTTCAATTAAATGAGTCCGTAATATTTAAAAATGATATTATAAATTTATAATATAATAATAAAATTATAGTTAACTATATATAAATAAAAATGTAATTAAAGTTGTAATATTCAAAATGCTATTAGTTCCCGAGATAAGTCTTGTGCATAAAACTGTGATAACAATGAGATGAATATTTAATGAATATTATATTAGAATAATTCTAAATTTTTAATAATAAATTACTAGTAGTTTTCAATAATTTATTACAATAATGTTTTTAACAATTCTAATTTATAACAATGAATCATATGTTAAAGAAACGAACATACTTTAGATGATGATTCCAATTCTAATGTTAATTTGAATGGTATTTAGATTTACAATTTAAGTACAGTTTTTGTATGAAATTTATTGTATTATCATTGCTAAAATACATAAATAAACAAAATGGCTAAAAATGCAAAAACAAACGTTATTCCCAGAAAAGGATAATTAAAAAGCTATTTTTATTCAACATGAACAAATTTATTAAGCCAACTGCAGAACATTTTGAGATTTTGAATTTCAGAGCAATTTTCTACGATATTGATAAGTCTTTGTAACTTACATTGAAAATATAACTTAATTTGTTCCCTGAAAAACATTTTGGTTACGAGAAAGAGAATTCATTTCGAGTATATATTAGAATAACAATGAAATATAAAAAAAATATTGAAATTTAAAATACAATAAACTAATGTTATCTTTCCTCACGAAAAATAAAAAAGCTTCTTGTTATCTTATTTTTTTCCAATTTTCCTTAAATTATCTAAATCACAAATATTTTTTCATTAATTTTATATGGAAATATATTAAAAAGATAAATATCAATTTAAGTGTATAATATGGGTGATTAGGTAGAAAAGAAACATTGTTATTCTTCTTAAGAAAATACTGAAAAAATTGTATATAGTAAGATCAAGAAAGCAATAAATAATTTTCTTTAACTGAAAAATAAAGCAATTGAGTTATTTCACTTGTTAAAAAAACAATTTTAATTAGTTGTATTACAAATAATTTTCCCTTTTGAAAAGAGTAAGTAAAGATAAATTAGTAAGATATATGTTAATTAAAAGACATTTTTCTGTTTGTATTCATGAATAATTTAAAAATTAGTTATATTCAATAAATTTTATGAAATTGTTTAAGAGTTCAGTTAAAATATTGTCATTTGATTGGTTTCTGATGATAAAAATTGATCTTTAAGGAATTATTTCTTTTTCTTTTAACAGTTCTTGATCATTGCATACATATCTGAAAACAAAGAAGTCACCTATATAATCTATCATTAATTACTTTGAGTCATACTGTTTTAAGATTACATGTAACAATTTGTGAACTGGCTGCTGGACAGCCTGGAGAGAACTTTTAAAACTATACGTCTCAGCTTTGATCATAGCTGCTACTGAACCACTATTTGCACATCTTCAAGTATATCTATCACGTCAAGGATGCGTAAGTCAGTCCGAGGTGTTCTGGGATTTTTTCCCTTGTGATATTGAATTAATGGCTTAATAAAAGGAAAATCCTTACTTAAGATAAAATACTATAGACATTCAAGTTGGGAAATTACTCTCCGAAAATATCTTGCGGTAAACTTTTTTAAATTTACTATAATTCTTATTATAAAATTTACTTTGTCATCATTTTTTTCATTGATAGAGTATAATTTGAGACAAGTAAAGAAAGCAACAATTTCAGATTCGATCAATTTAATCAGAAGATTACAGCATAATTGGCGCATATACCCCTGAAGGAGATATGAAACTTGATTGATATTATGCTCCGTTAAAAATGACTTTCAATGATTAATGTAGGCAAATACTAAGCCCAAGTCAAATTTTCGGTCACTACTTAGCTTTTCTCTGAAAGGTTATTTTGTTTTCCATGAGAATGAACATTAGTTTACATTTTTGTTTACAGAATTCTAATTATCCCGGTTTAGGTTTCAGTATTAGATACCAAATTAGTTCATTTATTAGCTGCATTGAGTTTTGAAAGAATGACCTTCCAAGAAATAAAATGTTTGAAATCAAGGAATATCAAATAATAAATTTGGTCCATTTTATGAAAAAATGTAAATGTTCTTTATTTATATCACTCGTGATCTCCTAATTAAAAAACAGATTTTAAAACATCCATTTTAAATCACCTTTCACCTTTGAAGATAACGAATATATATATATATATATATATATATATATATGCTAATTCTTTTTCAAACCAGGCAGCATAGTAAGCATAAAAATTTTGAGACGAAAAATAATCATTAAATTGAAAAGCAAAAATAAATCTATAATAAATATCATTTAGAATTAATGCATTATCTTAATAGTCTTTACAGTATTGAACGGTCTGAAAGCAATGTTTTTTTATTTTTATTTATATAAATACCGTTTTAAATAATATATATATTTTATGTGATTTTTGGTTCTCTTCTGATGCATTTTGAAATATTTTTGTATTTAATTAGCATAATGTTTAATTAGTTTAAGTTATTTGAATAATATTTTTTAACTTACAAACTATCTTTCACTTAATTAATATAAAATAACTTTTACCAATAAGCAATAAAACTATATAATATATTTAAGAAAAATAGTTTTTAAAATTAAGACACTAAATTTCCCAAATTAATAAAAACTTGAATTATATGGATAAAAGGAATAAATATATTTTAATGTCATAAAATATATGTGATATTTTATACAGGACTATATTAATAAGAATTATATCATTTAATATAAGGAAAACACTTTTGTAATATAAAATAAAATATTTAAATTTGAAAAAAATTGCAAAATTTTGTTTTGCAATTTTTTAGTTAAATAAATAAACTTTATTTTTATTTACTAAGAAATTCTAATTCAGAAAAAAATTAGGAAAATATATTATAACTTAAAGAAGATAAAAATCTAAAATCTATATTTTTTTTTCTGTAATTAATTGTGTTCGTTTAATTGCATTTTGATTTTACAGAATGATTATTTTTATAACTAATTGTCCCTGGATAACAAAAATGTCTCAAGTATGACGCAATACATCCTTTTACTTTTAAATTTTCGCACTTTTATTGTTTATAATTTTAAATTAAAAGTATTAGGAATAACATTAATAAAAATCGCAATTTTAAAATCACTTATTACACGCTTTAATACGATTAAGTACTAGTTAAATAATTTTGCAAAAATATTTAAAAATATGCGTTTGAATTTGAATAAATTTTACACACATATATTCTATATTATTTTCATTTTACTCTCAACGTAGTAACAATGATAAATAAGAGTTAAACTTTCAAAACTGAATTAAAATTTCAAATAATTTAAAAATATTCATTGTAATGCAATATTTATATAAATGCATCATTTAAAGATTAATTTTTCATAAAAATATTTTTCTAATGTAAATAAATTTTCAAAATATTTTTCTGAAAGCTTAATTTTAAACTAGCAATCATCTAATAATTGTTTTATTTAAAAAATAATAAAAATTATAATTTCTAATAATAAAATTTTTTGATGCTGTCCAGTTAGTAAGGGTAGCTTTTTAAAAATATTTTTGAAATTATTATGTAATTTGTTCTTCACATTTTAACATCTTCTGAAGTTTAATAAACTGAAATTAAGGAAAGATTCATAGAACATATTAGTATGTATTTCTTAATTAATAGGAAATATGTTATGCTAATGTTATCGGAAATTTCCCTAAAGGAAATATTAATTATAACGTTATAATATTTTCCCACGCACACATATATGTAACATTTTAATACATATATGCACTCCATTTTTCAATTGTTTTAAAAGCGCATCATTTATTTCATGTGAAGCCTAGATATTATTAAGTAATTATCTACATCTGTGTCAACAAATAAGATTATCATTATCATCTCCAAAGCTCATTATTCACATAATCCATACAGCTGACAGTCGCGATGATTAAATGTTTAAGGTTACCTTGGTCAATCTGTATTTGGGTCACAAAAACAAATTATTTTATGCATCCTGACGAGGAAGAATCTAGGCATTCTCCCGACATTTAAATTCCCTAGAGATGTGTATTTGGTCTAGATCCAATTAGGGTTTACCTATTGATAGCTTTGTTGGGAATAAAGTAATGATAAATTAGGAAGATAGTAAATATTTAACATTGTGCTTTCTAGGAAACTGAATATAATTTAACTGTTTTGAGTATGATTTCTGTAAACCTCAACAACGTTTTAATTTTAATATTTACTTATTCTGCATAAAATTCTTTTTCAAATGACACAGATATTTTTATTGTTTAGGAACTCGCCCTGCTTTTACCTATAAGTATACTTAAAGTTGTTTATCGTATGTTTTTAAAAACGAGTTGTTTTTCCTATGTTTTTGTAACACTTTTTTGAAATTTTATGCAATTATTTCATTAAAGACTTTAGCAATGAGGTGACTATTATTTTTAAGAAATAATAAGAAAAAATAAGCCATTTTAAAATTTTAAGATTTAGCAACAAATGTTAATATTAACATGTTGCAACTCATGAATTATTTAAAATTTCTGCTAAAGCTGAAAAATAATAATAAAATAAACGGAAATATATATTGATATAATGACATATAGTTCAAACTACTAGAATAACAAACCAAAATCACTATATTAAACGAAAAAAAATTATTTAAGGGAACTTTGGTTTTATATGTTATAGACAAATTTTCACATTTTTTTGAGACTTCAACAGACAATCTGCAAGTTGCTCTGCAGTTCCAAACATGCTTCTTTAACATGTTCCTCAATAATTTTTCCATACATAAGGACTTACTAAAGCGGAGTCAAATGTTTCCACAACATTATAATTTTATAAACATTTTTGCGTTACTTAGGTATTTGAATAGTATTTTTCAATATAATCATTACATTTTATTTAAATGTTAAAATATTTTCATTTTCCTGTATTTTTTCATTTTTTTTCGTATTCAAATAATATTATATCATAGATTATATGATTTTTTATTTTATAACAAATATTTATTAATACCAGTTTCGCTCAAAATATTGGTATATATCTATCTATCTATCTATATATATATATACACATATATATATATATATATATATATATATATATATATATATATATATATATATATATATATATATATATATATATATATATATGTATGTATATACCATGATGAAGCTGGCCTTGTTGGTACTTCGCGCCATTTTAATTCCGTTTTCCTTTATTCTATTTTTTTTAAATTTTAAAATATATATTGAACATATTTCCATCTGTTTATATTATTTCGTGTTTTCAATGTAATAATTTGGCTTATGACTAACTTTATAAATATATTATTATTCTCCGTTTGGTATTTTCAATATATTATTCTCCATCTAATATTTGGTTATTAATTATATATATATATATATATATATATATATATATATATATATATATATATATATATATATATATATATATATATATATATATATATATATATATATATATATATATATATCTGTGTGTCTGTGTAATGAGGGAGTATAGAGTTTAAGTAAAAATCAAAACAGAATAATTTCATATTTAGCTTACTGAATTTAATTAATAGTGACAAATAGAAAAATTATTTACAGATTAAAGTTAAATGTGAAATTAGAAAAATTACACATCTTTAATAATCGTCTTCTATCAACGTGTTCGTCTTTTTTCTCCATCTCCTTCTCGCTCTCAAACGGCGAGGTCCCGCTTGGTCAAAGCTTAGCGCGCTGTTATGTCATGTTCCATCCGACTTCTTATTGGTGGAAGAGTTATGAGAATACACCGGTGCTGGATATAGCTCTCCTCTAAACTGTTTCCTATCGCACTTGGGCATCCTTATGATGGCTTTGAACCTCCAAAGCTTGCACAAAAAAAAGAAAAAAAAATAAGAAAAGAATAAAATTATTCACAGGAGTTGTTTTTATTAGCTTATTTCTTGTTGCCATTCGTCTTCTTTATTAGCAAGTTTCATGTTTCTTTTGCGTCACCTTGATTATGAAAACCTTCTAAAAAGAAAAGAAACAATAAAAATATTTAAAAAATTTGGTAAGAGCATATGTTTATCATAAGTCTGTTTTCCAGAAAAAGGGTTTTAAACTGAGACTAAAATCGTCTTTGTCTATTTAGTCCAGGGCTTCATATTTTCAGCGGCAGTTGTGTTATTCAGGCCTTCATGATTGCCGACTTTCACAACTTCATAACGATTTCGTTCTTTAAATGAAGTTATTTTGTATGGGCCGAAAAATTTTGGACATAGCTTTAATCCTGTACTGAACTGGGTTCTTTGTATTGCAACTCAATCTCCGACTTTATATTATCTAAGTGACTTCCGTTTCCGATTGAATTGACGTTAGTTTTGTTGTTGTAGTTTCAGGATATTTATTTTAGCTTCTTCTCGAAGTTCCTCTTTGTTTTTTTATCGTGTTTGCTTGGTACTCCTCCTCGAGTAGTTTCTTTATTCGATAATCCTCTTCATTTTTTTATTTTCTATCCAATCATGAGTTCGAAGGGGGAATATTTTTCACTGGTAGTTGTAACACTGTTTAGAATTCGTTGGACATCTGGGACATATTTAAACCCTTTTGTGGGATCATCTGCAGAAAGCTTGGCAGGGATAGGAATAATTATTCCATGGATGCATTCTACTTGTCCATTACCTCGTGCAAGACCAGTAGTTATAGTTACATGCTCAATTCCTTGCTCGGAACAATAATTGGCAAAATCTTTAGAAGTAAATGCTGAACCTTTGTCAGAAATTATTCTAGATGGATCCCTAATAGTTGTTTGAAGAATTTTAAATTTTTCTATTGCATCATTTGCTATTGATGATTTTATGGGATAAAACCATGCAAACTTTGTGAATGCATCAACTACAGAAAATATGTATTGATACATTTTATTTGAAGAGGGAAGTGTACCAAGAAAGTCTATGTGAAAGGTGTCTAAAGGAACGTTACTTTTAGGTATTGGGTGAAGATAACCTTTAGCTTTTCCTCGTTTCTTATTGTATAAAACACAGTGTACACAATTGGCTATTATAATTTTAATTTTAAGTCGCAGATTAGAAATATAAAAATCAGTTATAAAATTGACTGTGTTTGATTGTATTTAATGGAGAAAAGTGTCCATTGTTATAAGCGTGTTTAATAATATCATTTTCCTTAGCTTGGGGAATAACTAAAAGCTCGTTACCTTTTTCATATTTGTATTGGATATTATTTTTGATAATGTAGTCATTTGTGTTATTTCTTTGGCATAAAGTTTTAAATGCTTGAATGTTATCATCTGTAGATTGCATTCGTTCAATTTTTACTGTCATTTCTGCTTGAGGTGTAATAAAATATACTTTGTTACAACTGAGGGCATCCACATGAGGCATTTGCTTACCAGATCTATGAATTATTTCGTAATCAAAATCTTCAAGGATCATTGCCCATCTGGCAATTTTTGGATTTAAATCTTTCTTTTCTATAGTCTGTTTGAAAGCAGCACAATCTGTAACAATTTTAAATTTATTACCTAGTAAATAAACACGGAATTTTGTCACAGCTTCTATAATCGCAAGGACTTCTAGTACGTAACTGGAACACTTGGATTGTTGAGGAGAAGTTTTTCGGCTCATATAGTAAATGGGGTGAATTTTTTCATCACTTCCTTTTTGAAGTAGCACAGCTCCGAAACCTTGTGAGCTGGTGTCAGTATGCAATTTTAACTGTGAACCTGGTCGATAGATGTGTAAGACTGGTTTTTCAGATAGAATGTTTTTCAATTCTTGGTATGCATGTTCGGTATAAAATTTAAGCTCTTGGTTGTTACGAAGGAGGTCACTTAAGGGTTTAGCAATGCATGACAATAGGAATAATTAGGAATGAATTTTCGAAAACATCCAGTTACTTCTAGGAAACACTGAATCTGCTTTAAATTAGTAGGTTTAGGGAAATTTTCAACGGCAAGGGATTTCAATGGTGAAGGTTGAATAGTTCCATTCTGAATAACGTAGCCAAGAAATACAATTTTGCGTTGAAGGAAACTGCATTTATCAAAGTTAAGCTCCAAACCATACTCTGAAGTAACTTTAAGAACTCGATCTAATTTTTTAAACCTTCGGCTTCATCTCGAGATGGTATTATAACATCATCTAAGTATACTATTATTGTGCCATCTTTCAATAATTCACGAAAAACATTATTAATAAATCTTGGAAAAACAGAAGGACTGTTACACAATCCAAAAGGTATTTTATTAAATTCAAACTGTCCGTCATGCGTAACAAAAGCAGTGTATTTGCTACTAACAGGATCGACTGGAACATGAAAAAAGCCTTTTTCTAAATCTAATGTATAATCATAATCTGTGTGTATAATCATAATCATGTGTAATCATAATCTAATGTGATACATCATAATCTGTCTGAATATGCTGAACAGAATTTTTGGGTACTTTTGTGGTAGTTAATTGAATATTAGGACAGTCCATGGCCTTGTGACCAAAATTATTATACTGGAAACATTTAAATCCTTTCTCTTTATGTAAACACTGTGAAGACTAATGATATTTTAAGCGACAATTAAAACAAATTATTAGAGATACATTTAAAATATCTTGATTATTATGAGTAACTTTGATATTGCCTTTATTTAAATCACAATTGCTGTGATTTTAATTTTTTCGATCATAAAATTTAATGAAAGTATCGGAAAATATCTGTTTTTTAAAAATGTAAATTTTTTCATAAATTTTTAATTTTTCTTTAAAATCAGAAATATTTTTAGTACCATATAACAAAATTTTGTTATTTGAGTTATCAGTTACACCATTTATTATGTATTCAATTAAAGATGCTTCATCTATTGTACCTTGAGAAGCAATTTCGCACATGCATACGAAGCAATCAAAAAGAGATTCACCTTTTCGTAAAGTACGTTCTTGAAGCATAGTGTGAATTTGTTTACTGTTAATTTTCAATTTTAATTCTAACAATAGAGTTTCTTTTAAAATTTTCCATGTAAACAAACCATGCGTACTCTGAACAAGAGTTTTTGCAGTAGCAGCTAAAGATTGTTTCGCAAAATTATTTTTTGTTGATCTTCTAAATCTTGTGCATATAATGTTCGACTGAATAATTGACTGTACCATTAAAGGAGCGCAAAGTGTCAGTTAGATCTTTCATAGAAAAAGATCCACCAAAACTAGTATTGTGTGAAAGGAAGTTAGTATTTTGCACGTGAATTGAGGGAGAAAAAGGATTAGCAGATTGCCTTTGTGAGTCATCTTCGGCTCCGAATCGAGAAAAAGTATTGTCTATGACTGCTGTCTGGGTGTTGTTTACTATTTCGTTTTGAAAACCACTGACACTGCGATTCTGGGAAGATGAATTCTTAATTAAACTCAATGAATTTCTAAGTGTATTACTAAAAGTTTCTACTAGTTCTGTTTCATTTTCGGAATCGGATTCAGCATTGCGAAACAAATCGGAATTTCTCAAATGTTCAAAAATAAAATCGCAATTATCTTTACCATTAGATGTAAATTCACTGTGAAGCATATTAAATATAGAAATAAAATCATTATCACTGAATAAAGTTATGGCTTCTTCAATAGGATAGTCAGAATCAAAACCAGTAAAATTTCGTAAATTATTTTTTATTTCGTTGCCCTTCATCTGTAACAAATATTAATTTATGTAAATTTTTAATTTTCTTAGTACTACTTATTAATATTGAGATAGCAATTTTCTTACAACCATTTAAGGAAGCCATATTTCTTGCAGGTTATAAATAAGTTTAAAGCTGACTTACCGTTTTGAAGGTGTCAATCATCGGTGTTTGGGGTTTTGGTTGCTTAGGAAGGCCTTAGAGTTGCTGGGCTGTCTAGGGTATAATGTTTGAGGTAAAAGAAATTCTCAAAATGGGCCGGGCTCCCATGTACTGCTGGAGAATAGAGATTAAGTAGAAATCAAAACAGAATAATTTAATATTTACTTAATATTACTTACTTACTAATATTTACTTACTTACTAAATTTAATTAGTAGTGACAAATGGAAAAATTATTTGCAGGTTAAAGTTAAATGTAAAATTAACAAAATTGAGAAAATAACAATTAGACAACTTTAATAGTCGTCTTCTATCAACGGCGAGGTCCAAAGCTTAGCGCGCTGTTACATCATGTTCCATCCGACTTCTTATTGGTGGATTGGTGGAAGAGTTAGGAGAATACACCAGCGCTGGATATATCTCTTCTACACACACACACACACACACACACACACACACACACACACACACACACACACACACACACACACACACACACACACACACACACACACACACACACACACACACACACACACACACACACACACACACACACACACACACATTAAAGCCGCAATCACCAATAATATGCATAATGAGCTTATGAAAGAAATAGTACTATTTTAGAAACGTTTTTAATTTATTATTAAAATTACAAAAATACCACTTAATTTCTAACGATATTTTATCTAAAAAATTAAATAAATTGCATCATTAATTAATTTTAATAATTTAATATTAATAAAAACTTTTCAAGCATTAACATAAATATTTAAAGTAAAATTTATTATTAAAAATTATATTATTATTTAAATTTTAATAGCTTTACTAGGTTGATTTCAAATTATTGCTCGAAATAAATGTAAATGAAATAGTTATAAAATTTCTGAATGAGCATGCGTATTATAATGCTCTATTGAACTATGATTCGATATGAATTCCAAAACATTCATTTGCATGATTAATTTTTGTAAGTACATCCGTTCCCCTTTATTAATTAAGTCTTTCATTTTAAGCAAGAGATTAATATGCTCGTGAATAGTGATCAATTTAAAACATTCCTTAAGTGTTATGAACTGAAGGAAGTCTTAAAAGTTGTATGCTTGATTGATTCTTAAACATGCTTTCTAATTATTATAACTCATTATATTTAAAGGGAATATTCTGTTGAAACCAATCAATTTATATGTAAGATGATAAGTGTTTTATCTTTAATCCCGAAAGATATCTCTCGAGTAGAGACAATGACAGTAAAAATCACATATATGCGAAATGACTATTAGATAGAAGAATTTAATATAAAGTATTTTTAATGTAAAATTACTTAAGGAATTTATTTACTTTTACACTTTTTAATTTTTTTTGCATATAGACAATTTTACAATTAAATTACATAAAAATGCTTTTTTTAAGCAACTGGAGTAATGCCATGCATTGTGGCTTGGGAGTTTTTGTAACAGAATAAAATGTTCTAAATATTATAAACATAAAGGGCAGAAAATGATTAGAACACAAAAATCAAAATTGGAATACTGTTAGTAACTTAACATTAAGTAGTTATAAAGTGAATTGAAAATATATGATTTTTTAAACTTACGGAAAAAACGTAATCACAAATATTTAAGTAAAAATATTTTTTTTGAACCATTAAATAACTATTTCTTTTGGGTGTTTGTATTGGAGTATTATTTATTTTAAATAGATGTATGAATCTTCATATATATATATATATACATACATACATACATACATACAAACATATATATATATATATATATATATATATATATATATATATATATATATATATATATATACCGTTTGTGTTTGAGACTGATAACCACTCATAATATTTATTAAATATTTTATCTAAGTATTTTATCCTATATTAAATTTATTAAGCATTTTTTAATAAATAAATTCAGTTAAAATAAAAATTCAGTGCTAGGCTTTTATTGACATTGAATCAAGAAATCAGAAAAAAATAATTAAAAAGTATTTTATTCAGAAATAAAGCTACAATTGATTAGCAAGAAGGGAAATTAAATTTGAATACTTAACAAGTTAATTTCTTTTAGATATTTATTTTTTTAAATATGCTGAAGAAAGTTTCTTATTACAAGTTGATTAAAATTCAAAATTTTTTATTCAAAAAATTCAACTGTATGAATATGACTCCAAAATAAATGTCAGGAGTAATCCATGTAATGCCAGGGAAAATATATAATAAGACTATCTTCATTACTCTAATTAATTCTTCCAATATTTAATTGATAAACGTAAATTAGTAGCTGTTATTTAACTTTAGAGTGCGTGATAAAAACAACTACAGTAAAAAACATCAAAATTACTATAAAAGAGACAAAACTGTTATAAAAAATGCATTTTCAATGGAAGTATTCAAATAACATTATATCTGAAAGAAAGAATGTTAATATTTAAAATTTGCTCTTTTGAATAGCATATTCAGCCCCCGTTAAAAAAACTAATGCTGTTTTGTCTACTTTATGTGGCAGTTATCAGCAATTATGAATAAATTGGATTAACATGAAAAGTTGCATTAAAATATACACAAATTTTTCATCATTATGTTATTTGTTAATTGATAAATTTTGAGAAGATGTGCAAGTAGCAGGAAGTAAAATCTTTTTTATTGACTTTATTGATTAGAGGCTATAAAAATATAGATTTGATTTTAACAATCTTGTTTATATTCAAAATGTTTTTTTTCTTTTAGTTTTGTTAGATATTAATTTTATTTTAATATATTATTCAAAATTTAGAAATTGAGAAGCATATAAATACAATCACTATAAGTTAAATAATTTATTAATAATGATTTAGTTATGATTAACAATTTCGATCCATTAAATAAAAAATTACAGAAACTTAATTGCTCAATAAAAATTTCAAAATAAATATAACTTTTTGGCCATATACTGATAAAGAATATTCATTACTTTATTGTTTAACTTGCAGATAAAATGAAATTTGATAAATTAATTCTAGAAAAATAATTATTTAATACTATTTTGGTCTAGATTTACGAATTTGAAGAAATATTCTTAAAATAGAGTATCTGTATTTCAGAAGAACGTCATTGTTCCCGAAATGCGATTTTACGGAATGCATTCTAGAGCAAATACTTTTCAGACTAGATCATGAATAGTCAAGTTAATTGGCCGTAAATGTAACAAGTAGACAGAGAATGAAAACTTTTTCCTCATGTGATTTCTTTTCAGGCTTTCGCTTCCTAAGCATAAGTTCTTTGAGTTAGTAACAATAGTTTTCAAGAAGGATTGCTCTACTGTATATCGTAAATTTGCATTGCTATGCAATTTACAATAAGAACTGACACTAAGTATTTTCCGACTTAAATTAGAAAAGGGATTTAGAATCTCCGGAAGCAAGCAATTGAATAAACTGTGTTTAATGGAAAATAATAATTTGTTGTTTCAATCCAATTTGTAGGCAAAATTAGTTTTTATGTAAGCTTTGTAATAGTAAAATTATATTCTTAAGTGAATTTTATAATATTTTTTATACCTAATATTTTATGATAGATGTATTTGCACACTAAATATGCAGTTATGATAATCATCTTAAATTTAAATTTCAAAATTATTACTATAGATAAGCTAATATATTTCATCTATTATTTCTGGTTTTCAATGATTAGTTAATTAATAGACATATATTTCTCACAAAAATAACTAGATGTATTAAATATTTCAACACTTTGAATCGAGAATACCATATAATTAATAATAAAAAGAAATCAAACAATTGAAAATCAATTAGGAAATATTTGCATAAAAAGTTTTAGAGAGTTTTGAAAATTTAAAATTTTTTAACGAAAAATCTGAATTTAATTCAAGTATATAACAGTGAAAAGTATAGCAAAAATGAGTTAAAGAAACAATAGAAATATAAAAATTACTATAAAATACATAAAATTTATAAAATTGTATAAATTATATTATATAAAATACGTTTAAGATTCTTTTCTTTTGCACGCAGCTCATATATATGCAAATTAGATTCGTCAAACCAAGAAACGTACGGTACATTTTAAGAGCCAATTTTGTAAAAATTAATTTATTTTACGGATATCCACTGAATAAATTGCTTCAGAATAAGAAGGTTGTTTCAAAAAATTTGATTTTTTTTTAATCTAAGCTGATTCTTGTAGTTTCGGAGCACAATGATTTAATTTTAGTTCCTTTTAGTTGAGAAAGATTTACCTACTTTTGTGAAAAAAATGAAGTTGCCTTAAAATTAAAGGAAAGAATTATTTCGGAATGTATTCTCTGATACAATTGTTTTAAAAATTATTTGCTATTACATACCAGAGAATAGAATTTTTTTTGCCAACTATTCCTATTCCCCTCCCTCAACTATTTTATTAATTTCCATAATCTAGTAGAATCTGAAATAAGTATTTTAGATGAAAAAGTATCAAACAGTTAAAAACAAATTATTATTTATATTTTTCATTTATTTTTTCTTAGTAAAAATAAATTTCTTTTCAAAGATACTGTTATTTAAAATTGCTTTCAAAATTCAATGGGATTTCTTAAATCAAAGTTATTTCTCAAAATTGTTAAATAAATTTAATTGTAAAAATAAATTCTGTTGTCAGCTGTTTCACATAAACATGAATGTTGCACATCATGTGCTTTATATCTTTTACTTCTAATGCAACGAATAAATTAAAATATATTAAGTATATTTATATATATTAACTTACTTGAAAATTATATTCTTTCTCAGTAATGCAAGTAAAATAATAAATAAAAAATTCATTGCACTTTTAAATATTGAGTATAATATATATTAACTCAGTTTAATCTTATAAAATAAATAAATAAAAAAAGTCATTTTTACTTATTTACCTTATTAGATTCGATCATTTAAAATTTGAATCTAACTACCCTACATTAAAAAAGTTTAATTGTGTCATAAGTTATATGTGACCAGACAAAAATTTAAGATTCCACAGATGATACTTTTGAAAAACTTAAGAATAAAAAAATTCAAATTACATTGTATAATAATATACAAATTATTTCAAAATACTATTACTTAATTAGAATGTTTTTTCCCTGAAAATCGTTTTGTTAATATCTTCATCTTAAATTTTTATTATTTTTGGCATTTTAGCTAAATTTTAACTTCTTATTTGATTTATTGAAATAGAATTTCTGACAAACAGCTAAAATTTTTTATTTATATTTCTTATACTTCATTGATATACTTAAATATAAATGAACTGATCTCACTCACAGTAAAGAAAAGAGAATTGCTGTATTATTCCTGCATCAAGTAGTTATGTTAGTACAAAACATTTTAAAATGCTTTAAAATTTTATGTAGCGAATATTTAGATGACACATAAGCACATACTATGAAAATCACAATCAATTTCAATGATTTTGTCATTATATGCGACAAAATGTTTGAAAATTATTAAAGTTATTTCTTGATAAAAAAAATACAATGAAATTGAAAATGTGGAATACATTTTTATTAGACGAATTTTTTTTTATAAAAGTATAATAACAAAATAAAATTTTGTTAGTTTATTTGCTTATTTTATTCAAAAAACCTTTAATATAATTAAATATTTACCATGCAGACTTGTAAGATGTTTATCTATTCTATTGTTCTATGGATATTATTGGTGAAACTAGGGTATTAGATTCGAATTAAGGAAGCATTCTTTTAAGAGTGTGAAAAATGTGTTCTAATTTTGCTACATTAAGTCAGGAAAAATTATTGCTTTTTTACCTTGGCCATTTCTAAACAACAAAGGATAATAGATATTTGTAAAAAATTTGGTTTTGCTTTTAATTATCTAATACAATTATCCTAATAAAAATTTAATCTGTTAATGTAAATCTCATAAATATTTTAAAAGTTTGTACTTTCTTTACCAATTGCATTTCCATGACGATTATACTTTAAGCAGACAGTTAATTTCGTAATATTCAAAACAAAAAACTTATTTGTTATCTTAGCGAACAAGATTCAATTGTTCTAACATAGTAAATGTAATAGTAAAGATACCACGATAAAATTGTAGATAAATTTAGTAGTAATTACTTACGCTATTTAAATTTTTGCAGCAGTTGTGACTCTTGCAGAATATAATTAGCATGAAGTTTTTTAGACTAAACTTATAACAATTAAATTTACTGTTTAAATTTCAAACTATTAAAAAGTAATATGATTCAGTGATGATCAGATAAAATATTATATCATGTTATCATTTTATTTTTATGTTTACATATAATGATAGCTGCATTAAAAGCTTTATAAAGCATGAATAAATATTTATTCATTATTTAAAAAGAAATTATATTTAAGATAGGGAATAAACTTTTCATTTGAAAAAAAAAGCTAATTTAATATTAAATGTAATTTTCCTATTAATGTTATATTTTTTTTATGTAGAAATTCGAAAAGTAATATTGCAATAGATAAAATAATGGTTGGTGAGCATAGCAATGCTTAAAATTTTATTTATTTATGAAATTACTCTTGCAAATTTCTTTTCTTAAAACAAAATAAACTTTCATATTTAATTGTTAAAATTATGTAAAAACATGCTTATACTTAAAAATCTTATATGCATATACTTAAATATTGATGCTTTTATTTAAAATACGTACCTATATGTGCATGGAAAACGTGTATGACCCTAAAAATAGACATATATATTCATGTAAAGATTGTCAGAATTAAATGTACCTACTTTTAAGAGGTTAAAATAAAGTTTAATGACATATGAAAAATTATAAACTTAAATACCAATGCTCACAAAAAGTTTTTAAAAAAACACTTCAGCTTGCAATCCGTCAAAATCCCTAAGAATATATAATCGGCTTTCAGCCATAGTCCAGAGAAGAACTTCGTAGTCACAGCAATAATAGCCGTGGTTTTTGAGGCAAGAAGGACTTCAATACCACAAATCGGCCCTTTTCTTTCTTTCATTAGTCATTGTCTTTCACTAGCTCAAAAGAAAAAATTGAAAGGAGTGATCTTGGTAGCTAGGCAATTGGGACATTGTATCCCCTGGGATACAGTGTAAAGTGTCCTGGTCACTGAAGTCTCAACGAAGAAAAATGTTCTTATTACTAATTATTATGTGATAGAGCACAGCAGCCATTGATTTTTCGGACTGCTCCATTATGTCTTTGAAAGGTTATGTAGTGAAAGGACTGCGTTATGTAGTGAAAGGACTGCGTTATGTAGTGAAAGGTTATTTTCATAGATTCGAATCCTGTAGTTATGCTCGTTCACTTTGTTGCTGACATGAAATGTAC